>OX457029.1:55562266-56238029 GCA_949752745.1 Protula sp. h YS-2021 | reverse complement strand
ACATGATTTTGTCTTCTTTAGAAAAAGGATGCGATGTGTTCACGGGACAAAACTGTTGGATTAAGTGACTGTATGTATTTAACAGTCGGTGGAAAATAAAGACATTAATTAAGGTTTTCCTTATTGTGGGGTCAACTTCAATGCATTAGAGAAGTTAATGGCAGGTGTCCCCTGGCCTGAATAGTGAGGTGTCAATTTAAAAACAGACTGACAGAAATTAAAGGGTGTTCATAATGCTGGGGTGTTACAATCGGGGTTTTACTGTAGTCATTGCAAATGAAAGTGTATGTCCCATTTCCCATTTCAGAAGTGAAGCTGAGTGTTTAGTGATAAGGAAAGCATATTCAAACTGGTGTATAAATAATTCAGCTTTTAACTAAATGTTTCGGTAACTGTACTTCTTACTATTTGGTATGGTCCCATAGTTTTACTATTACTTCACTTTTACAGCAATTACTATATAATATATATAGTTTTGCTCTTTTGATGTCGTCGACCGTCTCCTTAGCTGCAAAACAGTGTCGTGGTGAATTATATATATATATATATATATATATATATATATATATATATATATATATATATATATATATATATATATATATATATGAATAGATCGTAGTCAATTTAGAGCTGAATTACTGAGCAAATAGGCTTTCCAATTGTTCAATTGAAAAATCAATCAGCAATTTATTTATATTTGACAATCAAAAGAGGATGGCATGTGTCTAGGCCAAAGTCATAGAACTCATTATGACACCACGACACTGTTTTGCAGCTAAGGAGACGATCGACGACATCAAAAGAGCAAAACCAGCACTTTGAATCTGTCTTCTTAATTCGCCGTCTAGCATTAGCACGGAACGGCATATGATAAACAGCTTTGGTGGCATAATCGTTTTTCCAGATTTGTGCTTCTAATTAAATTATCCAGATTTTGGAATGCGTAGTACGCCACAAATTAAAAAGTATGAAAAGTTTCCCACATGCTTGCCAACTGACTTCTTAATCCCATTTATCTTCAATCCATTCTTATTTGTTCAACTAATTTATGAAACAATTTAGCCCAATCTGTCGCAGTTACATTTTTGTGTATTGTCAGTTACTGCATTGAAAGGATGTTAAAAGAATAGAGCTCAAGATTTGGATAAATGTTTTGGTTGGAATATTGAGCTGACTACAGTCAGTAAAGACTGGGCCTTCCCAAAGTTTGCGATTTATTGACTTATTCTAGGCATGGTAATATGGTGGCACGTGTCTGTTACTACTTTGATTGCAATTAATAACTACTGCAAGTCTGTAACATTTCTGCGACTGATGTTCTACATTTCAAACTAGTAATTAATTAATTTCCAACTGAACAGTGCAAATTGATATTATTAATTATTTTTACTCGACTAGTTACTGGACAGAGCGTTGCAGCTTCCAGAGTTGGAGCAAAAATTCGGGAATCACCTGAGCAAATAAAATAACGAATTTCTCGTCTTTTTTCTCAGTTACAAGCAGTGACCGGAACATATGATTCATAAGCCAAATCACACTCTGGGCATTTGGAATAAAATGCGCAAAAATCCTACGTTTGGAAACTAACCGGGTGAAAAATGAAAGAAATAATAGAGAGATTCCCCAAATGTCAATTTTTTCTGTACCAAAGAGCAATCTTGTGTTTTAACAACCGTATGCTATTTAAAAATTTATTAAAAGTTTTGAAGAATAGCTTCAAGTTTAAACTTTTCTTATGTTCCAAGCATGAGCTGTTTTTGATATATTTCTTCTATCGTTTCTTTCATTTTTACCCGGTTTCCTTGCAGTCGGA
Organism: Protula sp. h YS-2021; assembly: GCA_949752745.1. Classification (NCBI taxonomy): domain Eukaryota; kingdom Metazoa; phylum Annelida; class Polychaeta; order Sabellida; family Serpulidae; genus Protula; species Protula sp. h YS-2021. The sequence goes on along the minus strand of OX457029.1, from coordinate 56,236,213 downwards.
ATTCAAATTTCTTGCGCATTTTATTAGAAACACCCAAAGTGTGACTAGGCTTATAATTCGACCATTGTCGCTCGACTACTGACTACTGTACAAACAGGTAATTTTTGAAAAATTAACCAAAATAGAAAAGTATGAATGCTATTCAGAAAACAGCCATCCACATTTGAAAAACCGTATATGAAATCAAATGTTATTTTTTATATTCCGTTTCTCTACAGGTAAAAAGCCACTTATTCTCTTTTGTCGTCATAAAAAAATATTCGACTTTTCCTGCATACGAAAAGCCCTCCAAAAGGTTACATGAGTTGTTATCTGGCCACCTGTTATCTATTTTCTGGAACGTCACAATTGTTATGTAAAATAATAACGATATTTAGTATGACTGACATTCAAAATACAAGATATATGGCTATGAACGTCAGTTGTAATGATATTGAAGTCATAATGCAGAATTTTTATTTACAAACGTATTTACAAACGGGTTAGGGGGGATAAAAATTACTGTGCGTACTTTATGTATGGATCTTAAAACTCAAGTAGCAAAAATAAATCAAGAAGAACTAAACTTTTGCGATAAAATATAAAGAAACTTTGATTTTTAAAACAACATACACTTTCCATTTCACACCTGACAATATTTTACTTTTACTTTATTTAAAATTTCGAAAATTCAACAGCATGAACAAAGTCAAAGGTATGACCAATTAAGAGATTGTACCTTGATTATATATATATATATATATATATATATATATATATATATATATATATATATATATATATATATATATATATATATATATATATATATATATATATATATGTGTGTGTGTGTGTGTGTGTGTGTGTGTGTGTGTATTATGATGAGCACATGAGCTATATTGGGACCGCAATGACTATATCGTCACAGGTCATGCCCCCATTGTCATAAGTCATGTGACATTTGTGACAACCACACGCTTAACGTGTGTTCGCTATATGATTGCAAATTTTAGAATGCAGTAACAATATGGTTGTCATTTTGTTTATAATTTGCACATCTTCGGGTAGACTGTTTTCTCTGTTTTATACATGTTGACCAATTTCTGACTAGTTGATACATGTTGACCAATTTCTGACTAGTTGATACATGTTGACCAATTTCTGACTAGTTGACACATTTGACCAGTTTCTAACCAGTTCATACATGTTGACCAATTTCTGACTAGTCCATACATGTTGACCAGTATCTGACTAGCCTATATACAGGCAAAAACATCCCATTGTTTCTTCTGTGAAAATGTTCCCATTTTAAAACTACCAAAAAAAGTTTTGTAATTTTATAAGTCAAACATGCCAACAAATAAAATTTTCAAAAATAACATGTTTAAAGTAAAGTATGCAGCTTGGTTGCTTCCACCATGGACTTTGTTGCCTGCACCTGAAATAAACGAAATATAATACTATCAGTTTCAGTCTGAATAGCAATATCTGTGGACCAATCAGATGTCGATGTGATGTTTTGGCGGGAAGTAACCGACAAAACATTCAAACAGTTACTTGTACAGTGTAACAGCAGATTTTTTAAATGTCACAGGCATGTCACAAAATGTCACAGGTATATTATTAACTGTGAACAAAAACTGCTATCAAATAGTGTATCTTTGAATAGATTTTAGACGTGAATCGTTTATGTGTGTAAAAATGCTTTCCATGCAAATATTCTAACTGAATCCTTCATTATCATAAAACCCTTCGTTTTGTAACTGAATTTGCTTCCAGTAAAAACTTTAAGCTCATGTCTCAAAATATATTTTCACAACACTTTTTGACCTTAGGGTTTATGAGTCAGCTTATTCAAGCTGGTCTCAAGGTAACCTGGCATAAATTGCAACTAGTCTTTGCCTGTTAACTAATCCAGCTTCATGTGAAATGCTCGGGCACATTTAGCTAGCATGATACCCCCTTCCCCCGACCCCACCCCACCTTCTCCCTAGTTACAACACACATTCACACACTTACTAGTGGTGAGGAATGTGACGTTGTCATGCGTTTCGGACGGCTGCCCATTCACTTTGTTTTCTGCACGGCACACACAATGCATTTCGTCCGGTGATTCTTCGTGAACAGTGAATATTGAACCTGAAGGATGAAATCCCTTATGCGTTGTTTTTTTTTCACACGCGAGGCCTTTCCAGGTAAGGCTGCCATCGCTGTGTGTCTTAGACCAGACCAAGCGGCGACCACCACCGGAGTATCATAACAGCAATTTTTTTTTGCCGCCCCCTTTTTTCATAGCTTTCAGACTCAGATAATAAGAGAATCAATCGAGGCTTGTTTTGTCACAAAATCAGGGAACACAGCACTGTATTGAGCCTGGGGGGGGGGGGAGGAATAACATCATCACGCGATGGCAAAAGAGCGAAAAACCATGCCCCTCTCACCGGCGATAAAACCTTATAAGTGGAACGACGTTTCATTTTTTTAAACGATTCCACACACGAGTATATTTTTATTTTGATTGTCACCTCATTGTATTGTAAGATCCTTCAGCATTTATATCAGTAACAAAATCAGAGCAGTTTTCTTTAAGTCAGTTCGAGCCACGCGATTCCATTGTTCCATCACGTGACGGTTGCGGGTTCTGCCTCAAAGTCAAAACATTGTGTTCTTTTTTCTGACGATGAGCTTTACTTAGCGACCAGCAGAGGTACCCGAAACAAAACTGTTCCAAAACTTGAACTTTATTTGTACAGCTGATAGAATAATATCAGTTCCCAGTGACATTAATGCAACTTATACGTGCGTTGCTGTTGGGAGTTTGGTTGATCGACGCAACGACATTACACAGACGTTGGATTCGCGTTGCAATGTTTAGAGGGGACATCGGAAGACTTACACAAGCGTCCGGATCGTCGTTCTTACCGTAATCCAGACTGCCGTCGCTACAGAACCAGTAAAAGTCCGGCGGTGGATTTCCGATGGCTGTACAGTTAAGGTGGTTGCCTGGCAACACGATTAAATCCTCCCCATCGACTGGATGCGGATTGATTTCAATGTCTTGAGCTTGATCTAAAACAAGTTTTAAAGCAACACTTTAGTGATTATAAGATTTTACGGCACCTTCCGATAGCACTGGCAATGAGATTTACATAACGACAGAACAATTACACGACATAATTCCAATGCATAACACACATCTACTTTTGGGACTTAATTAAAAGGTTTATTCACAGCAAACTACATTGGTGGCAAAGCATTCTCTGTCATTTATCCCATTTGTGGGGGAGTTAGGGTGGGGGGGGGGGGAGTGTAAACATATAATGCTTGTTTTCTACTCTTACTGCCTTGTTTCTTTTTAGTTCAGCTGTAAACAGCAGCCAGGTGAAACGACCACTGACTGTAAACCAAAATTCATTAACAACCAACCAAAGACCATGATGAACTACTGATAGTTAATGGTCATTGTGTGTACTTAACCAGAAATTAAGTTCGTGCCCACTCCTTTCTTTGTTGTCTAACAACCAACCAACCAGCCAACCACGGAAAGATGGGAGATTCCATTTTTACCCCCCCCCCCCCTTTCACCCCCTTTTATACCAAGTGCCCCTTGGGTGTACCCAAAAGCAGGATGTGGTATAATATGCTCATATGGGACATTGCATAATGCGCACACACAGAACTTCTCAAAGTATACTGATATAACACTAAAATACCCCCAAAACAGAACATTGCAAAATGTACTCACAAAAGACATGGTAAAATGTATCACAGCTGTCAGTGTAAGACGGTGGATCCAGTCCCTGGCTGTTTTCCTCGAATAACAGTACTCCATGATACTGAGAGCCATGCAGTTCCGGTGTAGCGGACAAGTTTGACATAACGCTGCAAACAAATCCACGCTGTAAACACGTTGTCAGACATCGGGTCGTTGTGTCAGGTCTTCCCTAAGTCGCTTGACCATAAAATATATACGCTCAAATTATAACCGAAATCGGAAGAATTAAAGCTCGAAAACTGGATTCACTAAATTTTACCTCTATTTTTCAGAGATCAACGAAAGCTAAGAGACTGCTAGCCTCTGGCAATCAAACTACAAAGATGTTTTACGCTTTAAAAAAGAAAAGAAAGAAACCCAAAAATGTGGCAAGCATCTGCCATCTTACCGATGAGCTTCTGAACCCTTTCATTTCCAGAGCTACCGTAGCTGGGATTTTCGTTCTTCACCATCATTTTAAATAATTCAATTTCGGAGTCAAAATCATATATACGTGTGACTCAATTTACATAGGCTGTTTTGCGGTTCATTAAATTGTTTACTTTTTAAGCAACGCATCGAAGCTATTCGAATGCATCGAGTTTTAACTGTTTTTTGAAATGTAAGGACAGTCATCAAAATTGCAATTCGGAAAATAACACGTGTTCACAGTGACTTGCCTTTTCGTAATATTGTGCTCGTCATATGACGTATAAGAATGAAGTAGGACGTCATCACTATACCAGCGCATTGTGGGTTCAATGCGCCCATACACGGCTGTACTAGCGATGACCACAATCTCAGCTCCCTCTGTCGTTTCTTTTCCTTCTTCAGCAGGTTTGCAATTTAAACCACCTTTTAAAAGTACAATTTAAACATATCAGCTACTAGGGGCAGACATCGGGGCATATACCTGGTAGAGATAAACTAAAAGTAGGTAGGAAACAAGAGTTCTGCGCCACTTTGTGACGTCATACTGTCTGGAAGTGACGTCATACTGTCTGGACCGGAAGTGTTGTCTGGACCGGAAGTGTTGTCTGGACCGGAAGTGAGGTCACGATAAGCGTTAGGATAGGCGCGGCCATCCATGACGTCATAATGAGGTCATAATGAGGTCATAATGAGGTCATAATGAGGTCATAATGAGGTCATAATGAGGTCATAATGAGGTCATAATGAGGTCATGCTGTGTGGCGGCTTTCTAGGGTTTCAGTCAATGATCGTCGAAGTCAATGAAGTCAAGCTTTCATTTCCGAAGTCAATCGGCAACAGACCCTAAAAAGTGATGACCTCCCCCCCCCCCCCCCCTCGAAATTGTAATTTTTGCATATTTATCCGTTTCAGACGATTCTGAACATTTTTCATTTTTTGGGTTGACCGACCCCCCCCCCCCCCTCGAAATTATGATTTTTGCATATTTATCCGTTTCAGACGATTCTGAACATTTTTCATTTTTTGGGTCGACCGACCCCCCCCCCCCCCCTCGAAATTGTGATTTTTGCATATTTATCCGTTTCAGACGATTCTGAACATTTTTCATTTTTTGGGTCGACCGACCCCCACCCCCCCCCCCTCGAAATTGTGATTTTTGCATATTTATCCGTTTCAGACGATTCTGAACATTTTTCATTTTTTGGGTCGCCCCCCCCCCCAGGACATACTATGTACCGACCCCCCCCCCCCCAGCCTAGGCGAGCAACATTCTGTCAAGTCAGCTTCAGTTCCATCAGAGGGGTATATAAGGGATGAGCATCCAGCAGTGACAGTCATTTCGGTGAGTGGAGCAAGGAAGCAATTGGATCACATCAGATCCAGGGATGGCATCCAGTGACAACTATTTCGGTAAGTGTTTATTGAAACTTTATAAATAAAAAGTGAACTTTGTAAACACACTTTGTAAACAAACTTTGTAAACAAACTTTAGTTATTTGCATAATTGAAACTTTGTAAACAAACTTTGTAAACAAACTTTGTAAACAAACTTTATAAACAAACTTTGTAAACAAACTTTAGTTATTTACATAATTAAAACTTTGTAAACAAAATTTGTAAACAAACTTTGTAAACAAACTTCATAAACAAACTTTATAATAAAATTTGTAAACAAAGTTTGTAAACAAACTTTATAAACAAAATTTGTAAACAAACTTTGTAAACAAACTTTGTAAACAAACTTTATAAACAAAATTTGTAAACAAACTTTATAAACAAAATTTGTAAGCAAACTTTGTAAACAAACTTGACTTATTTACATAATTGAAAATTTGTAAACAAACTTTGTAAACAAACTTTGTAAACAAACTTTGTAAACAAACTTTGTAAACAAACTTTGGTTATTTGCTTAATTGAAACTTTGTAAAACAATACCTTTCGTTATACTTGGTCGATTTATATGAAAATTTCACCATTTGATTCAGTTTTATGTAAAGTTTTGTTATAAAGTAGTCATAGGCTATTTGCGCAGCTGGCTGTATGCATTTTTACCGCCATTTTAACTTAAAATTGTGATAACTTTCGTTATAGTTGACTGAAAATTTCACCATTACAGTGCTTCTTCGCGGATGAATACCATTTGGCAGACCATTTAACTTCACCGCTAGATGTCTCTGCTGTGCAGCAGTACAACTTCACAACTGTAAGTGAGATATTCATATACACAAGTAAAATTCTGCTGAGTCAGCAATTTTTGAACAAAGTTACACACCATATTTTGATTACATGGAAGTAGTATAAAAGCATGAGTGAAACATGTCAACTAGTCAACTAGTGATACATTCTGCTGAGTTAACACACCATTGAAGTGGTATAAAAGGAAGAGTGAAACGTATATTTTTACTTCATTTCAGTTCTAGCAACAGCAACAGCAACAACGATGCCAACAGTCTACTGTCATGATTGTGATGTTACATTTCCATCTCTGGAAGTGTTCGTGACACATAGATGTAAACCAGCCAAGTTGAAACGTGCTCGTGAAGAGCTTGTTGAGCAGATTGAAGCCAAGAGACGAAAGACCTTACAAGATGATGTTGAAAGACCTGATCCAGTCCTCTGCGGTGAATGTATTAAAATATTTCCATCTTTGGATGCGTTTGAGACGCATGCATGTGTTGAGATGGAAAATGTGTCTCATGAAGAACAAAGAAAGAAAGAGACAGGACAAGTAGGTAGAGGCAGAAGAGTGAGTCTTGGTGGAAACGCACAGGAAAGACGGTTTGAGCCTGAAGATGGATCGGATTTGCTACTCGAAATGCGACAACAAGAGAATAGAATCAAGAGACATTTGCTAGAAACGCTAAACCATGGCATGAAATGGTACATTGTCGTACATGCGCGCTTCAAGAAAATGACACCAAATGTTGAAGGCGTGATGGTAGAACAAGTGGATAACGCCTTCATCAGTAGTCCAACGTATGCAGCATACAATCCAACAGATATTGAGAAGGACTTGCCAGAAGCCTATAAAGAATTGTTTACCAGGTTTGATGAACATGAGCGACAAGGCTCTGGCTGGGTGTTGGATAACATATTATTCATTGAAGTGCATACAGCTACGTCAGCGCCACTGGAAGCAAGCAGTTTTATCCCACTACCGAAGAAAGTGAAGACTACAAAGGCGGTGTTAAACATTCAGAATAAAGACAACAAGTGTTTCTTATGGTCTGTATTGGCTCACCTTCACCCTCAAGATCGTCATCAACACCCATATCGTGTGAGTCATTACACACCATTTGAGAACGAATTGAAGGTGGAAGGTATGACATTTCCCACCCCGATTACAGACATTCCAAAGTTTGAAAAGGAGAATGATGTGTCCATTAACGTGTTTGGATATGAACATGATGTCGTTGTTCCAATACAACTCAGTCGAAACACCAGCGCGAGAGAAATCAACTTGCTTTTGATTAGCAATGACAAGACAAGACATTATTGCCTCATCAAGAATTTCAGCAGACTGATGGCTTATCGTACCAAGTATAATGGAGCAATGTTTTATTGTTTCAACTGTCTTCATGGGTTTATGCGACAAGATCTTTTAGACAAGCATCGTGAAGTGTGTGGCAAGCATGGAGCACAACGTTTATCATTCCCCAAGGAACCCTTCATCAAGTTCAAGAATGTAGCCAAACAACAGCGAGCGCCGTTTGTCATTTATGCAGACTTTGAATGTTTCACGAAAAAGCATGAAGGAGACAAGTATCACCATCATCGTCCAAACAGCTTTGCCTATGTGGTTGTCAGCCAGTATGATACACGTGCACCAGTCGTGTATCGAGGAGATAATGCTGTGAAAGTCTTTTTAGACCATATGGTGAATGAGCGTGATCGTATTGTGCATGGTTTACAACAGAAAAAGAAAATGGTGATGACTCATGAAGATGAAGAGCATTATAAGAACGCCACAGATTGTTACATTTGTCATGAGCCTCTAGGAGCAGATCATGTGAGAGATCATGACCATATCAATGGCAAATACCGTGGAGCTGCACATAGTGAATGCAATTTACAATTTCGATTTCGAAAGGATCAGCAGGATGTTGAAGATTCTTTCATAATTCCTGTGTTTTTCCACAATTTACGAGGCTATGACAGCCATTTGATCATGGAAGAAATTGGAAAGTTCAAAAACGAAACCATTACAGTCATTCCCAACACCGTTGAGAAATATATTGCATTCACCATGAGCAATCTGAAATTTACAGACAGTTATCAGTTCATGAGTACTTCTCTACAGAAGTTGGTATCCAACCTGGCAGCAGAAGGGAAAGACAACTTTTATCACATGACGTCACACATTCACGATAGCGACCAACAAGAGTTACTGTTGAGAAAGGGAGTGTACCCCTACGATTACGTGGATGAGCCATCCAAGTTTGCTGAAACACAACTGCCGTCCAAAGACAAGTTTTACAGCCTGCTCAGTGAAGAAGACATTAGCGATGAGGATTATGCGCATGCGCAGAAGGTGTGGGAGACATTCCATTGTACTACATTTGGTGAATACCATGACCTGTACCTGAAATCAGATGTGTTGCTGCTGGCTGACGTGTTTGAAAACTTTCGTCACGTATGTCTCAACACGTATGAATTGGATCCTGCTCACTACTATACAGCGCCAGGACTGTCGTGGGATGCCATGTTGAAAGCGACAAAGGTGAAATTGGAATTGATCAACGACATTGACATGTACCAAATGGTTGAACAAGGTCTACGGGGAGGAATATCTGTCATCACACACAAGTATGCGAAAGCAAATAACCCCTACGTAGCAGATTACGATCCCTTGAAACCGACCAACTACTTGACGTACCTGGATGCAAACAACTTGTATGGCTGGGCCATGTCGCAAAGCATGCCGGAAAGTGGATTTATGTGGGTGAGCGAGCCAGAATCCATTGACTTTATGGATGTGGATGAAGATGACGAGATTGGATACATTTTAGAAGTGGATTTGGAATACCAATATTCAATCCATGATCATCATAATCACTACCCAGTGGCTCCAGAACGGAAATGTGTGAAAGTGGGAGAATTGTCAAAACATAGTCAGAAGCTGCGGAAAGATCTAAACATGAAAGGCAAACCTAGTGAAAAGCTCATTCCCAACTTGTGCGACAAGAAGAAATATGTGCTTCATTATAGAAATTTTCAGCAATATGTCTCACTGGGATTGAAAATCACGAAGGTGCATCGTGCCATCATGTTTGCACAGAGCAAATGGTTGGAGAAATACATCTCCTTGAACACGGAAAAGAGAAAGTTGGCCAAGAACTCGTTTGAGAAAGACTTTTTCAAACTGATGAACAACTCTGTGTTTGGCAAAACCATGGAAAATGTGAGAAAACGCATGAATGTGGAACTTGTTCACAAAGAAAAGGGGTTCAAGAAACTTGTGGCCAAACCTTCCTTTAGAATTTTCAACGAAGATTTGACCGCGGTACATTTGCGCAAAGTGGATCTGCTTCTGGATAAACCCATTCAAGTTGGTTTCACCATTCTCGACCTCAGCAAGGTGCTCATGTTCCACTTTCATTACAACTACATCATGACCAAGTATCCCGACGCCAAGCTGTTGTTCAGCGACACCGACAGTCTATGTTATGACATAGAAACGGAAGATATCTACAAAGACATGCAGGAAGATGCCGACTTGTTCGACACAAGTGACTATCCCCCAGATCATTTCCTGCATTCCAACGTGAACAAGAAAGTGCTTGGGAAAATGAAAGATGAGACGGCGGGTATTCCCATAGAAGAGTTTGTTGGACTTCGACCGAAAATGTACAGTATGATTGTCACGAAGTGATGGATTCTCTTCTATTTTTTTTTAAGGTCAGGCGCTCGTGCAGTTTTTTTTTATAGTTTGCTTTGCATGAGGTCGTTTTGTACAGGTCATCTATTTAATTGAACGAGTAAAATCAATATTGACTACAAGGTGTAAAGTCAGTATTTATAATCCTTAGTACCCTCGTGTTGAATATGTAAGGTGACTTTTGCCACGTCTTCGGGTCAGTTTGGAAGTAAACCACACCGGAGTAAGACGTAATGTTAAGTTAGTTATCAGCCTAAAGGCATCACATATATGGATTTATGAATAATACGACTTAAGCAAGTGGACGGGGACTGGGACAAGGAGAATGGGAGCCCCGATGTGTGCAGTGTTTTGCTGAGGGTGATACGCATGAGGACCGTAAGGGCTGGGCAACGTACCAACAAGAGGCGGGAACTCCGACCGAGAGACGTTTCAACGGGTACCGTGAGGGACTTGTTCACTCAGCTGAGAAGGGACAATTCTCGTGTGCGTGGTGACGCACGTGGAGTGGGCATGTACGGTGTTGTAGCGTAGTCTTGGGGCCGGAAACCGTGAGGGACTTGTTTACTCGACCGAGAAGGGACATTCTCGAGTGCGTGGTGACGCACGTGGAGTGGGCATGTACGGTGTTGTAGCGTAGTCTTGAAGGCCGCGAGTATCGGTGGCGTGATTACTATTATTTTTTTTCGTGTAAATTGTTATGTATTTGTTTGTTAATAAATAATATTTTTTTTCTTTAAAAAAAAATCATTTTTTTGTTTGTTTGTTTATACTTCCCTTAACCACAAATTCAAAGCAATTTGTGACATTGGTGACCCCGACGTGATAAAAAAAAAAAAAATTTTTATGGAGGGTTAGTAAAACATTGATTTTGGGTTAAAGAAAATAAGATTATTTATTTTAAAAATGAAACTTCCACTTGCTTAACGAGTATGAATTCAAAGCCCATGTGTACAGAAACACAAAGCACCTGTTGTTGAAAATGATGTGGCACTGTTGATAGGTTTTTTTATTTGTATCCAGTAGAAGTAGCTACCGTTCTTTTAAAAGTAACGGTGTTATATTTTGGAGGCAGGTAGAAGTGAGTATCAGTTAATAGAAAAATTAAGTGGCATTTTTAATAAATGTTTGGTGGAAGTGTGTATCGTTTTGAAGAGTCATAAAGTGAGGTTTTCAGAAAATTTTGTAGAAGTGTACATCGATTTAGTACACGGTCTGTTTACTGAACATTCTTTAGCATCACTTCCCGCGTGTTTTCTCTTACATGAGCCTCACGTAGGTTAATGTTCATACAAAATGGCAGAGATTGAACAAATGAAAAAGTTCATAGATATTGGGAAAGAGATGGGGTACTCTGGTGAAAAACTTCAAATGTTTGTAGAAAACGAACGTCAACGTGCACTAGAGTTGCAACGCGAACGTGACGTAAATGAACGCGACGAACGTCAACGGAAACGTGATCATGAGCGTGAAATTAAATTGGCTGAGATTGAATTAGCTAAAATGCAAGCGAATAACAGCGACGCTGTGATGAACACGGCTGTTGACAAAAACAAACCATTGTTGCCAAAGTTACCTAAATTTAATGATAAGGTAGACGATATGGACGCTTACTTGCAAAGATTTGAACGTTACGCTGTTAATCGTGGCTGGGAACAAAACCGATGGGCAATATCTCTTGGAGCATTATTAGAGGGTAAGGCCCTAGAAGTTTACTCTAGAATTCCCGCAGTTCATGCCGACGATTACATTGCTTTAAAGAACGCTTTGCTGAGACGTTATTCTCTTCATGAGGAAGGATTTAAACGAAAGTTCTTTTCATCGCGACAGGAGAAAGGTGAAATATTTTCACAATATGTTTGCCGAATGGAGAACTACTTTGACCGTTGGGTCGAACTTTCAGAGACGAGACGGACTTACGACGATTTACGCGATCTTATTGTTCGGGAACAGTGCCTTCACATGGCCCCTCGCGATTTGTCTACGTTTGTTCGCGAGAAGGATTCTCTTTCGCTTATCAAAGTTACTGAATTGGGAGACCTTTTCGAAAGGGCGCATTTTGACAAAGAACGTCAAAAGCCAAAAATGCCGAACAAATATCTGGAAGGTGACAATGCACAGGTTAGTAAACCTTCAAATACAAAATCGTTTGCCGATGTCCGGTGTTACAGATGTCACAAAGTGGGACATATTGCTTTAAAATGCCAAGAGAAGAAACCAGAAAAGGTGAGTACAGCAGTTGATGTAACATACTTACCTAAGCCTGAATGTGAAGCAAGCGGCGATAGAGAGATCGAATCTGCAGTAGTTATTGACGCAGAGAAACGAGAAATATCTGGTGCAGTGGATGAGCTGTCTGATTTTGATGTCGGAGAAGGGACTATTAATGACACTAAGGTGCGTGTCATGTTTGATACAGGTAGCTCTACAGTGTTTACTCGCAGTTCCTTGATACATCCACACCAGCTTACTGGAGAAACAAGGAAGTATAGGACCGTCAATGGTGTTTTGTTCGAAGCACCTGTTGCAGTTGTTCATCTTACCTGTCCATGGTATACAGGTACTACCGAAGTGTTATGCCTAGAAAACATTGTTTGTGATATTGTGTTTGGTAAACCGAAACTTCCAAATACGCCTTCCCAACAAGTGAATGAGAGTTCAGCCGTACAAACTAGAGGCATGATTGAAAAAGAGAAACGCAAGCCAAAACCGCTGACTGTTTTAGAGCAAATTGACATCTCTGTCACGCCTGCTCAGTTTCGCGAGGAACAGTCAAACGACGAAACCCTTGCAAAGGCTTTCAAGCTCGCAAAGTCTGGAAAAATAATGAAAGGGAAGAAAAGTTCTGAGTACTACTACCACATGAAGAACAACCTTCTATATCGATCTTTTAATCAAAGCCAAAGTACTACCGGAACGGTAACGCAGCTCATGGTACCAAAGAAATACAGAGTACAGGTGTTAAAAGTTGCTCATGACGCTGTTATATCCGGTCATCTTGGGATCGATAAAACGAAGAACAGAGTCATCAACCAATTCTTCTGGCCAGGTGTCCAAGCAGACATTGTGCGCTATTGTCATTCATGTGATGCATGCCAAAGAACCATACCAAAGGGAAAGATTCCAAAAGCTCCGTTGGAAAATCCCCCGACGATTGACATTCCGTTCAAGAAAGTAGCCATCGACATTATGGGTCCGATTAATCCAATGAGTGAATCCGGAAAACGGTATATTCTTACCTGCATAGATTATGCTACTCGATACCCAGAAGCCGTAGCCTTGAAAGATATCACTTCAACTTCTGTTGCGGAAGCATTGTTACACATTTTCTCGCGAGTTGGTATTCCCGAAGAAATTCTGTCCGACAACGCCAGCAATTTTTCCTCAGACATGATGAAAGAAGTCGCCAGACTTTTGTCTATCAAGCAGTCATTCATAACGCCCTACCACAGTATGGGGAACGGTTTAGTCGAGAAACTCAATGGTTCCTTGAAGCAAATGCTTCGGAAAATGTGTGCGGAAAAGCCCAAAACTTGGGATCGCTACCTCGAGCCATTACTTTTTGCTTTGCGAGAGGTTCCACAGGCCAGCACTAAGTTCTCCCCATTCGAGCTTTTGTATGGACGAACGATCAGAGGGCCAATGTCAATACTTCGTCAACTTTGGACAAACGACCGTTGTGAATCCGAAGTCAAATCCACGTACGAATATGTACTAAACCTGCGTAATAGATTGGAGGAAACTTGCAAAATTGCGGCTGAGGAACTAATAAAATCACAGGCACATTATAAGCAACACTTCGACAAGAAAGCGAAGCCCAGATCACTGAACGTTGGCGACAAAGTTCTGCTGCTATTACCAACTAATCAGAACAAACTTTTACTTCAATGGCAAGGACCTTACCCGGTAACAGACAAAGTCGCAGTAAATGACTACGAAATCAGCATTGATGGGAAACGGAAAATCTTTCATATCAACATGCTACAAAGGTATTTGGAAAGAGACGCCGACCAACAGCTTGAGCAATCTCAGTGCGCATTCACTACCAATATAGTTGAGGTTGGCTGTACGTCAGCAGCAATAGTCGAAGACTTACCTGAAAATTCAGACGAAAACCCACTGGATGAACAAGAGATGTGGGAAAGCGTCAAGTCAGCAGAGACATACAGGGATGTTAACATCTGCGAAGATCGAACTCCCGAAGAGAAAGCTGCCCTCTGGGAACTAATTGGAGAATATCAAGATATTTTTTCGTCCAAGCCTGGTCGAACAAACATTTGGGAATGCAAAATTGAACTAACCTCAGACGAGCCGGTACGAGCTAAACTCTATCCCATTCCTTTCGCTCTGATAGAAGAAACCAAAAAAGAACTGAACGAAATGCTGAAATTAGGGATTATCGAGCCTAGTACGTCACCTTATCGGGCACCATTGCTCATCGTCAGGAAAAAGGATCAGTCTTACAGGTGGTGTGTCGACTTTAGACAGCTAAATAAAATCACCAAGTTCAATGCAGAACCGATGCCGTCTTCGGAAGCCATATTCGCCAAGTTGTCTAATCAACGATATTTTTCAAGTGTGGACTTCTGTAAAGGGTACTATCAGATCCCTGTGCGAGAGTGCGACAGAGAGAAATTAGCGTTCTCTAGTCCGCTCGGCCTTATGCAATTTTGCATGATGCCATTTGGATGGGTCAATGCAGGAGGAGACTACAACAAAATGATGAAAAAACTGTTACACGCTCTTAGCAACGTCGATAGTTTTGTCGATGACGTTTTGACGTACACAGTTGAGTGGGACCACCAACTAGAGGTTCTGAGAAACGTGTTTCAAAGGATTCGTGACGCAAAACTTACGCTAAAGCCTTCAAAATGTTTTTTCGGTTACGAAAGTTTAGATTTCGTAGGACATAAAATAGGCAATGGCCTAATCACAACTCAGACAGACAAGGTGAACAAAATCCAAGACGCCCCACTTCCAAAAACCAAAACTCAACTTAGGTCATTTTTGGGGTTAACTGGCTATTATAGGTCGTTCTGTCCCAATTACGCAACTGTAGCCTGTCCGTTAACAGACATGACAAAAGCTAAGTCTCCAAACTATTTAGAGTGGACAGATCGTTCAAAAGTTGCATTCGAACAGTTGAAACAAATGTTAATCAAGCAACCCATTTTGAAATTACCTGAAATTGACAAACTCTTTGTTCTGAGAACTGACGCTAGTTTGACGGGGTTGGGTGGTATTTTGTTGCAAGAACACAATGGAACGTTGTTTCCGGTCGCTTATGTGAGTCGCAAATTACTGCCCCGTGAGCAAAGACTTTCCACAATCGAACGTGAGTGCTTGGCAATTTGTTGGGCTGTGACCAAATTTAAAGCGTATCTGTTTGGAAAAAGGTTTGTCTTGCAGTGTGATCACAAAGCATTAGTGTATTTGAACACGGCGTCGTACAAAAATGATCGTGTTATGAGGTGGTCGTTGCTATTGCAACCGTATTCAATAACGTATGAAGAGATTAAAGGTCAGGATAATATTGGAAGTGACTACTTAAGCCGACAGTAACTTCTATTGTGTTTGAAAGTAAAAGTTAGATTTCACTGAAGTAAAATCTTGTCGGTGGGGTAGTTGTCACGAAGTGATGGATTCTCTTCTAATTTTTTTAAGGTCAGGCGCTCGTGCAGTTTTTTTTATAGTTTGCTTTGCATGAGGTCGTTTTGTACAGGTCATCTATTTAATTGAACGAGTAAAATCAATATTGACTACAAGGTGTAAAGTCAGTATTTATAATCCTTAGTACCCTCGTGTTGAATATGTAAGGTGACTTTTGCCACGTCTTCGGGTCAGTTTGGAAGTAAACCACACCGGAGTAAGACGTAATGTTAAGTTAGTTATCAGCCTAAAGGCATCACATATATGGATTTATGAATAATACGACTTAAGCAAGTGGACGGGGACTGGGACAAGGAGAATGGGAGCCCCGATGTGTGCAGTGTTTTGCTGAGGGTGATACGCATGAGGACCGTAAGGGCTGGGCAACGTACCAACAAGAGGCGGGAACTCCGACCGAGAGACGTTTCAACGGGTACCGTGAGGGACTTGTTCACTCAGCTGAGAAGGGACAATTCTCGTGTGCGTGGTGACGCACGTGGAGTGGGCATGTACGGTGTTGTAGCGTAGTCTTGGGGCCGGAAACCGTGAGGGACTTGTTTACTCGACCGAGAAGGGACATTCTCGAGTGCGTGGTGACGCACGTGGAGTGGGCATGTACGGTGTTGTAGCGTAGTCTTGAAGGCCGCGAGTATCGGTGGCGTGATTACTATTATTTTTTTTCGTGTAAATTGTTATGTATTTGTTTGTTAATAAATAATATTTTTTTTCTTTAAAAAAAAATCATTTTTTTGTTTGTTTGTTTATACTTCCCTTAACCACAAATTCAAAGCAATTTGTGACAATGATGTATGGTGGGAAAGAAAAACGTACGGCTAAAGGCATTACTCGCGCGTGTCAAAGACGTATGAAACATCACCAGTATAGAGACAGTTTGTTCAACCAAACGCAAACGATAACCACAGGGCACATCATTCGAAGTCATGACCACCAGATCTTCTCGGAGAAGTTGAGGAAAGTGGCTCTCTCTCCTTTTGATGACAAGCGATATGTGATGAGTGATGGCTATTCCACTTTGGCGCATGGGCATTACAGTATATAAGGGGGAGACACTTCAACTTTAGAGTTAGTTGAGGTGTGAACACTGAAGCGTCAACATGAATCGGAAAAGATCTGCAACAACGGATATGGATACTCTTGCTGATACAGTCAAAGACATGACTGTGAAACATCCTGACAATACCATCAAGAAATTAAAAGTGGAGATAGCACCAACACCACAGTCGTGGGATGGAATGCTTTCTCTAGGCAATGGAAAGTATATCAAGATTATGAAACAAAGTAATGAAGGTGTGATAAACATTCGCAAATACCTCAGAGATGAGGGGACTGGAAAAAACCGTCCAACGAAAAAGGGAATTTTGCTGACAATACCTGAATGGAAAATGCTGAAGAAGCAGGTGAAAGAAGTGGATAAAAGGCTTCGTAGACAAGAAGGTGACTCATAACAAGGTAACAATCATGAATGCACTCATGCTGAACGGTGGTGTTTACCTTACTGTCAATGAGAGGAATGAAGTGATACTAGATTCTAAGACAAGTTATCATCGGTTTAAACCTGAAGTGTGGAAAGACTTTAAAAACATACCACTTGAACCTGGGTTTAAACGTAGACTTGAAAATAAAGTGGAAGTGACGGTAGCTGAATATGATTCTAACATACGTGTAAAAATCTGTAGAAATCTTTTACAGGATTATAAGGGAGTTGTGCCAGATACACCATATACAGATTTGATCCTCTTTGATATCAAGAACTGGCGCGCAGTCTTACGATTCCTAGAAGCGATACAACATCCACTCTTCACCATCTTGCGAGCATAAAAACGTCTTTGCAGACAAGGAGACAGCTCATAGTTCATCTGACTGTTGAACGAGATGGAAGACTTTTTAACGGAATATAAACCCATGACGCATGGATTCTCATATCTGAGAAACGAATATGATGACATTGTGCTAAGACATTTTGGACAGTATCTCGTCCTATCACTTGATGACCAATCCGTGTTGAAAGACCATCTAGAGAAGTTCAGGATACCTGGCTTTCTCCTGACAGTCTCAAATGAATTAGAAGTGCGTGTGACTGAGAACTGCTTAGACGTGTTTGTACAATTTCGCCAATATGACGAGCTTACAGAATGCTACGACTACATCACCCTCAACACAGTGGAATGGAACGCGCTGTTACAAGCATTGGATTGGAAAGAACCTAACGCTTGAATTCAAAGAAACAGAAATATGGCTTATGCGGGGCACCAAATCCATTGAGCTGACACAACCTATGCGTGTGATGGACATTGACTTAGAAGAAGGATATGAACTGAAACTGTCTGAACATGAAACTGTTAAAGTGATAAAGTTTGGTGATGTGTGTTATGTGAGCTTTCATAGCATTTACAAACATGGATGTAATGTCTATGATACCTATATCAATTTAGATTCTAATGAATGGTATTCATTGATGAATGTATTGAAAAATGAATGTGTTTGTAAATAAAAAGTTTGTAAATAGTGTAAATAGACTTTGTAAACTTTGTAAATAGAATTTGTAAATAGAATTTGTAAATAGAATTTGTAAATAGTGTAAATAGCGTTTGTAGTTAAGAATTTGTAAATAGTGTAAATAGCGTTTGTAGCTAAGAATTTGTAAATAGTGTAAATAGACTTTGTAAATAGAACACAATAAACAAGACTGTTTGAAAACTTGGTTTGTTTTATTTAACAACAACAACTTAACTAATATAACAACAACTTAACTACAACTTAACTAATATAACAACAACACCATTAATAAAACAGTGGTTTATAATGTCTATATACAAAATCCTTTACAATAAAATCACCGTCCTTTCTTTTTAATATATTCACAATATCAAACATACTCTGACCTCGAGCTCTATGCCATATATAATACACACAATAAAAACCACATGATGATGATATTGGCGTTTGTAATGAGATAGAATTATACATATAGTCATTTCTTAAAAATATGTCTAAACGATCATCGAGAGGGAATAGTCCATAAGAGTCAAAATATTCCACAGGGTCTTTATCATAATACACTGCCACCCAATGTTCTCCTGGTTCATCTTGATCGTCTGTGTTGATCACATAGGCGCCGCGTTGTAAAGATGGTAACTGGTCCATGGCAAACACGCCTTGAAACAAGTCTTTGGTCATGACATCACGACTCAATATGGCATCAATCTGCTTCGTGTTCATGACTGGTAGTCGAATTGAATGCTGCGATTTGCACTGATCTCAATAATGTTGTCAAATTCAGCATAGACAATGACATTAATGGTAGGTTGCAAAGCCGTAGCAAAGTTCATTTCTAGCCGCAAATTCCCATGCTTGATCAGGGGGAAATGATCATCGCCATCATAATCCGGTGTTAAGTCAAACGAAAATAAAGCATAACCTCTAGGCCAATCTTCCCGTTTTATAATGGAACTTTTCTCACCATTCAATCGATCAAACGATTTGTAAAGCGTTTCAAAAGCGTCCAGGTATTTGTTCTGTGTAATGTCAAGCTTGAGAGGTTTGGATAGAACTGGTTCACCATCCGTGTACAGTTGCATATAGTCCAGATCAAACTGTTTGAAATCATATGGATTCCTCAATACTGATCCACCAAAAGCTTCATTATGAACCAGACCAATGGCAATACGATTTGGTAATTGACCCAAAAAGATGTTATCTTTCACAAAAGACTGAAATCCTGCTGGAATAGCTAAGACTTTACATTCTTTTCTAGTGATGGCAGGACTTTTCATCAATGCATCTGTATGTCCTAACTGAATACCTGGACTCACCCTCACTTTGCGAATGGTTAAAAATGCCTCTTTCACTTCTACCTTATAGGTATTATCTGCAGCCATCAATACATAGTCATCTTTTTGTCTATGGAAACGCAATTTCAAACTGATACCATTCGGAAGATAACGATCCTGCTCAAACAAATCTATCCTTAAACCACCTGTGAGCATAACATCACGGCTAAGACGTGTATGCAAATAACGATGATGTAAGCCATTGTTTCCTTGCTCAGCCAAGTCACCGCCGTCGGCATTGACATGAAACCCGGATACATATTGTTCATGATTAGGTCTTTTCACCTCATGACTATTCATTGACCCAGCAGTATCCTTATACATGAGACGCATAGAGCGCTCAGAATGTAGACTTTCTTCCGAATCATGGATGAGATGAGAGATAATGCTGGTATAACCATGAGTATTGTTGCTATGCAAAACCAAACGATCATTCAGAAACAATTCAATATTAGACCATAACCCATTAAACACATCATTGATGCAAGAGACATTATCATCTGCGCCACACTCTGTTCCATCAGCCTTTAGAATGCGACATACAATATGGAGTTTACTGTTCTTTAAATCCAGATATTCTTCTGTACTCGCAGGAATGTAGAATTCTATTGGAGCGCCTTCTCTAATGCTTGTAAGTGGTTGATAGTCAACATTATAACTTTTCTCTACAGCAGTTTGCGTTGGTGGTACGTGAAACCATTCCAATGGAGAAAGACTACATTCACACGAATGATTATGAATGAGAGACATGATTTCAAAAGATATCTTTGCGATATTTTGATGTTATCCGTCTGGCTGTTTTTCGTCTTCTGGCACGTTTCGTCGGTTGCACACGCTTTTGTTCTCCAAACACACGTTCTGCTACTCGACCCGTAACATCTTTCGCGACATTCTTTGCAGCCTTCTTAAGATGTGGCGCAACGATCTTAGCCCCAGCCTTAAGTAGTGGAATAGCTTTGCGAGCCAATGATCCCAGTATTGAACCAATACCATCGCCATATTGGATTCGCGCTCCTTTGAATCCTGGTAATTTCCCGCCCACTTGACGAAGAAAATGGTTGCGATATGCAGACGGATCGTGTGTATAAGCTTTCATATTGCTTTTGGTCGAAAATGAAGTTTACAGATCACCTTTCCAGTTTGAAATGGAACATTATGGCCTGTGTCGTCCTTAATATTCATTTCTATCATGTCAAATTTGGATGTGTTTACAGGAACATAATGCGGTTCGCCATACGTATTCATGATAATATCTCCATCATGGCCTTGTATGCCAACAGAACGTAGTAACGGAACATAATAATCACCAACAACTTGTGGTTCACAAATGCTACAATACACATACAGTGTATAAAACCCCTGTTTCACATCCGCTTTATGGTCAGCTGTACATGTTTCAGTATACCAGTGATCTGGGATAAATCCTAAAATCTCAGCTAATCCAGCGGAAAAAAGGACACTTCATAACCATAATCGAGAAATAGAAACACACGTCGTCTAATCTTATCATACTTTATTCGAATAGCTTCTGTAAGTTTCAGAGCATTAGTCGCTTCTTCATTGACTGCCTCACATAGTTCTTGTATGGTTCTATAGTACCCATAAGGAATATCGAGAGTGCTAAGAATACTGAATAGAGTAGTCCATGCCCTGTCTCATCGTTGTCCATGTATGTGGATATTGAATTTCAGCTAAAGCCACTTCATATTTTCCATTCAGATAAATGGTTCGAGGCATACGAATTTGATAATTCGAAGCCTTGTTGTTGGGATAATAGCTCATACTCGCATTGCTAGGCAAAGTGATGTAAAAGCTTGTCGACTCCATGATGGGAACTAAATGGTATAGGTGCGTTGACGTTGTCTATATACTTCACGATAGCGCGCGCCATTCGACCAAGTATGTAAATGATCTTTCACATCATGATGATGATGATCTACATGATCTATGACTTCTCCTTCACAACAAGCACTTGTACATCTTATTTTTACAGGAATAGTTGGTTTATCTTCTTGGCAACAACATAGCTCTTTCAGCCATGTTAAAAATTTTCCCATCCTTCAGGAAACTGTCTTTGTTGACGTTGTTTCATTTCTGTTGTAATGTCGTCACGAGTGGTCTTTTTACTAAACATTGTTTTTGGAATATTAGCATCAACAATTTCCTGGATAAATGGATCCCAGCCATATGGTGGTATGGCTCGTTCTTTTCTTCTTGTCGCCACCAATGCTTCTTTCATCAAATCAACCACGTTGGAATTTGCTATAATATCGCCCGTTTTCAACACAAGTTCATTCTTGTCTGACCATGTCGTACCATATTTCTTCAGTTCTGCTAAAAGTTGTGTTATTTTTACATGATAGATAGGTTGAAAATGACTTAAAAATAACTTTTCTGGCTTTTCAGGTGATGATGATGATGATGAGGGCTTTTGCTGCCTAGACTGACTTGTTCGTAAATGACGACCAAGAAGTTGAGACATTTCTATAGCCTTTTCACGTGTTCGTTTCCCACGTAAAAGTTTATTCACTTTCGTTTTGATTTCACCATCTTTTCCCTTCTTTTCTAGCAACATTTTATATTCATATTCAGGAATGAGGACCATTTTCATCGTATGTTTCATTTTAGCAGTAGTTTGGCTAACAAGGGCAATGCCAATCTAGCAATAGCTCCAATGAATCCTCCTTTCTGATTAATCAACTTCTTTTTTCGTCGAAGGGATATCTTCTTATCTGCTAGAGTACGTAGCGTATGACGTTCACGTTTAAATTCCTTAAACCGTTTTGAGCTTAAGGGTAAATGTCCTTGCAATATATTCAAACAAATTTCAAACAAGCTTGTTAATTCCTCTTTTGTAGCTTGCTGTAGCAAGGATTTACGTCGTTTAGGCCCACTGCGTGCAAGCAAATGAAGAAACGGCTGGTTCGCTCGAATACGTTTAGACATCTTGACTGCGAATGGTCAAATGAGTTGGTTCTTGTTCATACACTGCTTTATCAATATATACATAATGTGTATCTTTTGGTAAAATGCCTGTACGAATACGTAGTTGATCATTTGACTTTGGTTTAAAATCAATGAATAAATAACCATGAGGTTTGCTAGTAGCATCTTGATAGGCTTCTATGAGAAATTGAGATCTTCCAGGATACATTTGCCGCGCCAATGTACTAATTTGTTGACTGTCTCTCGGATTTTTAAACAGAATGATATAATGTGTATTCAAACTAATATTTCGCATCTCTTTCCCATGATGGAATAAATTATGCACAATAAAGATAATGCTTAGATTTTGATGACTGCTGCCAACACTAAAGAGACGTGTCATACGCTCATCACTATGGCATTTGGTCATTAAGTCATCAATGATAAGTAAGTTTGGTTTCTTCGGGTTAAAACGCTCTTCAATGTCATCTGGAATGCCTTGGTAAAATTCCACGCCTTTCATTCCCTTGTACAAAGGCTGATCTGCTGCATAGAGCCATAAAATGCTTTTTAGAGAGGGTTGAATCAACTTTTGTTCTAGAATTTCCTTCACCAGAGACGTTTTGCCACTGCCTGTAGGTCCAGAGACCAAACATGTAAATGGATGCTTCATTGTTGAATGTCTGTTTCTTTCACCCAACTGTTAAACTTGTTTGGCCAACCTAACCACTTGACAAATAATTCTTTCACACCTCCTCGTCTTTTACGTGTTTTCAAGACCTTTTCAATTCTATAAATAGATTCAATATCTTTGGTCACTTTCTGCAGTTCTTCTTCATAGAAATGGCCATCAATATCTTCGTCTAAAAAGTCTTTCACACGATACAAATGTATTCCTTGCTTCTTACAACGATGTGTGACAATGAAGACTTCTTGCGTCCATTTGATGTGATAATCGCGTTGAAACACATATTTAATGTGGGAAATGCGAACATGATCGCCAATGTTAAATTTATACTTCTTCTTCTTCTTCGGTTTCAATTTCAGTTTGTCGACATACATATACTTCCACACTTTTGATTCGTTGTCTTTACGAATCTCGGCTGGAGCATATTTATTAGGAAGAGAACCATGAGGTCTATGGTTGTAATTGTACACCAAGTCTGGAAGAATGTCTACGTAGCGGTAGGTTTGATTATGTAGAAAATACCGATACATCATTCCCTTCAGAGTACGAATGGCTCTTTCAGCAAAGTTGGCTTTGGTTTCATTCTTTGTGGTATAAGCATGAATTCCTTCTTTCTTCAAAAATGCTTTTACCCATCTATTTTTAAATTCTGTTCCTTTATCAGACCTTAGAGTTCGCGGTCTTCGTCGTGTGTCATGAAAAATCTTTTGGAAAGCTTGTATGACGCTGGTATGTGATTTATTAGGTATTGGCTGTACCCAGACATATTTGGAAAACACATCAATGACAATGAGTAAAAAGCGTATGTCATCATTATAGGGAGCTATGTTTCCCATATCAGCCAAATCAATATCCCACATATCATCAATACCACGTGTAATGACACGTTGTCTTTTGAACCTGTATTTGACAGGTTGTAGTAAACTAAAAGCATCTTGATCCTGTAGCCATTTCTTCACTTGTGAATGTGTGACTGGTTGATTATGTTTTCGTAAGATGTGATACAGTTTGTAAGGACCAGCAAATGTTCCAGGCTGTCCAGGTTTGAAGTAAATATTGGTCAAGTAGTCTTTCCACGTCGACATGGTCACACCGAATGAAAACCACCTTCTCAACAGAACAGCTTTTATTTTATAACTCAACCAACATCACTTAACTAACATGCATTTATAACTTAACTAACAAGTTTTTACAAATCAAGTATGGATACAATGGCATGAATCACTGGAGACCATTGGTCTTCAATGAACACTAACCAATGACTGAGTTCATCCAATGTAATAGCATCTACACCATATTTCTCACAACGTTGATTTGCATTCTCTAACACTTTATCTAAATGAATGTAATATTTAGCTTCATTCCAATATGTATAAACACATGCAGTATGACAAGTATGTTCTTGACACTCTTCATGTTGACAAGCAGGACAGACTAAATATGCAAACTTTTTTACAGCTGATAACATTTCTTCACAATAAGCTTTTTGCACAATATATTGTCTCAGTGTCATGTCCGCCATTATGCAGTCTTGAATCAATGCAGCACAAGTCTGTCAGGTTTAGCAAGTTATGCTGCTCCGGCAATGTAGCACAAGTCTGTCAGGTTTAGCAAGTTATGCTGCTCCGGCAATGTAGCATAAGTCTGTCAAATTCAACAAGTTTTTTCCAGTTGCTGTTCACTTAACACACTTCTCCATGTTCACACGTCTGCACATCAAGTCTCACAGAACAGTTCTAACAACTTTCCCATAATATTCTGACCAGGATATCCAGATGACACTTGTTTCACACCAGCTCCCCACCAATGATCATACGTTGCTTCAACTAAAGTTTTGTCTTTACATTCTTTCAACTTGTTGCGAAACAATACACACTGATTCCATTTGACTTGTAAAACATCTTTCATTTTACTTCTCTTCACTGGTAAGGACATGGCTTTATCCCTTTAGCAATACGTTTCGCTTCATATCCATTTCTGGATGACACAATGGCTGAAGCAATATACTTTTCAAGTCGTGTTGGAAACATGTTTGAAAGAACGTCCTTATGACTACTGAATAGTACAAGATTCTCCATGTTGACTTTGTTTCTGTTGTTTTATTCTGACATGTCGGTTTCTTCCTGTAATAAAATATCTTTTAATATATTTGCTGCCTCTTCTATCATGTTCTTTCTTTGTTTACGTTGAAACCACTCACATAAAACTAAATTTGCTAGTAAGAAAAACATTGTTATGTTATCAATTCACTATGTTGTTACAAAGATGATTAAAAGGTTTTTATATCTTTAAAGTTACCTGATAAAGCTGCTCGGTTTCCTCTTCTTCTTTACAACAATCTCTCAAATGATCAACTACGGTGAAATATACTTCAACATCAGTACGAGCAGAATAAAGTGCAGAATCAAAGTCAAAGTCAGGATCTTCTTCTATTCCAATTTTATGACATTCTCCAAGAAATCTTGAATGCAGTTCAATCACATCAAGACTATGATGTACAACATCCCAAAAAGCATCCAAATGATAAAGTTGATAGTCTGGAGTGCCATAGCAAGCAAGTTTAGCAATCATCAAGTCAATATAAGCATTTTTAAAACATGCGTCCATCTTGTTTCAATGTCTTGTGTGCTTTTACTTTGCTTCACTGACTTTAAGTACTCCACACTTGCCGCAGAAGTTGTTTGGTTCACACAACTTGCAATTATACTTGTGGCAGTGGCAATGATAATCTTCCACATATCCACAAGCACCACAATAGTCGCAGGTAAGTCCAAGTTGATTTTGCACGTTCATGTTCTCCAACTGAACTTCAGTCAGCCTTTTCTTGGATAGCTTTGACACCTTCATCCGACCATCCTTTTGCAGCTTGATGATCGTTTTCTTGTCATGACATTCCTCACATGGTGATAGGGCTGAGTTGATGTTGTCCATCTCCTGAAGCAGTGTCTCCCATTCACCATCATTCATGTTGATGTGATGTGTGTATTCTTTCCCTTCAAACCGTGACGTGCGCACAAAACTTACATAGCGCATATCCAAGTATGAAATGACTTCAAGCCACTTCGTTTGCGTTAAGTATAGTTTGAAGCCAATGTCGCGTAAATTTTTCAAGCTCTGGCACACAATCTTCCACAAAGATGGTGAATAAGCACACCATCTCTCTCCACGTGTGATGCGTAGAAATGGCCCATATTCTCCATGCTCCACAGTAATGGTTAAGTTAGCACTAATTTTAAAGCTGCTGCTGCTGCTGCGCTGCGCTGCTGCGTTGCTTGTCTTGTTCTCCATGACTGCCACAATGTATTGATGATCCACTCCCTCCAACTGTCTGCTGAGAAATGACTCCACTCTGCTGAGTTCACTCCCTTTTATACCCAACTATCTGCTGAGTCAGCTTTCTTTTCAAAGAACTTGCAAACTTTTGAGTTCACTTCAACTCGTCCATGGTTGAATCGAACAAGGTCTGATACATTATTTGGAACATCATCATCATAATGTAGAATAATTCTAGTAGCTACAACTAACATGAGGTCAGTTGCCCAAATTGTATTCGCGTTGATAAATGCTAAATCAATGTTGTAAGTTGATAGTAAATGCAGTTCTTCACATTCATGTAGAAACGAGCGGATGAAACGATCTCTTGGAATAGCCTTTCCCACAGCTTCCCAATGCAGATGCAAATTCTTCACTTGCAGCATCCAATCCGATTCCAAAGCAGGAAGCTTTGAAAACACATAGTCAATATAGTTCACTTTGAAGACGTCATCCATAGTCATACATCTGTCAAGAAGTAATGCCGACATTGTGAAGTATTTTCTCGTCACTCTTCCTTTTATAAAACTTTGATGGTATATGGTGTGTAACTTGTTCAAACTTATTCAATACTCGTGCTTTTATGCTACTTCCATGTAATCAAAATATGGTGTGTAACTTTTCAAACTTGCTCAAAATTGTTAAAATTGCTGACTCAGCAGAATTTTACTTGTGTATATGGTCGACCAAAAAAAAAAAAAAAATGTTCAGAATCGTCTGAAACGGATAAATATGCAAATATCACAATTTCGAGGGGGGGGGGGTCGGTCGACCCAAAAAATGAAAAATGTTCAGAATCGTCTGAAACGGATAAATATGCAAAAATCATAATTTCGAGGGGGGGGGGGGGGGGTCGGTCAACCCAAAAAATGAAAAATGTTCAGAATCGTCTGAAACGGATAAATATGCAAAAATTACAATTTCGAGGGGGGGGGGGGGGGGGAGGTCATCACTTTTTAGGGTCTGTTGCCGATTGACTTCGGAAATGAAAGCTTGACTTCATTGACTTCGACGATCATTGACTGAAACCCTAGAAAGCCGCCACACAGCATGACCTCATTATGACCTCATTATGACCTCATTATCACCTCATTATGACCTCATTATGACCTCATTATGACCTCATTATGAACTCATTATGACGTCATGGATGGCCGCGCCTATCCTAACGCTTATCGTGACCCCACTTCCGGTCCAGACAACACTTCCGGTCCAGACAACACTTCCGGTCCAGACAACACTTCCGGTCCAGACAGTATGACGTCACTTCCAGACAGTATGACGTCACAAAGTGGCGCAGAACTCTTGTTTCCTACCTACTACTAAACCTAAAAACACCACTCAATAAAAACAATAAGTTTTAAGTGAGATCCTTTTCTTAATTAATTCATCTTTTTGTTAATGATTTTCCTGTGTCGTAGCAAAGAGCTAACACTATTACTTAGAAAATACTTCACTCAACACCACGATTTCAACGTCATATCTGGTGCCCTTCTGCTGCAGTTGTACGTGGAATGTGCCGGCGTCGGTCGTGTTCGTATGGTGGACTATCAGATCATATCTGCCCGCGGTCTCGTCCACTTCTACGTCATACCTGATCAAAAACATGGCAGTTAACATCATAACTGACCTGGTAGTCAACATCATACTCGAAGGAAGGAAAAAGTACCATCTAAATCAATAGTAATGTGATCATTTCCTAATAATTCTTACAGTATGGTTTAATCTCCCTTTTTTAAAGTATATTTTGTTAGATTAAACCTTGATAATAAAAAAGGCGAACACGTATAACATCAAATCATCATCGAACACGGGTAACATGAAACCATCAGCTGACACGTGTGTTCCGTTCTGTTTTGTCCGCTGTAGCGAAATGTCCGTTAATTACAAACTGTTCCAAAATGTCCGCTAACCCTGTTCCACTTCGTCAAAACTTCGTCAAAAAAGTAATAGCCAGGTGGGGAACCACCCAGGGAACATTCCTGCATAATATCAAGACGATTGGAGCAAAACTGTGGGAGGAGTAGCATTTTAAAGAGAAAGTTTAACATACGCGCATACGCACATGCTCACATACATTGAAGCCCCCTGTAGTGATACGACTAACCCAGCCCGACAAAGTCGGCTGGGTTAAAAATTGAAGATTTAGCGGACACTACCAGCGGATAAAACGGAACGGGGTTAGCGGACAAACCAGGACCAGCGGACACTTTGAAACAGGGTTAGCGGACATTACGGAACGAGCGGATACTTTGGAACAGGGTTAGCGGACATTACGGAACGAGCGGATACTTTGGAACAGGGTTAGCGGACAATACGGGACGAGCGGATATTTTGGAACAGGGTTAGAGGACATTTTGGAACAGTTTGTAATTAACGGACATTTCGCTACAGCGGACAAAACAGACCGGAACACATGTGCAACATCAAATCATCAATGAGCGACGTGTAATATAAAGTCATAAGTGAACACATGTAACATCAAATCATTAGCGAACATGTGGTAACGTAAACAGCGAACACGTGTAACATTAAATCGTCAGCAAACACGTGTAACATCAAATCATCACGAACACGTGTAACATCAAATCGTCAGCAAACACGTGTAACATCAAATGATCAGCAATAAAGCAATGTATGATTTAACCCACTTGGGATCAATGCTGACTGGGTCGTTCGATGACCAGAAGACCAGCTCGCGTCCATAGAGCGAGTGACTCCACTGTAAGACGTCGGACCCTGGGTGGGCGGTGCAGTTGACTCGCCCTCTTCTATTTTGTATTAATGCAGTGTTTTCTGGGGGGTCAAGGGTCTGGGCTTAAACAGAAAAAAACAACCCAGCAAACATGCGATGCTGGATAGACTGTTGGATACACGCCGCGAGTAGATGTCGGATCAACGTTGGGATTTGGCAACGTCAAGTAACCTCCCTTCCCCCTCCCGCCCCCGACATTGACTAGACGTCGTTGTACATTCCTGAGATAACATGACCGCCCTTCTATCCAAGTACCCTTAACCCATGGGTATTCCCGTGCGTTTAGTTTTATACGAAATCACTTTTCATGTCTATTTCAAAAAGCTGGCTGTAAAAAAAACTTGTGTGTCGCGCCTATACTCTTTATGTTTAAATCATCATTGCCGCTTATTTTCTACATCACCTATCATGTGAGCGATAATATGATAACTTTGCTGCTTTGTGTGTCCCCGACGTCTAATACAACGTAGGAAAAAGACGTTGTTTCAATTTTCTTATACTATTTACTTGAAAAAACTTTGTGATTCTGGGGAAAAGTAAGGAATCTGTGTTCGCATTGTTCGGGTTATGGAATAATGGCTCGATTTGTTTACCGAATAAATCAGTTTTTGCACTGTAACCAGTTAAAGATGACCCTTCAGTTTACCAATATTCTATGAGGTTATCACTGACTCACACCACATAATGTTTTTAAGTTTAATCGAACTGGATGATCAATTGGAGTGAATGAAAACAGAATTGTCCCGATACCGGAAATTACAGCCGTTAAGTTTATTTGAATTTGATCTTTAATAGAATGTTCAGTTGGTTTTGAATCTTCAAATAAAATACAGAAAGAAAATGCATTTCTCGTTTGGTTAGCACACCTGCCCCCGCTCCCGTCCCCCAAACAAAAAAACCCGATTAAACAATTCATGAACAGACGCAGTGAGATTTATTGCGGCACAGAGTTTTAACATTATCTGTGAGACACATGCAAACAACCCTCAAAGACCGCCCCATGGTCTGGTCCGCATTACATCGATTATTCATATAGAAAACCCCGGAATTTGATTTGAAGCTGGTCAGTGTTGTCCGGAATGGGGAGGTATCCCAATGATCCAAAGTCTTACTATAGAGAAACTAATGGAAAATAAAAAGGGACTGAAATATTTTGCCCGAATCACGGAGTTGTCCATGTGTTACAGGTTTGTCTGGAGGTGGGGTTTTACTGTAATGCCTGGTAAAGTTACTGCGGGAATTGTTTTCTGGTGTACTTTACTTTGTTCTGTGTCAACATTAACGGTGTGAACTCACCCGACGTGTGCCAGGAAATGACCACCAACAAACCAGCCAAAAGGAAACCCTTATCCATGTGTGGATCCTGTATTTTTTATATGTTACTGAAAACTCGTCGAATTGCACAGATGTAAGAAATATCGCAGCACATAATTGACCACAGTCACAGGTAAGCTGTTATTCAGGTAAACAAGAAATGCTGATCATACACTTCTTGATTTATCAATTTGAATATCTTAGTAATACTCTGCTGCAGTCAAGTTGACCAGGTATGATCTGATATTGAAGTCATTTGTCAGTCATTTGAACAACGCACGTGGTTACCTATTTTTACGCACACATGTAGAAAGTACTGATAAAAGCTGTTATCTGTTAGGTAATTTTTGAACGTCACACCAGTATACTCCATATGGTCACTATGTGCTTGCTAGATGAGGAGAGAGAAAGGGAGAGGGAGAGAGAGAGGAGGGACGGACAGAGAGGGAGTGAGAGAGTGAGAGAGTGAAAGAGAGACAGAGGGACAGACAGAGGGAGAGAGAGGGACAGAGAGGGAGAGAGAGAGGGAGAGAGTGACAGAGTGAGAGAGTAAGTGAGAGAGAGACCCAGTAAACATTGCGACCTTCCACATCGCTGGTTATTTGTCGCGCCTGATGTATCAACGTCAGGTTTTGGTTGTTATTGGAGGATGAAAAAACCTCTACCTTCCGACGTTGGAGAAGCATCGATTATCCATTTTCTGATCAGCGTTGCGAAAAAGGCGGCAAGTCTTACGAACGTTGGCTATCCAGAGTCTAGCCAATGGGGCCGAAGTGTCCTGTAGGAAAGCTAGGACGAAAGTTCCCCGGTGAGCCACCGTTTCGCGTAGCGTGTCGCCTTAACAGTTTTTGTCTGTAAGATACTTGGATATGGGTCAACAATGCTTGTCGGAGGCTGGCACAAGGTTGTTCGTAGATAAGCTCTGCAGGAACGGGTGTGTGATACTGCTGATAGAGAGACCGGGGTTAATGTATTGACAACAGAACATGTCGATGAAACCAGGCTCAAAAACAGGACTCTGACATGTCCGAGAGCACAGACTAGTGCTTGTAGAACCGGTTCCTGTCACCGTGCGGCATGAAGCCACAGAACCAGCTGACATAACTTCATACTTTTTCCGAAGTGGTGAAGGATTTTAACCGATACTGCTCTCACAACGTATCTACTTGGCAAATGGTTCATTTTAATAACAGCAGAAGTTAAATTCGGAATAGTTTACGGAAAATTTTATGCAAAAGCATTCTTTTCAGTAAATGTTTGGTCAATTTTGTCAGTCATTTTTTTTATTTTACATAAAGTTTTCATGACGCAAAATAAAAATTGTCACATCTTTCAAAATATTAATTAGACTTTTGAAAAATATCAATTTTAATTGTCTATATGGACAACTTCAAACGTCTGTCTGAACATCAGGCTCACCTTGGATTTGTCAAGTTGCTTGCACATCAAGTAAAATTCAGGAAGCTATTTCACATGCCAAATACACTTAAGAAAGTGTGTTCAAGTCTGATATTGCACAACTTCAATATGTATATTTTCACTGTGCAAGGTTGCATATGCCTAGGGTAAATGGTTTCGGAGAACTTGCTTGGAAACAAAACAACATCCAAAGTGTGAAACACGGACGGACGGACGGACGGACGGACAGAGGGCAATCCTATAGACCCCCCGGGCTCGCTCGGTTGGGGTCTGGAAACGTTGACACAAACATCCACAAATAAGGACGACGGATAAAAGTGATCGTAATAGTCCCCCAACGACTGGGTTAATAAAACATGGAAAATTACCACAAACTCTTGTGCATTTATTAACCTTTTCTTCGTAAAAATTAAAAAAAAAGCTTTTGAAATTTCAAGAAAGAAATCCATCAGTTCAGCGGAATCTCACAAACAAAACAGAAGACTTCGGTGCATGCTTCCATAGACCAGGTGCCGTCGTCACCCATCTTGATGCACAAATTTCCTGTGTTTTCCGTCGGTTCTCCAGACGCCCAGTTGGAGTAAGACAGAGCGGTTTCGGTGGAGGACCACTGCAATACCTGCGGGTCCGAGCTGATCTCCTGTCCGCTCGTCCAGTAATAGTCACAAGCGTCTAACACAAAGAATCGCCATTCATTGGTTCATTTTATTTTAATCACATAAACACCTGTCCATATGATTGTTCGTAACTTTAAGTACATACAACATTCACAAATATACTAAACGTATAAGGCCAACGGAAAATAAATTGGACAAAATATTTCAAATGTTTTTTTCTTCAAATTATGTTTTTCATTGAACACCAGTTTTCTACGTTTTCGTATAAACCACATTAAAATACGATGTTTTCAAATTTTAGTCAAACGCAATGGAAGGTAAGTAAGAGGTGGGGGAGGGAGGGGGCGGGGGGGGGGGTAGGGAAAGGGGGGAGGAGGGATTTAATTCGCTACTCACGCAGACTTATCTCCACGGAGGTGAGATCCGCCTCGTGGGTTGCGAACGTCAGAGTATCCAGATAGGACACCTTGGCATCGTAGTTGGGATCTACCAGGAATATAAAGGCTCCTTGGCCAATCAGCTGACCCGTGCCCACTGT
This sequence comes from Protula sp. h YS-2021, assembly GCA_949752745.1. Classification (NCBI taxonomy): domain Eukaryota; kingdom Metazoa; phylum Annelida; class Polychaeta; order Sabellida; family Serpulidae; genus Protula; species Protula sp. h YS-2021. The sequence goes on along the minus strand of OX457029.1, from coordinate 56,203,099 downwards.
GAAGTTTCCATTGGTCCATTGCATCCAGAATTCGTACTTTTCAAAGTCAGAGCTGACAAGATAATCAGTGGGTTTGGTGAACAACATGTCGCTAAAGTAGTCTATTTGTCACATGACCTGTCACTGTAATATGACTGGTCCATGCGCAGGTTAATTATTTTTTTTTAGTTCTGATCGGAACGCAAATGTCGATAGATGTTGCAGGTACTTGTAATCAAAACTCCAGTTAAATGACGTAACAAAGCATATAATATTAAATTAAATTATATTGATCAGACAAGAAAATGTTGACCAAAAAGTCAGCATTTTTTCTGGTCAGTAACACTTCTTGTTAACTCGAAATAAGTCAATATCTGCTAATTGTTTTAAATTTGCAGGGCACTTGCGATGGCGGTATTTGTTGCATAATTCACAGGTTTCCAAGTTTGTTTGCTACCTGCGAACCACTTCGGCGGGTAACAACATTCATAGAGGGTATCATTGAACACATTATTGTCCAATTTAAGAACAGTCATACAGAAATTCTGAGAGGAGACCGATTATTTTCGATTTAATCTAAATAGCGTCAAAACTTTTCTGCTGACAAGTGAAATGAGAGGAATAGTAATTTTGTGCTTATCCGTGAAGTACCTCAAATTCGGTCACATTTTGGCCCACATACCTGCCAGTGTACGCAGGATGGGCAAATCCATATAAAATTTCACATTGAATGTATAACATGCACAATCACACGAAGATTCAGGCGGACGATGGGTAACTATTGAAGTCCATGCCGCATGACCGGGTCAGCATGTTACCCTGTCCATGGGGCATGACCGGGTCAGTAAGTTACCCTGATCCATGGGGCATTACCGGGTCAGCAAGTTACCCTGATCAATGGGGCATGACCCGGTCAGCAAGTTACCCTGATCCATGCCGCATGACCGAGTCAGCAAGTTACCCTGATCCATGCCGCATGACCGAGTCAGCAAGTTACCCTGATCCATGCCGCATGACCGGGTCAGCAAGTTACCCTGATCCATGCCGCATGACCGGGTCAGCAAGTTACCCTGATCCATGCCGCATGACCGGGTCTGCAAGTTATCCTGATCCATGCCGCATGACCGGGTCTGCAAGTTACCCTGATCCATGCCGCATGACCGGGTCTGCAAGTTACCCTGATCCATGGGGCATGACCGGGTCAGCAAGTTACCCTGATCCATGGGGCATGACCGGGTCAGTAAGTTACACTGATCCATGGGGCATTACCGGGTCAGCAAGTTACCCTGATCCATGGGGCATGACCCGGTCAGCAAGTTACCCTGATCCATGCCGCATGGCCGAGTCAGCAAGTTACTCTGATCCATGCCGCATGACCGGGTCAGCAAGTTACCCTGATCCATGCTGCATGACCGAGTCAGCATGTTACCCTGATCCATGCTGCATGACCGAGTCAGCAAGTTATCCTGATCCATGCCGCATGACCGGGTCTGCAAGTTACCCTGATCCATGCCGCATGACCGGGTCTGCAAGTTACCCTGATCCATGGGGCATGACCGGGTCAGCAAGTTACCCTGATCCATGGGGCATGACCGGGTCAGTAAGTTACCCTGATCCATGGGGCATTACCGGGTCAGCAAGTTACCCTGATCCATGGGGCATGACCCGGTCAGCAAGTTACCCTGATCCATGCCGCATGGCTGAGTCAGCAAGTTACTCTGATCCATGCCGCATGAGCGGGTCAGCATGTTACCCTGATCCATGCCGCATGACCGGGTCAGCAAATTACCCTGATCCATGCCGCATGACCGGGTCAGCAAGTTACCCTGATCCATGCCGCATGACCGAGTCATCTTCGCACAGGCGATCACATTTCCAAGGGGCGACTGGGACTGAGTGACTGCGAACTTTACGCAGATCGAGAGCGTACCAGAAAATAATTATACAGTGGTCTATCGCAAATAGGATATCCTGTGGAGCTCCGATTTCCAGGGCGGTCCTTTTCGCGGAGATCTACGGCACAGAAGACAAGCAGATAACGGAGTAATTGTGAAGTGGTCCTAGTGATGAGTGAGTCCAATTTGCAGTGTGGTCCTTGCAGAGTGGTACTACTGGTGAGTGAGCTCCATTTGCAGTGTGGTTCTATCCCGCGGTGCTGTTATATTTACATTTTTATGTTCCAATATCTTGAAGTGGAAACTAATAAGAAAACAAACAGATGGGCTGAACTTTTGATGGCCGCAAAAACACTTACTCCAATGCCCCGGAAGGAAGCGGGAATACAGTCTCAGTCAGTGTGCTTCCGCCGGAAACCACGGTGAGATCTGCCTGATCCAGCGTTAGCCGTATCTCTACACTGTTATTGGTTCCAGAGAGCGTGAATGTGGATTCCGTCGTATCCGTGGACAGCGACAGACAAAACGTAAACGCTTGGGCAACCTTAAAGAAAAAAGACAAAAATGGAAAACCTGAACAATAAACCACTCCCCGCCACCCCCCCCCCCCCTACCAAAACACACACACCTTTAACAAGTCGTGCCAACTTTGTCACTTAGCTGAAGAACACAAGAGACAATCTGTATTAATTAAATAACGCAAATTTAATACACACGCATTAAGTCAAGACCAAGCATTTCACATAAAACCAGTATTTAAAAGCTCGTCCAGTTTCCATTTGTGAAAAGAAAAAATTTGCAAAAGAAAAATCTTCGTCACCTAATTTCTAGGAAAAGATTTATGTTGCTGCAGATTACCTGTTGGGCAAAGACTCGTGTTGCTGCAGATAAGTTCCTACCTTCTGGGGGACATAATAATGTTGCTAAATTATTCGCCTACCTGCAAAGGCTCGTCTTCTATGACAATCGGGAAGAGGTTGAAGTCGTCGCCTTGTCTTCTCACAGTCCCGGTTCCCACACCTTCAACATCACAGCATTAAACACGGTCATACTTAAGCTAAACTTAAACAAATGTATTAAAATGGAATTTGTACGGAGAAATTTCTACTGATTTTTCGACAGCTCCGAGAGTTAAGGGAACAGTACACGCGACAAATTCAGGACCGCGCGCCCTGATTTAACGACACAATGGGGGCACTTGACGTCATCGTCTATTCTTTGTGGCCCAAAAAAATTGTCGAATTAAATATCTGGAAAACTATTTCATGTATAGCTTTGAAACAAAATACATCAAGAATTGAAGGCTTTTGGCCAGGTCTTATGTAAACCCCCTATATTGAAACATGTGTGCGTGTTTTGCGCGGGTGTCAATTTTAGTGCATGTAATCGAATCTGGTTTGGCCTTTGGCTAAATTTGCTGGACGAGTGAGCATGATTTCTATTAGTTTCAGAGTTGGTGTCACGATCCAGGGATAACGTCATCATCTGAAGATGACGTCACCATCCGAAGACGATGTCACAGTCCTAAGACGGCGTCATGATCTAGAGGTCAAGGCCACCGAATACCGATATTTATCAAGCTAAAAAAGAATAAAATTTATAAAAAGCAAATGCACTACTACTAGAACCTTGCATTATGCCATATTAACATGACCAATAGAATTTTTGAACGGGTAGACGAATGGTCTGATACCATTCCATACCTCTCATGCCCACGCAGGAGGGGAAACGTTTTAGCTTTTTAAAACAGAATATAACCGATCAACTCACTGGCTTCTAAATAAACATTGTAGTTATCACCAGACGTATCATACACCACAGTGTTCAGACTGTTACATAGGACCACTTCGCATTCTCCAGAATCCAGGAAGTTGAACGCATTTCCGCCTTCCGAACACGTCAGTAGTTGGCACTCTGCCACCGATAGGCCTGTGTCGCTGGTGAGAACAGTGCAGTCCAGTCTGCCCAGACCATCGCTCGCATCCACAGACTTACCAAACGAGCATTCTGCATGGAGAGTGCAAATTTAAACTACATGTTCCATATGGCAATTGCCAAATGAAACAATTCTTGAAAAGATTCTTGCACATTTTTTCTACATTGGGAGTCCAAATTTAAACTCGGTTGTACTGTTTAAATGCCAGATTTACTTTTTAAATGGTGCAAAAAATTGACTATTTTAGAGAGAAGTCTCATCATCCAGCCGTTATCCCCTCAACATCCCCAAGCACGCGCATCATTTTCAAGAAAATTTGCAGGGAGCCCCTGGCAGATGGAAGCAGGATAAATTAGTCTTCGGTCCCGGGAAGTTGGGGGGGGGGGGTGGGGGGGCACTCACGCACAACTACATGCGTGTCCAGGAATTCTTTAAACGGTCTTTAAAAGCGGAGTGGTGAGTTTGAAATAATACCCCCTTTTTAACCAAACTCGGAGCGCAGTTTCTAAAGACACCTCTCCCCATTTTGAATTCGTCCATCGGAAGGACATCGACGAGCAAAATTAAACTGTAAGGTTTTAATTTTATACCAAAATTGCTCAAAATGAAGTCATTCTCAGCCTGTGATTCGATCGAAACAAGGAGGGAACTTCCGTCGATATCGGCGCAATACTCCGATGAGGTACCGGTCGCATCCTGGCGTACGTTCTGCACGAAATACAAGCAACTCTGTGACGTCTCATCGTACTGAAATGTGTCTGGGCACTCTGAAAAATAAAGTATCCACAAAAAATAACGCTCCAGTGGGCGTGTGGGGTCACCGATGAGTTTTGGCTTAATGGATACAAAGTTTTACAAAGCAAACTCCAAAACATTGATAAAAAATGCAAACAACTGAAAAATAGATTCTGACACATTTTGTTGAAACACGCTGGCCTTTGCCAACCTGTGAATCTCGTATGTGAATTTATCAATTCCAAGCTAATAAGCGCCCACGCGCAGAGGAGCTTTACAGTGTGGGCAGAAGTGTGGGCTAACTGACTATTACAGTGTGGGCAGTGCAGGGGTGGGCTAACTGACTATTGACTTTGTGTGGTGATGTGCAACAAGCTCTGTAGAAATTAGGTGTGTTTTGTGTTTGAATAAAAGAGATCAGAGTAAATTTTTCAGCTTTTTTTGCATTAACAATTATTTAAAGTTGTTTTGTGAAAATCTTAGTTCAATCCATTCAGTCCTCTTAAAACACTGATGTGGTCTTTCTTTATTTTGTTACAACCATACTGAAATGGTTCAAAATGATCGGATCATAACCGAAACATGCCAGTTACAGAGTGAAGACCACTCTCCTCTTTGGATAAAAAATTAAAATAAAAGAAAAATACTAATAAATTTTAAAAAGACAAAAAATTTTAAAAAAAAATTACATGATGAGTCACATATATATGAAAAGTTGGCTAGACCAGAGCAGACCATCAACACCTGAAGACAAAGAAATACGAAGATCTAGCGTAACAAACAATTTAACAGAATACACCAGTAAAGTGAAAATACAGAGGAAAATAGTCGAACTTCGAAATCGTGTATAAAATATCTTCAAATATCTATATATGATAGCGTAACTTATAATTTAGCCCCCCCCCCCCAACCCCCGACCTCATTTTGCTGGAAACGACCTCTTCAAGTCAGAGTGTGATCTCACTATCTCATAGTATGATTTCCCTGTGGTACTTCTTCTTAAACGATATGGCTTCAATTCATAATCATACTGTCAACCTCCCCCCTATCATGCGCCCCCCCCCCCTACCACTATTTCTTGAAAGAGATATAAAGAACCAGGCGTAACGAGGAAGTCACTGTTAAAAAGAGCAGTGCTCATATTCAAGCAGTTTCAAACTCAAAATAAGTTGAAGACCTTTTTTGTGGAAAGCGGGGAGATGAGGCATTTGTAAAATTAAAATTAGTGAAATAAAGTACTTCAGACATATTTTGTGATAAAGAAAACGTTACTAGTTTCTGTGCTGGCCCAAATACAAACCTGACTCCAGACTAATTTTGAGTTTCAATTTTAGAACTGGCTCAAATGTTTAGTTTGAGCATGAGACTGACTTTGAGGAGCACAGGGGAAGAACTTACGACAGGTATCGCCGTTCACTCCTATCGGGCATGAACATGTGAACTGTCCACACCCCTGGAAGCTGCAGGACCCTCCGTTCTGGCAAGGGGAACGTTCCGAGCACACATCCACGCACTCTGTTCAAAAATTAATACATCTTAACACAACATGCTTCGAGACTAATTTATTTCTGGAACTGGCTTTTATCACAGGTGTTTTTGTGCTTTTTTTCGGCACTGTCTTACAAGATGTAATATGTTCATAAATAAAGTTTTCAAATTAGATGGCATCATGACAGAACACTTCCGGAACGAAATTTAAGTACCGTCACTGAGTAATTTTTACTGCAAAGCAGTTTAAAAACGCGGCTACTGGGTGCAACTGCAGTCGAGTTATTAAGCTTTTCCCGGTATTCTCCCCCACCCCAATGCACACTTGTTATACACCGGACTGCGTGCTTTGACCTACCTGTGGTAGTCTCTTGTATAACAGGAGTGGTCTCATCAGCCGTGGTCAGTTTTGTTTGGAGCGTAGTTTGTTCACTTTCGATTGTCGTCATCGGTGTTGTGACGGCTGCAGACGTAACGGCTGCCCTCTCAAGTGGTGTTGTAATAGCTGCAGCTGTTGTAGCTGCACTCCGCAGTATAGTTGGTTCTCCAGAGGAGGTTGTAGCTGTATTCTGTAGCGTTTCTCTGTCATCAGGAGATGTTGTCGCCTCACTTTGGAGCATTGTGATTTCTTCAGGGGATGTATTCTGCAGCGTTGCTTTATCACCGAGAGATAATGTAGCCGTCCTCTGGGCTGCTGTGAATCCGGCTGGTGTCGTTCTCGCAGTCACTGCTGTATTCTGCTCAGTGGTTGCTTCTTGTCTTGTCGTTTCGTATGACGTGTCAGTACTCAGTTCTGTTAAACAAAACGGTTGCATTTGCCATCGTATCCTCCCTGTAGAATCCACTTATTTCGTAATATCAGGGGACTGATTGAAAATATTGCCGAGAAGCCCGTTTATCCTTTTATATTGTGAAATGCTGGGCTATGTCAGAGCTCATGACGTTATCTCTAACTTAAAGGGATTAGATAGGGTTTATGAAGGGGGCCAAAATTGATCAATCTCTGCCTCTTCCCTGCAGAAATTTGCCCAGTCTGCTAAATCACTGCGACACCGTTGCGACAACGCTTGCTCAGAAGTTGTTTTTATCGTTAAAACCCCGTCACAACGTTTTGCGATGTCGAAAAACGGCTAGAACAGACTGCGTTTCAACGCCATAAAAAACGAACAAGAAGTGAGGAGCACAAAAATGACGTCACTAATACGCTGTTACTCAGACGATCGTAATGCTAAGTAGTTAAAAAAAAAAGAAAGAAAGAAAAAAAGACGTGAAGTTAAAACCACGTCATTACGACATGTTGTCGGTTAAATTTTGTTGAAACGTCACGTAGTCCATAAAATGCAACATCAGGTCGTTTTGAGATCCGGAAATAGAACGTCCGAAAAGGGCAAAAACCGACAAAAAAGCAACGGCGTTGCTTTGATGCTGTTTTGAAGTCGCAGAAACTACCAATTTTTACCACAGTTCACCCCAAAAACAGAAGCTGTTAAGATTTTCTTTTGATAAAAAATCGATACAATTTACAGCAAAGTATTGATTTAGCCGACTGGCGTCACCCTTTGATATACACAATATAATGACGTCGTAACATCTTTTTTGTGATATCACTAAACCTATGTTAATTGAAAAAAAGGTAACACATGTTAACTAGAGCAGTGTGCATAGCCCACATATTCCCCGTAGCCCCCCCCCCCCCCCCCCCCCCCATCAGTTAAACACGGCCATCAATAGTCAAGGGCTGAAATCTTTTAAGTCCAGCTGGTCCATTTTCCTTGGACGACCCTGGCCCATTTACAATACCGATCTGTGTTTGCTCCCATAGAAGCCACATACTAAGTTTCATTAAAATCCTTGCAGCAGTTTTTAAGTTATCGTGTTAACCAGCTCTTGATGACAGACCGACATACCGACCGACCGACCGACAGACCGATAGACCGACACCCGGTCGATCGCATATATTCCCCACAGGTTCTACCTGTGCGGAATAAATTAAAAAGGGGGTAACATATGTTGATTAAAAAAGGGTAACAAGTCTTTGGTAAATTTGGCTAACAATTCTGAATTGTCCGTTTTATTTGTCTGTCCTGTCACGCATCGCAGATTGAGAAAATTATCAAATTCGTTCACTTTCCTTCTTTATTGATGTCGAAGCCGCCCTCTTTTTACTTCTAATTAGACTGAACTTGAACCTGTAAGATTTCATCGTTAGAACAAGCAAAGCTGAAAAATCGCTCAAATTTTCATTGGAAACATAACTGTGTGTGATCTAACGCCCTCCCCTGTACCCAAGACGCTCGTACCACCAAACCCCATAAAACAAAGAGAGTGAAAGTAAGAAATATTAATACAAGAACATATGCATAAGGTATTGGTTGCCCAAGACAAACGCATTTTCTCTCATCAATATGCACACTAAACAAGAACGTGCTTCAAAAAAATTTTAAAAAATAGATCCTTCAAAAAATTTCATCCTTTTGTTATTGTGAACCTGTATATTTTTGTTATCACACGCACAGCATATAAAATGAAAACAAACACGGGCCTCAAAAACCTCCAAATTGATCTTTTGTTAAATTTCCTCATTTTGTGAACACAGTGTTCTAAAAGAGTTGGCATGTTGTCACAATTGTGTATAAAAGGCACAGCGGACTCATATAAAAAGTTCCGCTCAGTAAGTTCAATAATTTCGCGCAATCCCCATGGGGTTAGGGTTGGACGGCGGGACTGACTTTGTGTGATAAACATGTACTGATCCACTACAGACTGATCTGACGTAGAGGTTGGCTGTCAGACAACAACGCACTTACCGGTCGTCCACAGGTACTAACCCACAACGGACGGACTGATCCGGCGTGGAGGTGAGCTGTCAGACAAAAACGCACTTACCGGTCGTCTCTGCAGTCGTGTTATTATCAAAGCTCACACACGAAACTGCAACGGTGTCGTCACCAGTCCAGATGCCCTGATCTATATCATATCCAATCCACGATCCCTCCAGACCCACCGGCACTGTGGCTTCGCTGAACGCCATGATGAACCCCCTCGGGCCCCCATCCACCGGCCCGAACAGCCAGAACGTCAGTGGGGCAGGGACGGTGCGGTAATAGAGATAGATGGAGCATGCCTCGTGCTGATAAGACAATCTGCCGTCAGCATCTGTTTGTCCGGTGGAGTAGTATGTCCCTGCATGTTGTGGATGAAGTGAAGAGCTTTCTACCCGCAAGATGTCGCAGCCTGAATGCACAAAACAGGCAGTAATTATATCGGGTTTAAAGGGAACGCCCTTCCTCCCACTAACCTTTTCGTAATATCAAGCTGGTATTTGATGCAAATATTCTTTTTCCAGGAATCCTTGTGCAGGTCTTCTGTGATGCTTTTGGCAGGTAAATTGCATCCAAAAAGACAAGGGTCATCAGTGAACTGTGTTCGCGACTTAAGTGCACACTTGACCGAACGGCTAATAGTTAAAATAACATGTTCTACTTGACTGGTGCAATCATTTTTTATCTTTAGCAATCTATATTTCGAATATAGAATAGAATTCTATATAAATATATATAGATAATATATATAGCTATATAGATAATTCTATCCTATGTAGAATTTTATATAAATGTTTATTTTTGCATGTCTATATTCAGATCGATCAGGATTCACTCTACATTCTGATTGCCCACTTCTACATACCCAGTAAACATCCCAATGTCCAACCGATGTCACATACACAGTAAACAGTCCAATGTCCATCGACGTCACAGACCCAGTAAATATTCTAAGGTCCATCCGACGTCACCTACCCAGTAAACATCCCAATGTCCAACCGACGTCACATACCCAGTAAACAGTCCAATGTCCATCGACGTCACAGACCCAGTAAATATTCTAAAGTCCATCCGACGTCACATACCCAGTAAACATCCCAATGTCCAACCGACGTCACATACCCAGTAAACATTCCAATGTCCATCCGACGTCACAGACCCAATAAATATTCTTGGGTCCATCCGACGTCTCATACCCAGTAAACATCCCAATGTCCAACCGACGTCACATACCCAGTAAACATTCCAATGTCCATCCGACGTCACAGACCCAATAAATATTCTTGGGTCCATCCGACGTCACATACCCAGTAAACATCCCAATGTCCAACCGACGTCACATACCCAGTAAACATTCCAATGTCCATCCGACGTCACAGACCCAATAAATATTCTTGGGTCCATCCGACGTCTCATACCCAGTAAACATCCCAATGTCCAACCGACGTCACATACCCAGTAAACATTCCAATGTCCATCCGACGTCACAGACCCAATAAATATTCTTGGGTCCATCCGACGTCTCATACCCAGTAAACAGTCCAATGTCCATCGACGTCACAGACCCAGTAAATATTCTAAAGTCCATCCGACGTCACATACCCAGTAAACATCCCAATGTCCAACCGACGTCACATACCCAGTAAACATTCCAATGTCCATCCGACGTCACAGACCCAATAAATATTCTTGGGTCCATCCGACGTCTCATACCCAGTAAACATTCTTGGGTCCATCCGACGTCTCAGACCGAGTAAATATTTTAAGGTCCATCCGACGTCGATTTGAGGTTGCGACAGCAATCCGACCAAAGCACCACAACATTAACCCTGGTTGTACGTCGGTTGTGATTGGTCGCGACCACAGATCAAAGTCTGATCAACGCCTATGATAGGATTTTGATTAGATCGCATGACCGCATGACGAAAGGATGAGGGTACTATACTGGAGGGGTGGGGGGAGTAGGGGTGATCACACTATGATTGTTGCTGTATTGACGGCGATTTGCCACTTCTATACAACGTCGCTTACCCGACGTCTATACAATGGCGGAGATAGACGTTGTCTTGACGTCCATTTACAGCCTTTACGCAACGTTGATTGGACGCGGCAAAATCGGCATCTATTTAATATCGAAAGGTAGACGTTGTTTCAACTTCCATAAACAACCAAAGCCCAACGTTGCTCTGACGTCGGTTGCGACATCTATCCAACGTTGATCCATAGTCATAATGTTTACTGGGTAGATACATTTCAGACAATACTTTGTTTGTTGCAAGTTTCAGAACCATCGAGAGAAGTGAAAAGGCTATTTTATTATAAATTAAAAAAAAGCAACAATTTTGGCAACTCTGATTTTTAACGTTTCGCATAGCGGTGCGACAGTCATCACACTACGCTGGACGCCGCAAGGTTTGCGTGAATGGAATGCCTTCGCACTGCTCCGTGCAGCAGGTGGAACTCACCTTGAGCCGAGGTTGGCAGTGTAAAAATAAGTGCCACAAACAACCACATCTTCCAAAATGTCACTGTTTTCCTCAGGGGTTGTTGTCGGAGTACTTGTCTGCACGAGGGGCTGTATATAGAAATTGTACTCGGGGTGTCCTGTGATCAAGTACTTTGCCCAATTGCCTGTTACTTGTTTCTTCTCGCCCTTCAAGGCAGGGGGGGGGGCACATACCATGACTACCAATGATACAAACTGTTTCAAAAGTAATTCCAGAATTGAATCTTATCAGTCCGAAGGCCAGTTAGTGGAAGGAGGGAGTAATAGAAGGAACGAAGGAGGTAGGGAGGGAGTGATTGAAGGAACGATGGAGGTAGGGAGGGAGTAACGGAAGGAAGAGGGAGGGAAGGAGCGAGGGAGTGATTGAAGGAACGATGGAGGTAGGGAGGGAATGATTGAAGGAACGATGGAGGTAGGGAGGGAGTAACGGAAGGAAGAGGGAGGGAGGGAGGGAGGGAGGGAGGGAGGGAGGGAGGGAGGGAGGGAGGGAGGGAGGGAGGGAGGGAGGGAGGGAGGGAGGGAGGGAGGGAGGGAGGGAGGGAGGGAGGGAGGGAGGGAGGGAGGGAGGGAGGGAGTGATTGAAGGAACGAGGGAGGTAGGGAGGGAGTGATGGAAGGAACGAGGGAGGTAGAGAGGGAGTGATGGAAGGAACGAGGGAGGTAGGAAGGGAGTGATGGAAGGAACGAGGGAGGTAGGGAGGGAGTGATGGAAGGAACGAGGGAGGTAGGAAGGGAGTGATGGAAGGAACGAGGGAGGTAGGGAGGGAGTGATGGAAGGAACGAGGGAGGTAGAGAGGGAGTGATGGAAGGAACGAGGGAGATAGGGGGAGGGAGAAAGGGAGTAATGGAAGGAACGAGGGAGGGAGGGAGTGATGGAGGGAACGAGGGAAGTAGGGAGGGAGTGATGGAAGGAACGAGTGAGATAGGGGGAGGGAGGGAGGGAGTAATGGAAGGAACGAGGGAGGGAGGGAGTGATGGAGGGAACGAGGGAAGTAGGGAGGGAGTGATGGAAGGATCGAGGGAGGTAGAGAGGGAGTGATGGAAGGAACGAGGGAGGTAGAGAGGGAGTGATGGAAGGAACGAGGGAGATAGGGGAGGGAGGGAGGGAGTAATGGAAGGAACGAGGGAGGGAGGGAATGATGGAGGGAACGAGGGATGTAGGGAGGGAGTGACCAAAGGAATACGAGAGGTAGGGAGGGAGTGATGGAAGGAACGAGGGAGGTAGGGATTGAGTGATGGAAGGAACGAAGGAAGTAGGGAGGGAGTGATGGAAGGATCGATGGAGGGGGGAGGGTGCAACCGAAGGAACGAGGGAGGTAGAGAGGGAGTGATGGAAGGATCGAGGGAGTTAGAGAGGGAGTGATGGAAGGATCGAGGGAGGTAGGGAGGGAGTGATGGAAGGAACGAGGGAGGTAGGGAGGGAGTGACCAAAGGAATACGGGGGGTAGGGAGGGAGTGATGGAAGGACGAGGGAGGTAGGGATTGAGTGATGGAAGGAACGAAGGAAGTAGGGAGGGAGTGATGGAAGGATCGATGGAGGGGGGAGGGTGTAACCGAAGGAACGAGGGAGGTAGAGAGGGAGTGATGGAAGGATCGAGGGAGTTAGAGAGGGAGTGATGGAAGGATCGAGGGAGGTAGGGAGGGAGTGATGGAAGGAACGAGGGAGTTAGGGAGGTTGTGATGGAAGGTACGAGGGAGGTAGGGAGGGAGTGATGGAAGGATCGAGGGAGGAATGGAAGTAACAGGTCATTTCAAAATTGGACCAAAATGAAGACGGAAAACACAAAAAAACCACAAGAATTTGAGGACTTTCAGCTCATTGGTGTTCAACGCTTGTCGTGAAAATTGACCTCATTCATAGACCACGTTACCGAATGACCCAAAACGGTGGGTACTTCGATGAGGGAGGGAGGGAGAGAGAGAGAGAGAGAGAGAGAGAGAGAGAGAGAGAAACACACACAATAAGAGAGAGATAGAGACGGACAGACAGACAGACAGACAGACAGGCCAACAGAGACCGAAACAGAGTGACAGAAATTTCGAATTGTCAGTCACAGACAACAGAACAAAATGGCGATTTTCATAACTGGAACAAAATAATTTTTATTTTCAGTGGGTCTGGCCAATTTACTTGTGTTCGTGAGTTGGTCATTTGCGGACTGGCGTGGGGATCGCTTGCTTTGCTGTTTGCTTTGTGGAACTTGAGGTGTTCGAACCGCCAGCCTTTCGTGTTCCGCTTTTCACACGGGCTGTTTATCTGTAGATCCTCTGCTCTGCCACCACAGGCCATCGTAGCCTCACCACCACCTCATGATTTTATTACCTTAAGATATATGCGGAGTTGGTTCTCTATTTGTCTTGGTATTAGGTTGGTCACGGGCTGATAATTGCGAACGTACTTACTAATTTTCTATTCAGTATTGTCAGATTAAATCTGTTCAACTCGGAAATTTAGATTATGGCATGAGTTTGAGATGTCTTATGCACTCAAAGACATTTTCAGTTATTTACACGTGTGATATCAGATGTTTGACAGACACAGCGCGTGCTTTCTCTCCTCTACCCTCCCTTCCCTGCCCTCCTCTTCGGCAGCGAAATACGTAAGAAGCCACAACACAGCCGCAGGAGATCCGGTACATTTGCTTTTCATAAACATGAATTCAAAGTGCTACATTTTGCATAGACATGTTTCCATATATTTTAGTGACTTAATTCTTTGGCAAATGTTGTGGCATTGATCGGTCGCCGATAGCTCATTCAAAATATTTTTAATCTTTACAAATGTCGCGACCAAATAAAAAAATGTTATCAGTTTAAACGTTACAACATGTTGATATGCAGACCTTGCCCAGACGTTTTATCTTGAAACGTTGTCTGGACGTTTTAGATAAACCCAAATCAGTTCGTTATTATACACCGTATTTCCAGCGACATTATACAAACGCAAGGAAAATGACACCGACATTGCATTGTGATTCTGGACTTCTCAGCCTTAAGATAACAAAATCATATATGGCCAACCAGACTGTTTTTGTGGTTACCTTTGTTGCCGCGAGAGTATTTTACTCTGGCCTCTGACGGCCTTAGACAGGCGTGTCGTGTATTTGGCTGCTGACACCCAACAACGCGTTAAAACTGTGGCTGTAGTGACACAAAGGAACACAACACACCTTGTTTAGGTGGAGGGGTAGGGGCGGGGGAGGGGCGGGGGAGGACGGGGAGGGGGGCGGGTTGCGGGGATTTCTCAAAAGTTAAAGAAGTCTGTATTTCATTATTTATTTAATTAATTTTATTCCAGAGATCCCGCATCACAGTTTATGGCATAGCCCTCTATTGCTCAAATTGAATATCGATTGTAAATAAGTGAGATTTGAAAGTTACACAATTGTATTGTCTCGAACCTAGAAGATGTCAACAACAACACGTGTTAACAGCCAATTCGATACAATTCTTTAATTCATAATGGATGAAGCATTCGTAGTATTAAATATCAAGCGCCAATATTAAAACAAGATTGTGTAATTTCTGTTGAGAATTGTAACTCAGCTACAGAGAGTATTGGTCTGTACATAAATAGCCTTGCCCAATGTTTTAACAGAGGTCACAAATCGCAGCCACCCGGTGCGTAACAATCTAACAATACCAAAATAATATGATAGACTATATTTGAACCTGATCACACGACCACCATATGGAATCGTCACAGCTTGACAAGAAAAAAATTGATAAAATTCTCTCGTATTCTAATTTCAAATAAATTTGTTCATTTCAAAATAATACAGAATTTCAATTCAACAAACATCAAACTACATACAGCCGAGTACAAGAAAAACAAAACTGTTATTCAATAAGCACAGACTTGTGTAGTGAGCAAACTGAATGGGTTGGTCGTAAAGATAACAAAACAGAGCCTGCCGTTCCTATTTCTTATGTACATTCTTATTCCTGTTACTGCTACTGGAAGTTATTGGCAATAAGACAATGAAATAAACCAATAACTGCATTTTTTCATCCCCACTGTGAGGTCTTTATCAGAGTGATACCTTCATCCTCACATTCCTGTGGAGCAATTTTATATCCCTGCTCTCTGCTTATGACACCGAATTGTTTGTTGATATCTTCAGAAATTTCAAAGCTTCAGTCTGAATAACTAAGCCAAATAGATAATCTCAAAATTTTACATTAGGCTTAATTGCAATATGAATCGAAAACACATGGCGGGGTATATGTCAGGTCGACAACTAGACAATAAATAAAAGTCGGTTTCCATATGCCATATAATCCAAGGCCACTGTGTTATCAAACTTGCATCATGAGGTAAGCGTGGAAGTATGACGTGTTTTCCATATGTTACACGTTCCAAGGCCGCCTTGTTATCAGAAGTAAGGCCGATATGAATACACAAGCCATTTTCCATGTGTTACACGTTCCAAGATTGCCAAGTTATCACCCGTAATGCTGGCATGAATACACAAGCCATTTTACATGTGTTACACCTTCCAAGGTCGTCTTGTTATTTCGCGTGAGTACACAAGTTGTTTTCCGTATGTGATGTGTTCCAAGGCCGCCCTGTTGTCACGTAGCCAGTGGCGTATTGCCCTACACACACGTAGAATGACACGAGTGTTGAGACAACAAGCAAAGTTCTTGGGCTCAGTGTCATCCCCGTGCACACACATGAGCCTCTCGATAATTTCACCAAAATACGTGTCAAAAACGCCTAATTCTATACGTCCCTCTAATTCCTCATAAATACGGTCTGCCCAATCATACGCGCTGCCTGACGTTTCGGTTGACGTGTACTTGGTATAACGTAACAAGCTCGACTTGAGCATGTATGTTGTGATGACGTCATCCGCTTTCATGGGTTCAGACAAACACAATGACTCTATATCCTGGGGCATAGAAACAGCAGAAATACGTAGCGCTTTGGCAACAGCTAGTCCTAGTCTCATATTTCGTGGAAGTTCCTGAATGAAGGCTACTTCAGCACATGCATATGAGGGGGAGAAATGCTGCTTACCGTCGCCAAAACTGTGACGTGACATCTTCGCTATAAGGTGCCAGTCTTTACATGGCACCTTCAAAGGCAAAGGAAATTCCACAGGATTCTGGTACACAAAAGCTGGTACCAGATCAACATGCACCACTGAATGTTTAATCTGCGTACCTTTCCATAGCAATTGGAGAAGTGAAATTCTGTCTTTAATTATCAATGAGGACGAGTGCAGATGTATATTTCCAACTTTCCCCTGACATTTATATACATGTGAAAGCTGTTTCCCAAAGGCTCTGTAAAAGTTTTCCGACAACATTGTATTGTAGATAGCGCCATTTTTGCCACATGACGCCCATGGCGAGTTTTCGCAATAGTGTACCTCTCTCCAACCGACAAATCTGAGTGTTTCTGTTTTAGAAAATACACAAATAACATCAAACTCATCCACGTTGAACGTTTTAGTTCCTTCCGTAAACCCTCCCACAAATATTGGCTCGAACACAAAATGAGCAGTTTCATCACACTTGGCAAGGTTACAAGATATTACTTTTAATAATTTTTTAATGTCTTTTTTAATTCGGTTCTTTTCTGAAAGCATATTACACGAATATGAGCTGCTAATAATGTGGTGTAGGATACCATTGTCGCACGGGATTTCTGCTCGTTTCAGGGGTATTTCTGTGCTCTGTAGCTTTTTATCGAAGCCTGAAACGATTTGAGCTTCATAATGCAATAGATCGCCGTGTATCCAATGGGCTACACCTAATCTATGAGCATGGACAACAGGCGTTTCACCATGAAATGAGATATCTCTCAACTTTCGAATTTTCACTTGATTAGAAATGTTCTTTCCCAAAAGTTCAATAATGGTACTTTTGGCTTCGATCGCTATAGAATACTCAAAAGGTGTGAATCCTTGCCATGTTATATCGAAACGAGCGTTTCTATCCACTAACATCTTAACTTTTCTATACGAATTTGACTGTATAGCACAGAAAATGGCCGTTTCGCCACCGGGAAAGCTGCTGTTAACAGATGCTCCATGCTGTAACAGTAACTCACATATTTCAGTTGAAGACAGTTTTATTGCCCAAAGCAATGCATGTGGAGAAGCTTTGATGCATAAAGGATGTGCGACAATGAGCTTCACGATCTCAGTGAATTCTTTCCGTTCTGTAAACTTCCTCACATCGCCTGTGTGCTTTAACAGTTTGGATAGAACACAGTCACCGCCGGCATCCAACATAGCCAAAGCGGAAGTCATCGCTGGTTGCTGTAGTAACAATTTTATCATATTTTTGATAATTCCTAACTCTCGGATAGGATTATGGGCAATTACGTAATGGAATATCGGTTCATAGGAGCTGCGTCTTGCATCCCAGCATTTCAGTGGGATGTTTATAGGGCGATGATCGCTTAGTAGCACCTCCATTGTGTGAATTTCTCCACGTGTAATAGCCGATTGTAAACGTTCATCGTTCGGCAATAACTTAGCAGGCACAACAACATCGCTATTTCCGGAAACGTGTGAATTATTCATGCTAGCATATACGTTTAAACAAGCACAAGTAGGGAAAATAATGCTTTACTACCTTTGCCTTGTTACGCAGTATTGTCTCAGTCAAAACAACGTCCTCAGAAGTGTTTTACACAATAATTTTAGTTACAAATATTTATTACTTGTCTGTATATAAGCTACCACAAACTACTGTTAAACAGTTCCGACATTTAAATATCCATTCTTCTCCAGGTGATACATTGTTCAATAACACATCATTATTTGTGCATCTGATGCCTTTTAACGTGATATTAGAAAGGTAAAATTTTTACTCTATTTAATATAAAATAAAATCAGTGAGTGAACAGATATTTGTGTTGTATTTTGTTCTATATTAAAGCTATATATTGCCTATATTTACTGCATTTTGACAGAATTGATCCCCCGTTCAGTTCTTATGCCTTTCTTGTGACAGCTGTCACCTGGTGTCCTTGTATATTGTGGAAGAATATCCCATATATCAAGAAAGAATCAATGCCAAAGGCAGTATTAAAACCCCTCGTGTTTTTGTGGTCAATACAATTTTCGCAAAGGCATTATACAGGTGTAGCATTTATTTATAAGCCAACATGGGCATTGGCGTTAATTTTTCAAATACATAAACCTGGGGGGGGGGGGGGGGGGTTGAGCTCCTTTACCGTGTTCTTATGAACTATTTGTGCTGGGCGAGGGCATTCGTGGGGTTATTTTGTTTTGGGGTATTAGATGTTGTGCGTAAATGCCAAGGTTAAGGTATTCAGCTTACACGCTTCGGATGTCATACACAATAAGCAGAATCTATAACATTGGTTTACGATAAACATATATTAAAAATAAATGGCCATATCTAAATCTATGATAATAATAAAATACTGATATTTATGGTGTTGCATGCAATGTATGTTGGTACGTCCAATTATAATCAAAGACATCTTACACTAAGCAAGTGTAATCACAACTAATCTGCTTGCTGATTATTGAAAATTAATACAAGACGCACAACAAGTTTGGGTTTTTTCCAGTCTAAGGAATGAGCTAGATAGGGGATTTTCATTCTCCACAGTTTATTGAATTCGTACGATATGGCAAGGTGTTTTCACATGATTCCTTTTTACTGCCAAATACGTATCACGCGAACTTGTCTGAGACGGCTAGGGTAAGGATGACAAAATCTGTATCACGTCTAGTTTGACCACCTCTAATATTTGGTTCGTTTCATTTGCATTTTATATGCAAAAATGGTATTTAAAATTTTGCAATTGAGGGTCACGTGCAAGGTACAGGCTATGATGCCTAAAATTACGGTTTCGGCCTTTTGAACGATCCGCCTACGACAATGAGTGAGAAAATATTGCAATATTTACCTTCGTTTGAATGTAATGGAATTTGCTATTAAATTGTATGGTCATTATAAACAGAAGCAACTGGTAAAAATTCAACCGTGCCAAAGGTCAAGAGGGAACCGTCCATTTGTCCCAAGGCTGTTAGGCTATGACGTCATTATAACGCTTATGTTATAATTTATTCATCCCAGTGAACATTTTGACGTTCATTCAACTTCAGCCGACGTATTCACGAAAGTTAAACCAATGGATTAATCCATAACTTAGTTCCAAAAGTTATCTTCGCGGTTTAAACCAAGTTTAAACCATCGGATTAAGTTATGTCATATTCATGAAAGTTAGCTGCGATTAAACCAGTGGGTTAAACCAAAAAGTTAACACTGCTTGCGAGGTGGGTTAAACCAGAATTACGGTTAGTTCCTAAGAAATGTCTAAGCCATTTAATTTGTATTCCTCCTCCTTTTTCTCTCTAGAAGTGGGAAGGGAATGAAGTTCAACTGTGCTCGAAATTGACTTGTCCTCCCAAAGTTTACATACAAATTATCTCTCTAAATGCATTCTTGATTTCAAAAAATAATTCTTGTCATCAATAAATATTTAGAGATATCAATAAATATTTAAAGATATCAAGAAATATTTATTGATATCAAAAAATGATTTAGTGATCTCTAAATTGATTTTTATGTATCAAAATGAAATATTTGATAGCAAAATCTCAATTTTGAGCTCAATAGTTCATTTTCCTTTTATTATTATCAAGAATTTATTTCAGATATTATTATTTCAGGATGAGACTTTTTTATTTCTATTTTGAAATCTGCAAATGATTTTTTGATCTCAAAAATTAATTTTGGGTATAAAAATATCAGTCTATTTTTTATAAAAAATTCAGAAGCACACATCTGTGAGTAAAGTAATGATTTGTCCTTGTATACTGAATATTTCTTTTTATTTTTTACTGTACACAAAAGATGCATTTCCTGAGCTCAGAAATTATGCTATTATTCTTGATATCAATTATTCAAGTTTTCATAATTGACGGTTTGTTAAATGTTAAATGTTAAATTTGTTAAATGTTAAATTTGTTAAGCATATATATGTTTGTTTCTCTTTTTAATTTTGGAAAATTGATAACAAAATATAAATTTATGAGATCTGCTTTTGTTTAGTTAGATCTTTCATTGTATTTTGACATCAAAAATTACCATTTGAATGCTAAAAAGTCTCTCCTTACCAATATAGCCTTTTGCCATATTTGACTCGACACGAACAACAGGCAACTAGAAAATTCTGAAAGTAGTCATTTCTAATTAAAATCTCATAATGTGGTATCTTTGAAACAATTTAATTGTCATACAAAAATTCATTTTACTACACGCTGTTTTATGGCATACACAAAAAGAGAATAAAACTTGGGGATGAAAAAAAAAAAAAAAGCATTTTGAAAAAAATAAGTGAGAATACGATATTGCAGTATGTGGATAAAGAAATCAGAAATGAGAATGCAGGTGGTCAGAAATGAAAGCATGGAGAAGTAGAAGGAGATAAAAGAAATTAGGAAGTAAAAATAAGAATAAGGAGTTCGAATAGGGAAACAGCGTAGAAATTAAGCATTTCGAAAAAGAATTTTATCAGTTTACTGAATCCATAATCGCCAGTAAAATATTTTGAAACACTTTGACAATACAATATAAATGTTAAAATTCGGCCTCTGAGTTGCGGCATTCCAGTAATATGTCCAACAGAAGAACTCTGCGAAACAAACGACAAAATACTGATCCAGTACCGCGAATAATTGTTATACTGCTGTTGTCAAGGCTACTGTTACAACGCCTGACCTGAAGGTGCTACTCAGGGATCCTGTGCTAACGGTATGTCTTTCACTCAGCAGTCTTTGCTTGTATTTGTTGTAGGTTCAGGGAATTAGGCAGAGTTATCTGTGATTTTACGAGCGACAGTCTGCTTCTCAGAAACGTCGACCTCACAGCCGAGGAAACGCGTGGTTTTCTACGACTGTTAACCGGAAGTGATTCGGATTGGGTGATATCAGGAAGACAGATGACGCTACGGCTGAGTTTGAGCTCCCTGTCTCTTGGTTTGGGTTTCGTGCGTTGTGTTTTCGCTCTTCCTTCCTGTGTGCTGTGCATTGCGCAGGGTATATAAATGGCATCCCCCAAGCCTCTTTTGCAGTCTACTTTACATTTTACATTAGCCTTTTTATCGATTTTACGATTCACATTTTCAGCCGCTTCTTCGCACGCGTTGTGATGACTGCGCTGTGCGGCCTGTGATGTACGGGCCATCAGGGCTGCGGATCTGACTTGTAAAGCTGGCGGATTACGAGGAGGAACATTTACCCGAAAATTCAGCCCACTGCTGTATGATTTTGCCATTGTTCTCTCATCTGGACGCGAGCCTGTGTGTCTAACCGTGGGACACATATTTCCACTGTTTGATCGATGCGTGTCGCAGGGCGATTTAGATTTTTGTTGAAGGCACAGAGAATTCAATGAAAGGTCGGTATCTGGGGCGTCGCTGGACAGAACGTCGCTAATTCCTTCTGTACTGCTGTCGTCGCCTCGCAGATAAATTCTCCCTCCATCGATGTAATGTTCCCCTATATTCAAGACAGTTCTCGCGACATAACGATCTCTGGCGACAGTTTGTGATGTTGCATTCGGTTGCTGGCGTTGTTTGTCCTTTAGTCCGCGATCGTCGTGGCTTTTGTTATTGCTTTTGGGCGTTTTCGCATATTTCAGCCGATGGTGTGACAAAGCCTCGGTGGCTTGTGAGCGTATCTTTTCCCGCTCGATCTCCCACCATTCCTGGCTGCCGGGTGCTGGCGAATTACTAGCTGCTTGCACAATAGTCGTCTCTTCAGGGACCTCCTTTGTGTTTGCACACTCTGGGCTCTCATCGGGATTCTTGTCACGGAGAAGTTTTTGCACTCTGTTGTACGAGTCAGAATTTAAAAGGTTCACGTTGAAGCGTTCTTTCATTTCACTTAAACTGCCATATTTCTCTTTCATTTCCTAAAATGTAAACAAACAGTTAAGTAAAATCATTGTATAATATTCAAACGGCAATCGTGTAAGCTTTAATGTCAGCTTGAGATAAAGCGGCTCTGCACAATTACAGTATATTTCAGCATATTTATATTTCTAAGTACAAGCGAAACGAAGCCATCAGAAAAAATCTTAAGTTAGAATTATGGATTTGGGAGAATTTGCTTAAATTTATCTTCAGGTCAATCAGTTGTCATATGGGTAAAAGGATAAATAAGAGTCGAAAAGGGGAACAATTTCATCTCAGGACAACAGGAAAGTTGTTTTGAAGCGAGTAACTGCAATTATTTTGATAGTTACGAACTGCAGTTATTTTGACAGTCACTAACTGCAGTTATTTTGACAGTCACTAACTGCAGTTATTTTGACAGTCACTAGCTGCATTTGTTTCAACAGTCCCTAACTAGTAGTGGGAAAATACGGGTTTGAGCACACGTGTGCTCAAACCCGTATTTTCAGGTGTTTTGAAACCCGTACGGGTTTGAGCACAGGTGTGTTGAAACCCGTACGGGTTTGAGCACACCTTCTGTAGCATGGGGGGCTGACTGCACGGATTGCTACATGGAAGTAGTATAAAAGCATGAGTGAAACATGTCAACTAGTCAACTAGTAATACATTGTGTGACGAGAAAAGACTTCACAATGTCAGCATTACTTCTTGACAGATGTATGACTATGGACGACGTCTTCAAAGTGAATTATACTAACTATGTGTTTTCAAAGCTTCCTACTTTTGAATGGGATTGGATGCAGCAAGTGAAAAATTTACATCTGCATTGGGAAGCTGTCGGAAAGACTATTCCAAGTGATTTCATCGACTCGTTTCTACGTGACTGTGAACATCTACATAAACTATCAACTTATAACATTGATTTAACATTTATCATATCAACTTATGACATTGATTCAGCATTTATCAACGTGAATAAAATTTGGGCAGTTGAGCTCATGCTAGTTGTAGCTGCAAGAATCATTTTACTTTATGATGATGATGTTCCATTGACGACGAATGTATCAGACCTTGTTCGATTCAACCATGGACGAGTTGAAGTGAATTCAAACGTTTGCAAGAAGTTTGAAAAGCTTGACTCAGCAACCAGTTGGGTATAAAAGGGAGTGAACTCTGCAGAGTGAAGTCAAAAAAAAAACATGGAAGAAGACAGAGCTATGGAAAAAATATTTAAGTATTGGTACGCTACATGGATGTTTTCACGCATTCGAGTAGAAAATCCAGCACTATGGTGGGAAGACATTAACAAAAAATGGTCAAGTGCACATGTTATAGTTTCTTCATATATTCTTTTCAATGGATTTAAGGATGAATGTGAAGAATTGAATCTTCCTTACCAACGGTTTAATATACAGGAAGCTATGCAAAAAACAGAACATGAATGGCTGCCTGAAGTAAAAGAACTCGTTAGAAAGTGGTTCATAGCCTATTGGGGTGAGGAATCAAATATGATTGGTTAAAAATTCTGTAACGTCTTCAAGCAACTCTGATTGGTTAAAAAATTCAATAACGTCTTCAAGCAACTCATAATATAATTGGTTAACGCTTTTATGACGTCATATGGTATATGACATATAAAAGGAATGAACTCTAGTATTACTCAACAGTCACAACCATGAACGCAACCATGAACACATCATTTGAAATTAGTCATAACTTACAAGTCTGTGTAGAAGAAGGAGCATATGGAAGCTTTGCACGTCTTTTACGTGGGTCAAGATGGATTGTTCTCTCAACTCTTATGTGGGATAAAATAAGAGTCAATAGTTACCACATGCGAGATGAAGGATATGAACTCAAACTTTCTGACGATAAACATATTACAGTCATTAACTTTGCTGAAAAGAGATATGTCAGTTTTCACTGGATTCGAGAAGTGAACAGTAAAGTGTACAACAACTACATCAACCTAAATGATGAGGAATGGAATACATTTTTAGATATTATACCAAAAGTTGCAGAGCTGTTGAAAGGAAAATGTCATGAAACATTGAAAATACAGCTTTTTCATCAACGTATGAAAGAAAGCGAGCTGAAGAAAGAGGATCTGAGAGAAGTGAGAAATTGTAACAAACACGCGTACAACCAACTTGCTTACATTTGTGAGTACTGTGGTGGATCTGAGTTCTTTGGAGACAAGTGTCATTGTCATAAATACAACTGTAAAGACTGTGAACCAGACAATTTCTGTAAGGTGTGTGGTGAACTTAAGGTAGAACCACATGGAATCGTATCGCATAATGGAATTTGAATTTAAAAAACGTTATGCTCATTGGATGTACATTAGTTTACAGCGAGAAAAGTCTTTTGTTTTAACACCTCATTTTTCTTTGAATGAAAAACTTGATTCTGTGTTTATATACTTTAATACATACTGGAAAAAAGCACGGCTTAACTTACCGATTCATCAAGTGTTGGTGGAATTTACACAAAAGTGTAACAGCCTTGGTGTACCACATGAACAATTTATGTTAGGACTAGCATTACAAAAGGCTGATTATGATTGGCTACCAGACATTCGTTTTTTAGTAGCAGAAATGTGTTTAGTTACGCATGCGCCAGTGGACACTTCTACACAATAAAAGGGTACAACACAGTCACTCCTCATCATTTTAAAACGAACCGCTGAGGAGTGAACGTCAACATGAATTCAGGAGAAATAAAAGTTAGTGAGGAACCAGCTACTAGACAAGAAAGTGTAAACAATATACTACAACACTTAAAACAATCCGTTCTTATCCCAACTGCACAAGGTGTGAAAGTGAGTGGTGAACCAGCCTTCACGCAAGAAAGTGCTACACCACAACAACAAAACTTAAAAGTTCTCATCCCAATTGGGAATGGAAAAGGTGTGAAAGTGTGTCGATACAAGCAAAAACTCTATGTAAATATCCGCGACTATATTACCACAAAAGATGGACGTACTTATGCTAGCAAACGAGGTATACTGCTTACACCAGCTGAGTGGAAGCAACTACGGAAGAGTAGTAGGGAAATAGACAGTCTAATAAAAGAACATTTAAAGTAATATGCTTGTTATAGAAACATGAGTTATAGAAAGTGTAATAAAAGAACTTTCAAAGTAAAATGGTTGTTATAGAAACAGTTATACATATAAACATGAGTTATAGTTAAGCTGTAGTTAAGCATAGGTATAATGTTTTTAATGCTATTGTAAAATAAATGGTTTAATTGTTACTGAATGTGTTTTTATACCATGGCTAAATGGAAAGATTATTTAAATCAAATTTATTTTGATCCAAGTCATCCTGGTGCTTTTGCTGGGCCTTATAAATTATATCAACTTCTGAAGCAAACAGGAAAAGCAACTTCATATAATAACGTTAAAAAATGGATTCGTGATCAAGACGCCTTTACACTCTTACAACCCGTCAAGTACAAATTTAAACGACAGCGTATTATAACACAAGGTATAGATGACTTATGGGATACAGATTTAGCTGACGTTACCAATCTTTCTCCACACAACGAAAGCATTCGTTTTCTGCTAGTCGTCATTGATGTTTTTTCTAAATATTTGTGGATTGAACCATTACCAAATAAAAAACATGACTCTGTGGTACAAGCCTTTAAAACCATTTTCCAGAAAACAGACAGACGACCTAAGTTGTTACGGTCAGATAAAGGGACAGAATTCACCAACCGGTGGGTGAAAGAATTTCTAAAAAAACAAGGTATTCATGTCTACACAACTAAAAATGAAACCAAAGCGAATTATGCTGAACGTGTCATACGTACCGTAAAAGGTTTGATGTACCGTTATTTTCTTCAAAATCAAACATACAAGTACACTGACATCTTACAACAACTTGTAGCTAATTACAATAATAGACCTCATGCCTCACTACATGGCTTATCACCTGCTGGTGTAAATAAAACAAACGAAGCCAAAGTATGGAAACGTATGTACATGGACACTATTAAATTTTCTAAAAAAGTTAAACCATATAAATTTAAAATAAAAGCTCAAGTACGTATTTCTCATATGAAATATGTATTTCAACGTGACTATCAACAGAAGTGGACTGAAGAAGTCTTTATCATTACGCATCGGTGTCGAAAACAGGGTATTAACTTGTACAGACTTAAAGACTTTATGGATGAGCCTATAGATGGTCATTTTTATGAAGAAGAATTACAATCCGTTTCAAAAGACGCTGATTCATTATTTAAAGTGGAAAAAGTTTTAAAAACACGTAAAAGAAAAGGACAAACAGAACACTTTGTGAAGTGGATGGGCTGGCCGAAAAAATTCAACAGTTGGATAAAAGACCAAGACATACAGTGGTTTTAACATGCAATTCAAACACCCGTTTACATGTTTATGTTCTGGACCCACTGGAAGTGGAAAAACATCTCTAGTGAAAGCTGTTATTGAGCATAAACTCATTTATCCACCACCACAACATATTTTATGGTTATATGGTGCAGACCAACCTTTATACAAGTCTATGCGTCAGGTAATATTTCATAAAGGTATACCAGAAGACATTGAAGACCGATTTGATCCTAAAACAACTAATCTCTTGGTTATTGATGACTTAATGACACAGTGTCATAGCGATGAACGTATGACGCGTTTGTTTAGCGTGGCTAGCAGTCATAATAATTTGAGCATTCTGTTTATTGTGCACAATTTGTTTCATCAAGGAAAAGAAATGCGAAATATTAGTTTGAACTCTAATTATATTATTTTGTTTAAGAATCCAAGAGATAATCAACAAATTACAACATTAGCACGTCAAATGTATCCAGGCAAATCACAATTTTTAATTGAAGCGTTTCAAGACGCTACAACCAAACCTTTTGGTTATTTGCTTATTGACTTAAAACCAAAAACAGAAGAACACCTTCGCATTCGTACTGGTATTTTACCACATGACATACCTTTCGTTTATGTAAATAAGGCTATGTCTATAGCACAGTAGTCATTTCTAGCTTTTACATTGAATGAAGCAACATGTCAAAGCGACTAAAATCAAATCAACCATTCCTTCATTTGCTTGCACGCAGTGGACCACAGCGACGTAAAGTTTTACTTAAACAAGCGACAAAAGAAGAATTGACTAGTTTGTTTGAAATTTGTCTCAACATTTTAAAAGGGCATATACCATTAAATCCGCAAGCTTATAAAAAGCTGAAACGTCATAAACACTTGTTGAGAACACTGAGTAACAAAAAAGTATCTCTTAAACATAAAAAGAAGCTAATTAATCAAAAAGGTGGTTTTATTGGGACTTTAGCAACGTTTGCCCTACCCCTATTAGCACAGCTTATACGACGATGAAACACACAGAGAAAATGGTGTTGATTCCAGAATCTGAATATTTTATGTTGTTAGAACTTAAAAAGTCTCAGTCTAAGGAGAGTGATTTGAAAAGTAAAATAAAACATGTATTGAAAGCTGAAAGGAATCATGAATCTGCTAAAAAGATGTCACAGCTTGTGGGAGAATATATACGCTACAAACAAAAACGTGGTACACCTCCATATAAGAAAACAAATATAGTACAGTATTTTCCACCTACATATCATCAAAAGGTGACTTTAGTATTAAAAGAATTGAAAGACAATGGAATACAGTGGACTGAACAGAAAGAACTTGTGTTAAGTACGGGTGAAGTCATTTCTAATTCAAATATTGTTGACTTATTGAAAGAAGCACTGGTGGGGTCACGAAAGAAAGAACGTGAAAGTCTACCAGTTGGATGGAAAGAGTTTATTGAGGCTATAGCAAAAAGTAACATTCCCTTAACCATTTTTACAAAACGTACAACCATACAAGATATTAAAAAAGCCCGTCAACATGAGCTGGAATGGGAAATGTATTAAATTACCTTCATTACGTTTTATGAAAACCTTCCAAAAAGTACGGTGCTTAAGTGGGTGTTGTGGAGGTACAGTAGATGAAACTATAAGTGTAGAAATTAATGTTTTACCTAAGCACAAACGGTCATTTTCAATTTAGACGTCATGGAATCAACAAGTTTTTACATTACTTTACCAAGCAATGCAAGCAAAGATATTTATCCAAATAATACAGCTTCCACTTTTCAAATACGTATGCCAAAAACAATTTATTTAAGAAACAAATTTGAAGTAGCATTAGCAGAAATTCAATACCCTCATACATGGCCTACATTTAAAAAAGATGGAGATTATTCCTTTTGGTATGGTACAGAAGAGTTAATTAAAATTCATATTCCTCGAGGTCATTATAGTACAATGGAAGAATTAGTAGATATGTTGAATAGGCAGTTGCTTATAGAAACCAATACAACAGCGATTACAGCATTGAAAATAAAATTCAAATACAACACCATCACACGACGCACCCGAATAATTGTAAAAAATGGATATCAACTCGGTCTAAGTCAAGGTTTAGCTGACGTGTTAGGATTTCGCGACACAGGTTTATTTACATCTGACGCGGACAGTGAACAAATGTACCAATCAGACTATACCTCTAATATTACACGTGGATTTTACACTTTGTATGTGTATTGTAGTATTTGTGATCCTCAAGTTGTTGGTGATTATTATGTCCCTTTATTACGTGCAGTAGCTGTTCAAGGAAAAAATGGTGAAATAGTCACTAAAACTTATGGGGAACCACATTATGTTTCTGTAAATAGCAACAAGTTCGATACTATTGAAATCAATATCAAGAACGACACAGGGGAAAACGTAGCATTTGAGAGTGGTAAAGTCATTTGTAAACTTCATTTTAGACAAAAAGCGATATGAAGCCTTATATTCACAATCCAAATATTTATCGAAACCATTTTCAATACCAAGTTGGGCGGGCACTACCTGGTTTTCGAGGCACTCGAATGCAATATGGACAAGGTATTGGTTCTTTTCTGAGTGCATTGGCTAGAAAGGCTGTACCACTACTTGCATCTGGCGCAAAAATGGTTGCTCCTCATTTGAAAAAAGCATTAAGAGGAATTGCTAAAGATGTTATTGGAAAAGTAGCTCAGGAAGCGACAACACGACTCGTAGGTGCTATACCAAATGGTAAAAGGCGCAAGCACGCACGCAAACCTGTTAGTAAACGAAAAAGAGTGAAAGCGTCAACATCAAAAGATATTTTTTAAAAACATGTCACTTATTCATGATCAGTCCTGTGAATGTAGTACTTCACCTTTAGAATGGTTTCACATTTTACCAACACAAACAGCAGTTGAAAAAACATCTGATGTAGAATACCAACCCGTTACTGCTCTTAGACCAAGTGCACCAGTAGAGTTCTACATACCAGCAACAACAGAAGAATATCTAGACTTAAAAAATTCAAAACTTCACGTTACCTTTAGAATTGTAAAGAAATCAGGAGCTGGTTGTGGACCGGATGATGAAGTGGCTCCTATTAACGATATATTTAATGCATTATGGAGCAATGTGGAACTGTTTCTGAATGATCGTCTTATTTCACATAGCAACAACACTCATGGATATACAAGCATTATTTCACACCTCATTCATGACTCAGAAGAAAGTCTCAAATCAGAGCGAACGCTACAGCTCATTTACAAAGATACAGCAGGACAAATAGATTCTTTAAATGTGAAGAAGGCTAATCCATTACAGTATATTCCCGGCTTCACCATAGGAGAGAATGGACAACCCATTGCTGATCCACCTGGGAACCATGGCTTACACACACGCTACAAATACACACGTAATAGTCAACCGGTGAGCGTCATAGGCTCATTACGCATTGATATGTTTGAGCAAGAAAGGTACCTTCCAAACGGCATCAATGTAAAACTGCGTTTCCACAGACAAAAGGATAGTTACATGTTGATGACACCGGCAGACAACTATAGAGTTGATTTGATGGAATGTTTCCTCATGGTACGAAAAGTACGAGCAAGCCCAGGTGTGCAATTAGGTCATGCTGATGCACTATTGAAAATGCCAGCTAAATTCCCTATCACACGTAAGGAATGTAAAGTGGTTGCTGTGCCGGCTGGATTTCGCACATTTGTGAAAGACAACATATTTCTAGGACAATTACCGAAGCGAGTTGTTATAAGTATGGTGGAAAGTTCAGCTTTTTCTGGAAGAGGAGATAAGAATCCTTACAATTTTCTACATAACAACATTAACTTTATTCAACTGTATACGGATGGTGAGCCTGTAGCTACCAAAGCTCTCCAACCGAATATGAGTGAAAAAGATTATTTGCAATGCTATGAAACATTGTTTCGAGGATTTGATAGGTTGGATGGAGGTAAGAGCTGTATTATTAAGCGTGAAGACTGGGATAAAGGTTATGCACTCTTTGCCTTTGACTTAACACCAGATTATGATGAAAATGACCACTATGGTATTATAAAACATGGTAATTTAAGGTTGGAAATGAATTTTGCTGAAGGATTGCAGCATCCGACAAATATTATCATTTATGCGGAGTTTGATAATATTGTTGAAATAACGGGAAGTCGAAATATTCAGTTTGACTACACATGAATACGTGGCAGATTGAAGCTATTTTAAAACATGACTGTATGACTAAGGATATTTTTCATGGTGTATTTGCTATTGATCAGTTACCTACATGGCAACCGGGGGCTTATGTTATTAACACGGATGAACAGCATAAGCCCGGACAACATTGGCTGGCGGTGTATAATAAAGAGTATTTTGATTCCTATGGTATAGCACCTACAGATAAACGTATAGTTCAATTTTTAGGAAAAAACTTTGTAATGAATAGTATACCATTACAACAACCATTGTCAAATGCATGTGGATTTTACTGTGTGTATTATATTTTACAACGGGCTCGAGGTGTGAATGTAGAAAACATTCTAGAGGTACTCAGAAACAGTGACAGTGATTTTATTGTAAAACATATGATTTATGATCGTTATAAACCTTTGTTTTATTAAGTATTTGTTTAGTAAACCTTTGTTTTATTAAGCGATGTTAGTTATGCATTTGTTAAGTATTTGTTAAGTATTGTAAAGTAAACTTTTTTTTTATAAAGTATTTGTTAAGTATTTTGTTAGTTAAGTATTAGTTAAGTATTAGTTAAATATTGTTAAAAATGAATTGTTATTCAAGTGTTTGTTGGTTAAATAAAATTAAAAAAAAATTATGGACTTTTATTTCAAACACATAAATAAAACACATTCAAATATACATTCAACTTTATTTACATATATTGTTTAACATATGAATGAATACATTAAATACATTAAACATTAATAAGTGCGATATAGCAAAAAATTACACTTCTGACACATACAAGAAAATTATGTTTGTTCTTTACAGTTTTTATCATAGCTGAGCACTTCATACAAGTTAGTTTTCACATTCTGAATAAATCACATCATCTATGAATGGTAGTGTGTTCATAAATGTTGTCCACTCCTCTTCATTCAGATTGATGTATGTGCTATACACGTTATGATTGACTCGATGAATCCTGTGAAAAGTGATAATCTGTCGGCCCACATATCTAGTAGCTTTCACATTCTTCTCATTACTCAGTATGAGTTCACATCCTTCTGTTATAAGGTGTGCATGTTTTCTAATTGTTTCCCACTGCTGAAGCGAATAGGTAATACATTTAGCTCCTCGTTTTAAACATATGAAATAGTGTCCTTCTACATCCTTATCCACTGTTATAGTGATAAGCATTTTGAGTGTATGTGTATGTGTAGTTGCGTAAACAGTAGCTTATATACTTACTGCTTACGTCATCATAACGTCACACAATTATGTCACAATGTCCATAAGCCAATGTACTTACACCATCATTCAACACATACCTCTTATCATCAAATGGAGACAGTGCTACCTTTACAAGTCGTTCTGCATAAACTTGATGTTCATGACTTCGTAACGTATTGCTTGTTGCTATAGTCTGACATTTCTGAAACAGAGCTCTTTTATAGTCTTCATGCCTCATTTTTCTGATATATACCCGACTAATACCTTTAGCAGTTTTCTTTTCTACTCCAGAATATGAAAAACTGTACATTTTGGATCGCAGACCTACAAACTCTTCTATAGGAAGACCTGCAGTTTCATCCTTCATTTTTCCAATCACTTTTTTGTTGGTAGTGGAATGAAGGAAATGGGATGTAGGGTAATCACTTGTATCAAAGTAAGACACATCTTCTAACATATCTTGATACAAGTCACTTGTTTCAATACAGTAACACAAACTGTCTGTATCCGTGAACAACAGTTTTGCTGTGGGGTACTTAGCTTTTATGTACAAATAATGAAAGTCATACATTAACGTTTTGCTGAGATCTAAGATGCTGAATCCAACATAAATCGGTTTGTTCAACAATAGTTCAGCCTGTTTCAAGTGAACTGCAGTTAAATGTTCGTTAAAAATTTTGAAACGATGGAATGTTGGTTTTGCTACGAGCTTCCTAAAGCGTTTCTCATTATTCACCAGTTCCAATTGAATACGTTTCCGCACATTTTCCATTGTTTTTCCAAATATAGAATTGTTCATAAGTTTGTAGAAATCCTTCTCAAACGGATTTTTAGCTTCTTTACGCTTTTCTGTATTCAGGGTAATGTATGGTTCTAACCATTTACTCTGAGTGAACATGATGGCTCGATGAATTTTTGTTAAGGTTAAACCTAATGATAAATACTGCTGTAAATTCCGGTAATGTAGAACATATCTTGTTTTGGAATAAAGAGTAGGGACCAGTTTCTCACATGGTTTCCCCTTCAAGTTTAATTCGTTCTTGAGTTCTTTACTGTAAGGAGACAGTTCCTCTTCTTCAACACATAGTCGCTGTACAGCTACTGGGTAGTCACTGTGAAGAGCATGAAGGTTATCTGGATAGTCTAAGTCCACTTCCAATATATACCCTGTGTCTCCGTCTTTCGGTATAGACATGACATTAATAGAATCCAAGTCTTCTACCCATGTAAAATTTCCTTCTGGAAGGGGCTGACTCATTGCCCAACCGTATAAATTATTTGCATCTAGATACATAATGTAGCTGTCTGGTTGGGTGGAATCATAAGTACTTAAATATTTATTATTTGCCTTGGCGTACTTGTGACTTATCATTGATATTCCACCACGAATGCCTTGCTCTATCATTTGATACATATCAATGTCATTGATAACAGATAATGCAACATCTGTATGTCGGAGCATAGCGTCCCATGACAGGCCGGGAGCTGTATAATAATGTGCTGGATCCAATTCGTAAGTGGTTAGACACACTTGTCGAAAATTTTCAAACACGTCAGCTAATAACATGACGTCTGTTTTTAAATACAAATTATGGTAGTCTCCTAATGTATAGCAATTAAATGTCTCCCATACATTCTGCGCATGTTTATAGTCGTCTTCACTGATACCTTCCTCAGTCAATGTACTGTAAAATACGTCCTGTGGAGGAAGGCTGCATACATGAAATTTATCAGGTCCATCCACAAAATCATATGGGTATACTCCCTTTCTCAACAACAAATCTTGTTGATGACTGTTTTCAATGGTTGATGTCATAATATGGAATTTCGTTTTACCTTCGTTTGCTAAGTTGTTCACCAGCTTTTGCAGGGAGGCTCCCATAAATTGAAAAGAGTCAATGAACCGTAAATTATCTAATGAAAAGGATATGTATTTTTCAGTGGTGTTTGGAATAACACGTAGTTTACTTTCCTTAAACTGTCCAATCTTCTCCATAATGAAATGGCTGTCATACCCACGTAAGTTGTGAAATACAACTGGTATGATGAATGAATCCTCCTGACCCTGACTCTTTTTCATTAAACGGTATTGTAAATTACAGTTGCTGTGAGCAGCACCGCGGTAGAGTCCAGTGACATGGTCATGATCTCGCACTCGGTCAGATCCTAAGGTAGCATGACAAATAAAACAAGTGGTTGCAGTTTCAAAATCATGAATGTTTTCTGGTGTCATTTCCAAAGGTTTCACATTCATCAAAATATCTGTGATCCGATCTTTTTCCTCCATCAATTTCTGTAAGAATACATCAACAACATTGTCTCCTCGATACAGTACTGGTCGTCTTGAATATTGAGCATCAGTACTAACAACAACGTAAGCAAAACTGTTTGCTTTATGATGTTGATACTTGACACCATCCTCCTCTCTTTCTGTAAAGCATTCAAAATCTGCGTATATGATAAATGGTATCTTTTGCTGCTTAGCAATGCCTTTGAATTGAATGACTAAATCTTCTTCCTTCTCAGGAAAGGTCAATCGTTGTGTTTGATTTTTCATGCAGACTGCCTTATGCTTATCCAACAAATCTTCTCGAGTAAATGCATGGAGGCAGTTGAAACAATAATACATACGTCCTTTATATTTCGTACGTGTATGCATAAGCATATTAAAATCCCGAATCAAACAATAGTGGCTGCGCTCTCCCTTGCTGATGAGTAATAAATTAATTTGTGTCTCGTAATTATATTTACTCAAATAAATTGGTACTACATTGTTTTTGTCATACCCAAACACATTTATAGATAAGCTGTTGTTCTTCTCAAAGGTTGGTACTTCACGTATAGGTGTTGGAAAGGAGATATTGCTCACGTTGAGTTCTTTCTCATAGTTCGTATAATTCTGCATCCTGTTCGCATTTTTATGTTTCACATGAAGATGTGCCAAGACTGACCATAAAAAACACTTTTGGTCCTTGTTTTTAATGTTTACAATGGCTCGTGTTCTCACCAATGGTTGGGGTAATGGTAAATAAGAAGACCCTACCAGTGGATCATATGTAGCGGTATGCACTTCAATATTGTTCACTTTATCTAAATGCCAACCTGAACCCTCACGCTCAAATTCTTGAAACTTTGTATGTAGTGTTTGAAATACTTCAGGTAATGCATTTTGAATTTCCTCAGGTTGTAGTGCAGTATATGTTTTACTCCCTTGATAAATTTTATAGGTTTTTTCTAACATATTCCCTTCATCGTTTTTCACCATTTTCCTATATACTGCGTGTAGAGTGACATACCATTTTATTCCTCCTCTTATATCTTCCTTTAAATAATGTTCAATGTCAGGTTCCAATTCCTTCAAAGCCATTAAAATATCATGATCATTTTTAGGCTGAAACACCTTTTCTCTCGCATGGTTTTGCATACTTTTTCGATACCCACGACCCACTTGTGAGACGCGTTGCTGTTTGTTCCTCATACTACATACTAATCGATGCTGTCCGAGAAGCTTGCTACTGTTAAACATTTTACCACAATCTGTGCACATTAGAGTAAGGCGTTGGTGATTAGCTTGATGATGTTGTTGTAGCTTCTGACGAGAGCTAAAATGTCGACTGCATATGCAGCAATGATGTTTCATGATACTTCTCTGCCTTGTCTTATTGTCTTGTTTTATTTCATTGTCTGTATTTTCTTGTGTTATATCATTGTCTGTATTTTCTTCCGTCATCTCATCGTCTGTATTTTCTTTGTAATGTAATAAATGTGCACGCAATTTACCTCCTGGTGCTTGATATATACGTCTTTTAGCACATGGGTCTATGTCTTCAATTGATGAAGTATCAGTTTGTGCAGCACGCTCTTTAAACTTAGTATCAGTAATTGGTAAATGCTCCTCCTGTGCTACATGCTCCATTACATCAAGTTCCTCCTCCACTACCGCACTATCCATAACATTAAGTTCCTGTTCAGTAATGGGTAAGGGAGACCAAACATACTCATCCTCCTCCTCCAGTGATGTATGTACCAATACATCAAGTTCCTGTTCAGTGATGGGTAAGGGAGACCAATCATACTCATCCTCCTCCTCCTCCTCCTCCTCCTGTGCTGCACGCTCCATAACATTAGTTTCCCTTAACTTGTTGAGAGCATTCTCAATACCGATAAAATCCACCTCTGCTGTTGCACCAATAGCAATCAATCGATTAATTTCAGCTAAATAGTCATCCATTCTAACTGTTCGTACACTTCATCCAGTTCAGCTAAAATTTGTTTTCGTTGTCTGTAACAGTGTAATTCATACACCAATATACATGGAATGATAAAAAGCATTGTCTCTCTCTAGAACTGAAGAATGTGGTCACCCCACTTTAACATTTGCTTTTGATGTAGAACTACACATTTATCTGGTGTTCGACAGTATGCACATCGTTGTACTCCATCACGTAAACATTGTACATTCCATTTATGTGCACACTCTAAGCAACAGTAGTGAAGGCATGCCATTGTATATACTCGGCTCCATCCCATAACACCATTACATATGAAACACTTTTCACTCAAGTATATCTCACACTGCTTAGCCCATTCAGGATATTCGTCTCTTTCTTGTTTACATGGTATTCCCATACCAAGAATGATATGATAAATAAAGGCGTATCGGTACTCTCCTTTCTGTATATGTCTTAGTCTTCTCCCTAATTCTGTCCAGTTACTCATAGACTTTCTAATATATTTAAGTTTTCTATTCTTAAACTTGAGTGTAGTGTAATACGTCCGGATTGGTTGAACTTCACTCTGTCGATTAATGTAAGCTGATATTAATGCATTTTCCTCTGTAGCATTTTCCTCTGTAGCATTATTTTCCTCTGTAGCATTATATTTTTTTTCCTCCGTTAAATCCACTACATTAATGACGTTTTTTGATTCTTTACGTCTCCTAATTTCTTTATTTATTAAGTCATATTCTCCATAATAATATTTTGTAACCACAGTGTTATCCATAATTATCATATGCTTTGTTACATACCTTTATATATGTATGAAAGGTCAAGGTTAAAAAAAAAATATGTGACCTTAACAAAATGAGGTCAAGGTTAAAAGTACGCGTTCACTTTAACGAAATTAAAATAAGGTTAAAAGTGCATGTGTACTTTGACGAAGTGTCTTGAGGAAATGAGGTCAAGGTTAAAAGTACATGTGTCCTTGAGGAAATGGGGTTAAGGTTAAAAAGTATATGTGTATTTTGATGAAGTGTCCTTGACGAAATGGGGTCAAGGTTAAAAGTGCATGTGTACTTTAACGAAGTGTCCTTGACGAAATGGGGTCAAGATTAAAAGTATATGTGTACTTTAACGAAGTATCCTTAACGAAATGGGATGAAGGTTAAAAGTATATGTATACTTTAACAAAGTGTCCTTAACGAAATGAGGCTAAGGTTAAAGGTACATGTGAACTTTGACGGAGTGTCTTTAATGAAATGATTTTTAGGTTAAAGGTGCATGTACACTTTATACAAAGTGTCCTTAGCGAAATGAGGTTAAGGTTATAGTTTTCTTAAAGAAATTAGGTTAAAATATATAAAAAAATTCTAAGCATATAGACATCATGAATATAACATTCATAAATACTTGGTCTTCCTGAATATTATGTTGAAAAGACGGTTGAAATTGGTTTAATAGTTTTAAAGTTATGTATGATTGAAATATTTAGGTAAATGACGTCATACATAACGTTAAACCTTAAGAGGGTTTGATGAAAATGTTTTTTAAACCACTTCCAGAAAAGTGATTTTTTTTTTTTTTTTTTTTTTTCTTTCTTTCTTTCTTTCTTTTTAAATTTATGTTTATTTATTTTTATTTTATTCATTTTATTTTATTTATTTTTTATTGATTTATTTTTTTTTTTTAATAAACATTTATTCGTCTTTTACCATAAGCCCTTTCACACACACACATAAAAAACCTTTCATTCAATTTCGTAATAAGCGCTCATTTCACATATTAGGGGCCCTAAAAAGGGCCATTATGTTATTTTTTCCTATTGTTGCTGCTGCTGGAGCCAGCTTTCGAGGGTTTGAATAGTCAGCTGGTTTCCCTGCTGACTACTCTCCGCTCCAGCTGGCCCCAGATAGGTTACTGTTGGCAAATCTGGAACCTTCATTTTCTTCTCCGGCGGCTCTGCTAACAGTCGATTTAATGTCGGCTGTGCTGGTGTTGATGGTGGCGGTGACAGCGTCGGTGGGTCGGTTTGAGTACCGACCGACACCACCGATTTCTTGGCCATGAGCTGCAGCTTCTGCAGTCTTATACTTATTTTATACAGCTCACACTGGATGTTGAAAAAATCGTGTTCCATGGTTATCCATCCCTCCTACTGTTTCGTCTTTTTATACGCTAAGTTCATACGTAAAGGCAAACCATGCTGACATGGGGTTGAACACCGTGATGAGGGTTTAGATTTGTGTTTCTCATATTTTATTTTTCACTTATAACTTAAAAGGTTTATAGTTTTTCTTATTTTTAAAAATGGAATGTGAAACAAAAAGATACTATTTATTACTACATTTATTAAAATAACTAAAAAAAAAGTTTTTCTATATGAAATTTAACGTTATTTCATTAAAAAATTGAAAAAATTAACACTTTAACTGTTTAAATAAGCTTTTTTTTTCTATATAATTATTTTTTTTATGTTCAGTTTTAATGAAGACTATGTATGAAACTCTAAATAATTATACATAAAAAGACAGAAAAAAGATGTTTTAAAGGATTTTAATATATGATATTTGTTAATGAATTAAAACAGAAATTCTGGCTTCTACTTAATTTCTTTCTAATACATTTATTCTTTCACTTTTTTAAAAAATAAAAAAAGGAAAAGATGGCAATAAAACTATAATTATGATGTAGTATGATTAAGGGTCAGTAAATGGTATGTGGTTGCTATAGTTCAACAAAGCAGACGGTTGATCAAAAGAGCGCGAAGTAATTATGTTCGTATGACGAAACAGTTCAGAGAGGTAATGACAGCGTCATAAGTCCCACTCACTTTCACACAACTTTTTTTTTTCTCAAACATTTACAATGACTTTCAAACTGCTTTTAAAACACTTTCACACATTTTTTTTTTCTCAAACTGTTTTTAAAACAAAATAGATTTAGCTTATTTGTAAGAGTGGATGGCTCTTATAAGAGCCGGTTGGATTTTTGCTTATTTTTTTTAGAGTGCTATTCTCATTTGCCTGGTCTCAAAAATTTGAAATTTCGTGTTGGTTCGGCACATGGGGCAGGTCATTTGTCCAGTTTCATAACATCTATGGCACCATTGGTGAGTACATTCTATGCAGAGGTCATGATAACATGTTTCTGTGAAGGCTCTGCTTTGTCCCATTTTCTTAAAGCAAATGAAACACCGTGTTGTGTACTTCTCCAGCCATGCGTTGAACCAGTCTGGATATTCTTCCCTTTCTTGTGTGCAAGGCATTTTATATCCTAGCAGGAAATGGAAGTAAAATGCCATTCTGTAGTCTCCTGTTTCTATGGCCTGTAGACGAAGTCTTTTCTGGTGAAAAAACCGCATTCCTATATTCATTTCAATAAGCTCTCCATTCTCATTCAAGTAATATGTTGTCACCCACTGTCTTGATAATGCACGATCTCCCTGACTTCTTATAAAAGAAGCCATAATAGCTCTGTCAGAATCTTCTTCCTCATTGCCTGTTAAATCAATCTGGTCTCCCTCTTGATGAGCCATTTTTCTCAAACACCTCAAACAGGTTTTTTTTTATATATTCATATGGTTCCCCCCCTCTCAAACCACCCTTTCCAACCTGATTCGTTCTCGTAACTACAAAACTATTGGTTCTCTGAAATAAGTATTATTCATTAGTGACCTCAACCTGTCTTAACCGGCCTTAACCTTTATTGAGCACCCCCACCCTGAAAGCAGCCTCATTTACATACGACCTCAACCCGTTCCGAGCGGCCTTGACCTTGCCTACAGTAAGTCTGAATGTAGCCACAATTTTATTTGTCCGTGAAATGGCATGACGATTGGTTCTTAATTACGTTACGTCACTGTGCCTCTTGCTCTGTACTTTGAAATGTGCAACAATTTGTGTTAAGCAACGCTGCTCCCTTTTCTATTTTATTTATATATTCTTTCTTTTCTTAAAAAAAAAAATGTTGTTTTTATACTTACATAACGTTTTAATACTCGTATAACTTTAAAAAAATACTTTTATTCACTCACACATACACATACACACATACATACAATTTTTTAAAGACACATGTTGCTTATTTTGTAATAATAGAAGCCCTTAAAAGGGCTTTAATTTTTCTTCTGGATTGATTAGCAAACCCGCCCAAAGAGCTGGTTTTCTTCAATCCAGTCTTCTATACCACCTAACGCCATTTCAATAGCGAAAAATATTTTCCATAAGTCATACGCATTCTCATCCGGCCATTCTAAAACACACTGCAAAAACACTGTGTTCCGAACACCGAGTGAAAAAAACTTATGAAACAAACCGACTCTGTCAAGGCGTAAAGACATGATTGTTGCTTCACTTTCTCTTTTTTTTTTCCTTATATATATATTTTTTACTTATTTCATTGGTCTGTAAAAGTCTTCCTTTATTGGCTTCACTTAAAGTGTCCTTCACCTTCTATGGTCTTGAATACATGACCTGAAATGTGGGGGTGGAGAGAGAGGGAAGGAATGATTGGTTTCACTTAGTGTCCTTCACCTTCAGCAATATTCAATACAAGACATGAAATGTGAGAGTGGAGAGAGGGAAAAAGTACTTGAACTGGAAGATAAAATTATACATTTTTTTTTTTTTTCACACACACACATACACACATAAAAACAGGTTTAGCTTATTTTTAAGAAATAGTGGCTCTGAAAAGAGCCGAGGGTGTTGGTTGTAATAGTTTTTAGTAGTAGCTCTTTGAACCCTCCAAGAACTTGCATTTACATTGCCACTTGTAGTACTGATCCATGGTAAAAGGGCGGCCAACACACTTGAATGGGTGCGAGTTAAAACCACCCAAATTTTTTAGTTTAACTCCACACCAGTAGCAATCCGTGCAGTCAGCCCCCCATGCTACAGATGAGTAACTGTACCATAGGAGACCACCACACTTCCTGCAACAAAACCGGCGTGGAGCATTATGACCCACGGGACAGTTGTGTGGCTCACCCTCATACCGTAGGATAACCCAGCACTTGTAGCACTCAATGCGATTCATTTTGACTAATGCCTCACTTTCACTTTTTTCTTATATACCTCTCTTTTTCTCTCATTTCATTCGTCTATAAAAGTCTTCTATGATAGGCTTAACTTTATTCTTCATATATAGTGACCTTAACCTTTACTGATCTTTAGTTATCTTAACGTTGAGTGTCCTTAACCTTCGTTTTATTTATTTTTTATTTGTTTATATATATATATTTTTTGTTTCTTTTATTTGTTTATTTGTTTGTTTCTTACAACTTCCAAAAAAAAAAAAAAAAAAAAAAAAAACACCTGTGTTCATACCCGAGCGGGTTTGAAAACAGGTGTGCTCAAACCCGTACGGGTTTCAACACACCTGTGCTCAAACCCGTACGGGTTTCAAAACACCTGAAAATACGGGTTTGAGCACACGTGTGCTCAAACCCGTATTTTCCCACTACTCTAACTGCTAACTATTCAGCTCACCACGAGATGAGAGCGGACTTCCATAATGGTGGTCTTGATTTCCTCTATTCCCTCATCCTTCCACTTTTTCTTTTCCGCCACTTTGCTGGGGTTGTTCCAGTCTGAAAATTCGTAGTGGATTTAAAATATATATATATATATATTGGGGAGCTTGTGTAGAAAGTCAACTTCCGAACATAATATAATCAAGAGTTAGTCTTGAGAGGTAAATTGAAATCAAATCCTTTATAACTGAAAAGCGAAAGCGGAATTATTGTGTAAAGTTTCCATTTTAAAGAGAAACTCCAAGAATAGCAGCCTCGTAAATAGGACCAACCCGGAAATAGGACCACCCCGGAAATAGGACCACCCGGAAATAGGACCACTCCGGAAATAGGACTACTCCGGAAATATGACTACTCCGGAAATAGGACCACCCCGGAAATAGGACCACCCCAAAAATAAGACTACTTTAACCAGAACCAAAACTTATTCACGGAATAAGGAACCAAAAATAGAACCATACAAGAGATAAGATTCATGTGGCTCAGTACCACAGTTGCTGGGATTTTCCGACTTCCACTCTCCTTGAAGTGCAATACTTCGCAGCTAAAATGTCTTCCTGCCCCTCGTTCCTAACCGATAAATGCCTTTTAAACCACATTCGAATGACCTCATCTGGTAATTATCAGAAATTTTGAGCATTCAAAACTCGTCAATTGAACGACGATATGATATAAGATTTTCTTTGCCGTATCAGGCAACTGCTATGCGGTTCGACAAGGGCAAAGTTATCCACGCTCTCGAACTCACCAGAGCAAGCTCATATGATTTTCAAATTTCAACTAAAAAGCAAGATGCCTGACAGTTTTAGAATTTCGGAGCTTTTAAGGAATATTTAGAGGCATGTGTACTCACTTAGTATATCCTTTAGGTCCTCTAAGACGTCAGCCATCTGAAAAAATCCCACTTACAAAGTCTAAAAAAAAATTCCACTTACAAAGTCTAAAAAAAATCCCACTTACAAAGTCTCAAAGACAAAGAAACGAGAAAATGCTACATTTATGATGATGATGATGATGATGATGATTATTATTATTATTATTATTATTATTATTATTATTATTATTATTTCAAATGACACAATTTTAGTTTATGCCGCATAGTTTATATCACTTTTCTTGTCTTAAGATTTTAGAATACATAATTTTATTTACATGTGCTAAAATATCAATTCCATATTATTCGGCTATTTTTAAATGACATTATATCGTTCCAGCACTCATGAATTCATTTAACTTTCATGGACAATGATTGCAATTCACATTTATTTATCGGTAATAAAATCATTGCTTGCAAAAAGAAAGCTCGGCTTACCTTCTTATATTTCCTCCAAGGCAAGAATAAAAACTTTCTAAAACAGATAATAATATCAAAGTTTTCAAAATTAAGCAAAACACTGGCTTTTGTTTTTATGGTAACGGCAGTCTACGATTTATTGCCCTTGTTTCATCCAGAAATGGCGAAGTTTTTATGGGTTATTTCCTTCATATAATTGTTTGCTTCATGGAGTTTGAGATAATGCTGGCTCCTGGTGAGCTCCGGACAAAGATAATTAAGTACCAAGTCACTGTTGTGGACAAAGGGCGAATTTTAATTAAGCGCTGTGTTTGTCGCACTGCAATTACTGTGCCAACGAACAAGTCATTTTGTAGGGGCGGGGGAGGCGAGGGGGGAAGGGTGGGGGCTGAAATCCGATTGAAAATATTTGTGAAAGACCGACCCTTTGGTACAATTTCTCACACTATAAGTCATTGTGTTTAGTATACAAAAAAAAATTGTTGGCAAGAGGTCGCAATGGGTTGTTTTCCCTCCATACTTAAAGGTGCCGAGGAAACAATGTAAAGAATTTGAAATCAATGGCAAATTGCCAAAAAAAACCCTAGTTATAAAGGAGAACCACCTAAAATTTTTCTTTTCTTGATACAATTTTCACTTCATTTCATGGATGTGTGTTATGTGTGCAACTTCAGGGTATTGTTGCATTAGTGTTCCCTGATATCTTCAATGCCTCTGAAACATCTGGCAAAAATGTACATAATGGTTTTCGCCTTTGATTTTCAAACGTAAATTTGCCAGTTGCGGTATATAATTTTCTAGCATGAATGTAAGTAATGCAATCACTAAATTGGCATTTTTAATGAAGCAATATGACATTTGTTCTGGAACAGGAGCATATAGATTCTATTATGTTTATTGTTGTGAGAATCAAGCATTAGTATTATTGTGATATCGGTTTCCCTTCTTTAATCAGAGGAAGCGCAGAGCATAGTGCATTTCGGGTCGAGGTGTACGCGCATATGTCCTGTCGCGCATATCTGAGAAATGCTCAATATGATCCGCGTAGGAATTAAGAGTTAGGTGGACACCGTAGAATATCGACCATATTGGCGCGTAGAATACACTTAGAAACAGCGACCACATAGGGACGAGAATTATCGCGCATGAATACTGTGTGCAGCTTCTGGTACCAATGAGACCTATTTTTTTCCTTCTAAAACGGTTTAGGTATCGCCGAGTATTGAATAAGGTTAAGCGTGACACGTCACGGGAGACTGCGCGGTGACAGTTGTGGCGTTGCCTCCATCTGTCTCAAGGATTTCTGCCCATTCACGCCTGGCACGATTACCCCACACGCGTTGAATGCAGGCGCGGTAATGGCGGACTATTGCTCGACTTGCTGCATGATGTGTTTCTTCCCCGAGTAATGGACAATGTCGCCGATTTCCTATCATTTTTTATACGGGAAGTGCATTTTCGCTCGGTGCGTGTCATACCTATTTAACTGTGCATTCCATTTCAAGTTATG
The DNA here is from genome assembly GCA_949752745.1 of Protula sp. h YS-2021. Taxonomy (NCBI): domain Eukaryota; kingdom Metazoa; phylum Annelida; class Polychaeta; order Sabellida; family Serpulidae; genus Protula; species Protula sp. h YS-2021. The sequence continues at coordinate 56,158,520 of OX457029.1, read as the reverse complement.
GCGCATTTAACTAGGGATATCATATATGGTTATTATAAATATATACACTGTATAAGATATAAGATAAGATAAGAATTTGAATAAACGTTGGCAACGTTGTTTATATGTTGCTTTTGGTCGCAACCAAAACTATACTTTCTCCGACGTCTAGTCAATGTCTTTGGTGTAAGGTTGAACAGATGCTGGAAAATCGACATTGTATCACGACATGGTATCACTCGCTGGAAATGGCAGCCGTGTCTGATCACTTCGAAAATAAACAGGAAGCGCGAAAGTCTTTTCTTCCCCGACGTTTGAAAAATATTCATGAAAATCCACTTACACATATCCTGTGAGGCTGGATGACTCAAAAGCAGGATACTTTGATAGAGGGGAGTAGGGTGAAAACGACAGTTCTGGACCACCTGTGACCACACTATGATAGCGATGCTAGATTAATATTGTCCCGAGATCTATTCGTCGTCGCTTTCCCGACGTCCATACTACGTAATTTTTCCGTCGTCTTTACAACGTTGTCTCGACTTTCATTTTCAATTTTTACGCAGCGTTGATTAGATGCCGATAATTGGCGTCTGTGTATCGTCGGAAAGTGGACGCTGTTTCGACTTCCATAAGCAACCAAAATTTGACGTTTACTGCACGTCGAGTTCAGCATCTATCCAACGTCTATCCAATGCGCAATGTTTGCTATGATTTGTTGTACATATATTACATTCTGCATTATTGAATCTAAACATCAAGCTAATACTGATATAGTAAATAGTAATCTTTCTAAGTGCATAATTTGTTAGTTGTTTTGACTCCTAAACAGTAAAACAAGTCTTCTTTCTTTCTTTTTTTTAGGTAAATGCGATTTGGTAAATTCGTTCCAATTTCGTAGTGCTCTTCAATGTCTCGTTATATGTTTATATGTTTCCCCCTAAGGGAGACATGTACAGCATTTGATGTGTCCGTCCGTCCGTCTGTCCGCAGTGAGTTCTTATGAAATTAATGAGTTGATTTTTCTAAAAACATAATACATACATATTGGGGTACATGTCTAGATGATGCCCGTGTTATTGTATTTTTTCGTTCCTTCAAAATTTCTATTTTTGCTAATTTTTGAACACAGGGGGTTTTTCGGGTATTTTTTTCACTTCAGCAGGTAAATCTCCAAAACAGTTTGTTGGATAAGGCTCAGACGTAGCAGGAAGAACACACATGTAGCGTAAATGTATAGTGCCAAGTTCTTCTTCAGTTCCTTTGAAAATGTATTTTTTAAATTTCTGATTTTTAAGTTTTCTGGCCATTTTGTTGCGATATCTACGAAACAGTTTGTTGGATAAGGCTGAAACGTGGCAAGAAGAACCCACATATAGTGTAAATGTTTACTGTGAAGTTTTTCTTCATTTCCGTCAAAAATATATTTTTGGCGATTTTAAAATTTTTTGATTTTTAACTTTTTGGCCATATTGTTGCGATATCTCTGAAACAGTTTGTTCCATTAGACTGATTTTTTTTGATTTTCTTTAAAAATGTATTTTTGGCGATTTTTTAAATTTTTTGGCTCGTTAATGTTGTACTTTTAAGCAAGGATTTCTTTCCACGTGACTGATTGGGGGGGGGGCGGGGAAGACATATCCGTTTTTGTTTAAACAAAAACACTGGCCAGTCTAGTCTTACTTATGATTAACAAGAATGAATTACAAGATCTCAGTAATCGCCTTGACACCGCTTTAAGCAAGAACAGGTTGTTGTTTCCGGGATACACAGCTGTGGTACCGAGCCAAAGTGGTCCCATTTTTAGGGTGGGGGGTGTTTCGATTCCGGGGTTCAAGCAGTTTTGATGGTATACGAGTGTATTGTTGTCTGTAATAATATACGGTCGATAAATTATATACAATTTTATTTTTATCCCTAATTTCAATCAGTTTTATTACAAATAAAAATATGCATATGAATACGACTACTGTTTTATAATAATTTGCTAAAAAAAACCTTATCAAAAATAAAGAAAAATTCTCACATAGAACGAACTCGGAAGATATTCCCCTTTTCGTTTTAGAAATCGTTGAACTTGAGATTTACTCTCACCAAATTTGGTGACAGATCTTTTCATTTTTTTCTTGCTCTTTCCATGATTTTAATTTCATTGTTAATCATCAAAATGATGATTCTTATTTACAAATCTGAATTCAAATAAGGTCCAGAAAAAATGGATAAACTGACTTTTTTCCCTAAATAAATCACATGAACGTAATTGTGGAAATTATCTGGCTGATCTCAGAGGCCCATAAGACAAACCTGCTAATTAAAACTGGGGATAAACTGTGTTTTAATTCAGTCAATACAATCTATCCATTCGAACCAGTCTTTTCTGTACACAACATGTTCTAATCCCCACCTAAATTAGAAGCATTGAGACTGAATAAAGCGGAATTATACTCCTTGTCATTTGGAATCACCAACCGCTGTTTATTCAGCATTTGTTGGGTTTGAAATGAGATTTGGGACTGGCAAAAGTGGTCATTTCATTTACCGGGTGGTTCGATTTGCGGGGTGGTCTGATTAGCGGGATAATCCGATTTGCGGGGGGGGGGGGGGTCCGATTAACGGGCTTGTGTTGTACTTGTTATTTAACTGGTAAAACCACCTGACTGTATACGTCACGCAGAAAACTATGACGATATCCCATAACATCACTCAATGCCTCATTAAATTTCAAATGAAGAAAAGTGTATTTCTTGTCAAACCGATGTAGATATCCGATGATGTCAGTCACTGCATATTTTGTCCATTTATTAATATAGCGCAATTATTTATCTCATGCTGTGCTCATAAGTCTCCATTGGCTTGACTTGACTATACTAAATTTGAATCGATTTGGAACCGTACACAAAGGGACCGACAGCATTTCCAGTACATCGAATTCGAACTAATTTGGAACCACACCGCATGGGAACTGGCAGTATTAAATAGGCATACCGGTCGTGCAGTATACTGAATATTACTGATTTAGGTAATAACTGTAAATACAAGTACCCAGTAACAATGAGTGATGTACTGCAATAAGCTTACCATGAAGATTCTTCGTGATCAAAAGCTATTATTGCTTGCCAATATTTTCATTTTTTCAACAAAACTCATTCCTAATTTGTAATTCATTTCCAACTAGCATTTAAATTTCTTGAACTTAAATGGATGCATAACCCTAAAATGTACTAGCCAGTTTGTTTTTTATTTTTCGTTTTGTTTCATTCTAAACATACATTCGTCTTGGCTAAATAACGAAAATTCTTTGACATCCCCTACTTAATTGTTTAACTTCATGGACATAACAAAATTTTAGAGTACTACTTTAACATCTACCTTCCATGGCAAAAACAGAAAAATACAAAACTTAAGTAGCTCACAGAATACATCTTGAATTGCTCCTGAATATTTTCAAACTGGTTGACTTCTTTTCTGTGCCCACGTATCAATAACTTCAGATAACTCGATTGTTTGTATTTAATATGTTTGCATCTGCCTCAGCTTGTTTTATCAAAACATTATCAAGCCCAGAAGCATTTCTAACTGTTATCGGTGGCCTAAAATCTTAGGTCTTAATTATTTAACTAATCGAGGTCTTTTTGTATACAAGTGCTCTGCCATGCGCTAATAACAATCAGCTGCGAAATGTCTGCAGCCTAGATGAAGAGATCTGAATGAAATCCGGTAGAAATTCAGTTTTTACTTTGTAGATGTCGGTTCCCGCTATATATTCGGTACTTTTTAAAGTTCATCATCGGTACCTCTATGGTTAAATGCGGTATTTTGCAGTTAATGCGTAAAAATGTACAAGATATCTGGTCTTCTGTTACCTTCTGAAACTGCGGCATTACTGGTGGTATTGTTGCGGTTCTTTTCCGGCTATTTTAATTCTTTCCGGTTAAATAACGGTATATTTACAGTATATATTTGCAGTATACCTTTTCTACCAGAATTTCCTACGGGGAGGCAAACGCTCTATGCAACCCCTAAAGGCTCCAGAAAGTAGCGACTGGCTGCCATAAAATCGTAGAGATCGAGAGCCCGTGTGTAACTGCACATGGAAGATTTACCATCAAAAGCCCCTGCCAGTAGTGAAGATCTATTATGCAGGTACTTCAAACTAGAATGCATTGCTCATTTTTAATGAACAGCGAAAAGAAAAACAGATTAATCTAAATTTATGATAAACAAACCAAGCAGTTTGATTTATCTTTATTTGTAGCCAATTGCGACTTCGCTCACAATGGAAATATCATCATCAATATTAATAATACTCAGTAAACGCCGTAACAATTAAACCGTAGCGATTTTCAAATATTTAAACATGACTCAGGTTAACAGTTTTAAATGGTTTGTTCAATACGGCAGTGCAGGTTACCTGGAAATACCTGTAAAGTCGATTCACATTTGAATAACTGACAATCACTAAAGTAAGAAGCCTCTATTTTTATTATTTATTTATTTGTTTTTCTCGCAATAATAAAGAGATATTTAGTTTTCATGGCATATTATACATTTTATCTTACCGGTCTTAATGCTTCCAAATGGCTTTTTTATAGAGAAAATCGTAATTGTTTTTATAATAACACAAATACAATGAAACAGAATACACGCTCCAGCGACACCATCAGATTTCTTCTATGACTTACACATATGCCTAAAGCTGCTTTAAATTCTAAGACAGTCTAAATAATTTCACTCATCTAGCTAAACAACAAATTAAATTCATGAACATAAAAAATAGACATGAAAGAAAATGAAATTAAAACGTTGGCCCAATGAGCCAACAGTCGTAAATTTTGAAACCCCGAAAACTTATGGGCCTGTATAAACCGCCGCTTATCAATAAATTTGGTTTTACACCAGGAACCTTCACCTCCTACCACCAGATCTCCCCTAATGTCAATACCTCAATACCTACCACTTGCTGTAATTCTAAGCTATATCATTATATCTAGTATATATTGGAACATATTTCTAGCTAATTAGTTTGTCTTTGCACAGCTTCTGCCAACCACTTTGCTACTTTTTCTCCATTTCTCTTCCTCCAACGCACATTAGCCTTGACGGAATACATTAGGTCTCTGTAGCGCTTCGCATCGGATATTGAAGTTGGTGGATGGCGCATTATGAAATTTTCTAGCTGGTAATAAAATAAGTGACTATAATGGGTAATGTTTCAAACTTTGCTTACATTTCAGTATATTAGAAGTGACATAATCTGAACTATTTATTTGGTTTATTATGCTTTCCTGTTGCTTAAGTTGGTGCAAAAAAGGCCATTAAAACTTACTTTTTATATGAAAATGCTTCTGAGAGCCATATGCAACACCGTTTGTTGTGAGACTTTGATACAGTCCAGAAGAGGCAGTCGTGAAACTACTTTCGTTGAACAGGTAAGGAAGTGATGATATAATAAACGTATATTTGGCCACTTATAAAGGCACTGACCTCAATTTAAGACCAGTTCAATTATGTACACGTTTTAATATAAGTAATGCAATGGTTACCTTCCCAAGATGAAACTCAGTCGAATATCTGGCTGTGATACTTTCTAAAACTGAAAACTTTGCAGTGGACCTACATAAAACAAATATGGGATTTTGAAAATTAAAGAGTTTTAGAGAATTGAAAACAACAATGGATGTGAAGCACACCCAGGGCAGACCTTAGCGCGGGAGTTTTCGGATAAAATGTTGCCACTTATTTAACACGCAGTAAATTATGGCTTCAATACTCCTCTATGAAACTAAAGACATTTTATATCTATTTTAGTATAACATAAATCTTATGTCCGCCTGCTGTCATGATTTTTCTAGTCAGATGATAATCTCATTCGTTTTCAAATTTTCTAGTACCCATTTTGGACCCAGCAAGTGAGAATGGTTGGGGTTTTTCGTATGAAACTGCAAGCTTCAATGCATATGGATGGATTGGTAGTCAAGGCTAAATTTCACGTCTAAGTCGTAAACAGTAACATATTATAATGAGTACAAGGAAGGTACAAGGTGATCATGTGTGGTTTTGTTCTCTTAGAGGAGTATTTGGTTATATAAATAAGATAATACAATAATATATCACAGCAAGAGTATTCTTTATTCAGGGTTAGTTTTAATTGATCCAATGATGTCATCTCGATTAATTTTGTAAAGGAACCTAGCCAGAGCGAAGTGAACAAAGTTTTTTTGCTGTTAAAACAGCCTTTTATTTCATCAAACTTTACTCCTCTAGTCAGGTGTTGAATAAAAGTAATACGACGAAATCGTCGCATGAAAACGACCGGTAATTTTTCAGCAACTTAAGAAACAGTGATTGAAATTGACACCATGAAATAATTAATACTCAATAAATAATTATGTTAAAAAGTTCAAAGACACATAAGAACCACCTAATTCTAATACCCCAGATAGCAGGAATAAATTGTTTGAATAAAAGATCTTACATGTCTTGCCAGTTTTGGTCAATGTACTCGTGGGCCACCATGGCACCTGTGGGGTAGTTTCGGGCAACTGATTGCATCACTGACGTCCAATCTGTGAAGTGTATTCTCGAGTCTTGTGAGGCTGCCATATCAAAATACCTAACGTGAGAAAGTCAAGCGTACATCAGAGGCAAAATGATACACTATGAATCAACTCGAGTTCAAACCGCCTGTGTACACGAAATGCATTCAGGCTATTTGAAACTTTAACATCCAAGAAGCTGCAAGTGGGCCCTCAAGCAATTTTTTCCTGTGGAAATAAAGCTCAATTATAGTCACCTGCAAGAACAGCAGCATATGAAAAAAGTATATATTGCTACTCCTACAGCAACATCTGGCCGCACAGGAAAAGCGACATCCGGGCTAACAAAATATAGCCTTACTCACCTGAGGTAACAATTTTCAAGGTAACAAAACCCAACAGCCTGAATCGTTCCTAGTAATAAGTATATTGAAATAAGTATGAAGGTATTTGTTATTTACACATAATTTTGCATTTTGAGGTAATTAAAACTGAGCAGCTATCCTTTATCAAAGGATTATTCTCGGCTACTGGTCCAACTATAACAAATGGTTTCTGCAGATGCCGTCAAAAACGCGAATGGCTACAAATTCGAAATTTTACATGAGTATCGGGGGATATCCATTCTAGCGCTGAGCGAAATTTTGAGGCAAAATACGCCTTAGATGTTGTGTTTTATTTATTATAATTTTACACCACACACCAACGATTATAAAGCAGGTATGGCCTTAGCTAGTGGAAAACATTATGCTTACATAAGCAGCCACTGTTCGTTTTCTGTGGCGTGCTGCACTAGGTAAGAAAACTGAGTTGTTGGTAGCAAGGCAGGAATTCATAAAAGGAAACTGTATTACGTTTTGCCACCAATTCTTAACTCCTTCCCTTTCCCTCCTGTATGCAGAATGTCTGAATGTATTCACCCGCCGATTTTTCTTCAGATGAAAGAAATTTTTCGAATTGCTAAACTTCAGTGATCTTTCAATTTATTTTTATTTTACCGTAATATTCTTTCGAACAAATCGCCTTTATATGAGCGGTATTTCTGAATTAAGCAGTTTTGTTGGGGGGGGGGGCTGAAATTCTATTTTCATTGCGGTCTTCACCCGAACATCGTTATCACTTTGAAGACTAAGATCCCTTCACCCTCCCCAGTTTCATCCTTTGCAGATTTTTATTGATGTAAATGCTAAAAATGTATAAGGTTTTATGTGTTTAAAAAGTGTATCACTTCTCTTAGAAGCAGCGAAGTACCGCTCTAGTTTGTCTTGCCTTCGCTGCTTCATAATTTCTACATTATTTCCTGTATGTTATTCTGGTGAGCTAGAATAAGCGATGATACAGTTTCAGTTTCGATAAGCAATTAGTCAAAACAAAGAAATTGAAAACGTGTCCGATGAACAGTTGGAATCACAGTAGAACAAAAGTATAAGGAATCGATGCGAATCAGTTCCAAATCCTCCACTTGTCTGTTCATAAATTTACCATCCAAGCTTAACTTTACGTGATTGATTTCGTATTGTTAGGGGCTTTCAACTCGCCATACGTATATCATGGCACACCTGTAACACATGGCATACACGCAACCATGGCACACGCGCAGACACCCTGGCCACAGTCTATTGCTGATAAGTAACTAAACAGGCATTTTTTACCTTTGCGCTGTATTGTCACTTCTATACACTGTCACCGACGAAGATGTAACCAAAGAAATTGCAGGGTAGTAACTTCGGTGTGAAGGACGTGGACTTAAATTCGGAAACAACTTTCACTTACGGTCATTTCAAAAACAATAGGGCTTCTGCTGTGCAACACTTTCTGAATACGCGCTCCGGGACTTCTACATGGGAGTGTAGCTTCTTCGGAAAATTCACACATTGTGTGTGTGTATGTGTGTGTGTGTGTGTGTATGTGTGACTGAATGTCTGACTGAACGTGGAATTACTCAGAGCAGGAACATCGTTTTAGAGCTGGTAATCAAATAAGGTTTCTGAGTTAACCACTTTTGATATTAAAAAAAACTGAACTGATGTAAAATATACAGACAACAGAATGACTTCAAAACAACGAGTAGTTCAAATCACAAAGAGTAATCATTATTATCCATTATTTCCGTAGTCATTAATTACATAGCTTAACAATAGTACAAAAATAAAAAACAAAACAAAAGAAAACCTTAAACAGTAGAGAGTTCTAAATAAAAGAATTAATATGCACAAAATGACAAGGATCACAATCTTTTATGTTCCTGTTTTTAATCAGAAAGTAACTTACTCAATCTTTAGTATAAAATGCAAGAAATAAAGAAGAAAGTTGAAATTAAAGATACGTATATACTAAAGTAAATAATCGACTGACTCACTTTTGGAGAATCCAAGGTTCACTCGAACGTGCCAAAGCGTCACGCATGATTGCCCTTTCTTGTTCATGGTAAACCTGGTAGTTTAAGAATATTATTCTCAGTTTTTGCCATGCAAATAATAGAAATTCATTTTTAATAATTAAAATTAAAAGCAAGCAAGTAAAATTTCATTTCTTAAAAGAAGGCCATATTCAATAAAAGTCTTTTTCAAAACTTATAGCAAAGTGTAGAGTTCAGCTCAAGGTTTAAAATCCTCAGACTCTGGAAAGAAGTGTAGTTATCTATCTAACTTCTTCTATATTTCAGTCAAGTTTTGGCAAATCAGAAAGAATCTTCAGTGGACATTTTTAACAGAGTTACTATAAATCGTTTTTATATGCACATTTAATGAACAATCCTCAAACAGAAGCTCAACAGGCCCAAAGAAATATCAACACTGGTTGTGTTTAATGTTCGAAATGAGTTCTTGTAATTATAGTAACTCTCAACGATGTGCATCCTATGTATTTTACGTATAGGATGCAGTACGAAGATAGTCCAAGAGTTCAAATAATGGACAGTTCCTCGGCGTTGCCTCGGAACTGTCCATTATTTGAACTCTTGGACCCCCTGAGTTCTGTATCTGGCTTAGTTTACACAATTCACAACCAATTTCCTGGACTGTCCCTAACAAAAGTCTAGGGTGAAATTATGTCGCCCACTTTGTTGTGACCCATTTTGTCACGCGCTGTCTGGTTTGAAATCAATAAACAAGGTGTGATAAAACTAATGGACAGCTCCGAGTCTTTCATTCAGTGTGTGGTGTGCGAAGTGTAAACATGGAAAAAGAGTTCTTGGATATCGTTAATGAAAATGCACAGCTGAATTGCACATTGGATGCAAATTTCTTTCGTAAAATTTAGTAAACACACACACACAAAACAAACAACCGACGAGGGGGGGAAGGCGCGGGGTGAGGGGCGGGATGGAGGAGCGGGGCGGCGGGGGAAGACGGGGGAAGGTGGGCGGGCCGCGGGTGTGGTCAACACATGGAACGGTGGTTGTTTTAGCTTGTTAATTCCCCGCCGGCGCGGTACGTGCGGAGTAGACTTATAAAATGCTCGTTGTTCGTCTGTCTGTCTGTCCGTCTGCCGAGCCGTCCGTCTGTCCCGAATCAATGCCCCCCACTTTTGTACGCGCGATTACTCACTCACGTTTCACCACTGGCGTTTGATTTTGTGGGAAGTAACAACATATGTTGGAGTTGTGTGACCCGGGGTTATTATAGAATTTGACCAAAAATTGTGAAACTGTGAAACTTCAAACTTGACCAATTTTTTTGTTTGTGGCGGGGGGGGGGGGGGGTACTGTGGGGTTCACTTTTGTATGCGCAATTTCTCAGTTATTCTGCACGGCAGCGTTTTGAGTTTTTATGGAGCAAAGGAATATATATTGCGATTGTGCTACGTGTTATTGTTTTTGGATTTGAACAAAAATTGACGAATCTATCAAACTTCCAACATGACCAAAATTTTTGTTTGTGAAGGCACGATGCTTTCACTTTTGTTCGCTGACCAAAATTCCGTCCACCACCCTCCTGCTTTTTTATTTGCGATCTTTCAGTAAGCTTTTGCCCGAAGAAGTATACATTCAGATATCTTTCGGTGGGGGACTATAATCAGTTTCACTGATATACTTGTTTAATATTTTTTAGATACGCCAAATCGCCCGAAACGAAAGTGAAATAGGCAGTTGTTTATTTTTTATTTCAAACAGCAGCGAATCCATTGTTTTAAAATAATGGACTCGCAACAGCAAAGAGTCCATTATTTAAAATAATGGACTTCCACCAGTCCATTACATTTAAATAATGGACTGTAAGAACAAAGGGATGACGTCACAGGTGTAAACTAATTCATTAATAAAGCTCATATGTGTAGCGTTTTAGTTTTTTTGAGTAATTGATACATCTTACTTATCATCTGCACACTTATTCCTGTTAAACCTTAATGAAATTTGTTGAAATGTTGACATAGGTGACCAGATATAGCTTCTACCTAGCAATTCTAAAAAAGTTAAACACTGACTTATCAAGGTTTGTAATCATTTTATGAAGGTTTGAGCCTGGAAACTCTGGAAATACATTTCAATTGATGATCACCTCTGCTGTTATACATTAAGCATATATTGTTGTTTAATTTATATCCAGTGGTCCAATAATGCATCACTGTATTTGTACTTCTCCGGATTACTAATTAATATCAACAAACACTCCATTTGGGTGCCCGATGTCGATAAACAGACCCGAAATAATCCAGCCAATTGTGTTTGGGAATGCTGATACTAATGATGCACACCCACCAGATTATCCCCCCCCCCTTTAATTACTCCCCCCTCCCCCGCCTCCAAGGTGGAAGGGCGGTCATCTGCCCCCTCCTCGCTGAAAATGATCCCGTCACTGATGAGAGGAGGTACAAGGGATGATTTAATCTCGACTGAAAGAAATAATTGTATAATTCGTTATCAATTAGATTTGAACTCGAAGTGCAATGAATTGAAATCCCACTATTTGTATTTTATAGTGAATTGCAATTACAATAGTTGAGAAAGATATTGCGAAAGTATTATCCTCTGCAAGCTGAAAACTAGATATACTACTCTACCTTAACACTTTTCACAATATCTTTCCAACTAGTGGGACAGAGACCGCTCCATGGCATTGGATGGGGGCAGCCACCTGAACGGGTAAAAAGGGAGGGGGCACCAGGGAGGGGAAAGATGACAAGGAGGCAGATGAGAGGCGTTCTAATATCTACTTAAAATCCATCACACCCATGGATACATGTTCGTTGGGATTTTTAGTGCTTAACCATGATCACGGATGTTTTGGAGTATATTGGCCGGTGTTATTATAAAACCACTGACCTTTTGAAACATGTCAACTAAATGTCTTAATCTAATTGCTAGTGGGGGCGGTAGCCAGCTGACCAGGTTTGCAAACAAGGGGGCAGTCGACCGGGAGTATATATATCAGCGAGAGAGAGAGAGAGAGAGAGAGAGAGAGTGGGGGGTGTGGGGGTACCTTAACCCATCTTACCCACGGATACATCCTCGTTAGGATTCCTCATGGGTAACTACAGTCAGGGATGTTTTGGAGAGGGAATTTATGGACGGGTGTTATTACAAAATCACTGGCCTTTTGATATTGGTCAAACAGAAACAGCCAGTCGTCTGACGTCACGCTGTGCTCAATGGCTGAATCATATACTACTTTCCTGAAGTCCGTTTCTATGCTAAACACAAAGTATTTCAGTATTTATTTCAAAATACATTAATTGAACACCGAACATTAAGGTTTATTTTTTTATAGCAAGAATAGTGTTTAAGCACTGATTAGACACAAATATAACATAATGTCGCCTTCGCATTGACGCCACATTCCACCTTTTTTCTAATGTTTCCAACGTCCGCATTGCTTTTCCAACATCATTAAGTGTTAATCAAGTCTATTTCAGAAAGTTTCAGAAAATAGAAGCTTGAGCGTGGACTTACATTGTGAGGTTCGTCGGGTCTGACTTCCAGTCCTCAAACAATGCCAGCGAACGCGAGATGCAATCCACAGTGCCATACTTACACGCAAGCCTCAGTGTTAATACTTGGCTGAATCTGCAGTACAATGTATTGCATGTATAAATATTAAGCTAAAATTAGTAAAACCGGTTTGCAGACCCAGCCACTAACCCAGTCGAGCCGTTTTACGACACCCTTTTATAGTTTAAATAGGTGTCGATTTACACTTACAGGTTAATGTGAAACAGACACTTCTGTCAACAAAACACCGGACAGACGTGTCACACACCCAACAGCAGACTGAGCTTTACAGGAATGCATGATCTCCCAACATGTTTATCACGCGGTACCCACATGCCAAAATCACATCTCAAGCACATGGAAGAACATGGTCAAGTGTGATGACCATGTGGTTACTATAAGATGAAAAATGTGGTTGCCATATGTCGACCTACTGTGCTCTCTCAGACATGGTTAAAATGTATACGGCAACAGAAGGTGATGAATATGTGGTAATCACATTGAAAACATGTGGTTAAATGAAAACATGTTGAACCTGTGGTTACAATGTGATTGTGTGTATTTGTTCAAATCTGTCATTAAGGTAGTATTTTAAAACAGGGCTGAATAGAACTGCTTGTCACTTCGAATTGTGGGGAAAAACCTCCTACAAAAAACATGAATTAACTTGCATGTCCAGAAACTTTTCCTTTCGTTCCCAGCCTAAACTGTTGTAGTTGCTGTCCACGAGGTATCGCATGTATTGCTCAAAGTCACCATATTCTGGAGTGGTTGACGTAATGACGTCAAAATACTGCAGAGCTCGGCTTGCTGCGTGCCATGGCAACCACTCCGTCTCGTTGACGAGGTACTCAGTAGCTCGTAACGCCGTCACTTGGTCCACGTCCCCTGCTCTACATTACCGAAGGAAAGAAGGGTTTTGGCTGCTGTCTATTTCGAGATGCATGTTGCGCCCTCGTCCTCAAGACCCCTCTCCCCCCCCCCGCCAAAAAAAGCCCTCAAAAACCTTGATTAGCCAATACTTAGAGACGCTTCGTTTAAATAAGAGAAAACACGTAATGTGATTTGTCTAAGAATAAGAAGAGAGAAAAACAGAGGCAGAGAAGGAGAAGGAAGAGAGACGGACAGAGAGAGACAGAGAGAGAGACAGAGAGAGAGAGACAGAGAGAGAGAGAGAGAGAGAGAGAGAGAGAGAGAGAGAGAGAGAGAGAGAGAGAGAGAGAGAGAGAGAGAGAGAGAAAGGGGGGAAAGTGATTTTTAAATGGTGAAAATTAGGGATAGGCTACAAGTTATCAAAAGTTGTGAAAATAAACATTAAAAATTAACTGTTGAGCCATGCCTACCTTGCTAAATTCAAACTATCTTCTAAAATCTGAGTCCGATGCAAAACATCAATTGCCTAAAATTGAATTTTACATTGTATTGGTTTATTTTTATTGGTTGGAGCAAGAACACGTCAGAACGACAAGTCAGTGATATCATGCGGTTCGAGATCCTGAGACTTACAAAACACAGTCTGTGACACTGTTCAGACTTGGTTATCTACCCTACCCCCGCTTTTCTATAGGTCCATTAAAGAACACATGGTGGACATCTCCGATGGGTGTTTCAGACGGGTGTAGGAAAATATGGTAACGGAAATTATAGTAAACAGGAAAATGGAACAAGAAAAAATGGTACGGTTAAAAACGGGAAAAATGTGAAACAAGCTAACACAGTGAAAAATTCATCAACATATTTAATCTTGATTTAACTTTTATAAGCCTATGTTGGCTTGTTGTTCTCCTTTACTGTTTGTAATTATTTCCATGTTGAATACGAACACACTGAATTTGCCCCCGCTTATTCATTGTTTTAGTGACGTCTTAGGAATAACACGGATTAATTGTAATGTGTGCAAGGGGGCTTCAAACGCGCCCCAGCCTCTTGAAAGGTTCACAAAGCTTTGCCTCTTGTGGCATTTATGGCACTGAGCGGAAATTCTCTAATGTTCAGTAAGCATTTACAAAAATTGAACTTAATTGAACACCTGAGAACATTACCATTTTTAAACTCTACTATTTTTAGCGTTTATCTATTTCCGTTACTATTTCTTCCGTTACTATTTTTCTTACAGCCAAACAGGTCTCACATCCAAATTTTTATTTTATTCTGTGTTTTTTTCTTCCAGTGCAGCGGGTTTTTTTTTTTAATATTTTTTGTTCTGCCGCCATACAGTGGCTCGTTCAGCCCCCAACCATTCAACATATTTTGCAACAGTCGTGGGAAAAACTGAAATTGCAAACAAGAGATTGTGAACGCGTCGCCATACATTTTTTTTTCAACTAAAAGATATACCTGGTGATTTCTCAAAAGCTGCCTGATCAAAGCTTCCCAGTTAGACTCATCATAGTTCACCCTATAAAACCCAAGCTGCTGGTAATTGCCCACAATCCACCCATCTTCCGGAAGCGGTGACTCCAGACTGATGTTAATGGGACCTTTGTGCATCCATTCATACGTGGGAGTGTCGGAGACACTTGTAATATACGAGAAAGGTATTTCCCAAGTGTAACTGCAAAGAGAAGAAAAACTTTGTTGCAGTTTTTTTTTTTTAAATCAGGCACATATTCTTCGCGTCCAATATATCAATGTAATTTTTAAATTACGTTGTTAAGTAGACGTTTATGCAACCACCCCTACAACCAACTGTTGATTTCTATTTATTTATTCATTTATTTTTCTTTCTTTTTTTGGGTGGGGGTGATAGGTTATTTTATACGGTTAGCAGTGTAACTACTTTAAAAATATCTGTGGCATTGTGTTTGCTTTCCTTACCCACGCTCATTCAACAGCTGAAGCATGCTAAAATCATGCGACGGCATTAACTGCAGTAATCTGTAATGCCGGAAAATGTATTCTTCGGCACACAAATCCTTGACCTTCATAAAATTCAAAACCGTAAGTGGGGGAAAAATTAGCCCTAATATTGTTGGGGGGGGTAATTTTGGCTGTCTGACACCATTGCAAAAACTGGTTTGTTGCTGTAACGGGAAGCAAATTTTAAAACATCTTTATAAACCTGAAAGAGGGCATCTGATTGAAGGCATCTGAGTGAAGGCATATGAGGGAGGGCATATGAGTGAAGGCATCCGAGTGAAGGCATCCGAGTGAAGACATCATCAATAAAATCTTTGTTATAATCCTCAAATAAGAGAGAAATGTGCTCGTAGATTTGCAAAGAAAGAGTGATAAAATGCAATTCTGTCTCAAGACAATGTCGATGCCGGGTGGGGGGGGGGGAGGGAATTTCCTGCAGCTGATCGAATTTACACCTTTTATTGCAAGTCCACAATGTTATGGGCATACTTTAGTGCTGCTGTCCTTGACCTACTTGAACTCAGAACTGTAGGATTCTTTCAACGGTTTTTCTGGATCAATCAAAAACATCTTCTGTGTGACATCAACAGATGTCCTGTTTTCTTTCAAGGTCAAAGTCACGACAGGGTAGCCCATCTGCTTGATCCAGGTGTAAATGACGTCCGTGACGTTAACATCTATCCCTGCCGCCTGGGCTGCCTGCCACGGAATCAACCAAATATCACCGAATAAAGAGAGAGTGACAGAGAGCATGAGAGATGGGGGGGGATAGATACAGAGACAGACAGAGGGAGAGGAAGAGACAGTAATATCATACGTGTGTTGCCAATTGTATTGCGAAACATGATAATCTCCTGCCAAGGTATCTGCTGGAGTTATCAATCAGGGGAGAGACTTAACACTATATATATGATAATACCACTACCCCACTGTGATTCTAGCGGTCCAACTGAACCGGTAGTGTTGATGGGTAGTGATTGTAATCGTATGAATGGATGATGAAGACAAAACCAACCACATCAAAGACACTCAAGAGGTCGTCGTGGTTTGCCACTGAGAGTCCATTTTGCTGCAGGTAATCGCGCATAGCCTGGTCGAACGCTTGTTGGTGACCTCGGAAGAGAACTTGTTCAATTAACCTGTAGATCGTGCTGCCCTGAATGACATTGACAATCACTATGGTCCGTACCACAACATATCTTATACCACAATTGTTACATGACTTGGGTAAGAGCTGAAATCTGATTGGTCAGTTTCCAGCTCAGTGATTTTGTTGTTCGGAAGGCAGTTGGCGGGAGACATTTATTTGTAATCAAAGCGCCACTTCAATCATGTAACAAAACAGCTATCGACTTATTTCTAGTCAACATCAAGGTATTATTGGCCAGTTACAAAAATCTTGACCTAAAGGTCAATATTTTCTTAATGGTCAATAACTAGCAGATATTGATTTATTTTTAGCCAGCTTGAAATATTATTAACAAATGAGAATATATTGACTTTTAGGTCAACATTTCCACAGGTGGGCAAAAATGCCTTCACATTGACTCGAAGTAAGTCAATATATGCTTTCTTACATCGTTTAACTGATGTTTTGAGAAATAACTGCAATATCTATTGAATTTAGAAAACCAGCCAACATTTAAAAATTATTGACGAGAGAATCGACCAATCAGATTACGGCATTTACCCAAGTCATATAACAATACTTAATGTTGACTTAGAATTGGAAAATCGAAGATTAAAATCTTTAAATTTGAAAAGATCACTCCTGAAAATCTGTTAATAACGAAGATATTGCTATTCTGGTATATGAAAAGATTTGCTGAGGTTTGCTAAATTAGAGAAGAGCGCTGATTATTATTTTGTCATTTTGAGAAGATCGCTTCTGTGTGAAAAGGTTTTTCCGCATTACGTTCCACCCAAACCAACCATGAGAGCATCCCCTCCCACTTCTTACAATTTACAGTAATTACAACATTTCATATAAAAATCAAATCAAAGAACGCCGAGCGAGTTAGCTCATGGCACTGCCTCACCTTGGCACTGCCTTACCTTGGCACTGCTTTACCTTGGCACTGCCTTACCTTAGCACTGCCTTACCTTGGCACTGCCTCACCTTGGCACTGCCTTACCTTAGCACTGCCTTACCTTGGCACTGTCTTACCTTGGCACTGCCTTATCTTAGCACTGCCTTACCTTGGCACTGCCTTACCTTGGTACTGCCTTATCTTAGCACTGCTTTACCTTGGCACTGCCTTACCTTAGCACTGCCTTACCTTGGCACTGCCTCACCTTGGCACTGCCTTACCTTAGCACTGCCTTACCTTGGCACTGTCTTACCTTGGCACTGCCTTATCTTAGCACTGCCTTACCTTGGCACTGCCTTACCTTGGTACTGCCTTATCTTAGCACTGCTTTACCTTGGCACTGCCTTACCTTAGCACTGCCTCACCTTGGCACTGCCTTACCTTAGCACTGCCTTACCTTGGCACTGCCTTACCTTGGCACTGCCTTATCTTAGCACTGCCTCACCTTGGTACTGCCTTACCTTGTCATATGTTATCACAGAAAACATGCCCTCGATTTCTGAGTATTGCGTGATGCCCGGATTATAGACAGGGTGCGAACTTCCGGTTTGATCGGCCGCCAGAGCGCGATGGAGGGCGTACGCTTGGTAGGTATGGGCTACGTTCCATTCCGGCTGGGCGTCCTGTACAGCCTTGTGTTCAAAATGACGTGCAGCGCCCTCTTGCAACCACAAGTCCCCCCACCAGTCGCACGTCACGAAGTTGCCCAGCCACTTGGTCACGAAAAAATAAAGAATTCTATTAACGCGACTTTTAAATCTACAAATAAAAGGGAATGATGTCTATAACCGCAACAGATTGAAATTTGAGGATGTTAGTGTTTGATTTAAATGCTAATTCTAATCTGTTGACGTATCCTGTAACAGTGAAAAAAAGCTACCTGATTAACTAACTACCTGATGTAGAAGCTCGTGGGCGATTGTCCTGGTAAAGCGCCACTTGTCAAATAAGCTTGTGTATCCGGGATCAACCAGTAGCCGGCTTTCTCTGTACGTAATAAGGCCCCAGTTCTCCATAGCTCCGGCGGAGAAATCAGGAATGGTTATCTGATCTGCGTTTGGATTTTGTATATAAAATGTCCATTAACCGTTACAGCAGACAAACATTGGTAAAAAGAATTGCTGTGATGCTAAATGCAAAATGGACGTGACAGTTAATCCCAGTATTGATTCCAATTCAAGAAAAAAGTTGCAGACTTAACAAAGACAGAGGAATTAATGAAAATAGCTGAAAAAAAAACAAGACCTAAAGGAGAAAAAAAAGAGAAGATGAGGAGGGAAGAATTAGAAGAACAAGGAGTAGGAGAGAACGAACGAACAAACTGACGCACGAACGAAAGAAGCCTAAGAGTTTCATGTGGGCATGTAGATAAAATATTAGTGTGGCTTACCTGTTTTAGGAAAGGGGTAAGATTCATTAAAATATTCTTCAAAATAGTCAAACATAGGAACGCTGATGTTTGCTGCATAATCCGCGAAGCCTGCCTCGATGAACGCTGGCTGCGTGTAAATCCGGATCTACTCACAGAAAGTACCACATGATTTAGTCTAAATAAGCTAGAGCGATCGGTGCCACGAAACATCAGTGTACGAGACTTTCACATTCACATTACCAATATATATATATATATATATATATATATATATATATATATATATATATATATATATATATATATATATATATATATATATATTGGTAATGTGACTTTGAAAGAATGATTTACTATGAAAGTAATGATTTATTCCTTGAAACATTTTTAAGGAATCACCATTTCAGTTGCATTAGCTCGTGCCATTACAGATGACATCTGTTAAATAAATAAGATACTCTTTCCTTTTCTTCCTAACCATTTTCAATATGAACGGGCTCCCCATATTTAAGTATAATCAGATCTCTCTCTCATTATTTTATTACACAACTATATCTCAAAGAAAGAAAAATGAATACAAATTTTCAGTGATTCCAATAAGCAACAATGAGTATTGTGACTAATAAAATTATATAATGGTATTAAATTCAAACGAAGAAAACTTAACATAAAACCTCTTTTTCTCGCACAAACATAATTGCATGCCTAATTGCTCATAACTGACCCCAAATCGTATCTGTAAACCTTGAAAGACGCTAATGTGCATGGACAAGTCAACCTAAGTCTCCATATTTCATAGGTGTAGTACAGCCAATATGCCAACAGTCACATTTTCAAAAGACGCTGCTCTTTGAGACTATGAATGCTAAATCTCAGTCTTTTCACATTTTGCATATGCCTTTTTTGGCCTAATTTTTCATTTTACCTTGCTTTCTCAGAGACTGGCATTAAAATTGGGTTTACCCATGGACTGAACATGTAGCAATGCAACTTCTTCCTTTATGGGGCAATTTCAAGAAACAGCATCATGTTTGCATAGAAGGATTGAATATGCAAACCTTGTCCTTAACCCAAGCCTGTCCCACCCGGTCCTCTTTCGTTCTGGCACAAGCTAAACATTTATTAATATATCATATATATGGAGTAAAAATCATCGTATAAGAAAAATTATTGTGACACAACATAGCAGTGATCACAAAGAGAAACAGCAGCTCTCAATTGCCGGTTGCCGGACCTCACACCACACTAGATGGCGTACTGGAGCAAAAAGAAATATAATTAGACCGTTTTCGCTCCCGAGTAGTCAAAATTACACTTGGGGTCACAAAAAATACGATTCTAAAGTATTAACAGTTTACATATCGTCTTTTAGGCTCAAAAATAAGCTTAAAATCGTTTTATCTCTAATCATTTTCAAGATAATGGTCAACTTCCGGTTTTTGGCTTTGACCATGGCCGAGCAGGTCAAGGTCACCGAGGTACCTCTGACTTCCAGTTATTTAGGCCCAAAGGGTCGAAAATAAGTTG
Source organism: Protula sp. h YS-2021 (assembly GCA_949752745.1). Taxonomy (NCBI): domain Eukaryota; kingdom Metazoa; phylum Annelida; class Polychaeta; order Sabellida; family Serpulidae; genus Protula; species Protula sp. h YS-2021. Next base: position 56,138,228 of record OX457029.1, on the reverse strand, counting down.
AAAATTGCCTTCTCTCTAACCGTTTTCGAGATAATGGCCCACTTCCTGTTTTTGACTTTGAACATGGTCAAGCAGGTCAAGGTCACCGAGGTACCTCTTACATATCGCCTTTTAGGCCCAAAGGGTCGAAAATAAGCTTTATATCGCTCTGTCTCTAACCATTTTCGAGATAATGACCCATTGCCGGTTTTTGACTTTGACCATAGCCGAGAAGGTCAATCGTTCTCCAAGGTCAGGGTTAAAAAAAGGCGGATTTCACGGCGTCTAATCACCCTCTATCAGTGAGCCAAATTTCATCACTCTTTAGCAATTGGGAAACTAGAACCGCACTGAAAACGAAATCTTCAACACTTGACAAACATTAAAAGTTAAAAAGCCAAACTCATTTTGGCATGCACTCCTCAGTGACTCTAAAGCCCCTCCCCCTCTCGCGGAAACCACCTGGACGCGCAACCCCCATCCCACCGTTCTCAAATAATATTGATATTTTGGACTTATTAGTATGTCAATTGTTTTATTTGAACAGATTTCTAATGAAATTGTCCTGCTATTGATATATTAGCAAACATCACAGCTTGAATTTCGTTTATAAACCGTGTACATCTGCTTGGTTATGTTGACTCAAAGACTTTATTCATTGAGCGGACGAGCACTTTTTCTCTATGCAGCCAGAGCTCGCCTTACTCCCATAGGCTGTGTTGTTTTGCTCAACCATTACTTTGCCTTTAAATGCGCTGTATTTAACACTTGTTATTTATTCTAAAATCAGCTGTGTTTGTTTAAGCATGTAAACAAAATCGCAGACAAAAAAGGCGGGATGCACACCCTGAGATCAAGTTTTACGTAAGTACGAAGTTTTGTGACCCTAGGGCCTGTAGTGTCAGAGAAGAAGCTGATACAAGATAATGGATTTTACTGTCAAGAAAAAAAAAACCCAACGGCTGCCCGCACAAATTCATATAAACCTTGACTAAGTTAAAGACTTGTCAGGTGTTAAAACCCAAACGCTGCAGCCAACCTAAACTTGCAAACGCATGCTGTGATGGCTTTCATTGAGAGTTGGGCGATCAATACACCGAGGCTAATATCATGCCAGTTTAAACTACTGCTCTCAGCTTCTTGTCGCCTGTTTTGCAAATTTGTTTTGTCGTATTTAATTAAAAAATTAAGCGAATTTAAAAAAATATTGGAGGATCAACTAGACATACTGAAGTTTATCATATCCAAATTTCATCTTTCTAGCCCTAACGGCCTCTGACTTGATGCACAGACAAACTAAAAAAACGGAAAAAACATGCCATAACTGCGGCTAAATTTTTCGTACAAATTCAATACACTAGGGAATTTTGGCAAATCCCCAAGTGTAATAAAGGAATTTACATAAAAATAAGGTTAATTTTACTTTAATTCCTTCGTCGTAAAAGGGTACATTTCGCTGTGTTTCTCAATAATAAAGTTGACTTTTTAGATATTTTCGTACATGCTTCTCCGATATTTTCGCAACTCTAGCCGTGTCTCCCTTTTTACTGGACTTACTTGTTTTTCGTTTCTAATATTTGGTCCTCCTGGCGTTAGTCTTTCGACGTAACCAAATTCTGCCACGATAAATGCTACCAGGTACGTTGACATAACCACTGAAGTTTTCTCAAAGGATTCCCGAATCCAGTCGCCCACTCTAAAAACATCATATTGTTAAATAATATATTGAATTATTTTAACTAATAATAATACAAAACCAAAAATATCATTCTATTAATTATTTTTCCTAATGTTTTAACTGCAGTGTACTTTAAAACATTGTTTGTTTCCAAAATGTGTTAATATTTCCAAATAAGTTTTTTTATTTTTGATGCCATTAGGTTCAAAATATCAGTACAGTTACAGTCGACCCTGTTCTGTCGACAGCTTGTACAATGTAGATACCTGTAAACCTGTGGAAATCGGTCAGTCTGATTTGAAAAACCATTGATTCCAAGGTATAATTGACAAATATGGCAGGGAATTGTGAAGAAAAAAAGAAACGAACTTTAAGTTTCAGATAAGGTGAAAACTAATAAAACCATATGAAGATACAGTGCATTAGAAAATTAGCAGATGACTTTAATTGCAGCAAATCATGTGCTCTTTAATTAAACAAAGGCAAAGTTTAAAGAAACGCTGATTTAGACATTAATTTTAAGTTGTTGTAATAAACTGGTTATTCATAATCTATATGTGATTTTAGAATATTTATATATATATATATATATATAGAGAGAGAGAGAGAGAGAGAGAGAGAGAGAGAGAGAGAGAGAGAGAGAAAGAGAGAGAGATGATCGAAAGTGGAAGATCTGCGTCAGATGTCGCTAGACAATCCGGTGTCAATAGGTCAAGAGTTTCGCGACTACGAACACGTCTGCATGACACTGGGTCGACCGCGGACCGCCCTAGGCCAGGTAGAACACCAGTAACCACTTCGCGACAAATGCGTCTATCACACCTGAGAGATCGGTTTCTGCCAACAATTGTGACTGCTAGGGGAGCACCGAGGGCTCGAAATAATCGCATAAGGGTGCGAGAAATAAGCTCCATCGCTATGATCTGCGTGCACGCCGCCCGTATTGAGGATTGCTGATAACATGCCTTCGGCTTCGCCGTGTGCAATGGGTGAATACTCACATTTACTGGACTCAACGACAATGGAACAATGTGTTATTCACTGACGAATCGCGGTTGTGTCACAATTACGCCAACGAAAGGATGCGCACATGGCGACGCTCGAACGAACGATAACCCAACGTTTGCGTTCAAGAAAGAGGCCGTTGGGAGAGGTGCAACATTTTGGGCTGGAATATCATTTCCTCACAGTACTGAGATCAGCTTCATACCAGGTATTGTCAATGCTGACAATTATCGTGAGATTATTCTGTAGCCAAGTGCAGTTCCATTCGTCCTACAGTATGGGCTTATTCTTCAACAAGATAACGCGTGTGCGCACTCAGCCCGCGGGACAAAAGAGTATCTACGAATGTGCAGATTTTACCCTGGCCTGCATTTTCGCCCGATTTATCGCCCATTGAGCATGCAGGGAACATGCTCGGTAAAGCCGTACGCTCACGCGATCTCGCAACCGCTACGAGGCCTCAGTTGCGTCACGCGCTAGTGGAGAGTGGCACCACATTTCACAATACAGGGTTCAAGAGTTGATCACTCATGGGGAGTAGATTGACCGCAGTTCAAGAAGCACGTGGAGGACAAACTCGATATTAAAACTGGACACAGTATAAATTCAAGTGTTATGTTGTGTGTTAAATGAACCATAAAGATAAATTTCAGTCAAAAAAATTGAGAAAAATTAAATGTTACGTTATTTTCTTTCCAAAAATTATAATTTACTGAGATAAAGTTTATCTGAGCATTTCTATTTAACTCATATATTTGTTGCGTATATAAAATTCTTGAATATATATATATATATATATATATATATATATATATATATATATATATATATATATATATATATATATATATATATATATATATATATATATATATATATATATATATTTATATGTAAATGTATATATATATAGCATTATTTGGAACGGAGCAGCTTTAATGGTAAAAGTAAACATAATGTTCCTAAACTTACAGCTATTTAACCATATTACTTTACCGATATTACTGTTTGCGTTGAAAAAAAACATTACTTTTGTTGAATTCCTAGCAAAGTCTACATACAACAACATTAACTTCGCACTGTGAAAGTGCCCAAACAGTCAATGATTACTACACCTAGTTCTTCAAGCGTTATATTTGTTTGACACTGCTGTCAGAAAAATGAGAGTGCTATGTAGTGTAACCATTTCTTTAGGCATACCTGCTAGATTACAGTTCATAGTTCATGGCAAAAACAAAGATTGCACTTCGATATAATATTAGGAACAGTCTTTTCATAGACAAACAAAATCCGTGGCAGCTGTTGGTTATAAATATCATTTTTTTCACTAGGTGAAAACCACATAACTAGCAATTAGTGAAGAAAATACTAATGTTCTTCCATTTTCAAATCGCATTCAACTTCCATTTTCAAATCGCATTCAGTTGTTTTTTTCACTTGTTCCCATTATATATGTTATTGTTGGTAGTTGTTGAAAGAAGCATGACGTGAAAAATATCAAGATGGCTTCAAAATATGCATTTTGCATTGTGCAACCAAATTGACCACCGCCGACAACATTCTTATGTATTTGATCTCTAGTGAACTATCTGATGGAAGTTTCAGAGACAAACAATGATTGTTTCACTAACTTACACTTCTGAGTTATAAATAGGCATATTACTCAATGCAATCATTGGTTTTTTTCTCCACAATGTAATGTTGAAAGTGGCCTTCAGGTGGGGTTCATCCAAGCATGGAAAAGCTGTTCTCGCATCCGTGGCCTCAAACTGCGAGGCTAGCATATACCTGCAATAAGCAGCACTAAGGTTAACTGTGCAATTAAAAGAATGCTGTTAAATCATCCATGAGAGAAGAGAACACTACAAAATAAATTAATTAAGTTGAACGTTTTAAGAAATCAGTCCAATTTAGTAACTGATTTCCTCTGGTTGGTGTGCAGAAAACTGTGGTGTTAACTTCCGTGAATACGACTGAAGGAGGCAATACCCACCAATACCATTCTCCACTGAGACAAATAATTCACTTTTGTCAACTGATAACATAAGATAAGGTTCAAACAGTAAATCGAACCACCAAATATTAAAACTTCAGGGGTCATCAGGGATCATTTTTGGGTCACATGTCTCTACACCATTAATTTATGTTCATGCTTTAAAAAATGTTTTAGATGCTAAGTTTTCGTATACATTACTTGCAGGTAATGATTATAATCAACCCCAAAATGATGGCATAAAAGGAAAAAATCCTCATTTGATTAGGGAACGGATGAGAAGCTGAAAATAACCACTACATCAGCTTAATTAATTGGCTTGCAATGCCTAAACGTACACTCTATAACCTTGCTTTCTATTTAACATTTGCAGCCGTTATTTTATCATGCATACTTACTTAACTGTTCCGTTATTGTCGACATATGACCTCCAATACATGCCACTCATGTCTCTGATAATTGGTCCGGCAAACGCTATCCAAACTGAAATTTCATCTCCTTCACTTAATGTTGTCTCTAATTCGATAACATAAAATTCTCGAGTAGGATCCTCTGACTGTGACTGAATTGCAATTAAGGAATCGTTTGCATAGCGCACTTCTACAGTTGAGTTATCAATTGCCATCATGGTACAGTGTATATAGACAATATTGGTTGGTTCTTGGCAGTACAAAAATATCCTAACATGGCCGGTGTAGCTAAAGTCAACCGTACTGTTTGTGTACAAATCTGGTTTAATTTCAATATTATAATGTAGCGGTTTAAGGTTTGAAGGTAAGCTTAAATTAATCGGTGCTTCTGAAGAAGTGGCTGGTTCTTCTGACGTCATACTATCGATGGATATGATTGGTTGGTTTGTACTTGATTCTTCTGTTGCTGTTGTTGTTTTTAATTTTGGTGCTCCAATAGGACATGATCCAAAAGATAAACCTGTGCAATGATGAAAAAACAGAGAATAAATATGACCAAAAATAATATGAATCTACAAATATTGTCCGCTTGATCCCTTGACTGAGACCAATAACGTGATTTTTGTCCAAATCAGCTGTGGTATGTAGAATCTTTTATAAGGATGTGTATATAATGAGTGATATTCTACGTTTTCGATGCTTTGATTTTTCTAAAACAGATTTAGTGCCTGCAGTTACAACAAACTCCCCCCATATTTATAAGATTATTACTTATGTTTGGATTAATATGCAAATAAATCTATTTAGATTGCAGAAAATTAATGCAATACATAGTGAAATAAATGTTTTATTATTAAATATAAACAAAGAAACCCAGAAAAGCCAGCAAGGCCAATAAATACAGCTTAACATTGTCTAATATTACAAATGCTACATTGCTTATGCTGAGATAAAAATCTCAATCCTTAACCCCATTACCACCCCATTTATATATATATATATATATATATATATATATATATATATATATATATATATATATATATATATATATATATATATAGAGAGAGAGAGAGAGAGAGAGAGAGAGAGAGAGAGAGAGAGAGAGAGAGAGAGAGAGAGAGAGAGACAGACAGAGAGCTAGAGAGTAAGGACACCTGTCTATTAAGAACACCTGTACATTATGGACACTTTCTGTCAGTCACTTTTAAAATCCCATTGACTTGTACGTTAAGCGACCCTATCACTTAGGGACACCTGTGAATTATTGGCACCTGTGAATTAGGAACAAAGGATACTTTTATTTGTCCGTAACTTCGTAAATGCATCGAAATTTACCTGTCTGCTTATTGATTTAAACAAAACCTTAGTACGTCGTTTCACGTATTGTTTGGAAAGAAATTGACCGTGGTAAGACAACGACATTACGGACTGATCGTTTTGCTATAAATTACCGGGGGTGCATAAGGGTAATTAATACTGCACTGCAATTGAAAAACAGAGATATCACTTCTGGTTAATGGGCGTACAGCTCGACCACAGGCATTCCGAAATGTGGATATGTTGGAGATACAACCGAAAAGCGTGGATGACGTCAGAATTTTTCTTCGACTGGTTAAAGGCTGTGGTCAACAAAATGTGACTCCAAAATCGAAACATCTTGCTATTTCTAAACAACTCGCGGTCACACCCGAATGTATTGCAAATAAACAATGTGTAAGCAATTTTCTTCCCCGCAAACACGACTTCTCAGCGGCAGCCCATGGATCAGGGAGTCATACAGAGCATGAAGATTTTATACCGCAAACGTGTTTTACGACATACGCTCAGTCTTTTGGATAATCCGCGGCACAGCAGATCAGTGTTTTCGATGCATATTATTGGATTAGTGGCTCAGTGAAGGAGATTTAACCGGAAACTGATTGCTAGTGCAAAAAGTGGTTTTCACATAACAGGACCCAGTTCTCCACCGCTTAGAACAAGTGATGAGCAGCCGATTCTGGACACACGTGACCTTGGAACAGTCCCGGAACGTGTTTCTGTAGCCCATGTGTTTGAGGGTGTCGCAGAAGACCCGGTTTTCGAGCGTGACTTTGACTTTGAGGACAGCACAGCTGTAACCCAACCTACACTTGACGTCCTGGCGTGCCGTATGGACGTTTTGGATGCAGGCAAGTACGCCGAAATCGACATTAATGCACCTTCGAAGAGCTAAATGACGATTAGGAACACACATTTCTTGCCGATTTGCGCTTTGAGTCTTGCAATGGAGATCTTTTATCCGATTCTGATGAAGGTCAAGAAGAGGATAATTCAAGTTCAGCCGAGATCATGCATTTTCCGATGCGAAGCCGGTGATTGATCAACCTGTTCAATTCTCAAGTGCAAAATAAATGCCCAATCTTACCGATTTGTTGTTCACGGCCAGGGACATGATTTGCCAAAAGCAATTGTCAGTTGGGCATAAAAGTCACCAGACTAGTACTGAACATTATTTTGTCCGAGTCGGAAAACAGTGAAAAATTATTTTCAAAGACACGTTGTGAAAATGTATTATTCTGTGAAACATTTGTGAAGAAAAATAAGCAAAGCTTGAGTAATAGAAGCAGTTTTAACTGATTAAGCAGCTCTCGTTTATGTTTGTTATGGCGAATAAATTTCAAAACTGTTTCGTGTTATTTTTTTGTTAAAAGTCCAACCTGTCCATTAGGGACACATGTCTATTAAGGACAGAAACGCTCAGTCCCGCGCTGTCCCTAATAGACAGGTTTTACAATATATATATATATATATAAACAAATATATATATATATATATATATATATATATATATATATATATATATATATATATATATATATATATATATATATATATATATATTTATATATTGTACTTTGCGAGTATCTCTTTCATCTGCAAAATAAAATTCGATATTCATTTATGAAGCCAAACCTAGTGTATAAAAGTGCAAAGCATTAAAACTGCCTCCCATATTGATAGTTATGTACAATTTAAAACAAATTCCTGGCGATTTAGACCTAATTTATCGTATCCATCTCTAAAATCGTTAAAAAAGTTTATGCGAGGTTGGGGAAGAGATATTTTCTGGTGTCCAACACGGAAGAGTTTTCCATGGGAAGTAAACCTTTGCTGTTTTACCGAATATCTTTTTCTGTATGACTTTGGTGTTTCATGTAATTTCGCTGTTAAACAGAGAAAGCGGTCTAGCTATATCATGATAAACAGTGTGAAACATTAACATCCAGTTTTACTTATTGATTACTAAGGTTTGGAGAGACCACTAGATGTAAACTTTTCTCAGTTCTACGCAGTCATGAAATGAATACGCAGGAGTAAACTTTCAACACTGTCTATTGTTGGAAGGAATTAGCCAGGAGGGATGAAGGCAGGACAGGAGTTAACAGCACTGTTATCGCGCCTGTTTGTTTACTTGCTTCACATATCGTGGTTAGGTCATTCCGTCTCGTGAAATAGAACACAAACTCCCAAGCAACGAATCCTGAATATCATTAACTGACTGCAGTTTCTTTCTCTCTTTTTTTTCAAACTTTCTATATTTTAAAACGGTTCATTTCTTCGGACAGACTGGAGTAGGGCACCTCCCACTTTCATTAAACACAGAGAAATTACGGAGACGGTTTAACTTTGTATTTTGACAAGTTCAGCATAAATTATTCAAATAAAGAAATAATATAAGCCAGGATTGATCAATTGGTGTATAAAATTCATAGTAAAAAGTTTTCCTCTTGAAATAAGTGCGGGGAGTTATGAACAGCAGTTTTCCACGTCTGCAAAGGACACTTAGCTTGCCTCCCGCCTCCCGCCTTCCACCTCCCGACTCTCGCCTCCTAACTCCTAACTCCGGCCTGCCGACTGCCGCCACCCAACTACCAACTCCCGACTCCGACATTCCAACTCCCGACTTCCGCCTCCCGACAGCCGACTCCCTACACCACTCCTGCCTCCCAAATCCCGCCTCCAGACTTCCAACCACCCACTCCATCCTCCCAACTCCTCACTTCCAACTCTCGCCTTCCAATCCTGCCTCCCGACACCCGACTCTCGGCTCACTATATGGAGTATGTCTAAACGTAACCACACCACATTGTTTTGGATTTATTGGAAATATTATTCCGTTTCCTGGTTGTCGACAAAGCTGCAAATTGATGATGCAAACCAATTTGTTTTGCAGGAAGATAACAATTTACGGGCAACCACTCGCTGGGTCCCTCTGTGCACACTGAGCTAAATCCTTAAGATTACGATAATCGTTCTTATCTTCAATAGATTATCATTATTCCTATCAAAAACAAACTAAGCTCTCCAGCAATGTTTTTGTTTGGATTAACAGATTGACCTGTGGTTCAGGGATGGCCATTGGATTCTTCGAAAGATTTTTTGAAGAGCAAAACTGCAGTTGTTGTTTCTCAAGTTCCACACACATGTAACATCTTGATAAAACGAAAACCAGTTTGGTCGTCCTATTGGTTTCGCTTGTTCAAATCGCTCATTTTGTTACGGTATCAAACATGTAGGCCTATTAAGGTTTAGCTTTAAGTATTCTATATCATACCTTTTACACGACGCATACTTTTTATATTCTTCATGCCCTTTTCTAATTCACGTAAACATCGCAGCTTTCGCCCGGTTTACTGTAACTTTGAATAGACTGTCCAGAAAACGACGTTGTGTAAAAGTTGAAATCAAAACCATAGAACAACGTTGTCAAATTATCGCTTCCCAGTAAACATGCGACGTTTTTATCAACATCGGGAGGGGGAGGCGGGTTATTATTTCGAAGCGACTGCCATGTCTTTTGTTGAGCATAACACTAAGAACGTTTATACACCGTCGTTGTCCCATCGTCTGACGAACGTCGGTTTATTAACGTCGCTCCGAGTTAGGCAAATAGACGTTATTTCCGTCGTCATTATCTACAAAATTCCGATCTGGTTCCATGGGCGGGTTGTGACGTATAATGAACAATATAGGAAAGATATATTAAACAGAACATTTAAAATGGTCACTGCAGGGAAATAAACATAAAAGTTGTGAGATTTTGCAGAGGGTGGCTATGGTAGGGGACCGGGGGCTATGGTCGGGGAGGGGGGGGGGGGGCGTCGAAAGGCCGAATCAAGCTAAAACGCTGTATTCAAATTACGACTGCCCTTACGACAAACCTTAATGTGAATAAAGTCACTCGCTCGAAGAACCCTGAGATGCATGTCTTTTTCTTATCTTATTCCACACATTTTATCTTTTAACCTCATGAAGGTAATTTTTTTTTGAACTGGCAATTTGTATTGAGGACTTAACCCGTCATAGAGCCAAAAGATGAAAAGATCATAAAAAGCTTGAGAATGCCATTTCCCGCAAACTGATTAGAAGCAAGCCATATATTTTTTACATTATGTACTATTAATAACATGAGAGAAACTAAGGAAAAATTGCCCGTAAAACAAATTTGGTCGAAATAACGTTTTAAAAACGTTTTTTCCCGAACCTTTTGAAGTTGCAAAAAGCGTTTTCTAAAGGTTGTATATGAAATGCCGAAAAAACGTTTTTTTGCAACGTTCTAAAAACGTTTTATAAAAAACGTTTTTAGAACGTTTCATACACAACCATAAGAAAACCTTTCATCGTGAAACGTGCGTAAAACAAATTATTTAAAAAAAATATCCTTCAACATTCTTCAAAATAGTATTCACTCTGGGAGGCTGCATTTTGCTCTATCACCACATCATATTTCATTTTTAAGAACTACCATTAATTTTTTTTGCAATTAACATTTCACGAAACATTCATACCTGGCTAGGTTTGAACCGCGAACCTCTGGCATCCAAGGCGACGAACTTACCTCTACGCCACGGCGCATCCATTGAAATCTGTGTCTAAGAGAATTCCCCTGAACCAACTCCCACCACCCCTACTATTCCCACTTCAAACTCCCCCCCCCCCTCTTTTTATGGGCTTTTTTATCTGCACACTTAATTCTTAGTTATAGCTTACAGTAATTAGTTAAATACATGTGAACTGAATTTGACGTTTCGCATCTAAAATGTAATTCTTGTTATTGTGAATATATTATTCATATCTAAAATTAATTTACAAAGTAATGAAATGCCTATAACATTTCCTTGACGCTCCAATATATGACATTCTTAAAAATTGATATAATAACGTTCTTATACAAAACGTTTGTTTTAATTTGTTTTTGGTTCTTTAAAAATCAATTTCAATAATGTTCTAATACCATACGTTTGTTTTTGGTTTGTTTTTGGTTCTTTAAAAATCAATTTCAATAATGTTCTTATACCATACGTTTGTTTTTCGTTTGGAAAAAATCGTTTTTATTTGGTTGGTAAATGTAACGGTTTTACAACCAAATTAGGTTTGATTTTGGTTTGTAAAATAACGTTTTCATTTGGTTGCTGAATATAACGTTTTAACAACGAAAAAAGGTTCGTTTTTTTGGTTAGAAAAACGTTATAACCTTTTCACAACCAAACAAAAACGTTCTTTTGTTTAGCGGGTGGAGATCTTAATAAGAAAAGTGTACTCTATATTGTTGGGGGGGGGGCATATGAAAATACAGAATGTGCAGTGCAAGAACATGACATATTCTTGATTCAATTGAAATGTGAAATTAAAATGATGACAGCTCAGTATATGGTCTAAACAGCAAACTTACATTCGTCACGCTGACGTGCCATATTCACGCATACTTCCCACGTCACATTCCCACCGCTAGGTGTCGTCTCGTCACACGTTAAGCTGTGATTGGGATGCAAAAAATACACAATTAATCCTGTAGCTAGACACAATACGCCAATTAGTAATATCCCGAGCAGAATTCCCAATGGTCCAATAACTAGGAAGCTTTTCTCCGATCTCCTTGATTCACTTCCAAAGGCATCTTGTTCGGAATACGGATCCTTTATATGATCAAAGCTAAAACTTTGACTTTTCCCCATTTTTATTTTTTCAGTTCATTTTCCACACTGCTGGCAAAAATAGTAAACATAAAAGAGCTCGTTTTGTTTCTTTCTTGTGGAACTGATATGGGACGGAAAGCGATACAATGAGGGCACATCACATCTTTTTTTTCTCGAGTGCTGACAGGCTGATACAAAAGCGCGTGTGCGTAGTCTCAGGCTAAGCTCTTTATCTTAAGTGACTAGTAACCTGGAAGATACGTACTCCACTTTTTTTAATAAGCTACAAGGGAGATTGGCGTATAGTCGTGAAGGTAGAAGGCGAGGTTTGTGCTCAGGCAATGTGGGTATTTTTATATATCCCAAAATAACTAGGTTTTGCTCCTGGGCACAAGGCGTGTCCGCTTGGGGCTGCAAGCAGCCTACTTTAGAAGGTCAAAAACTACTAGACCGAATTCCGCTAGTGCTTAGCATGACTTAGCAGAACTCACAACATTTAATCTACGACATTTGATCTAGCGATATTTGATCTAGCGACATTTGATGTAAATCTACAGTTTTGATTTTTGATCTAGATTTTTGTTTCGTGTTTTTTTAGAAGAGAAAAATAAAGCAATGAACAGTTTTCATCTTCTTATACGTCTTCTATGCCATATATTCGCCTTATAGACAATCACCAATTGACATTTACTGCAAATATTAATGGTAACTGATAAGTATCATACTAGATAGTTTTTACACCAATCACCACCATCTGTATGCTCGCTGTTGATCGTCTTCAGTCTGGTATGGTGGCCTACGCCTCGTAAGAAACTGTCGATGTTCTTGTCACCATTCAGTAACGGGCGGCAGAGGGTGCGCGATCGAACTTGGAGATCGTGGCACTCTCTGCGTATGCGTTTTGTGGGTGGCATGCCAATGGCGTTCTGGGAAACCATTGTCCGAATCGCTGATAAATCCCACTAACTTTAAAATTCTTATATAATTTTTTAGTGACACGTCATCCTCATCCGGATTAAGTCTGATACAAAAGGTGGAGATTATGTTATAGATAAACCATGAAAAGGAGTGAATTCGTGAAATATAATACATCGAGTGGGGCGTAGCCACCCGAGATGTATTATATTTCACGAATCAACGACTTTATATAGTTTATCGGACTTAAACCACCCCACCCTATTCCAATAGAGCGCGAAATATAATCACAACATAATACACTGTACTTGGATCAGAAGAAAAGTTTTCAGTGATCATGATTTTAAATAATCGATTTAAAGTCCTTTGTTTTTCACAATCTAGCGTACACCGGATGAGGAGTGTCAAATATTTTCATTACATAATACACTGTCTATTCAACATTTAAACTCTTTGCTTCGTGTAAGCGCTTTATTCAGTTCAATTATCTGACCAATTTACAACCATGGATAGCGGGGACGAAATTTTTATAGCCCAAAATATTCTATCGGATAGTGCTATTAATACAACATTAGTGGCGGAAGTGTTATGAATCTTGGTTTTTTTTATAAATTTTCTGATCAATCTGACGAGGAATTGCTTCATACTACTCAAACAATTAGAACAATTAGAAGAAAAATCGGACGAGGAGCCGTCGTTATTTTAATTACGCGGTATATGATACAGTGTATTAGTGAAAATTAATACGCACCACGAACATAACATTCCATAATCCGGAGTGGTTTAAGTCCAAGTAAAAGCACCTTTGGCACTCTAGTCAGTTATACTCCAGCTGGACACTCAGTGGCATTAATGGAACTTTGATGCAGCTCTTTTTATGTTGAGTAGAAAATCTTTTGAAGTTACTGAATTTTTATTGAAATCTTGATTATTTTGCATCGTGGTATAGAAGGCAAATAAGAAGACGAAAACTGTTCAGTTGCTTAGTTTTATTTCTCCCAATAAAGAAAAACAAGAAAAAATTTCAACCCAATTGTCGTACCCTGCAGATTTAGATCAAATGCCTCTAGTTCTAATGCCGGGATACCTTAAAAACCTAATATGACACACATCGATGTGTGGTTCCTTTTCTCAGCGGTTGCCAAACGGGTTGAGCGGGAGAGGAGTTCGCGGAGTTTTTTTCACCGGGATTTGTCAGCAGTGCTCTAGAGATCAACCCAACTTCATCCAAGTTAATTAAATATATTCTTTGTTCGTATCTATAAGTAATGATTTGCAATATTTCTGTCCAGTTTTTAACCAAGTCAGGATCTACTCGTGCTCACTCAACACATAATGGCCGAAATCTAATATTATTAAAATACTATTCGAAAGTGATCAAATGTATTACATTTTTGCATTTTTCCGCAGTAGATGCCCCGAAATGCGCTGTGACTTAACTGTGCGCCCATATCCTTTAACAATAGGGTTGTATGATACATGCTTGCTGCTCCATTAGCAACAATACATCAGCAAACAATCCATCAGCAAACAATCCATCAGCAACAATCCATCAGCAAATAATGCATCAGCAAACAATGCATCAGCAAACAATGCATCAGCAAACAATGCATCAGCAAACAATCCACCAGCAAACAATGCATCAGCAAACAATCCATCAGCAAACAATGCATCAGCAAACAATGCATCAGCAAACAATGCATCAGCAAACAATCCACCAGCAAACAATGCATCAGCAAACAATCCATCAGCAAACAATGCATCAGCAAACAATCCATCAGCAAACAATGCATCAGCAAACAGTCCATCAGCAAACAATGCACCAGCAAACAATCCATCAGCAAACAATGCATCAGCAAACAATCCATCAGCAAACAATCCATCAGCAAACAATCCATCAGCAAACAATCCATCAGCAAACAATGCATCAGCAAACAACCCATCAGCAAACAATGCATCAGCAAACCATCCATAAGCAAACAATGCATCAGCAAACAATGCATCAGCAAACAATGCATCAGCAACAATGCATCAGCAAACAATGCATCAGCAAACAGTCCATCAGCAAACAATGCATCAGCAAACAGTCCATCAGCAAACAATGCACCAGCAAACAATCCATCAGCAAACAATGCATCAGCAAACAATCCATCAGCAAACGATCCATCAGCAAACAATCCATCAGCAAACAATCCATCAGCAAACAATGCATCAGCAAACAATGCATCAGCAAACCATCCATAAGCAAACAATGCATCAGCAAACAATGCATCAGCAAACAATGCATCAGCAACAATGCATCAGCAAACAATGCATCAGCAAACAATCCATCAGCAAACAATACATGCTCAGGTACAGAAATACCAGGGCTTTATCTTAAGCTTCGTGTCCCAGGATATCTTGCCACCCCCCCCCCCCGATATTCTAGGATATCTTGCACCCCCTCTAGGATATTTTGGCCCTCATTTACCAGTGGCTTGCTTATAAAGTTCGGAGATGTGATCTAAAGACCCTTAACAAAACTTAGGAAAGCAAACCATATGATGTGTACATTTCACATAGAAACAAAATTACACTCTGGTTTATGAACTATAGAACTGTAATCTAGATCCCTATGGCATTTATTCTTTTTTACGACGATGGTCGTATTGCGGTTTCTGTTCATAAGGCCTACGCCCCCAATGCACATCGAAAAATCCCCGCGTAGGCCTAGAGAGGCGTAGACCTAATGGGCAGGAAACTTGACTTCCATATGGGGACCATGTTATCCTATATATGGGTATAGATATCCTAGGATATCCTGTCCGAGATATCCTGTTACACCGGTATATTAGGATTCTGTATACACCAGAGTCTGCATTTGTTACCATACAGAGTATTTGGTGTTTGAAATAGTGAGTTGTCCGATTTATTGAGGTTTCTTTATTATGGAAATGAGTGGAAAATAAAAAGAGACTAAAAAATCTATCGGCTTTACCGAGTTGTCCGGTTTTTTGAGAGTGTCCGGACCTGAGGTTATACTGTACATCGTAAGGGGTTGAAGTCCATTTCTGACCTTTTCCCAGATGCAGATGTCACGTGATATTTAGTAGTGAAATTCAATGCCACGACTCCGACCACGAACTTCATATGATATGAAGCTTAAATGAAGAAATAAAGTTTGTTTACTTTCACTTAAAATGGTCGCGAGTGTATGTTTTTGACAAAATTCACTGTCTATGTAGAAAGCAAGCGAAATTTTCTCTGGTTTCCGATTTGTTAAAACAGTCTTCTAAACTAGGCCCATGATGGGCAAACTTTCAGCACCATAAATTCGCGACTGTGAACGCACAAAGTATTCATTTCAGTCATCATGTCGCCATATCGCCATGCCGATATTTATCACGCTTTGTGCTGATTGGCCAAGCGCCTATTCTTTACTGATTTCCTACTACTATTATAAATCGCCCCTTCTCATGCTTTCTCCACCAAATTTAACGATATAGTTTTTAAAAGTTTTTCCAGCAATCAAAATTCTACCCACCTCCATGCCCTTCTACCCCTCTTAACCTATATCCAAATGTTTGTATGAAATGTTTTTGAACTTCTACCCTCCATCCCCATCCACCCTCCCCCCTTTATCGTATTTTCATATATAGCATACCCTTGCCCACCCCTTTTCCTTTTCTCCCTCCTTTTGTCGTATTAATTACCT
This sequence comes from Protula sp. h YS-2021, assembly GCA_949752745.1. NCBI lineage: Eukaryota > Metazoa > Annelida > Polychaeta > Sabellida > Serpulidae > Protula > Protula sp. h YS-2021. Next base: position 56,121,595 of record OX457029.1, on the reverse strand, counting down.
ATGGATGTTACTTTTTCCGTGTTTTTGTCCCCCCTTTCCCCTTATCGTATTTATTACGTATGAGTTATATCTTTATTACGTAGTTTTGTTAGTGTTGGACGCTTGACACCTTAAGTACCTTTGCTTTGCTTCATAATTCTTTTTATTGTTTAAAGAAGAAAAGGAGCAGCGAAAAACAAAACAGTTTATCCAACACGCACAAGTAAACAATGCAGCATTTGATACGCGTTCTACAGACGTTGGATCCGACGTCGGACGAACGTCTGGTTTTGAGTATTTACTGAAGTCGAAACAACGTCTACCTTTTGAGGATTAACATACGTCTATCATCCGAAGTCTAAACAACGTTGTGAATAGGCTGAAAATGGAATTTGAAACAACGTCTCGCCATTTTATAGACCTCGGAAAAACCAACGTTGTGTGGGCTTCAAGGAAATATTAATCTAGAATTGCCATTTTTCACAGCCACAATCATGGCATGGTCACCTCTCTGGCATAGTTCACCCCTACGATATGTACGAAGTCGATTTCCATGAATGTTTCTCAACAGTAGGTGCCATGACCTTGAAATTCTCGTTTTCGTATATTTTCAAATTGAGCCGTCATGGTTACCACTTCCAATGAGAGTAGTTGAGAAACGAGAGTTCTGGCACAGGAAGTGACGTCATCATGACGTAACAAGGTGTGCTAGAACTCTCATGAGAGTTCAAGCACAGTGACGTCATAATGACGTCATATTGTGTTCTGGATCAGATGTTAAAGCGCGCGCCCGTGTCAATGACGTCATCATGACGTTATAATGAAGTCATCACGACATCATCATCATGACGTTATAATGACGTCATAATGACCGTATGACGTCATGACATCATACTAAGACAGTCCTAAGCAGCATAACCCTAAGTCACCTGTCAATCACCATGACGTCATCAGTCACGTGACCTGTCAATTATCGGTCACGTGACCCTAACCCTAACAAGAGCTCCAGACCACTTTTTGACGTCATAATGACGTCAGACCCCTAGGAGTCGTCCCTTCTACCATCTGTCTATCATACCTTCATAATACACATTCATAATGCACTCTATGGTTTAGGGTTAGGCTGCCCATACCCGGGCTCGAACCACCAACCTTCCGAGCATGGGTCCGACCAGGAGTCCCACGCTCTAACAACTGAGCTATTCCGGACTGAACCAAAATGTTTTGTGAAAACATGCCATATAAGGCTATAATGCACAATGCACGATAAATTTCAGAGTGCACTCGTTCAGAGCGTGGGGGAAACCGATCGATAAATTTCAGAGTGCACTCGTTCAGAGCGTGGGGGAAACCGATCGATAAATTTCAGAGTGCACTAGTTTAGAGCGTGGGAACGATCAATAAATTTGAGAAGGAATGGGATTTTCCCTACGTTAAGTCCAATGTTATGTTTTATGTTATAGTAGTTGGAAAATGATGCTTCTAGACCAACTTTAGCAAATGAAGTTTTTGGAAAACATATAATGTATAAAATAAGTTTTAGCATTTACCATGCTACTTATTCAAATGTTCTAAAGTTATAGTAGTGCGAAAATGGTGGTTCTAGATCAACTTTAACAAATTTAGTTTTTTATAACATATGATGTATAAAATAGGTTTTAGCATTTTACCAAGCTACTTATTTGAATGTTCTAAAGTTATAGTAGTTGAAAAATGGTGGTTCTAGACCAATTTTAACAAATTTTGTTTTTTGACAACATATGATGTATAAAATAAGTTTGAACATTTTACCATGGTGTAGTAGGGTAAAAATAAGGGTTCTAGACAAACTTTAACAAATTTTGTTTTTTGACAACATATGATGTATAAAATAAGTTTGAACATTTTTACCATGGTGTAGTAAGGTAAAAATCAGGGTTCTAAACCAACTTTAACAAATTTAGTTTTTTACACGTTTCAGACGATTCTACCACTTGGTTGATCGGTTGATTGTTGGAAAATGAAAAGTAAAAATGTGGATAGTTATGTAGGAAAACTGCGCCCATTCAAAAGACGTGTTCTAATGGCAAGCCCATTTTAAAGACGTGTTCGAATGGCAAGCCCATTTTAAAGACGTGTTCGAATGGCAAGCCCATTCAAAACACATGTTCGAATAATTTTTGGAAGATATTACGTCGTGGTATTGTTCAACAAATTGTTCAACATGTTCAACATGTTCAACAAGTTCAACATGTTGTTGTTCAACATGTTGTTGTTCAACATGTTGTTCAACATGTTCAACAAGTTCAACATGTTCAACATGTTGTTGTTCAACATGTTGTTCAACATGTTCAACAAGTTGTTGCTCAACAAGTTGTATATAAAGCTATGTTTAAAGACTTTCTCATCATTTGTATAGTGTAGGTTGAACCGAAAGGATGTATAAATGCAACATTTGTTCGAAATCTTACAATTGGTCACAAAGTTACATGTGATAAAGCTATTTCTAAACATATTAAGACAACTATAAAGTATAAAAGGCAGCCGCCTTCAGACGTAACACACATTCTGTATCCAGATACTGAAGAGTGAACATGTCTGCAGTGAGTGAACAACAACAACAACTACAATCTATGGCAATGCCTGCAGAAAATTTTATAGCAAAGCCTGAGACAATACCTTCAGCAAAGTCTAAGGCAATGCCCATGGTAAAGTCCAAGGTGAAGTCACGTCAGCAGCGTCAAAAGCAACCACATCTTAGAAAGATAAAAAGAGATGAGTTACCAGCTATGACGCCGCAGTGTAAAATACGAAAAAATACGACAGAGCCTAATATGAAGCGAGAACCGGAGTGTAAAGCTGATACCACTATGAAGAAGATGCGTGTAGACGATTCACCGGTTATGATACCCATTAATGGAGAAACATATATTAAATTGGTGAAATATCAACAGAAAGTGATGGTTAACATTCGTAAATATATTACGAATCATGCATCTGGGAGGTTATATCCTACCAAGAAGGGAATTTTGTTATCATTGAAAGACTGGCACATGTTGAAAAAGCAAATGACGTCAGTGGATCTCATGCTTCAGAAAATGGACCTGTATAAATGTAGTGACTGTCAGAAGATGGTTGAGTAGAAAGTCATATGTAACTGTATGCAATTGTAACAGTATGACTATGAAATGAGTTAACATTATCTATGTTGATGTAAAGTTAGTTTTTATAACATTTGTAAACTTATCAATTTAAGTTCTTATGAGTGGGTACATGTATTAGCATAATATGTATTTGAAATAGTTTTGTTTTTATCATAATTGTACATATTTGTAATATTTAATAAAAGAAACACATATGATACTTTTCAACTTTTTATTTTTCTCATACAATACTTGGATATAATACATAATAAAACAATACTTGGATATAATACATAATAAAACAATACTTGAATATAATACATAATAATACAATTCTTGAATATAATACATAATAATACAAAATTAACTATAATACCTAATATATGATATATGGTTTACGGGTCAATTAAAACCGTGCCAGGAACCTTACGACTTTATATGTTGCAAAGCAAGACATATATTAATACACAACGCTTAACTTAATAAAATATTACAACATTTATAAAGTCTTTATTATAAAGTTTGGTCAAATAAGTCTATTTTTCTGCATCTGTTTCACTCTGTTCACTGTCCATGCCACTTTCTTCGTCACTGCTACCATCCTCCTCCTCCTCCTCCTCCTCCATATCTAGTAGCTCTTCAAAGAATGCATTGTTCTTCCTTATAGCCGCCTTTAATGCCTTTGAATACTTATAATGTTTTTCATCAACAAAGTAGTTAAAGTCCTCTAAAATCTTTTGATAATGTTGACTTTGTTGTAGACGCTGGGTATAGTTGAACAGTCTCATAAACAGTTGTTTTAGTCCATGCTTATAAATGGGTCGAAGGTCATAACTTGCTATTTCACGCGCATCTTCAAGTCCTTGTTCTTCATATTCCAAAACCTTTTCTTGAAATATGTTATCATAGTCATCGTAGACTTCTTGAACCATATCATGCCAAACAGAGTCTATTTCTGACTCACTTTCAGAGTCTGTTTCTGACTCACTTTCAGAACTCCTGTCATCAGCCTCCTCGGCACACTGCTCCATATGTTTGAGCAAAGCTTCTTCGCTGTTGTATAATGCACCACATTCTGTACAAGCATGTGCATTCTTTTCAGCCATGTTGACGTTTTGACTCTCCATAGAAGACTCATCTAAAGTTTCCGTGAAAGGTAGTTTTACAGGGTTTTCCATATCCGATTCTTCATCCACTTCTGAAGTGTGAGCAATATTTAAGTGTCTTTTAAGACTTTGTGGCCAATTGTAAGATTTCGAACAAATGTTGCATTTATACATCCTTTCGGTTCAACCTACACTATTCAAATGATGAGAAAGTCTTTAAACATAGCTTTATATACAACTTGTTGAACATGTTGAACAACATGTTGAACAACAACATGTTGAACAACATGTTGAACATGTTGAACATGTTGAACATGTTGAACATGTTGAACTTGTTGAACATGTTGAACATGTTGAACATGTTGAACATGTTGAACTTGTTGAACATGTTGAACAACATGTTGAACAACAACATGTTGAACAACAACATGTTGAACTTGTTGAACATGTTGAACATGTTGAACAATTTGTTGAACAATACCACGACGTAATATCTTCCAAAAATTATTCGAACATGTGTTTTGAATGGGCTTGCCATTCGAACACGTCTTTAAAATGGGCTTGCCATTCGAACACGTCTTTAAAATGGGCTTGCCATTAGAACACGTCTTTTGAATGGGCGCAGTTTTCCTACATAACTATCCACATTTTTACTTTTCATTTTCCAACAATCAACCGATCAACCAAGTGGTAGAATCGTCTGAAACGTGTAAAAAACTAAATTTGTTAAAGTTGGTTTAGAACCCTGATTTTTACCTTACTACACCATGGTAAAAATGTTCAAACTTATTTTATACATCATATGTTGTCAAAAAACAAAATTTGTTAAAGTTTGTCTAGAACCCTTATTTTTACCCTACTACACCATGGTAAAATGTTCAAACTTATTTTATACATCATATGTTGTCAAAAAACAAAATTTGTTAAAATTGGTCTAGAACCACCATTTTTCAACTACTATAACTTTAGAACATTCAAATAAGTAGCTTGGTAAAATGCTAAAACCTATTTTATACATCATATGTTATAAAAAACTAAATTTGTTAAAGTTGATCTAGAACCACCATTTTCGCACTACTATAACTTTAGAACATTTGAATAAGTAGCATGGTAAATGCTAAAACTTATTTTATACATTATATGTTTTCCAAAAACTTCATTTGCTAAAGTTGGTCTAGAAGCATCATTTTCCAACTACTATAACATAAAACATAACATTGGACTTAACGTAGGGAAAATCCCATTCCTTCTCAAATTTATTGATCGTTCCCACGCTCTAAACTAGTGCACTCTGAAATTTATCGATCGGTTTCCCCCACGCTCTGAACGAGTGCACTCTGAAATTTATCGATCGGTTTCCCCCACGCTCTGAACGAGTGCACTCTGAAATTTATCGTGCATTGTGCATTATAGCCTTATATGGCATGTTTTCACAAAACATTTTGGTTCAGTCCGGAATAGCTCAGTTGTTAGAGCGTGGGACTCCTGGTCGGACCCATGCTCGGAAGGTTGGTGGTTCGAGCCCGGGTATGGGCAGCCTAACCCTAAACCATAGAGTGCATTATGAATGTGTATTATGAAGGTATGATAGACAGATGGTAGAAGGGACGACTCCTAGGGGTCTGACGTCATTATGACGTCAAAAAGTGGTCTGGAGCTCTTGTTAGGGTTAGGGTCACGTGACCGATAATTGACAGGTCACGTGACTGATGACGTCATGGTGATTGACAGGTGACTTAGGGTTATGCTGCTTAGGACTGTCTTAGTATGATGTCATGACGTCATACGGTCATTATGACGTCATTATAACGTCATGATGATGATGTCGTGATGACTTCATTATAACGTCATGATGACGTCATTGACACGGGCGCGCGCTTTAACATCTGATCCAGAACACAATATGACGTCATTATGACGTCACTGTGCTTGAACTCTCATGAGAGTTCTAGCACACCTTGTTACGTCATGATGACGTCACTTCCTGTGCCAGAACTCTCGTTTCTCAACTACTAATGAGCAATAACGCTGGCGGGTTATTTTGTGTTTTTGTGTGTGTTTTGTGGATCGATTTTAGTACGTTTCCTGGTGTCTTTTACTCGAGTTTTGCTGACCGTATTTTGCCTAATGCTATGCTAGAGACACGATTAAGTTATTCTGACATGGTGGATATATGGAAGCACTCGCCAAGACTGAGCACTAATTGCTAGAATAAAGCATACCAAGATATCAAATAAAGAATTGTCAATAGATGGCAAGATTATTGATAATACCATGGCACAGGAGACAAGCGCAGCAAAACATAAGTCTTCCCCAGATTTTTCTTTGATTTTTCTTTCCCATTAAAAGCTAATTTCACGGAATAGCAGTGATTTATGCAGCTTCTATCCCCCCTTTATTTATGTAGCTTTTGCCTGGAGCTTCTGTCTTTGGATGTGTGTTCATGGGGTCTTGCTACACCAGCAACGGAAACGCATTTAAGCATTTAGAATTTATTGTTGCCATAAATTAAAATATCTTTGTGAAAACGCAATATATTTAGATAAAGCGAATAAAGCTTTTGAAACAAACTTTTTTCCTAAGTCTGAATCTAAGTACACTTGCTCTAAGCCTCTGTTTTGCTTCTCGTCTATTTTTTCAACACCTTCCATATTCATTATTTTATGTTTAGACCTTTTCAAATAAGTTATTTTCTTTACGTATCATATGTTTTATCCAGTGCTGATAAAGGGATGAATTCTAAATTGTACATAACTTCAAGATATTTACCTTCAACTTGGCACATTATGACTGTTTTATGGATTTTTCTGTACTCCATCACACTATGATAAAAATTGTTATTTGGCATTCTAAATTATGACAATATGGATCACATGCTGGTGGGACTGCTCTCCAGTTGCTCGGATCCAGTAGCTTCCATTGTGGACAATCCAGGAATTCCAATCATTTTATTTCAGTTACACCTGAAGTGTAATGGAAGTGTTTCACTGTGCATGTTTAAAAGCCACTGGCCATCGTATTTCTTAGGTGGCTTTATATAACCACCTAATCTTGATTTGTCCAAGGTTTTATAAAACCAATTGATAGCGAAATGGATTGGGAAAAACAATTGTGTCAAATATATCTCGAACTAATAACATTCCTTAGACATCATAGTGGTGCAAGCTCTCGTTCTTTTGGGTCATTCCATAAAAATGGAATGACACAAATTCAAGTGAGAGGCGATATGATAATTGTAACGCTGCTTGGACGTTGATTACCAAGCGTTGATAACTTTGCCCTAAAAGCACAGACTTCGTTGTCTCAAATAAAATAAAAATGGGTCCTTGCTTTCGTTCACAACCGATATACAACAATGTCTTTGTTCCTAAGTAAATAACATTTTAAAGTCTTAGCTCTGGCTATTACTATCGTAGCGGAAACTGACATGACAATGAAATTGACACCACAGTGCCTTTCATATTGCAATACACCATTCATTAGCTTGTCCTGACCCTGGCTGCAAAGGGTAGTCAATTTGACAACTTTCTGGAATGATACAGATTAGAATAAGTTTAAAAGGAATACTTTGCTTATTTGTTCAGGCATTTATTTATTTATATTTACTTTTACTTTTGTATTATATTTAGTTGTTACTTTGTTTGTAATTATTCTGGAAATTCTGCCATTTTCCTCTTTTTTCTTCTCTTTTCTTCGTTTGGTTTCTAGAAATCTCTCCTACACTATTTGATGCAGGAATACGACATTTGGCGCACGTATAGATGATGACAAGATATCACTGATTCCGCAACTTTGTTTACCTTTGACCGTCAACGTCCAGGCCCAATTGAGATTTTGTCTTTAAAATGGTTTCCAGAAAATTGCTAATGGGCTAGTCGGAGGAGTTTCGAATTTGGAATACTTTGTGAAACTGCTTATTTTACCTTGACCTCATTTTATCTGCCTAATTGGCTTCTATAGTTAAGGTACCACACAACTAGAACCAGCTCCAAAAGATGGAATCGGATTTTTCTAGGGGCAATTGTTTGAACAGCACAATGCGTTTTGAATCAATGACAATTTGAGTGAACTGCTTTAACTGCGTTTGTAAAATGATTCAGAACAGAGTGTTAAACTGCGTTATCTAATGACAAACTCGTGATTTACATCCAAAATATCACTTTCAAATATTCAAACATTTCTTAGTTGAATCTTTTAACACTATCATTGTTGAGTCCATATCAGTGAACTCCTGGAGATGATTTGAATTTAAGTAACTCGAATTTCCTGCGATGTTAATTGAGCCCTGTTTTTAATTAGTGTCAAACTTTGATTAGTTATAGCTCCGTTCCTATCTGACACCTGCCTTCTTTATATATCCCTTCCATTTTTCCTCTATGTTTTCTCACGCCCAGGGAACCAATCTGGATGGTCAGTTCCGTAATTAGATAAAATACAAATCTTGACGTCTAAAACTTCGGGTCAGAGTTGCTTTAGTTCTTGGTGCCAACGGACGCAAAATAAATAAAAAAGGGACACTAAAATTAAGGATCTTGTGCGTAGTCACGGATATATCTGAGGGGAAATTTAATCAACAGCAGTAAGTGTTATTATTGTATTTATGTATAAAAAATAAGCGTTCTGAGTTCTATTGTGTGTTTATCAATTTTATTGTTAGTTCTCTTTTATTAATTACGTAATGGTTAAAATTGAGTTAATAATCCGAGCGTCTATAAATGTCTTTGATGGAACCGTAAATAAGATTATTATTTGGTTGTTGTCTATCGAGTAATCGCTATTTTTGGTTCGCCGACCTGTTCCGTTATTTATGTGCGTGTTATTTTACTTTGGTTTAAACTTATGTTAAATATCTGTGTTTACAGATAACCGCTTCGATTTGCTTTCCTTCGCTTTGCTTGTCAATGTGCGTATTGCTATTCGCCGCGTAGTCGGGAATAAAGAAGTGAAACAGAGGCGCGTGATTGCTTTATTTTCCCCCACAAACAAACTTGAAAGTTCCGCACAGTCGTGGTGCTGTGTACAATCATAATGATCACATTCAAAGGGAATTAAAGTTGTTATAAAATGGGCTTTATCTAAAATTTTAATTGAAAGTTTATATGTGAAATAGCACCTTCAAATTCCACTATTTACATTAGCATCAATTTTTTTGCTATTTGATTTAATTATTTCTATGTACAGTCGTTACAGTTATACTTGCATTAAAACTTGTTTTTAATTTGGTATGATATTCATATTTGTTAATTATTTGTTTAACTTTTAAAGCTTTTGCGCTGCATGAGATGAGGAAATTAATGCGGGTTAATGTCGGATTACCACCGACTTCCGGAGTGCACAGATTGGCTTTTTTTATTGTCTGTGTGCAGTTTTCCCAACTGGCTGTTTATCAACTAGCTCTGGTAGTTTTTCCGAAAAAAGAAAAACGTAACAGTTTAATGACTATAAGTTTGCTTGTTCTCTTTGACCATTAATGCATACTGTTTCTGCACATTTTTCTTACAAAATTTCTTGTATATTGCTGTTCTCTGCTCGTAGAGTCGCTATATATGCCGGAATCTTGTGCTGGCGATCCACATTCGCGCTGCCCCGCATGTATTCGCCGCTGGGACATTCAACCATGTACACTGGAGAGTCGTTGTGATCAGTGCGCGCATTTGGACGATTCTATGTTTGCATTTATTCTCCCGCAACAAGAGTTTACAAGGGTGCGGAACAGGGGTTGCAGGCGCTCCAAGAGTGACAGGCCACGATGGCGTTGGATACGGATACCCAGAAGGTGTTTCAAGCACAGAAACTGATTCCTAAGACTATTCCGTTATCTGCCTTACAGTCTGCGGAGTCTGAGCAACAGGGATGTATTCCGCAACAGGGGCAAATTGATGTTACTGCTCTCAGTGGAACAGTGTTAGTGACTGAAACATTCAATCCCTTGTGCATGTTCCATTGCACACGGATATCCTGACTAATATGGCAGTAGTGCCTCATGTGCCATCGTTGCAACCATCGTCGGCCTCCGGGGAATTAGACAGTGCGATCTCTACGGCGGTTACAAATGTGTTGCGGGAGAAATGAACTGTCTCCCTTGAAGAAATTTGCATTGAGTCTTAACCTGCATCCGGACACGTTGCGTCAGGCTTCCGACGATGAATTGAAGAAGTTACGTAGTTTGGCTTCCAAGTCGGGATCAGTGGCGTCGGCTACATTACGCCTTAGCTCTGCCCCGACGGCCACGGTGACAACTCAGTCTTAACCAGTGCGTTACGCAGGAGAACAGTCTATGATTCTTCGTCGGAGTCGGCACAGGATAATTCTTTGTTTGGGCGAAGAGGAACAACCATTGTTCAGCGAACACAAACAGGTTCAACCGGAGGTTTCGGAGTCTCCCGTCGTGGCTGCCACGACATTACTCAAGGTTCCACCAACACGACCACAGCCTCTGTCTCTGTCACAAGCTACAGTGTCACATACTGGGCAATCCATAGCGTATCAGCACTCGCCGCGAGACTTTCAGGCCAGTACGTACTCCGCCAGGGATGGCGTTTCCACCGGAAGAGTGGGAGGAGGCTTCCACTACGGATTTTTCGGCAATGGATTTCCCCTTTGGAGATATTCTTAAGTTTATTGCCGACAATTCTGCAGCGTCATCATTGATTTTACAACAACAGGTCAGTCGGCCAGCCCTCTTTTTTGCGGCTCAAGTGCAGCCTCATCAGCGGTAGGATTTTATGGCGTTGTCTACAGCTTCTTGTGTCATTTGGGGCTTACAGGCACGCATGGAAGAACTGCAGTCAATGCAGTAAGCTCGCCCACGCCCTTGGTCGCGTTTGTTACCATCGAAGGTACTACATGTAAAGACGGCAGCTTATCAGTCCAGTGATGGTGCTCTGCCCGTGCAACCGCTGGTGTATCCAAGGGATATGGCTCCTTGGCTTCCCAAGATTACGTCGGATTCAAGTGTACGGCTAGCCGAACGTGACTGTAGATATTTGGAGAAGACGGCCAGGAAGGCAATGCACACCCTGTCTTTTCAAGACGCAGCATTTCAAGTGCTCCGCCAGTTTGTCGATCCGGGCACCAATGTGCTCTTTGATCGTGTGTTCGACTCAGTAGTGGCAGTATCGTAAAGTTAAATGCTTATTTACTGTCTTCTTTGTTACTCTGCTCAGGGATCAAGTGTTGCCACACTCGAATATTGCAGCAAAATATCCCAGGAAGTTGCGGTTTGCTCCCATTGTCAATCAGTCGGACTTGTTCCAACCGCAGATTCTCCAGTCGATTATTGCGAGGCGCGTGTGTGCTCACAAGATGCTCTGATGCGCAAAGCACTCATACCACGAACTGTTCAGTCGAAGCAACGTCATACGGCGTCTTTACCTACAACTACGCCACAGCAGAGGTCCACTTCCGCGAGAATGTCGACACCTCAGCCGAAGAAAAGCAAACTTGACTCTAAAAAGCAAGCTGCCACTCCCAAGCAGAGGTAGCAACCAATTAAAGTCTCTGCCCGATACTTTCGGTTTCTGCATCTCACGTCGTTTACGATGGATACTCGGCAATTGATCAAGGCCACCCTGGCACAGGGCATGTGGGGGGTATCGGTGGATCTGTCACATGCATAGCTACACATTCCCATGCATCAGTCGCCTCGTCCTTTTCTCGCGTTTACGGTGACGGATAAAAACTATTGGTTTCTTGCCCTACCGTTTGGCCTATCGACGGCTCCGTTATTGCTTACTCAGGTTATGGCGGTAGTCAAAAGATGGAGTTCCAAAGTTTGTTGTTCCAATATCTAGACGATCGGTTGTTAATGAATGCGGACAGGCATATCCTAACACAAGTGGAAGTTTTGTTAAGTCGCTGCGGTGCTCTGGGTTTGTTGGTCAATTATAGGAAGTTTGAACTTATTCCAACCCAGAAGATTACGTATCTCGGAGAGTTACTAGATTTTGTGTCTGCCAGGGCTTTTCCCACACCTGACAAAATTATGTCTCTCATTGCCAGGGTGGTTTCTACATCCGGGCCTCGGGTAGCACATCTGGAGTCCCTGCTAGGTTTGTCGGTGGCAACAGAAGAGACGGTAGAGCTGGGCAGATGGCACTTTCGCGAGTTTCAGCGTGTAGTTCTCAAGGCTTTGCGTCATGGCAGGTTACCGGGGCATAACGTTGTCATTGGTAGCTCTCAGGGATTTGGATTGGTGGTCGTGTCAACCCAATCTTTTCATAGTGTGCCGTTTTCTCGGTCAGCTCCATCGAGGCAGGTTCAGACGGATGCGTCTGGCACCGGGTGGGGAGTAGTCTTCCAAGGTAGTGTGTGGAAGGGCTCTTGGTCAAGTCAAGAACAGCGGTGGCACATCAACGTTTTGGAGATGAAAGCGGTATTGATAGCATATCAAATTCTGCAAACTTTTCTGTGCGGTCATGTGGTTCAGTTCCTCGTAGACAATCAGACGGTGGTGGCGTATTTGTCCAGACAGGGTGGCACTCGTTCACCCATTTTGTCTCGTCTCACCAAGGAGGTTTTGGTGCTTGCTCGGGATTCCCATTTTGTCATTCAACCGTCTCACATTACCAGCAGCCTCAACGTCCTTGCCGATAAAGTGTCCAGGGCGGGTCAGATTGTTCACACGGAGTGGGCTTTGGCGGAATACAAGTTTTGTTGGATTGTCCAACAATCACCGTGGGGGTCACCTCAGATCGATCTATTTACCAGTCGTCTCAATCATAGTCTTCTGGCGTACAGGATGTGGCAGCTATAGCGATCGATGCGTTGTTGTGTCATTGGCCAGGGCAGGTGCTATTTGCCTTCCCCCCGTCCTCTCATGATGAAAGTTCTTGTAAAGGTTTGGCACGAGAAGCCTCGGCGCCTACTCTTGTTGGCTCCCGATCTTCCAGAGCTGTCTTGGTTTCCTTTGTTGATGCGATTACGGTGCGTCCTGAATCTTCACGTTCCTCTGGAGTGTGGCAGTCTGAGGCAACCCCACTGGGAGTATTGTCATCCAAATCCTCAGTTGTTTCGACTCAGACTCTGGTGCATAAGTTTTTCTTCTTGAAATCGAAAGGGTTTTTGCAGCGTGTGATTCAGAGAATGGAAAGGGTGCATACGGATTCCACTAACAAGGTATATTTGTTGCATTGGCGCTTGTTTGAGGAATTGTGTATGGTTAGGGGAATCGATCCCGTTGCGGCCACAGCTCTGGCAGTCGCGGACTTCTTTTTGTGTCTGTTTGAAGTCAGAAAGGTTTCAGTTAAATCGATTCTGTCTTACCGCTCGGCTCTTACTTTTGTTTTGAAGAAGACTTTGGGCTATGACTTGTCATCTTCGGAGGTGTTGTCAGATTTGCTTAGGTCTTTTCAGGTAGAGCGACATATTGCGGATAGGACAGTGGTGTCCTGGGATTGTCCATGGTTTTCAAGTATCTCACGTCACCGCTCTTACATCGCCCGGTTATATCTGACAAGTTGCTTACCCTCAAGTGCGTGTTTTAGTTGCACTGGCGTCGGGTAAGCACCGCGGGAAGAAACATGCTTTGCGAAATTCCGTGGCTCAGGTCAATGATTCGTGGCAGGCGGTGATTTTGAAGCCTCTACCATTCTTTTCGGCTAAGACACATTTCGTCACCAAGGGTTTAGGGACGTTTGAGCAAATTGTGATACCGGCGTTGCCGGGGTTTCGGTCACGTGTGGCCATCGATACCTCGTCCCTATGTCCCGCTTCCCTCTTACGAGCGTACGTGAAACGTTCGGCTACTTATCGCAGTACGTTACAACGTCGTCTGTTTATATCTTTCATCGGAGTATAAGGGTCGATTTATCGAAAGCGTCTATTTCTAATTATATCAAGAAAACTATTTTGTTAGCTTATGATGATATATTAAGGAGCCGGAGGGTGTAATCCAGAAGCGTTTATCGATTAAGGCTCATCAGGTTAGGCATGTGGCGCACTCGTGGCGAGTCGCTAAAGGCGTTTCAATGTTTGAGTTATTGCAAGTGGGCTGTTTGGCCTCTCCAAACACGTTTATTAAACATTATATGCAAGAGTATACTGGGGATACAACGGATTGACAACGGTGCTAGTGACTTGTTTTGTGTTTCCACGTTCTAACCTTTCTTTTCCGAAAGAGAGGGAGGTGGATACTAGTATGATGGCCTCGGGATATCGAACTGTATGTGCATTAACAATGGGTATTTCGTGCTGTAACCCCACTGAATATTGTTGATTGTTGATAAATGGGCAGCACGCGATGAGACCCCGCTGAAATTAAAACAAGAAAATAGTGTCTTGTAGACGGTATGTCAACCAATTCCTATGCATGGGATATGCAATTCTCACCACCAATTCTAGTCTCCCATATTGATGGCTTCGTAGTCTTACAATCTGATATTTTCGAAATTAAAACTGAAGTATTTTATTTCTTAATACTCATTTTTATGAGTAAAATATCTTGTAGACGTAGAAGCCATCACTCAATGTGTACCCACCCACCTCCCAATCAATTGGTATCGTCTGGTACGATAAGTTGGGTATGGCGTGATCACATGATAGGAACTGCAACGTGCGCTGATTGTTCGGTTGGTTGACAAGCATAGTAAACATAGCAACAAGGCACCTGTTACGGGTACCCATGTGGTGCTGTGTATTCCACAGAATATTTTATGGATCGCGATAACGAATGTTCATACATTGGAAAACCCATATGATGGCTTCTACGTCTACAAGATATTTTACTCATAAAAATGAGCATTAAGAAATTAAATACTTCAGATAATGCCTCAAAACGTTGTTTCTGTCTAACGTTATCTGTACCAATGCGAGTAAATTGAAAATTAGCACAATTTGAACGCAATAGTATTCATATAAGGGTGAACAATAAGTAAACACCAATCATGCATTTGAAATTTGAACAAAAGAGTTAAAATCCTAAAATGCTACACAAGAAAACTTATTTCTTAAATTTTGTGACTTGAAGATGAAGCCATTCGTTGTCATAAGAAATTAAAGGACACGAATTTTGCACTTATTTCAGAAGTAAATGGCAAAACCTATTATTTCCATTTAACGTCCAATCCTAAACATAATGGTGTGAATTTCCCTTTTTAAGAGCAAGTGAATAGAATAAGGCCACATATATGATTTTGACTCAATATAACAACTGTAATTTCATATTTTATGTTTAACAGCATGGAGTTCACAGATTTAACAGCATGGAAATAACTTGCTGCTACCAATTTCGGTATCGCTCATGCGCAATAAGTCACAAAATGTCTAAAACATGACCCTGTGCTTAAGTGTGAATAGCCTTACCAAAAGTCAACAAAGAAAAGAGAAGAGGAAATTAATGAAGAAATGCCAAACGTATCCTTTTTTAAAAAGCAATCGACACAAACATATTCAATACTTATACCAATATCAATGCTTCAAACTTGCAAAGATATATTTTCCGTAACCACATGAGTCAGATTGATTTATAAATATTCCTGGACTGCTATTATCGCCTATTGTCAAGGAAAACAAACTGTGACGTCGGCTTGCAAGAGCCGGAGCTGTAACGTGATGCCCCGAAAGAAGGCTGATCAAAACTCGATAAGTGCGGACGTTGGAGCAGATGACTCTTTGTTTGAACAGTTAAATGTAACTGCACAGTTGCTAGAAATCAATAAGAAATTGATTACACTAACAAAGGGCCAAAGTGACTTAAAGAATATGATAAAACGAGTGGAGATCTAGAAAAAGCCAACCAGATCAAAGACAAGAAAATTAGCGAACTAGAATCCAGGCTCAGTGATCTAGAGCAGTACTCTCGACATCATTGTAACTGGCTTTAAATGTCAGCATGTGCCCTATTCGCGAGCTGCCACGAGCTCAGCTTCGAGTGAAGTAAACGAAGATGCTCCAGTGGAAGAGCAAGGTAACCTGGAATACAAAATCGTTCGCTTGCTGAACAGTAAAAATATTTCTATAGACAAAAGTGAAATATCTGCCTGCCATACCCTCACATCTCGAGGTGAAACAGTAGTTGAGAAACGGGGTTTCTACGCCACTTGATGACGTCATACTGTCTGGACCGGAAGTGCTGTCTGGACCGGAAGTGAGGTGATAGGCGTAGTCATGGCAACGTGTTGTTGTGATGGCAACGAAGCATGGTAACGTGATGTGATAGGCGAAGCCATAGCCATGTAGCCATAACCCTGATACCAAAGTGAGGACCCCCCTAGGACATACTGTGTACCGACCCCCCCCCCTAGCACATACTGTGTACCGACCCCCCCCCCCAGGACATACTGTGTACCGACCCCCCCCTAGCACATACTGCGTACCGACCCCCCCCCCCCCCCCCCCCCAGGAGAGCAAAAATTGTGCTGAATCAGCATGATGAAATCGACGATTCAGCATGATAAAATAGTATATAAGTGTAGTGACTCGAGGCTCAGACATCGTCAGACATCGTCAGACATCGTCAGACACATCATGGACAACACATCAGCTACTAAGAAAGTGACCATACAATGCTACAAGTGCTGCGTGAGGTTGGAATATGAAGGACAGTCACACAACTGCCCGGTGCACCACAACGCACCGCAGCGCTTTTGCTGTAAAACCTGCGGTGGTCTGCTCTGGAACAAGTTTGCGACGACGCTACCTGGGCCAGGACCAATATGTAATGACTGCTGGTGGTGTGGTATGACTCTGAAGCTGAAGAGCTATTGCGACAGCCATCCGTTCAAGTGCGCGGAAAGACCATTTACGATGCAGGAGTACTACAAGTACAAATGCCGCTGCAGGAATCCAACTTGCTGATATACTAAAATATTTCGGGCCCTTTTAAGGGCCATCCTATATTATGAAATGAAGCAAAACATGTCTGTGTGTGTGTGTGTGTGTGTGTGTTTGTGTGTGTGTGTGTGTGTGTGAGAGAGAAAATACATTTTATCACATTTCAGGTCTAGTTGGCGGATGAATACCATTTGGCAGACCATTTAACTTCACCGCTAGATGTCTCTGCTGTGTAGCAGTGCAGCTGTACAACTTCACAACTGTAAGTGAGACATTCATATACACAAGTAAAATTCTGCTGAGTCAGCAATTTTAACATTTTTGAGCAAGTTTGAAAAGTTACACACCATATTTTGATTACATGGAAGTAGCATAAAAGCATGAGTGAAACATGTCAACTAGTCAACTAGTGATACATTCTGCTGAGTTAACACACCATTGAAGTGGTATAAAAGGAAGAGTGAAACGTGTATTTTACTTCATTTCAGTTCTAGCAGTTGAAGAAACAACAACGATGGCACCAGTCTACTGTCATGATTGTGATGTGACATTTCCATCTCTGGAAGTGTTCGTGACACATACATGCAAACCAGCTAGGATGAAACGTGCTCATGAAGAGCTTGTTGAGCAGATTGAAGCCAAGAGACGAAAGACCGTACAAGATGGTGTTGAAAGACCTGATCCAGTCCTCTGCTGTAAATGCGCCGAGATATTTTCATCTTTGGATGCATTTGAGACCCATGCATGTGCTGAGATGGAAAATGTGTCTCATGAAGAACAAAGAAAGAAAGAGACAGGACAAGTAGGCAGAGGCAGAAGAGTGAGTCTTGGTGAAAACGCGCAGGAAAGACGGTTTGAGCCTGAGGATGGATCAGATTTGCTACTTGAAATGCGACAACAAGAGAATAGAATCAAGAGGCATTTGTTAGAAACGTTAAACCATGGCATGAAATGGTACATTGTGGTACATGCACGCTTTAAGAAAATGACACCAAATGTTGAAGGCGTGATGGTAGAACAGGTGGATAATGCCTTCATCAGTAGTCCAACATATGCAGCATACAATCCAACAGATATTGAGAAGGACTTGCCAGAAGCCTATAAAGAATTATTTACCAGGTTTGATGAACATGAGCGACAAGGTTCTGGCTGGGTGTTGGATAACATATTATTCATTGAAGTACATACAGCTACGTCAGCGCCACTGGAAGCAAGCAGTTTTATCCCACTACCGAAGAAAGTAAAGACTACAAAGGCGGTGCTAAACATTCAGAATAAAGACAACAAGTGCTTCTTATGGTCTGTACTGGCTCACCTTCACCCTCACCATTATCATCAACACCCATATCGTGTGAGTCATTACACACCATTTGAGAACGAATTGAAGGTAGAAGGCATGACATTTCCAACACCGATTACAGACATTCCAAAGTTTGAAAAGGAGAATGATGTGTCCATTAACGTCTTTGGATATGAACATGATGTAGTTGTTCCCATACAACTCAGCCGAAACACCAGCGCCAGAGAAATCAACTTACTTTTGATTAGCAATGACAAGACAAGACATTACTGCCTCATCAAGAATTTCAGCAGACTGATGGCTTATCGATCAAAGCATAAGGCTGCAGCTTTTTATTGTTTCAACTGTCTTCACGGGTTTATGCGGCAAGATCTGTTAGACAAGCATCGTGAAGTGTGTGGCAAGCATGGAGCACAACGTTTATCATTCCCCAAGAAACCTTTCATCAAGTTCAAGAATGTAGCCAAACAACAGCGAGCGTCGTTTGTCATTTATGCAGACTTCGAATGTTTCACGAAAAAGCATGAAGGAGACAAGTATCAGCATCATCGTCCAAACAGCTTTGCCTATGTGGTTGTCAGCCAGTATGATACACGTGCTCCAGTCGTATATCGAGGAGATAATGCTGTGAAAGTCTTTTTAGACCATATGGTGAATGAGCGTGATCGTATTGTGCATGGTTTACAACAGAAAAAGAAAATGGTGATGACTCATGAAGAGGAAGAGCATTATAAGAACGCCACAGATTGTTACATTTGTCATGAGCCTCTAGGAGCAGATCATGTGAGAGATCATGACCATATCAATGGCAAATACCGTGGAGCTGCACATCGTGAATGCAATTTACAATTTCGACTTCGAAAGGATAAGCAGGATGTTGAAGATTCTTTCATCATTCCTGTGTTTTTCCACAATTTACGAGGCTATGACAGCCATTTGATCATGGAAGAAATTGGAAAGTTCAAAAATGAGACAATTACAGTCATTCCCAACACCGTTGAGAAATATATTGCATTCACCATGAGCAATCTGAAATTTACGGACAGTTATCAGTTCATGAGTACTTCTCTACAGAAGTTGGTATCCAACCTGGCGGCAGAAGGGAAAGACAACTTTTATAACATGACGTCACACATTCACGATAGCGACCAACAAGGGTTACTGTTGAGAAAGGGAGTGTACCCTTATGATTACGTGGATGAACCATCCAAGTTTGCTGAAACACAACTGCCGTCCAAGGACAAGTTTTACAGTCTACTCAGTGAAGAAGACATTAGCGATGAGGATTATGCGCATGCGCAGAAGGTGTGGGAGACATTCCACTGTACTACATTTGGCGAATACCGTGACTTGTACCTGAAATCAGATGTGTTGCTGCTGGCTGACGTGTTTGAAAACTTTCGTCACGTATGTCTCAACACGTATGAATTGGATCCTGCTCACTACTATACAGCGCCAGGACTGTCGTGGGATGCCATGTTAAAAGCGACAAAGGTGAAATTGGAATTGATCAACGACATTGACAGGTACCAAATGGTTGAACAAGGTCTACGTGGAGGAATATCTGTCATCACACACAAGTATGCGAAAGCAAATAACCCCTACGTAGCAGATTACGATCCCATGAAACCAACCAACTACTTGACGTTCCTGGATGCAAACAACTTGTATGGCTGGGCCATGTCGCAAAGCATGCCGGAAAGTGGATTTATGTGGGTGAGCGAGCCAGAATCCATTGACTTTATGGATGTGGATGAAGATGATGAGATTGGATACATTTTAGAAGTGGATTTGGAATACCCATATGCAATCCATGATCATCATAATCACTATCCAGTGGCTCCAGAACGGAAATGTGTGAAAGTGGGAGAATTGTCAGAGCATAGTCAGAAGCTACGGAAAGATCTAAACATGAAAGGCAAACCTAGTGAAAAGCTCATTCCCAACCTGTGTGACAAGAAGAAATATGTGCTTCATTATAGAAATTTACAGCAATATGTCTCACTGGGATTGAAAGTCACGAAGGTGCATCGTGCCATCATGTTTGCACAGAGCAAATGGTTGGCAAAATACATCTCCTTGAACACGGAAAAGAGAAAGTTGGCCAAGAACCCGTTTGAGAAAGACTTTTTCAAACTGATGAACAACTCTGTGTTTGGCAAAACCATGGAAAATGTGAGAAAGCGCATGAATGTGGAACTTGTTCACCAGGAAAAGCGGTTCAAGAAACTTGTGGCCAAACCTTCCTTCCACAAATTTAGAATTTTCAACGAAGATTTGACCACGGTACATTTGCGCAAAGTGGATCTGCTTCTGGATAAACCCATTCAAGTCGGCTTCGCCATTCTTGACCTCAGCAAAGTGCTCATGTTCCACTTTCATTACAACTACATCATGACCAAGTATCCCAACGCCAAGCTGTTGTTCAGCGACACCGACAGTCTATGTTATGACATAGAAACGGAAGATATCTACAAAGACATGCAGGAAGATGCCGACTTGTTCGACACAAGTGACTATCCCCCAGATCATTTCCTGCATTCCAACGTAAATAAGAAAGTGCTTGGGAAAATGAAAGATGAGACGGCGGGCATTCCCATAGAAGAGTTTGTTGGACTTCGGCCGAAAATGTATAGTATGATGTATGGTGGGAAAGAAAAACGTACGGCCAAAGGCATCACTCGCGCGTGTCAAAGACGTATGAAACATCAGCAGTATAGAGACAGTTTGTTCAACCAAACGCAAACGATAACCACAGGGCACATCATTCGAAGTCATGACCACCAGATTTTCTCGGAGAAGTTGAGGAAAGTGGCTCTCTCTCCATTTGATGACAAGCGATATGTGATGAGTGATGGCAATTCCACTTTGGCGCATGGGCATTACAGTATATAAGGGGGAGACACTTCAACTTTAGAGTTAGTTGAGGTGTGAACACTGAAGCGTCAACATGAATCGGAAAAGATCTGCAACAACGGATATGGATACTCTTGCTGATACAGTCAAAGACATGAATGTGAAACATTCTGACAATACCATTAAGAAATTAAAAGTGGAGACGACGGCACCAACACCACAGTCGTGGGATGGAATGCTTTCTCTAGGCAATGGAAAGTATATCAAGATTATGAAACAAAGTAATGAAGGTGTGGTAAACATTCGGAAATACCTCAGAGATGAGGGGACTGAAAAAAACCGTCCGACGAAAAAGGGAATTTTGCTGACAATACCTGAATGGAAAATGATGAAGAAGCAGGTGAAAGAAGTGGATAAAAGGCTTCGTAGACAAGAAGGTGGCTCATAACAAGGTAAAAACATGAATGCACTCATGCTGAACGGTGGTGTTTACCTTACTGTAAATGAGAGGAATGAAGTGATACTAGATTCTAAGACAAGTTATCATCGGTTTAAACCTGAAGTGTGGAAAGACACCTCATACCACTTGAACCTGGGTTTAAACGTAGACTTGAAAATAAAGTGGAAGTGACGGTAGCTGAATATGATTCTAACATACGTGTAGAAATCTGTAGAAATCTTTTACAGGATTATCCAAAGGATTATAAGGGAGTTGTGCCAGATACACCATATACAGATTTGATCCTCTTTGATATCAAGAACTGGCGCGCAGTCTTACGACTCCTAGAAGCGATACAACATCCACTCTTCACCATCTTGCGAGCATAAAAACGTCTTTGCAGACAAGGAGACAGCTCATAGTTCATCTGACTGTTGAACGAGATGGAAGACTTTTTATCGGAATATAAACCAATTACGCATGGATTCTCATATCTGAGAAACGAATATGATGACATTGTGCTAAGACATTTTGGACAGTATCTCGTCCTATCACTTGATGACCAATCCGTGTTGAAGGATCACCTAGACAAGTTGAGAATACCCGGCTTTCTCCTAGCAGTCTCAAATGAATTAGAAGTGCGTGTGACTGAGAACGGTCTAGACGTGTTTGTACAATTTCGCCAATATGACGAGCTTACAGAAAACTATGACTACATCACCCTCAGCACAGTGGAATGGAACGCGCTGTTGCAAGCATTGGATTGGAAAGAACCTGACGCTTGAATTCAAAGAAACAGAAATATGGCTTATGCGGGGCACCAAATCCATTGAGTTGACACAACATATGCCTGTGATGGACATTGACTTAGAAGAAGGATATGAACTAAAACTGTCTGAACATGTTACTGTGAAAGTGATAAAGTTTTGTGATGTGTGTTATGTCAGCTTTCGTAGCATTTACAAACGTGGATGTAATGTCTATGATACCTATATCAATTTAGATTCTGATGAATGGCATGCATTCATGAATGTATTGAAAAATGAATGTGTTTGTAAATAAAAAGTTTGTAAATAGTGTAAATAGACTTTGTAGTTAAGAGTTTGTAGTTACGAGTTTGTAAATAGACTTTGTAAACTTTGTAAATAGAATTTGTAAATAAAAGTGTGTAGTTAAGAATTTGTAAATAGTGTAAATAGAGTTTGTAAATAAAAGTTTGTAAATAGTGTTTGTAGTTAAGAATTTGTAAATAGTGTTTGTAGTTAAGAATTTGTAAATAAACGTATGTACAACACAATAAACAAGACTGTTTGAAAACTTGGTTTGTTTTATTTAACAACAACAACAACTTAACTAATATAACAACAACAACTTAACTACAACTTAACTAATATAACAACAACAACATTAATAAAACAGTGGTTTATAATGTCTATATACAAAATCCTTTACAATAAAATCACCATCCTTTCTTTTTAATATATTCACAATATCAAACATACTCTGACCTCGAGCTCTATGTAATATATAATATACACAATAAAAACCACATGACGATGATATTGGCGTTTGTAATGATATAGAATTATACATATAGTCATTTCTTAAAAACATGTCTAAACGATCATCGAGAGGTAACAGTCCATAAGAGTCAAAATATTCCACAGGGTCTTTATCATAATACACTGCCACCCAATGTTCTCCTGGTTCATCTTGATCGTCTGTGTTGATGACATAGGCACCGCGTTGTAAAGATGGTAACTGGTCCATGGCAAACACGCCTTGAAACAAGTCTTTGGTCATGACATCATGACTCAATATGGCATCAATCTGCTTCGTGTTCATGACTGGTAGTCGAATTGGATGCTGCGATTTGCACTTATTTCAATAATGTTGTCAAATTCAGCATAGACAATGACATTGATGGTATGTTGCAAAGCTCTAGCAAAGTTCATTTCTAGCCGCAAATTCCCATGCTTGATCAGGGGGAAATGATCATCGCCATCATAATCCGGTGTTAAGTCAAACGAAAATAAAGCATAACCTCTAGGCGAATCTTCCCGTTTTATAATGGAACTTTTCTCACCATTCAATCGATCAAACGATTTGTAAAGCGTTTCAAAAGCGTCCAGGTATTTGCTCTGTGTAATGTCAAGCTTGAGAGGTTTGGATAGAACTGGTTCACCATCCGTGTACAGTTGCATATAGTCCAGATCAAAATGTTTGAAATCATATGGATTCCTCAATACTGATCCACCAAAAGCTTCATTATGAACCAGACCAATGACAATACGATTTGGTAATTGACCCAAAAAGATCTTATCTTTCACAAAAGACTGAAATCCTGCTGGAATAGCCAAGACTTTACATTCTTTTCTAGTGATGATGATCTTGGCAGGACTTTTCATCAATGCATCTGTATGTCCTAACTGAATACCTGGACTCACCCTCGCTTTGCGAATGGTTAAAAATGCCTCTTTCACTTCTACCTTATAGGTATTATCTGCAGCCATCAATCCATAGTCATCTTTTTGTCTATGGAAACGCAATTTCAAACTGATGCCATTCGGAAGATAACGATCCTGCTCAAACAAATCTATCCTTAAACCACCTGTGAGCATAAAATCACGGCTAAGACGTGTATGCAAATAACGATGATGTAAGCCATTATTGCCTTGCTCACCCAAGTCACCGCCGTCAGCATTGACATGAAACCCGGATACATATCGTTCATGATTAGGTCTTTTCACCTCATAACTATTCATTGACCCAGCAGTATCCTTGTACATGAGACGCATAGAGCGCTCAGAATGTAGACTTTCTTCCGAATCATGGATGAGATGAGAGATAATGCTGGTATAACCATGAGTATTGTTGCTATGAGAAACCAGTCGATCATTCAGAAACAATTCAATATTAGACCATAACCCATTAAACACATCATTGATGCAAGAGACATTATCATCTGCGCCACACGCTGATCCATCAGCCTTTAGAATGCGACATACAATATGAAGTTTGCTGTTCTTTAAATCTAGATATTCTTCTGTACTCGCAGGAATGTAGAATTCTATTGGAGCGCCTTCTCTAATACTTGTAAGTGGTTGATAGTCGACATTATAACTTTTCTCTACAGCAGTTTGCGTCGGTGGTACGTGAAACCATTCCAATGGAGAAAGACTACATTCACACGAAAGATTATGAATGAGAGACATGATTTCAAAAGATATCTTTGCGATATTTTGATGTTATCCGTCTGGCTGTTTTTCGTCTTCTGGCACGTTTCGTCGGTTGCACGCGCTTTTGCTCACCAAATACACGTTCTGCTACTCGGCCCGTCACATCTTTCGCGACATTCTTTGCAGCCTTCTTAAGATGTGGCGCAACGATCGTAGCCCCAGCCTTAAGTAGTGGAATAGCTTTGCGAGCCAATGATCCCAGTATTGAACCAATACCATCGCCATATTGGATTCGCGCTCCTTTGAATCCTGGTAATTCCCCGCCCACTTGACGAAGAAAATGGTTGCGATATGCAGACGGATCGTGTGTATAAGCTTTCATATTGCTTTTGGTCGAAAATGAAGTTTACAGATCACCTTTCCAGTTTGAAATGGAACATTATAGCCTGTGTCGTCCTCAATATTCATTTCTATCACGTCAAATTTGGACGTGTTTACAGGAACATAATGCGGTTCGCCGTACGTTTTCATAACAATGTCACCATCATGACCTTGTATTCCAACAGAACGTAGTAAGGGAACATAATAATCACCAACAACTTGTGGTTCACAAATGCTACAATACACATAAAGTGTATAAAATCCCTGTTTCACATCCGCTTTATGTTCAGCTGTACATGTTTCAGTATACCACTGATCTGGGATAAATCCTAAAATCTCAGCCAATCCAGCGGAAAAGGACACTTCAAAGCCATAATTTAGAAATAGAAACACACGTCGTCTAATCTTATCATACTTTATCCGAATAGCTTCTTTAAGTTCATCTTTCATAGAATTAGTCGCTTCTTCATTCACTGCCTGGCATATCTCTTGTATGGTTCTATAGTAGCCATAGGGAATATTAATAGTCTCAAGTGTCTCTGTCAGTGGTTGTTGTCGAAACTGAATAGAATAGTCCATGCCATGTCTCATCGTTGTCCATGTATGTGGATATTGAATTTCAGCTAAAGCCACTTCATATTTTCCGTTCAGATAAATGGTTCGAGGCATACGAATTTGGTAATTCGAAGCCTTGTTGTTGGGAGAATAGTTCATACTCGCATTGCTAGGCAAAGTAATGTAAAAACTATTCGACTCCATGATGGGAACTAAATGGTATAGGTGCGTTGACGTTGTCTATATACTTCACGATAGCGCGCGCCATTCAACCAAGTATGCAAATGGTCTTTCACATCATGATGATCTATGACTTCTCCTTCACAACAAGCACTTGTGCATCTTATTTTTACAGGAATAGTTGGTTTATCTTCCTCACAACAACAACATAGCTCTTTCAACCATGTTAAAAATTTTCCCATCCTTCAGGAAACTGTCTTTGTTGACGTTGTTTCATTTCTGTTGTAATGTCGTCACGAGTGGTCTTTTTACTAAACATTGTTTTTGGAATATTAGCATCAACAATTTCCTGGATAAATGGATGCCAGCCATATGGTGGTATGGCTCGTTCTTTTCTTCTTGTCGCCACCAATGCTTCTTTCATCAAATCAACCATGTTGGAATTTGCTACAATATCGCCCGTTTTCAACACAAGTTCATTCTTGTCTGTCCATGTCGTACCATGTTTCTTCAGTTCTGCTAAAAGTTGTGTTACTTTTCCATGATAGATAGGTTGAAAATGACTTAAAAATAACTTTTCTGGCTTTTCAGGTGATGATGATGAGGGCTTTTGCTGCCTAGACTGACTTGTTCGTAAATGACGACCAAGAAGTTGAGATATTTCTATAGCCTTTTCACGTGTTCGTTTCCCACGTAAAAGTTTATTCACTTTCGTTTTGATTTCACCATCTTTTCCCTTCTTTTCTAGCAACATTTTATATTCATATTCAGGAATGAGGACCATTTTCATCGTATGTTTCATTTTAGCAGCAGTTTGGCTAACAAAGGTAATGCCAATCTAGCAATAGCTCCAATGAATCCTCCTTTCTGATTAATCAACTTCTTTTTTCGTCGAAGGGATATGTTCTTATCTGCTAGAGTACGAAGCGTATGACGTTCACGTTTACATTCCTTAAACCGTTTTGAGCTTAAGGGTAAATGTCCTTGCAATATATTCAAACAAATTTCAAACAAGCTTGTTAATTCCTCCTTTGTAGCTTGCTGTAGCAAGGATTTACGTCGTTTAGGCCCACTGCGTGCAAGCAAATGAAGAAACGGCTGGTTCGCTCGAATACGTTTAGACATCTTGACTGCGAATGGTCAAATGAGTTCGTTCTTGTTCATACACTACTTTATCAATATATACATAATGTGTATCTTTTGGTAAAATGCCTGTACGAATACGTAGTTGATCATTTGTCTTTGGTTTTAAATCAATGAATAAATAACCATGAGGTTTGCTGGTAGCATCTTGATAGGCTTCTATGAGAAATTGAGATCTTCTAGGATACATTTGCCGCGCCAATGTACTAATTTGCTGACTGTCTCTAGGATTTTTAAACAGAATGATATAATATGTATTCAAACTAATATTTCGCATCTCTTTCCCATGATGGAATAAATTATGCACAATAAAGATAATGCTTAGATTTTGATGACTGCTGCCAACACTAAAGAGACGTGTCATACGCTCATCACTATGACATTTCGTCATTAAGTCATCAATGATAAGTAAGTTTGGTTTCTTCGGGTTAAAACGCTCTTCAATGTCATCTGGAATGCCTTGGTAAAATTCCACGCCTTTCATTCCCTTGTACAAAGGCTGATCTGCTGCATAAAGCCATAAAATGCTTTTTGGAGAGGGTTGAATCAACTTTTGTTCTAGAATTTCCTTCACCAGAGACGTTTTGCCACTGCCTGTAGGTCCAGAGACTAAACATGTAAATGGATGTTTCATTGTCTGTTTCTTTCACCCAACTGTTAAACTTGTTTGGCCAACCTAACCACTTGACAAATAATTCTTTCACACCTCCTCGTCTTTTACGTGTTTTCAAGACTTTTTCAATTCTATAAATAGATTCAATATCTTTGGTCACTTTCTGCAGTTCTTCTTCATAGAAATGTCCATCAATATCTTCGTCCAAAAAGTCTTTCACACGATACAAATGTATTCCTTGCTTCTTACAACGATGTGTGACAATGAAGACTTCTTGCGTCCATTTGATGTGATAATCTCGTTGAAACACGTATTTAATGTGGGAAATACGAACATGATCACCAATGTTAAATTTGTACTTCTTCTTCTTCGGTTTCAATTTCAGTTTGTCGACATACATATACTTCCACACTTTTGATTCGTTGTCTTTACGAATCTCGGCTGGAGCATATTTATTAGGAAGAGAACCATGAGGTCTATGGTTGTAATTGTACACCAAGTCTGGAAGAATGTCTGAGTAATGGTAAGTTTGATTATGTAGAAAATACCGATACATCATTCCCTTTAGAGTACGAATGACTCTTTCAGCAAAGTTGGCTTTGGTTTCATTCTTTGTGGTATAAGCATGAATGCCTTCTTTCTTCAAAAATGCTTTTACCCATCTGTTTTTAAATTCTGTTCCTTTATCAGACCTTAGAGTTCGCGGTCTTCGTCGTGTGTCATAAAAAATCTTTTGGAAAGCTTGTATGACGCTGGTATGTGATTTATTAGGTATTGGCTGTATCCAGACATATTTGGAAAACACATCAATGACAATGAGTAAAAAGCGTATGTCATCATTATAGGGAGCTATGTTTCCCATATCAGCCAAATCAATATCCCACATGTCATCAATACCACGTGTAATCACACGTTGTCTTTTGAACCTGTATTTGACAGGTTGGAGTAAACTGAAAGCATCTTGATCCTGCAGCCATTTCTTCACTTGTGACTGTGTGACTGGTTGATCATGTTTTCTTAAGATGTGACACAGTTTGTAAGGACCAGCAAATGCTCCAGGCTGTCCAGGTTTGAAGTAAATATCAGTCAAGTAGTCTTTCCACGTCGACATGATGAATGAAAAAACACGTCTGAACAGAACAGCTTTTATTTTATAACTCAACCAACATCACTTAACTAACATGCATTTAACTAACAAGTTTTTACAAATCAAGTATAGATACAATGGTATGAATAACTGGAGACCATTGGTCTTCAATGAACACTAACCAATGACTGAGTTCATCCAATGTAATAGCATCTACACCATATTTCTCACAACGTTGATTTGCATTCTCTAACACTTTATCTAAATGCATGTAATATTTAGCTTCATTCCAATATGTATAAACAGACGCAAAATGACAAGTATGTTCTTGACACTCTTCATGTTGACAAGCAGGACAGACTAAATATGCAAACTTTTTTACAGCTGATAACATTTCTTCACAATAAGCTTTTTGCACAATATATTGTCTCAGTGTCATGTCAGCCATTATAGTGCAGCATACAGCGCTCTCTCACTTCATCAAACAGTTTTGGATCAAATAGAGCATACACTGCTTCCACATCAAACTCCTCAGCTCCAGACTCTTTGAAGAAATCCTTACGCAAGTTTGATAAGTTCAGCATGGAATGAGCAAGTTCCCAATAGATGTTGATATGTTCCAGTTGTTGTTCAACAGTTCCAAAACGTGCTAGTTCACTTATCATATAGTCCACAAACTTGTTCTTGAAACATGTTTCTACATCCATCTTTTACATGTCCACACGTCTGCACACCATGACGGTTGGCAAGCAAATGAAAAAGTCTCTAACCCTCACACAACATTTCTAACAACTTTCCCATAATATTCTGACCAGGATATTCAGATGACACATGTTTCACACCAGCTCCCCACCAATGATCATACGTTGCTTCAACTAAAGTTTTATCTTTACATTCTTTTAACTTGTTGCGAAACAATACACACTGATCCAGTTTGACTTGTAAAACATCTTGCATTTTGCTTCTCTTCACTGTATGCCATAAAGGACATGGCTTTATCACTTTAGCAATACGTTTTGCTTCATATCCATTTCTACATGAAGCAATGGCTGAAGCAATATCTTGAAGGTGATGAAACACTGCTTTCTCATATTGATACAAAGCTTCACTTGAGTTGAACACATGTCCATACTTTTCAAGTCGTGTTGGAAACATGTTTGAAAGAACGTCCTTATGACAGCTGAATAGTACAAGATTCTCCATGTTGACTTTGCTTCTGCTGTTTTATTCTAACATGTCGGTTTCTTCCTGTAATAAAATATCTTTTAATATATTTGCTGCCTCTTCTATCATATTCTTTCTTTGTTTACGTTGAAACCACTCACATAAAACTAAATTTGCTAGTAAGAAAAACATTGTTATCAATTCACTATGTTGTCATAAACATGTTTAAAAAGGTTTTTATAACTTACCTGACAAAGCTGCTCGGTTTCCTCTTCTTCTTTACAACAATCTCTCAAATAGTCAACCACGGTGAAATATACTTCCATATCAGTGCGAGCAGAATAGAACGCAGAATCAAAGTCAAAGTCAGAATCTTCTATTCCAATTTTATGACATTCTCCAAGAAATCTTGAATGTAGTTCAATCATATCAAGACAGTGATGTACAATATCCCAAAAAGCGTCTAAATGATAAAGTTCATAGTCTGGAGTGCCACAGCAAGCAAGTTTAGCAATCATCAAGTCAACATAAGCTTTTTTAAAACATGCGTCCATCTTGTTTCAATGTCACTTTTACTTTGCTTCACAGACTTTAAGTACTCCACACTTGTCGCAGAAGTTGTTTGGTTCACACAGCTTGCAATTATACTTGTGACAGTGGCAATGATAATCCTCCATATATCCACAAGCACCATAATAGTCGCAGGTAAGTCCAAGTTGATTTTGTACGTTCATGTTCTCCAACTGAACTTCAGCCAGCCTTTTCTTGGATAGCTTTGACACCTTCATCCGACCATCCTTTTGCAACTTGATAGGAGTTATGACATGACATTCCTCACATGGCGATAGGGCTGAGTTGATGTTGTCCATCTCCTGAAGCAGTGTCTCCCATTCACCATCATTCATGTTGATGTGATGTGTGTATTCTTTCCCTTCAAACCGTGACGTGCGCACAAAACTCACATAGCGCATATCCAAGTATGAAATGACTTCAAGCCACTTCGTTTGCGTTAAGTATAGTTTGAAGCCAATGTCGCGTAAATTTTTCAAGCTCTGGCACACAATCTTCCACAAAGATGGTGAATAAGCACACCATCTCTCTCCACGTGTGATGCGTAGAAATGGTCCATATTCTCCATGCTCCACAGTAATGGTTAAGTTAGCACTAATTTTAAAGCTGCTTGTCTTGTTCTCCATGACTGCCACAATGTATTGATGATCCACTCCCTCCAACTGTCTGCTGAGAAATGACTTCACTCTGCTGAGTCCACTCCCTTTTATACCCAACTGTTTGCTGAGTCAGCTCCCTTGCAAAGTTTTGAGTTCACTTCAGCTCGTCCATGGTTGAATCGAACAAGCTCTGATACATTCGTCTTCAATGGAACATCATCATCATAATGTAAAATGATTCTTGCAGCTACAGCTAACATGAGCTCAACTGCCCAAATTGTATTCGCGTTGATAAATGCTGAATCAATGTCATAAGTTAACGGTAAATGTAGATCTTCACATTCACGTAGAAACGAGCGGATGAAACGATCTCTTGGAATGGTCTTTCCAACAGCTTCCCAATGCTGATGTAAGTTCTTCACTTGCAGCATCCAATCCGATTCAAAAGCAGGAAGCTTTGAAAACACATAGTCAGCATAATTCACTTTGAAGACGTCATCCATGGTCTCTACACATCTGTGAAGAAGTAATGTTGACATTGTGAAGTTTTCTCGTCACTCTTCCTTTTATAAAACTTTGATGGTATATGGTGTGTAACTTGTTCAAACTTATTCAATACTCGTTCAAAATTGTTGACTCAGCAGAATGTATCACTAGTTGACTAGTTGACATGTTTCACTCATGCTTTTATGCTACTTCCATGTAATCAAAATATGGTGTGTAACTTTTCAAACTTGCTCAAAAAATGTTAAAATTGCTGACTCAGCAGAATTTTACTTGTGTATATGAATGTCTCACTTACAGTTGTGAAGTTGTACAGCTGCACTGCTACACAGCAGAGACATCTAGCGGTGAAGTTAAATGGTCTGCCAAATGGTATTCATCCGCCAACTAGACCTGAAATGCGATAAAATGTATTCTCTCTCACACACACACACACACACACAGACAGACATGTTTTGCTTCATTTCATAATATAGGATGGCCCTTAAAAGGGCCCGAAATATTTTAGTATATCAGCAAGTTGGATTCCTGCAGCGGCATTTGTACTTGTAGTACTCCTGCATCGTAAATGGTCTTCCCGCGCACTTGAACGGATGGCTGTCGCAATAGCTCTTCAGCTTCAGAGTCATACCACACCACCAGCAGTCATTACATATTGGTCCTGGCCCAAGTAGCGTCGTCGCAAGCTTGTACCAGAGCAGACCACCGCAGGTTTTACAGCAAAAGCGCTGCGGTGCGTTGTGGTGCACCGGGCAGTTGTGTGACTGTCCTTCATATTCCAACCTCACGCAGCACTTGTAGCATTGTATGGTCACTTTCTTAGTAGTTGATGTGTTGTCCATGATGTGTCTGACGATGTCTGACGATGTCTGACGATGTCTGAGCCTCGAGTCACTACACTTATATACTATTTTATCATGCTGAATCGTCGATTTCATCATGCTGATTCAGCACAATTTTTGCTCTCCTGGGGGGGGGGGGGGTCGGTACACAGTATGTGCTAGGGGGGGTCGGTACACAGTATGTGCTAGGGGGGGTCGGGGGGGGGGGGGGTCGGTACACAGTATGTCCTAGGGGGGGGGGTCGGTACACAGTATGTGCTAGGGGGGGGGGGGGTCGGTACACAGTATGTCCTAGGGGGGGTCCTCACTTTGGTATCAGGGTTATGGCTACATGGCTATGGCTTCGCCTATCACATCACGTTACCATGCTTCGTTGCCATCACAACAACACGTTGCCATGACTACGCCTATCACCTCACTTCCGGTCCAGACAGCACTTCCGGTCCAGACGCTATGACGTCACTTCCGGTCCAGACAGTATGACGTCATCAAGTGGCGTAGAAACCCCGTTTCTCAACTACTTGAAACGAAGCCTATCGTAATGCGTCTGGTTAGCAAGAAATCAAAAACTCGAATTCTAAGGCAAGAGAGCAACCTTAAAGGTTCCCACGTTTGCGTTAATGAGCACTTAACCCAGCGGAATGCACAGATAGCCAAACATGCAAGAGCTCTCAGAAAATCTAACAAAATTATAGGAACATGGTCAAGAAACTGCAAAATATTTGTAAAACATCAAGATTCACAGGGTCAAGTAAAAGCCACTATTGTACATAAATTGGAAGATTTAGATTGTTTTGTTTAAACATGTTTCGTTGTTCCAAATCTTCATTTAGTCAATTGACACATCTGTTTGTCATTAGTAGACAGCTTTTTGACCTTGTGCTATTGCGTATTCAAAACTTATGTACTTACTTAGTTTTAACTCAGTGTTCAATTAAGACGGTTTACACAGGCAACTCAGGTTCTGAAGTCACTCTTTCATTTTTTCAATTGCACTTATATACAGTTGTGTTTCTTTCCATGTGGCTGACAGTACAGTGTTTCTTATGCCACTGTGTTGAAAGGCTATTTCCGAGTTGTCTTTTAAATTTTTATTGTATGTATGGCATACTTTTCTATATTACTGAGATGTTACAAATATGTTTCACCAATTAATTACTTTGTAATTACCCATGTGTGCTGATAAAGAAATTATTTTTCCATGTTTAAAATGTAAAAAGGAAGTAGAAAATGATGCAATTGAATGTTCTCTTTGCTGTCATTGGGTTCATCGAGTTTGTGCTAAATTAACAAAGAAAGCATTAATCGAAAAATGTAATGACCACTGGTTTTGTTTCAATTGTGTTGTACTTTTTCCATTTCACAGTTTAATGGATGACGAATTCCAATATATAAATTTAGAATATGATGTTAGTGAAACTGTTTTTGAGTTGCACAAGCGCTGTAGTAATTTTAGATTTGATAGTTATGTATACAGAGATTATAAAGCTAGTGATTTTGAAAGAGATTTAGACCCGGATACCAACTTCTTCAAAAATTTAGATACTAGCTGCGAATATTATACGAGTTATGATTTTACTGGTTGAATTTAGAATATCAATGGCTTCTCAATAATACATTTTAATTGCAGAAGTATTAAATCTAACTTCGAAGAAATGCAAACCTTTTTAGCCAGTTTGAATTATACTTTTGATATTATAGCAGTCAGTGAAACTTGGCTACAAGAATCTGATGAAATATCTGACTATATAGGAACAAGTTTATCACTGTCAAGCGCTTTTGTGAAAAGAAATATTATAGGGATCTACTGCATAAACATAGTTATGATGTTAAAAAAACGCGGAGTGTATTAAACGAAATAGTAAAGATGAAAAAAAAACCAATTCTATTATTCCTGATTATTTTATTGACAATAGTGGAGTCAAAATTACTGATAAAAACGACATTGTAAATAGATTTAATCAGTTTTTTGTAGAATTTGGACCCAATCTTGCAAACACTATTGAGAATGTCGAAAACAAAAGTGTCTTTGATTCCATGCTTGAATCAAATGAAAATTCTATGTTTGTTTCGCCCGTGGAAGATTCGAAAATAATAAATATTGTCAGTAATTGTAAAAGTAAAAAATCTGTCGATTGTGATAATTTAGACATGTCTATTGTTAAAAAAAGTAATTCCAAGTATTGCTAAACCACTAGTGCATGTTATTAATTTATCTTTGTCCAGTGGTATATTTCCGGATCAAATGAAAGCTGCGAAAGTGGTGCCTTTGTTTAAAATTGGTGAAAAATCGTTGTTTTCTAACTATCGTCCGGTATCGCTGTTACCACAATTCTCAAAAATTCTGGAAAAAGTATTTTATGTACGTTTGAACAAATTCATTGAATCTAATAACTTGTTATCTACTTCTCAATATGGTTTTAGGCATAAACGTTCTACGTCGTTAGCTATAACTGAACTTGTTGAAGAAATCACCGAAGCTTTAGATAATAACAAAGCTACAATAGGGATATTTATTGATTTAAAAAAGCTTTCGATACCATAAATCATGGTCTTCTGTTACAAAAACTTGAGCATTTTGGAGTCAGAGGTTTGGCAAAAAATTGGTTAACCAGTTACCTTTTTAAAAGAAAGCAGTATGTACGATATAATAATGTTGAATCAGATTTGTTAGAAATTAAATGTGGAGTTCCATAGGGATTTATTTTAGGACCGTTACTCTTTATACTATATATTAATGGCATATGTAATACCTCGGAATTGTTAAAGTTTGTGCTCTTCTCCGACGACACAAATCTTTTTGCGTCAGGACAAAATGTTAAGACTTTGTCTCAAAGTATTAATTCAGAGATAGAAAAACTAAATGTGTGGTTCAAAATAAATAAATTGTCGCTAAATGTCAAAAAGACTAATTTTATGGTTTTCTCAAACAGAACAGAGCTGCATGAAATTGTAATGTCTATGAATGGAAATAAAATCGAACGAGTGTACGTAACTAAGTTTTTAGGAGTTTATATGGACAGTAAACTTAACTGGAAAAATCATGTTATGAGCGTTAAGTACAAATTATCAAAATGTTCATCAATTATATACAGATTTAGACAATTATTAGATACCAATGCACTTCGCACCTTATATTGTAGTCTTTTTTTTACCTTATTTGTCTTACTGTGTTGAAATATGGGGTTCAGCCAGCAAAATTTGCCTAGAGTGCATTGTTAGGAGTCAAAAAAAGGATTATAAGGATCATATCCAAAGTTGGTAAATACGAACATACAAATCCTCTGTTTTGTAAATTAAAAATTGTCAAATTTCATGACCTAGTAGAACTAAAAATTTCGGTTGTTATGTATAACGCTCTTCACTCCGCATTACCGGTAAATATTCAAAAACGCTTTTCGATTGTTACTGGTGATCATTTGTACAGTTTAAGAAGTGTATGAAAATTTAAAACTAGCTATGTTCGTACTACTTTAAAATCAAAATGTATTAGAGTTTATGGTGTTAAAATCTTTAATAGCCTTCCACGTGAAGTTGTTGAAGTTAAAAATATTTGTCAATTTAAATGTCTTGTTATTGTTTGCGAGGTATGAACTCGATAAGTGTTAAGAGAAAATATGTCGGCATAAGCTTAAATCTGATGGTATTTTTGTAAACTGTTGTTGCTTGGTAGTCTATGTTATAAAAGTTAAAGGTAATAAGGCGAATATTCATATAAGTTTGTGACTTTCTTTACTCGCCTGTTCTTTCTATGTCATCAAATATTCGTAAAATTGACATGATTCTGGAAACATCGACTTGTACATAATTGTTTGCTCAGAAGAATAAAACTGTTTGAATTGAATTGAATTGTGTGGTAGCAAATAATTCACAAGGTTTGGTCTGACAAAAAGTAATCAGAATAAGTCAACTTTCTTAAGTATTTTCTACAAACATTTTACATTCGAAGTATTATCATTTTTGTCTTTCATGTCTGTATATTTTAGCATCAAGACCTTTTAGTTAACTCTATTGGTGTTCAGAGTGAGCTTAAATTAAGGAATTCAGTTTAAAAAGAAAAAAAGCTCCTGTTTGTAGTCGTTGTTATAAAACAGCTGGCCTCTGAGGAGATCAATCTGTTATGTATAAACACCGGCTGGCTGGATAATTCCAAAAATTGTACCTCTCTTTATGAGTACTATTTTCGCGGAATCCAGTGGATCTGCAGAGTTAAAAGGTGTTATGCATTACAGAACGTGGAAATTTGCTGACGGACAAAAGTGGCACAGCAGGTAGATTTACCAGAGGTCAAATGTTTTATAACAACGTTTTTACAATTGAAGTGTGTAGCCAATCACAGCACATTTGTATGTCATGTGATCAAACTGTTACATTTGTTTGTGTACACTTTTGAACATGGAATATTTTCTTAAAATGACTGATCATATTCATAATGTTAGCGAAATTCAAATATTATAGCTGTAAAAGCGTTCCAAAACATTGTGATTTTCAGTTCTGAGATGCCAGAAGGTAACAAATATGTGATAGAGATTCATTTCTGAGCGATATTAGCATATCTGGTAGGACGACCTGGTAGCTCCGAGTAGCTCTGACTTGTATAACATCGTACATCTCTCTGTCAGAGCTACGAAGCCTTCCATTGTTCCACTAATAGGGGTCAATTTCATATTTTCTGAGGCACGAATCCTGCATACCAGCCCCTATTATTCAAACATCTACAGAAAGTTCATGCCTAATATGGCTTTTTTGTAAAACAGGCACAGTTTTTAGTGAGCTGTATATCTTTCATTTGTTCATAAAAGTGCAGAAAAGTTAGCTTTCGCACCCACCTGTCAAATGTTTGTTTACATTCTGCCCCTTAAATGTCACGTGACCAAAGTCAAGAGACCGAAAATTTAAATAAAGGGGTCATAGTTTATTTCTAAAATACATAGTAAAATAGTTGATAGATACAGAGTTAGGTATAAATTTATTTTGTATACCCACAATATTTTTTATTTATTTTTACGCTCTTTGTGAAATATCAATTAAAAAATTTTTTGGTGGAAAATTGCAAAAATTATTGTTACTATTTCACGTAATAAATTATGCTCCCTGTATACAAACAAATGTCAATTATTGCGGGAGATTGGGGTTATTTCTGTATTATTTTCCTTTAAAGAAAGCGTAACACAGAAGTTGTATATGATTACCGTTGTAATTTGAGGGCCTTTAGCAAATGCCAATAAAAACCTATGGTTTAAGTTAAGAAGATATTGGGGTGCAATTTAAAAATGTATTTCTGATTTGATATGCAATAACGCATCCTCTGTGTGTGTGAACAAATTTATTGCAGTAGATTTGTAGCTATTTTCACGTTCTTTTTAACCCAGCCGACTTTGTCACTATAGGGAGCTTGAATGTATGTGCGTATGTTAAACTTTTTCTTTAAAATGCTACTCCTCCTTCAGTTTTGCTCCAATCGTTTTGATATTACGCAGGAATGTTCCCTGGGTGGTCCCCCACGTGGCTATTACTTTTTTGACGATTGACGAGAAACTGAAAATGGCGGCTTTATTTTGTCCCCTTTTTGACCCATTTTTAAGATGCTACTCCTGCTACAGGTTTACACAAGTCGTTTAGATGTTACGCAGGGATGTTCCCCAGGGGTTCGCCTGAAAGGTGGTTCTCCACCTTGACTTTGCTTTATTCGCAAATGACAAAAAATGCCGAAATGGTGGAATTTTAAAAATTTTGTAAAATTGTGTAAATGTCAGTAAATACGTGAATCGTCAAACCCCAACCTCTCCAACATCCCTTTTCGGGTAGCCTCCAAATTCGAATTAAATGCATTTTACATACTTCATTTTTTGCCTAACAGTATTCGTTTCAGAGTTTTTCTCTCTTTCCTTGTTTGGTAACTCGGCTGGGTCCTTGGACATGCTTGTTTAACAATCATATCATTTTGGGAGCATTTAGTTAACGCTACTTAAGTCGTTCAATCTTATACCAGGATTGGGTTTTGGACGTTCCGGAACGTATTTCGGACCGGACCGTGCCCAAAACGTGGTAAAAACCGCCTATAAGGGTTTTTACCCGTCCGAAATGATCCGAGACTAAAACAACTAAACTTCTATGGACTAAAGACACTTATTCGAGGTGCTTATTGCTCTCAATTAACAAAAACTAAACTTGATGCATTTTATACATAATTCTGCCTTTAAATATTTCTTTGAATTGTTTAGTATGTACACAATATTTACACAATGTTTCAAGATATTAAGCAGATGTGGAGTCGTCTCCGCCCACCCCCAGAGCAGTATACGGTGGCAAAGGGATTATATCGCGCAAGAGGCACTCCGAGAGAAGCCACTGTAGTGCCATATTAGGATTCAGATTCAGGATTAAAGCGCGCTCTAAATTTTGGGTGTTAAATAAACAGCAATCGAACTCTTCAGGCACGCATTATTTAAATAGTGGTGGGTTGGACTGTTTGCTGATGTGACATTTGCGACTTACACAGCAAAAAAGCGTTTTCAGGGGTGGACTGTTTGCTGATGTGACCTTTGCTACTCACACAGCAATGTGGACTGAAAATGTTTTCATAAGCAGAAACGTTAATTTAAAAAACAAACAGGGAAATGTTTGAATGAACAGAGAAACGCGTTTTGTATATTTGAATAGTTTAAATTTGACAGTCCCGTTTCGGACAGCCCAAAACTGTTTTGAACAGGACGGTAAAAACCTGGTTTTTACCAGGGGTTCTTACCATCGTGTCCAAAACTTGCCAACCCTGTCTTATACAATACCGCCACAGTGGGCCCTCAGAGCGATTGAAATTTGACTTTTATATCGATTTCAATGCGAGAAATTGAATCGGGGACTCAAATTGCCTGTGAGGAGCCATTTCTAGGGGCTAAGTAGCTGTAAGCAGCTGGTCCCTATTTCTGATGGTCCAAGTTATTTATGTCCCACTACTTGTGGTTGTTAGAAAATGTGGTCAAAATATAAAATACCATACTCGTCAATCTCATCTTGCGTTGAAAACGTTTAAAAATATTTTAGGATGTACGGGCAGAGACGGAGAAAGAAGCGGCCTATGCACTGTGTGAAAACAGTGGAAGTGAGCCGTGGTAAAAATGGATACGGCTTCACTATCTCGGGACAGGAACCGTGTATTCTCAGCTGCATCGTCAATGGCAGCCCGGCCGAGCGCGCTGGCCTGCGCACGGGAGATTACCTTATCTCTGTCAATGGTGAGTGCACCTTAGAATAAAACCGGGGGGGAGGGGAGGGGGTTTGAATTTGCCGGTACTGTTGTAGTTCTTACCTGAAAAATTTATGTGTGTGTTTTGCTAAGATTTTGATAAGCCTTATTCGAGTGGTGTCTGCTTGGGTTAATATTATAAATCGTAATTAAATTGTTTTAGGGATGAATGTTGCTACGGCGTCGCATGACGACGTTGTGAGGTTGATCGGCTCCTCCAGTGGAGTCCTTCTCTTGCAAATCGCTGAGAACGGGCACAGTTCTGACTCATCTGACAGTGAGTACCACGCGAAGCCCAAGTCAAAGTACAACAATCGGCGCGGGCACCGCTCCCGCCGGGATGACGCACCGGGTGGCGACCGCAGGACAGGCGAAACGGGCAAACAAAGCGTTCACAGAGCGCGTGATGTGTATCGGAGTGTCAGCCCTACCAATAGAGAGGTCGAGGCGTATTTCAACGAATACGCCGCTCACCACCGCCACCCAGAGCAGCGGATCGGCTACAGAACGACTGGAATAGAGAACGTGGATCCGTACGAGGGTGAGCCGTACGCGCATAGACGCGTGAAACACGCAAGCACCGGTCAGATGAATAAACACGGACGCCCGCAGAACAGACACACCAAGCATACAATCATCACTCGCGAGCATCGCTTGGGGTTAACGAAAAGTGCCAGTATCTCGGACGGCTTCGGGGTACGCCATCTTTTGCCAACGAGCGCCACCCCTCTGATGCCTACCAATCACGAACGACACTTGTCTACGTCGTCTTCTTCCTCCACCAACACGTACCTACCGATGGCCGGTCGGGTCGCGCAGCAATCACGTGAGGTGCGGCATTGTGACGTCGATCAACCAGACGCGTCTCGGAGACAGGTGGAGGACGAGGATGACCTTGATAACGTGGAGTTCCCGGGCAATCTACGCGTCGTCGTGGGCTACGTGGGATCGGTGGAGATGCCGCGGGAGACGCGCCTGAGTGCGCGATTACAGTCAATCCGCAGCGCCGTGCGCCGCTTGCAGGTCGAGCGGAAAGTGCACACGATGGTACTCATGGTGGTTACCTTCGAAGGCGTCACTTTAGTGAACACGATGGGAAATACTGTAGCTGTTTACCCGGCCAGCAAATTGACTTTTAGCGGTGTGAACTTAGACGACAAACGATTCTTTGGTATTGTTACTTCCCAAGGAGATACAGTGGGCGATAACGAAGGGTCCTTGGGTGGTGCCTGCCATGTTTTTATGGTGGATCCTGATTTAAGCGTTCATACTGTACACGCGAGTAAAGCCAGACACTTCGGTATCCAGTGTACGATTCATGCCCAATCACAGCGATGCATGGAATTTCCTAAATCCGCCACAGTCATCGTGACGTGTATCTCACGACTTTATCATGACCGGCCGGGCGGGGCTTACGAGAGTGGCATGGCACGGCTCAGTGCCTTCTCCCAGCCCGTACCCACAGCACAGCGGCACGACAGCACTGCGAGCAGTAACAGTGACAGCGGCCTGGGTTTAGCCACCGGTGAGAAGGCTCCGGGTGTGGCTGAAGCACAGCCAGCCAATGGACAGGTGTATGTCGTGGAATTGGGCCAGGGTCATGATCAGAGCAACCAATCAGCTTCTTCGGTTCTCTCAACAATGGACCCCTCGAATAATTCGTCCAATAACAGTTCGACGCTGCAAGGTATTTCCATGGATATTACTGACGTGACTGGAAATTCTTCGCAATGGAATGCTTCTGTGAATTCTGCCAAATTACAAGACTCTGGTGCCCGAAGCAGTCTTCAGAATAAAAATACTTCGTTCACCAGCTATCATTCCATTTCGAGTAATCAAAATAACCATTCAGGATTGCAAAGCCCCATCGACCAGACATTCTTCGGTGCCAAGTCATTGGATGGTGCGAACCAGTCGTATTCTAGCACTGTGTTATCAGCTCAAGATTTAAGCATGACTGAGTTAAACAATGGGGGCGGCAAGTTCGATGTAAGGGCCATGCCAAACCCAAAAGGGTTCGCGGACAAAAGTGACAGTTGGAAGAATTTGCTTGAAGATCAAAACAGTGCTGAAAATTTGCGTCGAAGCATGAGGAAATTCCTGGCTGTCAATAAAGGCAATGAAAGTGACGCAGAATCAGTTAAATCTCTTGATCTCGCCTTTGAACATGTAGAGGGTCATTCAAAGACCATACCGGGCTCGAGTGATGTTGATTCGTCCCCTCCTCAGCCAATGGATGTTGACCATTCCCCGCCTCCTCCACTTCCGTCTCGGGGTATGCGCGGCAGTTCCTCTGGACCAAACCTACAGACTCTGCAACCGACCATACGCGTCAATCCTAACAGATTGAGTCCCAGGGTCTTTCCAAACACTGGTTCAGCTGACGGTATAGCAAGACCAAAGACACACTCGGATTCTGCGGTGATAAGGTCGCTGGATGTGGATACACAGTACATGCCACCACCCCCACCGCTGCAACCGTCGCATCCCACAACCAAACCGCCAGTACCGCCATCTATACTAAAAACTCCCCAGCGGCGTGTCCAGGCAGAGAGACCGAAGTCGACCCCTCCCATCCGGGGTGCGTCCAGAGGCATGGAGGTCGATTACGATTCCGACCCGAATGAGCTTAGTAGTTTTGCAGATACCCTCGATGTCACCAAAGATGTGGCTATGATCAAGAGCGAAGTGAATAGCAGCGGTGTGTTGGGGCGAAGATATCAGGTAAAAGTCATACTAAAAATAACAGGACCGAATGCTCGAGGTAGAATTTAAGTCCTAAGCTATCAATATAACGCATAGTTTTGCTGCTAGATGTTTTTAAAAGTGTTTTTTTTTTCTGTTGCATTGCAAGCTGCTTGAAAAGTAATAGATGTAAGATATTTACAACACAATTTCAGCTCTTGAACTTTGAAGTGAAAAAATGTTAATTGAAAAAGTCTATTGGGTGTGTTTGATGGCCTTCATGCGCCACGATTGCGTGACACTTGACGTGTGTGTGTATGGAGGGGTGTCGGTGGCTTTGCTGTAAGTCGTTGGCGGACATTCACTCCCAGAGTCTGCGGATCATCCGTCTCTAAAACGGTGCTATTGAGGTTAATCTCTGTGTGCCTTTCAGTGATTGTTTGTTATTCTCACGGCGAGGAATTGGAAGGGAGAAAATCTCATATATGAGTAGAACATGTTACACAGCCGTTGACTACTTATTTAAGGCATTGTGTTAGAGCCATTTTTATGCAGACTTGTCCGTTGTGACAACTTCTTTACGGTACTCCCAAAACTTCCTCAAAGATTGCCGTAAACTTTGCTGAAAGCAAATAGATTATAGGCTGGCGTACAGTTGCACTTCATTATCTCAGACCAGTATATTTTGAATACTCGTTTATCTCCAAGCTTTTTAGTCACGACCGGGGCTACAGTTCTGGTTGCTGTGCATTGCTCCCACCCTGATAGTCCATTTCCCATGATTTATTATATAGATGACCTAAAAATTTGCGTGTGTTTCATTTGGGTTTCCATTAGAATGATCCCGCATCATGCATTTCATCCGAGAGCAGGACATTCCAGTCCCTCCCCTCCCCCCTCCCACACGAGACGGTCCTCCGGATCTTTTCATCCAAATGGCTTCCTATGGACGGTTACCCCTAGGATATTATAATGTAATTCACAATCGTGTTTTAAAGAAATCAAGTTTTTCGATCTTGTAATTACAGTTCTAAAGTGGGGCTGATGTTAGATAGCAATCTGTATGGTTATTTTTATACTTGGTTGCAATTTTCGAAATGGGACAGTGAATTGCAGTTATTTTTTTCAACTGAAATTCAAATCGCAGTGATGTTCCATTGCAATCTATCGCTTTGCTTTTTTCTTGACTGATCTTTTAACTGGATGGTTTGAACTGCGGTTAATTTGTGACTGATGTTGTTTCTCAGAAAAGTGTTATTTTTAGTCTTTTAATTGAAGTCACCGGGGGGGGGGGGCATCCTGAAGGAGGGGGGATATCCTAGACCGTTTACACTTTCTTGTGAACATAGAACACAGAATTACTTGGCACTTTAGAGCCAAAGTTGTGGGATTATCTACTGAAACAACAGATTATTCAAGGCTTGTCATTGGCCAGCACCGTTTAAAAGCCCTTGTGGCTCTCTCCAGTCAGAATCCCGTCTTGCTCGGTGCTGTACGCTCTACGATGGCTTGATTTTTTTATTATGGCCCGCCCGGCGAGGGACCATATAGTAATTGACTTGAGTGCGTGACTGAAATCGAAATTTCAGGTAATACCTGGAAAACTTATTTCGATGATGAAATAAGGTGATTTTGAAGAAAAGTTTTTGTCGCCCGTTGTGTGCACACTCATAGACTGAGTTTTTTACACTGAACTTGTCCTAGGATTTTGCTTCGATCAACCTAAAATCTATATGGATTGAAAGCTTATGGGACCTAGTTGTGCACTTCCCCTTTGGGCCGGTGTCGGTCCGTCCTTCGGTGCGTGAGAGAGGTCTGTATAAGGGGTTCCGACAGAACCCCCCGGGACCAAACCCCCCCCCCCCCCCGACCAAACTCCCCAGGACCGAACCCCTCCTGGCGCGTAACCCCCATGCCAAACCCCCCCCCCCCCCCCCACACACACACATATGGAGAGGACCAAACCCCCCTTCCCACTCCAACAATTATATTTGAACTTTTAAGCAGCCTCCGATCTTCTGTAATCGTTACTTAATGATTACTGATTATAAATGTATAAAAGATACATAACGAGCTTTGATCTCAAATGCAATCAGAACTGTTCTGTTCTATCATCTTACAATCACAGGATCTGAAGTACAATTTATATCCTTGCCATGTAGTCTCAGACTAGTAGTCTGTATGTCGGTTGCAATTAAAACATCTGAAGGACGAATTCCTGTTATTTATAAATCACAGGAGTCCACATTGTGTGCGGAATTGTAATTATACAGCCAACTGCTGAATTACAATTATACAGCCAGCTGCAATTAATTTTTTCCGAAGTAGACGATATTACTACAGAGGCCAATCAGTACGCTAAGGCATGTGACTGTCAAAAACCACTGGCTTCCCGGAGTCGGTTTTTTTTTTATTTGAGAGTCCTCCAGAGAATTGTTGTAAAATCATGATGCAATAAATGTGTGTTTAAATTTAACATATTATATTGACATTTTTATTAGGTTGAGAGGGGGGGGGGGTTTCGTCCGATCGGGGAGAGGGGGGTTTATGCGCGTGGGGGGTTT
The DNA here is from genome assembly GCA_949752745.1 of Protula sp. h YS-2021. Lineage (NCBI taxonomy): Eukaryota > Metazoa > Annelida > Polychaeta > Sabellida > Serpulidae > Protula > Protula sp. h YS-2021. The sequence continues at coordinate 56,076,710 of OX457029.1, read as the reverse complement.
GGTTCCGGGGGGTTTGGTCCGGGTGATTTAGTCACAGGGGGTTTGGTCCCGGGGGTTCTGTCCTAGACCCCTGTATAAGAGGCCTTGTATAATGTTAAGTTATATTTCTTTGAGATTTATTTGCATTTTTATTAGGGGTGGCGATATTTATCGATACAGCGATATATCGCGATATGTTTTCTCACGATACGTATCGCGATACGAATTTTGAAATATCGATATTTTTCGATATTTTCCGCTGCATGTTTAATTCAATATTTTTGGGTGATATCTGCAATGCTGCTGTTCATCATTTGACACATCATATTCGGCTGCTTTTCGTTTTAGATATATTTTTACGATATTTTTTCATGTAAATTTCTTACTAAGTCGGCCAATTATAGTGTGATAGAACATGGATATTTTTTTGCTATATTGGATATGAACTGATTGGATAATTGAGTGATAACTTGATAAAAAGAACATGTGACATTTTGCGATTCAATGTCAGAGTAGACGCTGTGTTGTTGTTTCAGTTTTAAATACTGTTGATGTTTCAACCCAGGCCCACCTCCCACACATTACCCATGTGGTGTCTGTGCAACTGAAGTTCTGCAATCCCAAGATGCGATTGCCTGCGACAATTGTGAGCTCTGGTATCATACACAATGTATCGGTATGTCTTCCATATCTCACACAGGCTACATAAATCATTCCAGCCTAGTATGGATATGCACGAATTGTAATCTTCCGACGTATTCCAAATCTTCTACTCTCCACAGTTTCCAACTAAACACTCGGAATACATTTAACCCGCTGTTAAATGAGCCTTCGGTAGCCTCTAATGTTGTAACAAACCTCGAAGTTTCTTCCATAGTTACAACAACACAGATGCACTTTAATCCAGCTCCAAACGCTACATCAACCCCAAACAAACCAGCGAAAAGTAGAACACGCGCACCGTCAAAACTCAAAACTATGTCGGTTAACTGCGACAGTATCCGTAGTTTGGACAAAAGATCCGAACTTTACAGTTTAATTGACCAGCATCAACCCCACGTTATTTTCGGCCAAGAATCGAAACTATCAAATGACCTGCCATCAAGTGAAATATTCCCACATAAATATGTGGCTTTCCGAAAGGACCGTGATAGTAAAGGTGGAGGTGTATTCATCCTAGTGAGGAAGGACTTAGAATATGTGGAAGGAGCCCTTTCTGATATAAAATCGAGTATCGAAATTATGTGGGCACAATTAAAACTTTCAGACGGCAAACTTGCAAATATAGCTTCATTTTACCACCCACCAAGTTCTAAGATAGGAACCCTCAAGGATTTGAACGAAAACTTATCACATGTGCTCAATCGTTTCAGAAATATTCCTACATATATAAGTGGTGACTTTAATTTACCTGCGATAAATTGACCTTCAAATACTGTATTACCTGGTAATAATACATCACAGTGTGAATACTTTTTGGACTGTCTGAAAGACCATGGCTTATCCCAGCATGTGAGCGAGGTAACGAGACCGCCTTCCAACAACGTGCTTGACCTCCTTTTAACAAACCATCCTTCCTCTGTGACTTCCGTTACAAGTCTACCTGGAATGTCAGACCACAACGTTGTGTTGTCTGAGATTGATATTAGCCCCAAAACTACCATTACACCTCGGCGTAAAATATTTAAATTCGATAAAGCAAGCTGGCCCGATGTGAAGGTAGCTGCAGATAACCTGCGCTCACAGTATTTTGCAAGGGATCCTGATCAATACACAGTGGAAGAAAATTGCGAATTCATTGAAAAAGGTGTTTCGGTAATCATGAACTCTAAAATTCCAAGCAAAATGTCGCGGTCAAAAACGTCATACCCATGGATAAATAGAGGAGTTAAAAATATACAAAATAAAAGGGATAAAGCGTATGTAAAAGCAGTAAAATCAAGAAGTCCCCAGGACTGGGAAAAATTCCGTGAACTTTGTCGTCTTGCTAAAGAATCTGTAAGGAAAAGTCACCGAAATTATGTCGAGGAAATCATTGGGAAGAGCTTTGACGAAAACCCCAAAACTTTATGGAACTATATTAAAAGCCTACGCAAAGAAAAGCATGGTATACCAAACCTTAAAACAAAGGATAGTCTTGCAACTACTGATGTCCTTAAGGCCGAAGCGCTTCAATGCCAGTTTACTTCTGTATTTACAAAAGAAGATAGGGGAAATGTGCCATCATTAGAACAGCGCTTTTCCAATATTGCTGACCTAGAAATTGGGCGTGAGGGGGTTGAGAAACTCTTTAACACGCTAAACCGAAATAAAGCATCCGGACCAGATGCCATCGCCTCAAAGCTGCTAAAGGAATGCGCCCATGAGTTAGCACCAATTTACACGCACCTTTTCACTCAAACTTACAAGTCATCCGTACTCCCAAAATCTTGGACACACGCAAATGTATGCCCTATCTTCAAGAAAGGTGAGAAAGATCGGCCTAGTAACTATAGACCAGTATCACTCACATCAGTGCCATGTAAGGTTATGGAACACATTATCTTTTCTCATATCTGGAAACACTGTAACGTGAACTCAATAATTACTAGTAAACAACACGGATTCAGAGGTGGCATGTCATGCACTACCCAATTAATAGAGGCCATACATGACTGGACGTCTGTTTTAAACTCCGGGTCAGGACAAGTGGATACGATCCTGCTTGACTTTAGTAAAGCCTTTGATGTAGTCCCCCATGAAAGACTACTAATCAAGTTACGTAGCTATGGGATTAATGGTCGCACCCATGGATGGATTAAGGCCTTTCTACATAAACGAACCCAATCAGTATTTGTAAATGAATCCCAGTCCAGTGTGCAAGAAGTATCGTCTGGCGTACCCCAAGGTACAGTTCTGGGACCTTTACTCTTCCTCATGTTTATAAATGACATCGAGGAAGGCCTCGTAAATCAAATTCGACTTTTCGCGGATGATAGCGTCATCTATCGCTCTATTTGCTCGGAAAACGATGCCCTATCGCTTCAACAAGATATTGAAAAACTACAAAGATGGGCTTCAAAATAGCAGATGAAGTTCAATGCCGAAAAGTGCAAAGTCCTCCGCCTTACGCGCCGGACGAAGCATAAGATTATGTACCCATATTGCATGTCAAAGGTCCCATTCCCCGCGACAGATTCTGATTATCATTTTCTCGAAAGTATACAGTCGGACAAATACTTAGGTGTTATTCTTGATCAACGCCTAGATTTCAACCGCCAGGTTGATGAGATCACTAAAAAGGCAACAAATATTTTGAACCTGTGCCGCAGAAACCTCCACATGTGCTCCGCCCAAGTCAAGGAATCTGCGTATAAAGCGCTTGTTCGTCCTCACCTGGAGTACGCCTCCCCCTGTTGGAATCCTCACACCCAACGCAATATCAATAAAATTGAATCCGTGCAACGGCGCGCAGCCAGATTTGTGCTCAACGACTATCACTACGGCCCGGATGCCCGTTTAACGGAGAAAATAGCAGCACTCGAGTGGCTCCCCCTTCAACACAGAAGAGCGGTCACGGATGCCTCGTTGTTTCACCAGATCCGCAATGGCTTGGTTAATGTCACCTTCCCCGGTATCGTTCAGCCAAACCCCCATTTTCCAAACATGTACATGTTGCCGCAGTCACTCTCTGATACGTACAAGTACCAGTATTACGTCCGCTCGTTGCGGTTTTGGAATACGCTTCCTGCCGTTATACAATGTATTCAGTGCCCTACAATCTTCAAGCAAGAAGTGACCAAATGGATAAAACCGCGGACCTGGGTGAAGTCATCCCCTGACCAACACCTGGGAGACTACCGAATAAGCTCCCCTCAGATTTTAGTGATCTTATTTTGTTGTTAACCTGCACCAAGGATTTTAGTTTGCACGTTGTGATGTCGCCTCCAAGACGGCTAATAAGCCTATTCGGAGTAATGATGGAAGATGGAAGAGGTAAAAATATACCAGTCAGACATTTAAGTTTAGATACTCAATCAAACAGACATTCTTAAAATTTAATTATATCAGGGTTGAAACGTCGTAAAATTTTTTAAAAAGCTTAAAAAAATCAACATTATTTACCTGAAAATACTCAGAAAAAAAGTTAGTCGTCCGAGCCAAAATCTCAACCCTGTATATATGCTGTTTGTTCAATGGGATTAATGTCACTGATGTCATCCGAAACCACTATTGCCAACATACTTTTTGTATTTGTTATAACGCCATTATCTATAACTAATCAATGCCGTAGGTAAGTGTTACAATTCCTGGAAATAAAGCCATAAAACAGCTGCATTTTTTCACTTTTAAAGAATTCAAAATATCGCGATATGTATCGCGATACACAGCCAATATCGCGATACGTATCGCGATACAGACTGCGCCGCGATACCCAACCCTAATTTTTATGCATGGCTTGATATATTGAATACTCGTCGATGGGACAAGATGCTTCGCCTTACAACTTTAAAATATATATAGATATGTTTCGGAATGCAATGGTTTAGGCGGGCCATACATGCTCTAACGGACACATTTCTAGTTTTTTTCCAAGACCCTGGCGCAGCCGCAATGTCCAAACCCCAGTTTATTACCATCGGTCACCCGAAGCCTCTGATATCTCGAAGTAAATTGTTCTTGCTCCAAGAACTTCGAAATAACGAGGCTCCACTGTACTTTGTGTTGGTTCAGTTCAGCCTGTGACACAATCGGGCCACACCGAGCACTAGCCTTCAGTATAATTTCTTTTTCGTCCTTTGTTTCGCGTTTACCAAACGTGCTGCGATGAAGGGGTGGGGTGGGGGGGGGGGGGTAGCATAGGCATCTTGGACGTTTGCCTGGTCCCATTATATTCCGATTTGGTTTTTTAAGTTCTGTTAAGAAATCCAGAGGCTTAATAAGGAAAATTAAAAATAAGAATACATCAAGCAAATAAAATATACATATTTTTCTGAAGGCGAAATTAGGCTCTTTCGACAAAGTGAGTCTATTCTGGAACAGACTCATGAGGCTCGATACAAATGAAATATATAGAGAATGATAGAATTGAATTGCCCTTACTCTAAGTTTAACTACTCCAGAGTAGACAAACTTTGACTGTTGTGCTCTGTTTTGTAAATTTCGAAAACACATTTGGCTTCTTATTTTGCTTGATATATTAAATAACAGAATGTTATTTCTTAATGCACCAGTGTTGCTTAGACGAAGGGTGGTGTGCGGCCTTAATGGTGATACCCTATCAATCAAATAAAAGACAAAGAACAGTAGAATTTACGTGTGTTTAGACAGTGTCTCAAAAATTTTTCCAACAAGATTTGTGAAGTTATGCGTTTAAAGAGTGTGAAACCACATTTGAGGGGTTGTGTTGTTGTTTCGATTGGTCAAATGCTACTCGTCCAATTGCCGTTTCAGTAAAAATAAGCTGTGAACTGGATGCCGAGCCGATAATATTAATAGACTTAGGCATCAGATGCTGCACATGATGATAGAGATACCCTAGCTCTAACCAGGTCGGTATTTGGCTCAATAAAATATGCTCCCCAATCGAAACAATTATGTGTCAGTTTACATATTATGATCCTTGAGAATATGTCTGAATAACCCCTTACAACTTTACCATTTTTATCTTACAGAATGTTGCAAGAAGAAAAGCTAAAATACTTTTTTTTCGGATCTTGACTACACAAGTGCTGTTGTGGTGCTCTGTATTTTCATGTAGAAACCTACAACTTGGTCTATTGTATACTGCAAGACAATCACCATCACAAATGTCAAATACTAACTTTTTGGCGTTTGGCCACCGTAAAATAATGAGAAATTCGCAGTCATTCTGGCCGTGAACAATATATAGGCCAGTGTGAAAAGAAAGCTAGACGATTCCTGTACACAAGTGCGTGTATAATAAGTCTATAATTACTGGAATTATCATGTCATTTTAAGATATATATATACTTTTAGTTTTCGTTACGCTTATGTAAAAGGCTGGTTGGCAACAGCCCAGTTAAGAAGTGCGCTCTGAAACGATAAATTAGCATTTCACTGTGCACGCGTTTAGCTGTGAGAGTTTGTTTAACCTACATGGGCGCTTTATGTTTCCTTATCGAAAGCGCAATGAAATCTTGAGCCTGTTTCTCGCCAATATATTGACAAGCCGAGAAATTGTCAGTGAGGGGAGAAAGGGTGGCTTGGGGGATATAGGGTATATGCAGCCGGCAATATCTGTATGTTTATTCTATTTCTATATTCTATTCCGTTAGTTCCCTATGAGTGCTCTTGGTTAGATTTTGAAGTGGCTAGCCGCGGGTTGAGGGGGGGGGGGCACAGTGGTAGTTTCGCTGTTTTTCCAGGTAACGGATTGTTAGGCCCCAACCCCTGAAAGGGGAGGGGCCTAATGAGTTACCTTCTGTCCGTCTGTCCGTCAACATCTGTTTTGTAGAGTTTGTCCGCGCCTGTACTCTGCAACGATATGGTGTATGATTTTGGTACCCTGCACAGTGAAAATATATATATTACAGATGTGCCTTTTCATATTATTGTTGAAATCGACAAAAAAATGACCAAACTAGGACTTGTTAAATTTATGCGTTAACTTAGTATAGAGATAGATTTTTGTCCGCGACAGTTCTCGAAAGCTATTAGGCACCGGCTGTTGTTACCTTGCATAGTGGAAATATATATATTGCAGATGTGCCTTTTCGTATTATTGTTGAAATCGGCCAAAAATTGACCAAATTAGGACTTGTTAAAACTGGGCAAAATTTATGCGTTCACTTAGTATAGAGATTGAGTTTTGTCCACGACAGTTCCCGAAAGCTATTGGGCTCATGCTTTTGTTACCTTGCATAGTGGAAATATATATATTGCAGATGTGCCTTTTCATATTATTGTTGAAATCGGCCAAAAATTGACCAAAGTAGGACTTGTTAAAACTTGACAAAATTTATGCGTTCACTTAATATATAGATGGAGTTCTGTCCGCCAAATTTCTCCAAAGCTATAAAGGCACATGCTTTTGTTGCTTTGCATAGTGGAAATATATATATTGCAGATGTGCCTTTTCATATTATTGTTGAAATCGGCCAAATATTGATAAAAAAATTAGGACTTGTTAATGTTTTCTAGGCGATTCTGTCTGCGAATTGGGGGGTTGGGGCCATGTGTATTTCCTAAATATTTTCTTGTTGGAGGAGGGTTGAGTTTGTGAGTACCAACCTACAAAAAAGACAATGGGGATCCCGTTGAGGACAAAGTGTTGAGATTGCAAGTCCCGCCTGGAACTCGGTCAGATTTACCGCAGCCCTTGTAAGTCACTCAGCTTGCGACCACAACGGTCAGAAATTTATTTAAAACCAGTGGAATTCATTTCACGCCCTTTCGAGAAACGGTGTATCGAAGCCGTCGGATAGGTTTGAAATGTGATGGGGGTAACAAAAGATTCTGCACCGAGCTTGTTTGTTTTGTTTTTGTTTTTGTTCTTTTTTTTTTTTTTTTTTTTTTTTTGCAATTTAACCTAAATTTCCAAGATTATCGGCCAGAACGGCAGTATTTCAGAAAAAAAAACAAATGCTACTTGTATGGGAGTTACGATTCAGTCGTTTTCAAAATTTAATAGAAGTGATCCCAGGTGGCTCTTCAGCGGGGTTCAGTCAAAATTGAAAAAAAATCGGGATGGTTTCAAAAAACACACACACACAAACACTGCCACTCGTTCCCCAGTCCAATTGCTTTGAAACTGGGTAGCGGTGGTCCTCCAGCAGGTCCTCTACCAAATTTATATTTTGTAAAAAGTGGTAGCCCTCTCCTTTCGCCTTTATATGGTCTTCACTTCTACGGCTCAGGACATTGTCCATGGACAGTCTTGTTATTATTTCCCTCGGATTTGGCCAATCTGTTTCATATACAGAAAGAAAATGGTTTGATCCTAGAATCGTGATTTCATGTGTAAAATATGTGTGAGCGAATTGCACTTGCTACCCCAGACATGTACATGTGTCTCTCGGCGAATTTGTGGTTAAAAGATCTGCATGAAAAGGCTTATTATTACAGCTAAATCGAAATATAAGAAGTGCGTCGGGATTTATTAATCTGTGCGGTCGTTGCTGAACGCCCTACGGGATGTGTGATTTGGTTTTTTTTACTAAGCGACATAGACGTTTAAAAAATACCCTTCATAGTGATAAAGTACACAAGTACTGGCTAGTCCAAGTAAAGTGTGACAAATGGTTTTAAACTATTTTCTGTTACGTGTCTGCAAGCGTCCACAGAAACACATGGCGTGAAAAAAAGCGGAAAGTTTGTGATAACAAATAGGTTCAACGTGTTGCTGCGCTTAAAGATCAGAGGTGATTATTCAGTTCATTATATTTATAGTTATTTTATTTGCTTAGCCAATTTTAACTTCGCTTTTCAGTTCAGTCTGTTTGTTGGCCCCCCGGAGGGTGACTATAGGTGGGTTGTCGTCCGTCTGCCTGTCTGTCGCAGGCTGTAGTCCCGGAGGGTGACCATAGGTTTGGTTGTCGTCCATCTGCCCGTCTGTCGCAGGCTGTTACACCCACCTTGATGATCTGTTTTCTGTGATATTCGACCTATCAAAGTGAGTAGGTGCACGTCATTTTAGTTTATTGTGACCTTGATCCAATTTCAATGTCACAACGGCAGTCATCTTGGAGTTTTTCTGGAAATTTCTTGTTGACCCGATAAATTAAAAACTTGTTGACTGATCATCACCCAATTTTAGACAATGTTTAACCAGTTCGAAATCGCGGTGGGTTGATTTTAGGATCAGTCAGGAAATGTATACCGGGATCGACAGCCCCTCCTCCCCCCTCTTCCTCCGTGCATTCTGGTTTCAGAGGCCGTAAAAGCGCAGTTTGCTTCTATGTCATGGCATTTTGGGTATAATTGTTTGTTGTGATCTAACAGTTGTTACTGTTAGATGCAGTATAATACCCATTTCGGCACAGTCTGTATGCTGCTTTGTCCAACCTTGAACGATTGTTTTGCCACCATCACTCCCAAACCCACCCGCATTTAGCAACTCTCTTAAACTTTGCATATCCGCTGACACCGGGGAACTCCCCAAGCTTTGGTATACCGGCTAATATCGGAGAACCCCCCCTAACCCGCACTTGGTAACCTTCTCAAGCCATTGTATATCCGCTAATACCGGGAACCCCCCCTCCCCCCCCCTCCCCCATGCCTTGCTTGAGCGCTTCCGAATTTAATGGCACCCTCAACCCTCTTTTTACGTAAACTTCGGTGAAATAATTTTTCAAGCGGGAATTAGTAATGAGCCAGCTGCTGTACCACACATAAATAAAACATTTCCACATGACAAACCTCCCCGCTGTGAAGCATAATACTTTGTTATTTTGTTCATTCTTTCATGTATGACATACATTTCTTATAAAAGTATACATTATTACAGGGCATTGGGAGGTAATAATTTGCCGCTCTTTCCTGTTGCGCTTTTTTTTTTTTTTGCCGTCATTTGACATAGACGCACGTGATTGCATGCGCCACACATGGTCCTTGCTGACGTCATGTTGGGTTTGCTTTAGTTGGCGTCAAATGTTGCTTTCAGAGGAAAAAAAACAGCCGTGTTACGGGAGGGGGGATTAATATTCTTTATTTATATATTTATTATATCATTTTATTTATTTGAGCGTATCATATACTGCCTTGTTGCTTAACTTTCAAGTTGCATGTAAGTTATGAATTCCTTACGAAAAAGTCAAGCATTATTGGTTGGGAAAGTTTTGTCGTGTGTACATGCCCCGTTCTAAAAACCAACCCAAGTGAACTGAAGTTGAAAAAAAGAACATTGTTGTCACGAAATACACAATTTAGTTAACAAGATATAAACAGGCCTTCATCATATAATGGTATAATACTGACGGGTAACCAGTCTTGTTATGTGCGATGCGACTGCAAAAGCCCCAGTATGGCAAATTGAACATATTATAACTGCAAAAAAGGGACTGGAGTTTACGTAATTGAGCAGTTTATAAGTGGCTTAATTGCCCGTCACAATTGATCTACACAAGGCAGTGAAATATATATGAACATTAATTTCAAGCAAGCACAATGCCATAAACCTTATGGGAAAATACATAGTACTGAACTGTTAAAGGATAATCTGCGAACTGGTTGTATGATAGTAATTTTCTCCACAAAAATTTCTAAAGGTGTTTGGATCAAAGATATAAAACATGATCTCATTTTTTTATCCTTTCAAGCTTAATGCTATCTTAAACAGCTGCGTGTGAGAAACCAGTGCACCCTGCGAAGGCGTTTGTTTTTCAAATATTCGAGTATGTGATATCTCGAAAGCCGTTGCCTCCAAAGCTTCGCCATTAAAGTAGGTCACGAGACTACCTTTCATAAACGTGTTAGTTTGAAGTATCTACTTCTTTTTGAGTGGAGATTTTTTTGGGATAAATGACTTATATGAGCATGGATATGAATTAAAGCCATCGTGTAAGTTGTGCAAGACGTATGTGAATCCGTGAAGATGAGCCCGGTGCCATGTTCCCCACTAGTGCCACTGTTTCTGGGAATCTATTCAACTTGGCGTCATCACGGGCCGTGTGGCACGTAACGGTGAGTTGTCCCTGCCATCTATGTTAACTTATGAGAAAAATAGGAAAAGGAGCAAGCCGTGAGGAGGGGCGGGGGGGGGGGGGGGGGGACTGGGGATCTGGCTGGCTGGGTAAACGTCTCCCATACAAGTTGGGGTATGTGTGTGCTGCAGTCAATTATCGGATCAAGAAGTTTCCAAAGTTCCTCAAAATTTGTAAACTTCCTGACTTAGTAAGTTTGTTAATTGCCTGACCTATTTCACGAACTTTATAAACTTCCTGATTTGGGGGTTTGAAAATCTGACAGTTTGCCTGAAATAACAAATCATTCATTGCGATAGTCACAGACAAAAATCGGCAAAATCTCCAGATACATGGTTTAAATACAGTTATCTAACTCCACAGTCAATTCAGCTTAGGATGCTCCTTTTGTATTTTCGAAAGAAATCTCCAGATCTCTTAATTTTCCATTTCATGGGGACTTTTCTTCAGCCCTTAATAGATTAGTACAATTATTATTCGTTACCAGAATCAGGATTTCCCATACACAAATGTATTGACATGCAATATCAAGAAAAAAACTGTGAATAGAAAAACGCTTTACATTGTAATAATGACAAAACGTTGCAGCGACTGCACGCAACTCTCGTAACATGCAAACAAAGCATACCTCTTGCCTGTTACATTTTCCGCTAATAACAACAATCTATATTTGAATTTGACCCAGGTCTGTGATTCTGTTCATCATTTATATTTCACGAATTTATTTTATTGATTTGGCGATAGAATTCGAAAACCCGTCCGTTAGCTATAAAATCAGCCGTACCGGTATATATCTCTTCAAGTAAAGAAGAAAATGAAAATCTGATTGATCTCTGATGTTTCGGACTGGAATATTAAAGCCTATTGTCGGAGCTTGGTAATCCGCTGTTGATGTGCTTAAAGGCTCATCACCCACCTCATGCCTTTGATGTCATTCATTCATAACTTTACAGAACGTATGTTAATGGTAAGCTACGCCTAACGCAAAGAATCTCCTTTTCTTTAAAAAAAGGAAAAAAGAACTATTGCGAACTTTAAAAAAGATATATATTATAGTCTGCAAGGTGATAGTAAGATGTGTGTTACTTGACTGAAGACGTGTATTATTAGGTAAAAGTTGTCCACCATATGGTGCTGTAACAGCGTTGGCTTGTGTGTACATGCATGTCTTTCTAGAGGAAATGGACGTCGATATCTTTGCCGTAACTATTAGCGGATAAATGACAGTGCTATGGAAGTCATGAATCGGACCGGTTTGTCGTGGGCGTTTGTATCGCTTAAGCAGTTCAGTTCGAAACGCCACTACTCTCTTCGCAACTGGGTGCAGTGCAGTCGGTTTGAATGCCTGCTTGGATATCATGTCAGCTGGGAAGTGGAGCTGTGTAACTTGATTAAATATGAGGTTGGTTTTACAGGAAATGCAAGTATTTTGGAGTTCAATCGTAGTTCTTCTAAGTACAGTAATTGAACTGCGTATAGTTAAATATCACTTTCTACAGTAATGAAAGTGCACATGTTTATTATAATTCGTTCTGATTACAGTCAACCAGTCGCTGTCTTTGGTTCAATTATATAAACTTAGTGTTAGGACGATCCTGCTAAAGTATCGATTTGTCGGCGATTCTGTCTTTTAGCGACGTGGAATACTTACCAAGTACTTACTTGGAGTCGATTCCCCAGCGACATTTCGAATACGACTGCTCGCAACCCTTTTGCGATTTATTATGATGACAAAACAGTTGTTTTAACGCTCCTACCAAAAATGGCTTGTAAAGTATGTACTAACAACATAAAACATTTTACGTCGATAGAGGCTCCCGATTAATCGATTCCAAAAACGGAACCGATTCCAAACATTAATATAAACATACAATTAAGGGAAGTATCTTACAGAATATATCCTGCGATTCGATCGTTTCCTAACTGCTAAGCATCCACTCAGCAGAAAGAGAAAGGAACAAATTGTTTCCTACAACACAAATATGTTGAACAATTAACACAAAAGACAACTAACATAAGTATCCCTTCCACTTAAAAAAATCTAAAAAAGTAAAATAGAGCGACTTTTCAGAGTTGGGTTGGATGAGCTGCCAATCACGGCATGGGAAAAAGGGGATGGGTAGACGGCTGGGCATCGAGCTCAGATTACCGACTTACATTTCCGTGGTTGCTGCAAAAAAATCTTCCATTCCGATTAAAGAAGTGATCAAAAACTACATGCAGATACCCCAAGTGATGACGTAATTTGCCTAAAACAAGTTGCAGAATAAAAGTACAGTTGTACCTGCAGATGCTTGCTTCAAAGAAATGCGCTTGCTTGTGCTCGTGCAGTGTAGTTAATAGAAAGGGTCTTATACGGACACATTATGAAACCGCTGATTTGGTACTGAAGTCCTGTTTTTCACAAATAAATGTTTAGTCTTTGTAGTCTGTTGCGCACCTCTCGGGCGGTGAGCAAGTGGATAAGTGTACACGTCCGGCCGTATTGGTCCGTATGTCGTCCGTGCATAGGTGTGTAGCTTCGGCTCCTACAGTTTTGAGCCGGTTGTCTCCATTTCTGTTCTGCAGACCACCGTCACTTGACGGTCATAAAGTATTTTTGCTCAATGAAATTGCTTTTTGGTACGTTTTTGTTTCAGATTAAATGAAATGTGTAAATAGCTTCAATAGATGTTTTTTGAAAGCAAGATCGAACCTCCTAATTTTCACTCACACCTTCAGATTTTTTCGGGTGGGAGGGGAAGGGGAGGGTTAGGGCAGGTTGGAAATCAGGTGGAGCTCCTAGCAAAAATTAGTTTAATGTCAAAATAAGGTAAGGGACCGTAGCTACCTGCCCGTACACACTGAGTAGTTGAGAAAACTCGCCCAGGGTTTCAGCAAATACTGTGTCAAGATTGTTCTTGTCTTTGCCGAAGATTCAGCCACATCAATCTCAATAGGAAAGGTATAGAAACAGCGGATGACATTGCCCTTATTTACCCGTTTTCCATGACTCATGGGGAATGTGGGATCTTTGGACCACTCTAGTTCAAGTAATGTGTCATATATTAGAGTTTGAGCTACGCTATGTAAGCTGTCACGCATTCGTATGTCTTTGTCTTTCAGAAGGGGCAAGCCGTCGATACGCAGTCGTCATTCCGGAGGTTGAACAAAAACAAACTGAGCTCGTCTGTTGAGGTGGGTACATTTCCAGGTTTTCGGAAGTTTGAGAACATCCGGAGATTTACGAAGCGTTACTTCCGACAATCACTTTTAGAACGATTCGGGTTATTCGGGTTTCCAAATCACCGTTTCCTTTTACAACGGAGCCCAGTAGTGACCTTTCCCCTTGTCACAAGAACAACACCAGCAAAAGACCGGCTTATGTCTCATATTGTCCTTTAATGAACAGCTCCACTCGCGTGAATGAGCACTCTTTTACTACTATTCTCGCGCCAAGGTTATTCGCCAAAGGCGTTTCATTTCTATATATGCAGAATCTCCCAGTGGGTGGATTTCGTACTCCATATATGTGTTAAGTTTGGAGTGCTCAGCCTCCATCCTGTCTTAGCGGAAACCGAAAAAGAAAAAGTAAAGGCCATCTGCAGTTGCAGTTTCCAAAAATGTTAACTGAGTCATCCGCTTTTCTTTCTCTGATTTTGAAAAAAAAATCTTGTGAAACGTTCCTTCTGCTTAGACTGGGCAGCAGAAGCAGGGATGTAATTATTGTGTTTGAAAATCGCAAAATTGAAAGAAATGTTAAAAAAAAGATTCTGAGACAAGAAAAAGCTGCACGTAATATGTACCTCACGATTTCTTTGGTGGACCTATTGGTTTTTCGCCCACGAAGGCAGCCTTTGTCTGTGGAAGTTCGTAATTCTGGGCGCAGATTAGTCCATCAGTTATTCTGTGTGTTTGATCAAAACAAAGACATGACCCTTACACTCGAAGTGAACATTTGAGAGGAATTTGTGAGAAACAGAAAGATGGCGTTTATGTTATTTTCTAAGGCCAAATTTATATTATATTCTATTCTATCTTATATAGCCGTATCAAATGTATAAATGTGAAGTTGGTAGGAGAGCGATTGATTTCAGATCGATAGTTCTTTCAGTAAATATTTTAGTTTTTCGGCAAGGATATGTTGTCAAAATCGTGTTCCTTGTAAAAGACACCCCAGGGGTTCTAACATCGCGCCGTTCCCAGTACAAAGATAGGAAGGATCCTTTATTTGATGTGTGTTTTGTTATCTTGTTAACGTGAAAAAAGTAGGGACACTGCATCGTTTCCTTCTTGAGGTCCCTACCCCTGGCTTAAATATAACTGACACAACGAGTCTTCTTTTTTTTTTGCGGGTGAGACATAAACAAAACAAGCTGGGATCTTGTTGGGCACAGGTATATAACTAGACCGAAATTCGCACAGCGAATTAGACCCCACTTGGAATGATAACTGTAAACGGAACGTAGATGATATTGGTATTTGTTAACAATTTTCACGTCTGAGTGTAGAATATCCTCCTAAATACTGCCAACTATACCAGCAAGGTAAAGGTAAAAACTTTTTATCAGATGTACCACTTCAGATGACCTCTATTCATGTGCCAAGTTTGCTTGGTCTAGCTTCAACGGTCTTGAAGGAGATGAGGTCAAAATTGCTCTATCTCTTACCGTTTTCGAGATAAGGGCCAACTTCCGGTATGGGGCTCGAAAGTGACCTGGAGGTCAAGGTCACCGAAAGTTATACCTAACGTTTCGTCGTATAGAGGGTGGAGGTCGAAAATGAGGTCAAAATTGCTCTATCTCTTACCGTTTTCGAGATAAGGGCCAACTTCCGGTTTGGGGCTCGAAAGTGACCTGGAGGTCAAGGACACCGGAAGTTATACCTAACGTTTCGTCGTATAGGGGGTGGAGGTCGAAAATGAAGTCAAAATTGCTCTATCTCTTACCGTTTTCCAGATAAGGGCCAACTTCCGGTTTGGGGCTCGAAAGTGACCTGGAGGTCAAGGACACCGGAAGTTATACCTTACGTATCGTCGTTTAGGGGGTGGAGGTCGAAAATTAGGTCAAAACTGCTCTATCTCTTACCGTTTTCGAGATAAGGGCCAACTTCCGGTTTGGGGCTCGAAAGTGACCTGGAGGTCAAGGACACCGCAAGTTATACCTTACGTATAGGGGTCGGAGGTCGAAAATGAGGTCAAAATTGCTCTATCTCTTACCGTTTTCGAGATAAGGGGCAAACTTCAGGTTTGGGGCTCAAAAGTGACCTGGAGGTCAAGGACACCGGAAGTTATACCTTACGTATCGTCGTATAGGGGGTGGAGGTCGAAAATGAAGTCAAAATTGCTCTATCTCTTACCGTTTTCCAGATAAGGGCCAATTTCCGGTTTGGGGCTCGAAAGTGACCTGGAGTTCAAGGACACCGGAAGTTATACCTTACGTATCGTCGTATAGGGGGTGGAGGTCGAAAATGAGGTCAAAACTGCTCTATCTCTTACCGTTTTCGAGATAAGGGCCAACTTCCGGTTTGGGGCTCTAAAGTGACCTGGAGGTCAAGGACACCGCAAGTTATACCTTACGTATAGGGGGTGGAGGTCGAAAATGAGGTCAAAATTGCTCTATCTCTTACCGTTTTCGAGATAAGGGGCAAACTTCAGGTTTGGGGCTCGAAAGTGACCTGGAGTTCAAGGACACCGGAAGTTATACCTTATGTATCGTCGTATAGGGGGTGGAGGTCGAAAATGAGGTCAAAACTGCTCTATCTCTTTCCGTTTTCGAGATAAGGGCCAACTTCCGGTTTGGGGCTCGAAAGTGACCTGGAGGTCAAGGACACCGCAAGTTATACCTTACGTATAGGGGGTGGAGGTCGAAAATGAGGTCAAAATTGCTCTATCTCTTACCGTTTTCGAGATAAGGGGCAAACTTCAGGTTTGGGGCTCAAAAGTGACCTGGAGGTCAAGGACACCGGAAGTCATACCTTACGTATCGTCGTATAGGGGGTGGAGGTCGAAAATGAAGTCAAAATTGCTCTATCTCTTACCGTTTTCGAGATAAGGGCCAACTTCCGGTTTGGGGCTCAAAAGTGACCTGGAGGTCAAGGACACCGGAAGTTATACCTTACGTATGGTCGAATAGGGGGTGGAGGTCGAAAATGAGGTCAGAATTGCTCTATCTCTTACCGTTTTCCAGATAAGGGCCAATTTCCGGTTTGGGGCTCGAAAGTGACCTGGAGTTCAAGGACACCGGAAGTTATACCTTACGTATCGTCGTATAGGGGGTGGAGGTCGAAAATGAAGTCAAAATTGCTCTATCTCTTACCGTTTTCCAGATAAGGGCCAATTTCCGGTTTGGGGCTCGAAAGTGACCTGGAGTTCAAGGACACCGGAAGTTATACCTTACGTATCGTCGTATAGGGGGTGGAGGTCGAAAATGAGGTCAAAACTGCTCTATCTCTTACCGTTTTCGAGATAAGGGCCAACTTCCGGTTTGGGGCTCTAAAGTGACCTGGAGGTCAAGGACACCGCAAGTTATACCTTACGTATAGGGGGTGGAGGTCGAAAATGAGGTCAAAATTGCTCTATCTCTTACCGTTTTCGAGATAAGGGGCAAACTTCAGGTTTGGGGCTCGAAAGTGACCTGGAGTTCAAGGACACCGGAAGTTATACCTTATGTATCGTCGTATAGGGGGTGGAGGTCGAAAATGAGGTCAAAACTGCTCTATCTCTTTCCGTTTTCGAGATAAGGGCCAACTTCCGGTTTGGGGCTCGAAAGTGACCTGGAGGTCAAGGACACCGCAAGTTATACCTTACGTATAGGGGGTGGAGGTCGAAAATGAGGTCAAAATTGCTCTATCTCTTACCGTTTTCGAGATAAGGGGCAAACTTCAGGTTTGGGGCTCAAAAGTGACCTGGAGGTCAAGGACACCGGAAGTCATACCTTACGTATCGTCGTATAGGGGGTGGAGGTCGAAAATGAAGTCAAAATTGCTCTATCTCTTACCGTTTTCGAGATAAGGGCCAACTTCCGGTTTGGGGCTCAAAAGTGACCTGGAGGTCAAGGACACCGGAAGTTATACCTTACGTATGGTCGAATAGGGGGTGGAGGTCGAAAATGAGGTCAGAATTGCTCTATCTCTTACCGTTTTCCAGATAAGGGCCAATTTCCGGTTTGGGGCTCGAAAGTGACCTGGAGTTCAAGGACACCGGAAGTTATACCTTACGTATCGTCGTATAGGGGGTGGAGATCGAAAATGAGGTCAGAATTGCTCTATCTCTTACCGTTTTCGAGATAACTCATTGTTTTTCTTAAATAACGTTTTTCGCGATTTCAAGGTCATGGTCAAGGTCAAGGTCAAAAATTTTTATCATTTGCTTTGGATCACATTGCCCTTTATATATGTGCCAAGTTTCTCTTTTCTAGCTTCACCTTTTTCGCGATTTGACCTTGACCAGTAATGTTAAGGTCAAAAATGTTTATCAGGGACACCACTTCAGATGACCCTCCATACATGTGCCAAGTTTGGTTGGTCTAGCTTCAGCGGTCTTGGAGGAGATGTCTGGAAACCGATTCGGCGGAAGAAGAAAAAAATATAAAAAAAAAGCGAGAAAAAAAAATAGGTGAAGAATTCGAGGCAATCCATCCCCATTTGGCATTTTCAAGAGAGAGAGAGAGAGAGAGAGAGAGAGAGAGAGAGAGAGAGAGAGAGGAGAGAGAGAGAGAGAGAGAGAGAGGAGAGAGAGAGAGAGAGAGAGAGAGAGAGAGAGAGAGAGAGAGAGAGAGAGAGAGAGCGAGAGAGACATTTCCGAGTTAGCACAGCAGAGAAAAAGGGAGAAAAAAGGACTTACCTTCGATGACAGTAATGTGATATATATCAAATGTACCAAAAGCCCAAATAAATAATGTCACACTGAGATAAAGAGAGGGAATGTGTTTTTGATTTCCCTCAATGTTTTTGATCGTAAACGACATGATAACATTATGATGGTTTTAATCTCTATTAAGGTCGGTGGTAAAATGGTGCAACACAACACGTGAAAAGGTCTTTACAGTCAAGCTCATATTGATCGGAGGATACACACTCGTGATTAAACAACCCCCACCCGCACCTCCACACTGATAAACTTCAAAATCACGTTAGCGAGATAGAAAGAGAGAGAGAGAGAGAGAGAGAGAGAGAGAGAGAGAGAGAGAGCGGGGGGGGGAGAGAGAGAGACAGAAAGAGAGTCTAACCGTTTTCGAGATAAAGGCCATCTTCGGGTTTGGGGCTCGAAAGTGACCTGGAGGTCACGGACACCGAAAGTTATACCCTTGTATCGTCGTGTACGGGGTGGAGGTCGAAAATGAGGTCAAAATTGCTCTATCTCTTACCGTTTTCGAGATAAATCATTGTTTTTCTAAAATAACGTTTTTCGCGATTTCAAGGTCATGGTCAAGGTCAAGGTCAAAAATTTTTATTGGTTGCTTTAGATCACATCGCCCTTTATATATGTGCCAAGTTTGGTTTTTCTAGCTTAAATGGCCTTGCTGTAGATGTCTGGAAACCGATTGACCTTTTTCGCGATTTGACCTTGACCAGTAAGGTCGAGGTCAAAAATATTTATTGGGTGAACCACTTCAAATCACTCTCCATACATGTGCCAAGTTTGATTGGTCTAGCTCCAGCTGTCTTGGAGGTTTTCGAGAGAACTCATTGTTTTTCTTAAATAACGTTTTTCGCGATTTCAAGGTCATGGTCAAAGTCATGGTCAACAATTTTTACCGGTTGTTCTAGACCACATCGCCTTTTATATATGTGCCAAGTTTGGCTTTTCTAGCTTCAACGGCCTTGCAGTAATTGTCTAAAAACCGTTTGACCTTTTTTGCGGTTTGACCTTGACCAGTAAAGTCAAAGTCAAAAATTTTTACCCGGTGCACTACTTCAGATCACCTTCCATCCAAGTGCCAAGTTTAGTTGGTCTAGCTCCAGCTGTCTTGGAGATTTTCGAGATAACTCATTGTTTTTCTTAAATAACGTTTTTCGCAATTTCAAGGTCATGGTCAAGGTCAAGGTCAAAAATTTTTATCGATTCCTTTAGATCACATCGCCCTTTATATATGTGCCAAGTTTTGCTTTTTTAGCTTCAACGGCCTTGGAGTAATTGCCTGATAACCTTTTGACCTTTTTCGCGATTTGACCTTGACCAGTAAGGTCAAGGTCAAAAATTTTTATCAGGTGCACCACTTCAGATGGCCCTCCATACATGTGCCAAGTTTGGTTGGTCTAGCTTCAGCGGTCTCGGAGGAGATGTCTGGAAACCGATTCGGCGGAAGAAGAAAAAAAATAAAAAAAAAGCGAGAAAAAAAAGGAAAAATAGGTGAAGAATTCGAGGCAACCCATCCCCATTTGGCATTTTCAATGCCAAGTGGGAATAAAGTGGCCTTCTCTTAATCTCGTTTGTGTGTTGAATTGATTTTCTGTTCGTACCAATCAACGTTAATCGTTCCTTTGATAAGTAACTATACCAAGCGGATCAGGAGTCATTGTTGAAAATACAAGAAATCAGAGCTGTAGATCTATCTGAAAAGGATAAGCAAGAGATTAAGTTATCATGTGTTAATTCTGATTAAAACGCGATTTACAAAAGAAACGTCATAGACCGGCGTACGCTTGTATCGTCACAGGTCATCTGTGCAGAACCACTGCTTTGTACGCGTTGTGACGTGGCACGCTGGTACCATGTGAGGTGACAGTTGCATTTTTGGATTCTGGAGACACCTTTAGCTCAAGTGGCTTTTTAGCGGTAGTACTGATGCTGAAGTTTTGACTGATTCTTACTTTACAGGAAGTATTATCTTCACCCGATAATGCTTCACAAAGGACGTTAAAAGACAAGTCTTCGTCAGAAACGAAAACACCAAAACATAATTTTGCCAAGTTAGTGAACCTAGGGTCTCCCTAAAATTTTGTAGCATTCAAAAGGAGAATGCTCGTGTTTGCTTCTTGTTTTGGTTAATAGGGCACTCAAGTATTTGTCTTTCTGCGTAATTTAACACTGGCATTCATGCGTCGAAATGCTCCTCTCCAATCGTCAATATTGATTCTTGGATAACCTTAGCCGTGTGGATAACCTTAGCCGTGTCTGGATCCAGACTCGTAGTGGCGCGGCGGAGGGACGCTTCCATGGCAACAGCTCTGCAGTGACATTGTCACGAGGCGTGGAGTGCGTGCGTTAGTCCGAACGACAAGCCTCGGACAAAACGGTGCTTATATTGGCTAGTGCCCAGACAAGAGCCACACTGAAGAATTGACAGGAATTGGGACTTGCGAAAAAAAACAAGATTTTCACATAGAAGAGGATTCTAAGGGCTCCGTATTGTGACATTTCCTCACCAGGAGCGTTACCTTGCCTAGGCTGTAGCAGCTGCTTCATTTTGCGTGAGACTGGTGCAGCATGCTGCGTCACCTGAGCTCCCGATAATTCTTTTTGCATGAAATTCGGGATTGGTCTCAGCTTTACGACGCCCTCGAGCTCCCAGGCAGGTTACTGGCCAGGAATGTGAATTACAGTGTATTGTAAAAGGGGGCAAAAGGAATGTTAGTGGAACCATTGCTGTGAAAGAATTTTCTGTCATTTTTCTGCCGCTACCGTGTGACACTGGTGGTATATAGGAGGGGCAGGAAACTCTATACACACTCGGAGCCAGAAACAAAAAGGTTGTTGCCTTTGAAAATAAATTTATTCAACCTTTTTTGTCTCCAAAGTTAGGATATTATTTCGATTTCTTTTTGTCAGTATTTCTGCCGGCAGAAGACAATGTGAATAACAACCGTTCAGTGCACAGAAAGGGGATTTTATACTTACCTGAAACACTGCTATAAATAAATTACCTTTTCGCGGATTGCAAGAAACCAAACTTTTAAACAATGAACCCGGAATTGCAGAATTGAAATCACCACTTAGTAACATGTGATATAGGATAAGCGTGAGTGTCTGAGCTTCTTTCCCGCTGTTGATCCAAGGTTGAGTTTGGGGGTGAGAAATCCACCCCAGGCGCATCGGCAGGTGATAACCACAATCTCACCATCGAAATGCTGAAGACATTCTGAAAATGGACCCCGTGTCATTTCATGTAGAGCCTGTAAACAAACTCTAAACTGGCTGAAACTTCAGTGCCAATTTAAGAAAGTGTGCTCTTATGTGGGATACATAAAACGACTGAAGGAGAAGAACACCATTTTTTGTTGTATGGATTACCATCCTATTTCAGTCATTCCGTTTTGAGTATTTTTTTCTCAAGAAGCAAATCATTTATCAACAAATAATTATAGAGCGGATTTATGGCCTGCTATAATGTCAGGAACCAGTAAATGGCACCATTCACTGTGGATATAGTTTCATTCTGCTCTATCGCTTTTACACCGCCTACATTTGTAACTGATCAAAGAAAGACCACCTTGGTGTATTTTCTGAAGTCAACATAATATGTAAAAAAAACACGAAATAAGAAATGTTGAAACGAGCTTCATATGGCCCGACCCTATAGTTAACAGTATTTCGAAGTTATCTGCTGTTCTGCCATGACATCATCAGCTCCTAGGGTTTCGGAAGATGTTTAAGGGATTGTTGGGACATGTGGAGCGATTGCACAGAATATAACTTACGGACATTGTGATCGGTCAAAACAAGGCGTCGCTCTAGGCAGAAAACGGTATTCATCCTTTAAAAATTTGAACCTTGTGCTTGTGAAAATGTTAGGTGATTGGTCGGCGGAGTAAAAACATGTGGTGATACGAAGATTTTTAACGTATGCTTTGTTCTGACATTACCAATGACAAACAGGACTAACATATAAGATGTACCCACTTGCGTTCGAGACTGTATACGTCACGATGCAGTGGCCTGGGAGGCAGTAATCATGACCGGGAGGCTGTATTCATGACCGGTGTCTACTGTTTCAACCCACCATTTGTAACTAGATTCCATTGTGGAGTATGTGATTCATGAGTAGAATCCACTGTCGCGTATGTAATTGATGACTAGATTCCATTGTGTCGTGTGTGATTCGTGACTAGAATACACTGTTGCGTATGTAATTGATGACTAGATTCCATTGTGGCGTATGTAACTGATGACTAGATTCCATTGTGGCGTGTGTGATTCATGACTAGATTCCACTACTACGTGCGGGAGTCACTGAAGTGGAAGGAAGTCACCGTTAAGCCTTTTCACATGGGCCATTCAGCGGTGAGTCAGGCTTGGATTTTCTATTTGCCCATTGAACATCCCACTTATATTATCGTGCAGATCTGCATTACAACATCATACAACCAACGTCAAAATATCGGTAAATAAAAATTTTAAATTGAGAATACAGTACCAGGCTATGACTAATGTATATCCGCCTTCTAACAGATCCAACCTTTTCCAAGAGAGGTTGTAATCCCTCTTGTTGCCGCAAAATCGCTATTTTGGCTTCATGTTAAAAGTGGGATGGGAAGGGTGGAGAGTGAAATGATGGTGAGGTTCTGCTCCGCCTCGCTGTTCCTGTGAGAGTCCATACTCGCGGATCCACCACCCTAACAAAAGCAGTGGAGTTCTCAACGGGCAAACTATCGGGATTGGCTCCCGCGCTCGCCGGTGGAATGGATTCGCCCAGACCGTTGTTGTTGGGGCCTCGATCGTGCGGGTTTGTTTCTTTCAGTGAACCTGTTTTCAGAACCTACCCCATCATGTGCGTTTCGTTGAGCATTACACTTCACTGAGCAATACTGGGCCCTCAGTTCATTATTGTGTAGACAAATCAATAATAAGTCTGTCATTATCTAACTGATTAAAATATTATTTGACTTTTTTGTGGGGGCGGGGGGGGGGGGGGGAGGATATAAAATGTTCAAAATTATAGCCGGGAACTTTCGATGACTGTAGTCACAGGTAGCAGTTAAAACGGCATGATTCTTTTAAGAAACAGGTTGCACTAAGCGAACTTCAGCTGTGTGCATAAAATGCCAACTATGTCTAAGCTGGGCTTGAAATATCGAAACGCTGTAGCATTGCAATAAACAAAAACGGTATTACCATTTCGAAACAAAATAAAAAGAAGGCCTTGCTGTGAAAAGTAAGAAAACCCCAAAACAGACGTGGTATGCCATTTAACATGTCAGGTCGACTTTTTGTGGTGCGTTTCAGTTGCAAATCACGAAAACCTTGACTATACAATAGTAAATGTATTAGATTATCGCGCACGCTTGAATTCAGTGAAAATTTAATAATCGTTAAAAGCCAGGGCTTTTCCTATTGACACGATATCATGAGAGGAGAAATGGGTTTGGCGTGGTTTTATAAGCGTTTTAAGACTACTTACATTTCAGCAATTTAATTTTTGCGAGATGCAGATTCCGCTTGTGATGTAAATCCCGGTGTGAGATCAAATCTTCACCCCCATAGAATATTCACCCCCGGTGAAGATTTGATTATCAAATATTCATCCCCTTATTAACCCAGCCGACTTTGTCGGACTGGGTTAGTCGTATCACTACAGGGGGCTTGAATGTCTGTGCGCATGTGCGTATGTTAAACTTTTTCTTTAAAATGCTATTCCTCCTACAGTTTTGCTCCAATCGTTTTGATATTACGCAGGAATGTTCCCTGGATGATCCCTCACCTGGCTATTACTTTTTTTGACGATTGACTAAAAACTGACAAAATGGCGGCACTTTTTGTGCCCGTTTTGACTCATTTTTAAATGCTACTCCTCCTACAGTTTTACTCTAATCGTTCAGATGTTACGCAGGGGTGTTCCCCAGGGGTTCGCCTAACAATTTTAAAAATTTTGTAAAATTGTGTAAATGCCGGGAAATACGTGAATCGTCAAAACCCAACCTCTCCGACATCTCTTTTCGGGTAGCTTCCGAATACGAATTAAATGCATTTTACAGACTTCATTTTTTGGCCTAACAGTATTCGTTTCAGTGTTTGTCTCTCTTTCCTTGTTTGGTAACTCGGCTGGGTCATGTCCTTAGACACGCTTGTTTCCATAAACTTATCATAGCACGAAAGATTCGTGTATTATTCAACACAAAGTGAAAAGTGGCGTTGTTTTTCTCTTTCTTGAAGCTAAGGTTTGCCACTGTTAATTATGATTTATTTCTCGTGCTTCTTTTAACGACTGAAGTTTAATTATTTAACGTTTTGGGGTGATTGCCCCCCAAAAGAGGATATACTGGGGGTAGGGCCTTATCAGAATATGGGGAGGCCGTAGGATATGAGGAGAGCCTTAAAGGAGGTGATTTGAGATTGTTACAAAAAATATATAAAAAAAAACTGACAAACTGCAAAGTGACTGTATATTATCGAAAACTTAGAAAGGTGTTAATATTTTCTTTTGCACGAGACTAAAAAGAAGCAAGTACATACTTAGAGCACAAGTGGCGCGTCTGAATATCCCGAGCCAAGTGCCGTGAAACCGCAATAATAAGTTTATCATAAACGATTGGTTGAAATCATTCGGGTTTTGGCCACACTTTTTCTGCCACAAAAACAGTTAAAATTTCCTGGATAAAAGTAAATAATAAGATGATTTTATTCACATTACACATTTTTTTTCATTTTCTTGCAAAGTTTTGACCCCCCCCCCTCCCCCCAGGGTGTAAACTGTGGACTGTAGAGTTCACATGTGAAAAAATGAAACTGATACGAGACGAATCCATTAAAAGTTGTGCAAATGCCATTTGCTTGAGTGAACATGACAAATGTAGTTGATAAAAAAAAAAAGATTCTTCCAATTAGAAATTCAAAACGGCGTATGCAGCGTATAGAATGTATGAATCGACTGGGGAAAATCTCAGTGAATAAATTTCACATTTTTATTCCCATGCGTGCTGTGTATGCAGGTGCATTTGTGTCTCTCCTATTTACTATGTGAATTGCAGTGAATAATGATTTTTCAGTTGCATTCATGCACACGCGATTCGACGTTCGGGCCTAAATGCCGGTCCTTGGTACAGATTAACGAGGAAAAGGCTGCCACACATGTGAATGCAACCCAAGGGATGTGCATAGTATTTGTTAACATTGCGAATCATCCAAACAAGCGAGATTAGTCAAAGGAAAATAAGTTTTAAACACAACTGTCATAAACTATGCGTATGTATTCCAAATGGTGGGTCTGTTTTAATAGGAAATTTAATAGGGAAAAGGGGTTGTTACAGCACTACCTGTATTGTCGCAAGAAAGGGTACCAGATACGGAGAGTCTCTTCAAAGATGAACTTCATTTGCAAAGTGATATGTTGTGTCTAAAAATGGAAGAAATTATGGAACCAAAAAATGGTATATTTTTCACGGAACAGCTGTTATTGTTTACCAATACGCGTTGGCTGGTTGCAAATGCACTTAAATACGGATGGACACTTAACACTAAGCTGGACAGAATAACCAAAACATAGAATGCCGTGTTTATAAATGACGCCCATTGAGGGAACATGACGGCGTAGACATTACTAATGGCTCTAATAGCAATACAAGGACGGAAGAGGATCTACGACGGACGGCGGTCCCTGGATCCGTACTGGGCAAGGATTTTCCAAGAAGAATATCGACTCAGAGCCGTAAGTAGCACTTGGAAGTACTGGCAGAAATGATTAAATCCTGATTTGAGTGGCACTGGTCAAAATGTCACTGGGCTGGGAGTCGCATGCTGAGGAGGGTCACATGCTTGGGGAGTCACGTGATCAGAGAAGTCACGTTCTAAGAAAAAGTAGGACACGAGGCTTCTTGGAAGGCGAAGGAAGCGGCATTGCCACATGACTTGAGTAAATGCTGTGGTCTGATTGGTCGATTCCATAGTCAATAATTTTTCAGTGTTGACCGGAACGTAAATGTCGACAGTTACTGCAGATATTTGCAGTCACACCGCCATTTATGTCGTGTGATAAAGCATGTATTGACGTATTTCGAGTTAACAGGAAGATATTAGTGACCACGTATTAAATCTTACTGGTCAGTAATAATTTGTGTTTACCCGAAATAAGTCCATACCTGCTAATTGTTGCTGCGTCCTAGTGTGGCACGATGTGTGGCTGTTAATATTTTCAATTTTTTTTTCATTTTTCTGTTTATAACGCACATACATACCAGTAAGTTGCTTTTATAGTCTGCAACATAAAATGATGAGGTAATGAAAATAATTCGATTTCAGTGACGTTCGATTTATCGGTTGTCTCTTCCGGAATGGGCTACTGGAAAATATCTGTTTTTTTTTATTTGCTTCAGAATTCTTATTTTAAATAATACCGTGTTATATATATAATAGTAACTTACAACGGTGCGTCCTGATGAGATCAGGGAAACAGAATGACCTTTATTTCCCATAACCGCGGCCGCTGAGTTCAAATTTCTACAAAATGAGAAACAAAGAGTCTGTTATTTTAAATAAGAATACACTGTATATCAAGCGAATAGTAATTCACATATTTTACGTTCTGGGCAAAATAAGACAAAACATGCAAAATTAGTCTGTTTCGGGAATAAACTCATTATGCTCAGTCCTGTCGAAATGTACAGAGACTTAGAGAAGCTGAACTGTCCTTAACTTAGTATAGTCCTGGAATAGATTAACTTTGATTGTAGAGCCTTTTTTTCACAAATTTTAACAAGGAACAGACACATCTTGATTGCATGTGATTTGAATGTGAGAATTCCTGTTGGATGTTACTCTTATCGAATGGGTGTGAAGCATTTCTCTGCCAGTTACAGGTGGGTCAACACAATACAGCGTGCATATCACAGGTGGCAGGGTTGAGATTTCGCGGTCGCCCGTGGCGACCAACTTTTGGATCGGGTGACATACTTTTTCGAGTTGGTCGCCCGAGTGGCGACTAACTTTTTTTCTGCGTATTTTCAGGTAAATACTGTTGATTATTTTAAACACCATTTTACGTGAAAATTACTTCTGTATAAATTTTGCTTTCAGGGGGATTTTCACATTTGAAATAAATTTCTATAAGCTACAAATTATGGATACTTAAGGCACCTATTTGTTGTTCTTTTTTCGTGTGAGACGGGCTAGACCATTTTGCAAAAATTGCGCTGGGCCACTAACTTTTGGACCTGGCGACTAACTTTTTAAAGTTGGTCGGTCTGGGCGACCAGAAAATTTTACGAAGTCTCAACCCTGGGTGGGTCAACACAATACAGCGTGCATATCTTGTGGGTATATCGACGTAGTAAACTCCGCATGTCACTTCTCTTGTTGGTACGTCGCAGTAGAATATGCATATCATTTGTACTATGAGTGCATCAACGTAAGAGAATCTCCATATCATTTATCCTGTGGGTACATCAGCGCAGAAGAATCTGCATGTCACTTGTCCTGTTGGCACATCAACGCAATAGAATCTGCATATCACTTGTCCTGTGCGAACTTCAGCAAAGTAGAATCTGCACATCACTTTTCCCAGCAGTTATTGACGACTCAAGTTTTTCAAGTTTAATTTGGAAAAGTATCTTTTCTGAGTTTGTTTATTCATCAGCTTGGCGTACGTGTTGTGGAGGTGTAGGAGGGAGGGAGGGCGGTGGGGAGGGTGCTGTAAGGATCGCTTCAGCACTCAATCATACGCTACTATCACCCAGACCATAGTGAAGCAGTAGTTGGGTAACTCTTAGATGCTGTATTCCATTTCAACAGCATCTTGACCATGGTTTTTTTTTTTTTTTTCCCCGCTTATTGTATACAACAAATACAACTGTCTGTGGTATAATTCTTATGGTATGGAAAATCCAGTAGCACTTGACATGAAGATTATGTGAAAGATGAAGCGAAATCCAAGGTTTACAGTTGTCGCTGCAGTCACGTGGCTGTAGAAAACATCAAGGAAGTCACATGATATTGGCACGACATTCTGAAGCGACAGGATAAATTATCCACCAACTTAACACCTTCTTGTAATGTGAAAAAAAAACACACTTCTATTCCTTTTCATTTAATATGTGCTTGTTTTTTACGCAAGTCGCAAAGGTTTAGAGTTTTGATGAGAGCTTTCAAACAATGTGAAAATATGGCTGCAAATACGCACGTACGATGTTTTAGCAATCCTTTTGATTTTTTTCTTAAAGAGATTAAGAGGCTGAAAAATACCTTTCACCTCAAGTCGGAAAAACTTTGTGGAGGTATAATTAAAACAGGGAAAGTTAGCAGTGAATGCACAGCAGGCAATGTCTTCTGATTTTGTGTAATCTTTTGGATATCGAAATAGATTTAGGCATGATATGAGTAAGATGGTGTCTCTGGTCACGCATAAAGTGCATGCTTATGGGGTTTGGGTGTTATCTGGGGCTTTCGCTACATAATACATGCTTAGTTTCGAGTGTGGGGTGAGTCAAGAATTCCATAAATGTTGCTCCAGAACTTTATTGTTACCATTGTGGAAGGAACAAAAAGCAGTTTTAAATTATTTTGAACTAACGGACGTCACAATGGTATGATTACAGTCGTTGGTCGTCAACAACAACGAGGCGGAAGTGGGCGCGCACATCGGCGAGAACGCCACTAGCGTCACCGTGATTACGTCACATGGCGTGCTCAGCTACCAGCAGGGAGGCTCCATCCCCATCGGCCGCGCCGCAGGTTGGGCCGTCAACTTTGACCGCTTGCTGCGAGATAAAGTGGGCCTCGCCACCTTCACCGTAAGTACTACGACTGCCTCTGATACCTTGCGTATCGGGCAGTTCTAGAGGCAACTAAAAAGGAACCATGCTCCATTGTTACAGCGGATTGTGTTTTCATCATACCATATTGAGTGATCCGGCATGACCCATTTTTAGTCCCATTCTCCATGGTGTGAGTGATCAGGCATGGCCCATTTTTAGTCCCATTTTCCATGGTGTGAGTGATCAGGCATGACCCATTTTATTCCACTCATCGATGGTGAGTGATCAGGCATGACCAATTTTATTGCCATTATCCTTAGGGTTCGATTGCAAACAACTTCTTCTCAAGATTATTGTTTCTGCTGCCAGCCTGGTTGCGTTAAAACAGAATTTTATGTTCTTCCTTAGGAGTTTCTAAAGAAAGAATTCAGTGAGGAGAATATTGTGTTCTGGAAGAAGTGTGAAGAGTACAGGAAAATTACAGACGAGAAAGAGGTACAGTTTTCCTTCGCTTTTACTTCACCTTTGCTTCAAAAGTTAATCATACAGTCATCACATTCCATACACTTTTGCTGCAAGAACTGAAAGCTTACTCTTAGCGGAGCTCCCGCATTTTAAGCGATCATTAAGGACTTTCAATGTCTTAATTTTTGATGAAGCGATAATTATTATCCCGGAGTTATGTAAAGTAGTGCAATGTATTGATTCTGGTACCATTATTCAGCTGTAAGTCGCGCATATATAAACGACGAAGAAGTGTCAATATAAAATTATAAAAAACAGTAACCTCGGATTGCATCTCTGTCTCCACTACTTGAAGCAGACGACATTTGTACCGCATGTAACTCGTTTAAGCAGAGGCGGGCACTCGCAGGCGACATTTACAAGAAACACGTGACCGCCAACGCCCCGGAAGCGGTCAATATCGACAGCCAGTGTATGACTAGCCTCAGCGAGGTGGCCATCCAGCGAGCCGCAACCGACCTCTTCGACACCGCCAAAAAACAAGTGCGATCCTTGGCTTTGATCTATATATTTATTTATTGTATTTATTTTTATTGCTGAGTTATTCATCAGTTATTTTTGATGCTGTTGATCTACAGGGTGCGTTTCATAACAAGATTTGCGATAATTCGAAGAATGATCGTTGTCTAAAGACTTGTTTTAATGTATCCTTTCTTAGTCAGTACGTCGAATTTTTGGTCTTTGGTGGTGTTCGAGTTATAGAATGCAAACTGTGTACACCTGTATGTGACTGTCTGTATCAGATGTACAGTGTCCTTAAAAAAATTAGAAAATTAGTGAAATTAAGATTCATGAGGAACATGTTATTGGTCAGCATTATATGCAAAGTAGTGAGGAACCATGCATGTTTACGTCAGGTTTACACGGCCTATTCAGAATAGTTGGCAGAAACAATTCCGTTAAGATTTGCCGCAGAAGTGAGTCTGTCTGTGCACGAGATCTCGTTATTTTCACCGTAGCTTATGCACTGTGTGTACTATGCCCTGTGCAGATTTTCCAACTCATGAAGCAAGACTCATACCCGCGTTTTTTGAAAAGCGACCTGTATAAGACGAGTGTCAAGGCCGAAATCGACTGCCAGCCGCTTCCGTTCAGCGAAGAGTCGAACGGACATGTGGCCCAGCCGGATGCTGTCAGCACCGGAAGTCGAGAGAGTATCGGCAAGAAATCCAAGGTGAGTGTGCTATGGCAGAGCTAGTCCTGTCCCATGGACTATGGGCCGTAAAAGACATGGCGCCCAGCTGTGCGCGAAGAAGGGAGGAATTGGACACGGGAGTAGGAAAACAAGATAATAAGAAAAAGTAACTTATTGATATTTAAGTTTCACAGGTGTGCAAGTTGAAAGATAGTTGAGAGGAATACGAGCAGTTGCTTGTTTCTAAAGTTACTGACCGACATAATTCTTTGGTGGAAGAATATGAGAAGCCAGTGAAAAGGTCCCGTTAAAGCTGATCCGGTGGGACTTTGAAACAAATACGTCACGCGTAATAAGTCTCAATGTCAGGCGTGATCTGGTGATTCTTTCGGTTGCAGTTCCTGAAGAAAAGCCAGAGCGGAAGTGTGGAGGAAGGCAGTGAGAAGCGACGCAGGTCCCTCCTGCCCTGGGGCAAAAGTACGTCTCTCCTAATCTCCCTCGTAACAACGCGGCCAGAAGCGGTGGGTGCGGTCTGTCGGTTTGCGGGCTCAGAAGTCAGTCATAGATGTGGTTATACACATCTTGATGCCTTGATCGATTGTGTAACCCCATTGCCCACACCCTAGACGTAGGTGAGGTGTTGTAAACAGCAGTCACCTGTGCCATCGGGTGCAACATCAATGTGGAGTCGTGTTTTTCGAACACTACTTTTCTAGTTGTTTTTAATTTGCACATAACCTTTCTGATTTGTCCGTCTGCAAATAAAACAAACTTGTTAAAAATTCAAGTAGATATTGAAGTAATGTCACTTGTTAAGTTATGTACAAATTGTTTGTCCGCTCAGAAGACAAAAGTAAGATAGCGGGGCGCGGGAACAGTGAGGCGGACTTGGTGCGGCATAACAAGGAGCGCGTCAGCAACGGCAGCAGCACGTACGGCAAAAAGAGCGTGGACGCGACGCAGCTGAACGAGCTGAGGCAGCTGGCTCAGGTAAGGTGTCGCCCTCCCCTCCCCCCCCACCCCCCCACTCCCCCCCCCCCCCCTCCAACCACGTCGTCCCGTACTGTGGCAGCTCGCTTAAGTGAAATGGCGCCCCACCCCTCCCCAATCCCATGTTCATGCAGCTCGCTGACGTGAGGTGTCGCCACCCACCCCGTCCCATGCTCTGACAGCTTGCTCACGTGAGGTGTCGCCACCCACCCCGTCCCATGTTCTGGCAGCTGGCTCACGTGAGGTGTCGTCACCCACCCCGTCCCATGCTCTGGCAGCTGGCTCACGTGAGGTGTCGTCACCCACCTCGTCCCATGCTCTGGCAGCTTGCTCATGTGAGGTGCCGCCACCCACCCCGTCCCATGCTCTGACAGCTTGCTCACGTGAGGTGTCGCCACCCACCCCGTCCCATGTTCTGGCAGCTTGCTCACGTGAGGTGTCGTCACCCACCCCGTCCCATGCTCTGGCAGCTTGCTCATGTGAGGTGCTGCCACCCACCCCGTCCCATGCTCTGACAGCTTGCTCACGTGAGGTGTCGCCACCCACCCCGTCCCATGTTCTGGCAGCTGGCTCACGTGAGGTGTCGTCACCCACCCCGTCCCATGCTCTGGCAGCTTGCTCATGTGAGGTGCCGCCACCCACCCCGTCCCATGCTCTGACAGCTTGCTCACGTGAGGTGTCGCCACCCACCCCGTCCCATGCTCTGGCAGCTTGCTCATGTGAGGTGTCACCACCCTACCCGTCCCATGTTCTGGCAGCTGGCTCACGTGAGGTGTCGTCACCCACCCCGTCCCATGCTCTGGCAGCTTGCTCGTGTGAGGTGCCGCCACCCACCCCGTCCCATGCTCTGACAGCTTGCTCACGTGAGGTGTCGCCACCCACCCCGTCCCATGTTCTGGCAGCTGGCTCACGTGAGGTGTCGTCACCCACCCCGTCCCATGCTCTGGCAGCTTGCTCATGTGAGGTGCCGCCACCCACCCCGTCCCATGCTCTGACAGCTTGCTCACGTGAGGTGTCGCCACCCACCCCGTCCCATGCTCTGGCAGCTTGCTCGTGTGAGGTGCCGCCACCCACCCCGTCCCATGCTCTGACAGCTTGCTCATGTGAGGTGCCGCCACCCACCCCGTCCCATGCTCTGACAGCTTGCTCACGTGAGGTGTCGCCACCCACCCCGTCCCATGTTCTGGCAGCTTGCTCACGTGAGGTGTCGCCACCCACCCCGTCCCATGCTCTGGCAGCTTGCTCGTGTGAGGTGCCGCCACCCACCCCGTCCCATGCTCTGACAGCTTGCTCACGTGAGGTGTCAAAAGGTCGTTCAGTCGACGCACGTCAAGTCTCCAAAATGCCACCTTCTTCACTCGCCTCTAAACAACACATGCTCACATTTTCTCGCGTCTGTAAAAAGATTTAGTGAGAACAATTTCGCATTTTCATTAAAAACACAGGAGAACGGAGAGGCGGGGTCAAAAGATGACACGTGCTCGGTGGACGAGCAGAATCAGAAGTTCTTACGGGTAGCCTTGCCGGACGGCTCGAGCACGGTGATCTACGCAAAGCCCAGTACGACGGTGCGCGCGGCCATCGCGAAGCTGTGCGAGCGTCGTAACCTTGATATCAACATGGTCGATGTCTACAGCCAAACCACAGGACAAGTAAGTGTCTGAGAAGCAATGGTGTTGTAATCAGGAGCAATGCTGATCTCAGTCACCCAGCCATTTGTCGTAAAACGTCTTCATTTGCCTTAATAAAATAAGGAATGTTTTGATTAAATGTAGGAACGCTGTTGGTCTGAAATAAGAGCTGCGTATAACAATGTAATTGGCTAGTATTGATAGATGTGGTTTTGTGCCCAATCACAGATTATTGACTTATCACGTGACGTCTCGAGGCTGGGCACGAAGGAGATCATCCTGGAGCCGCGCATAGTGTTCCGCGTCGACCTGCCCAATAAGAAATCCCTGGGCATCAAGGCACCCGGCCACCAGCACGTCAGGAAGGCG
Source organism: Protula sp. h YS-2021 (assembly GCA_949752745.1). Lineage (NCBI taxonomy): Eukaryota > Metazoa > Annelida > Polychaeta > Sabellida > Serpulidae > Protula > Protula sp. h YS-2021. Next base: position 56,042,835 of record OX457029.1, on the reverse strand, counting down.
CTGTCACCGGTGCTGCAGCGCTACGGCTTCAAACTAGACAGCCATGTCTTACACGAGGTCTTTATCTACCGGAAGCTGTCAGCTGATGTGTAAATAAGAAAAAAAAAAAAAAAAGACGAATGAAAAATAAATAAGTACAACGTTGATCGTTGGCGTTATGGTTACAGTAACTTCAGACGATAAATGACTAAATTCAAAACAAACGAAAAGGTAAATAAATCAATAAAAAAGATAAATGAATTAATGATTGAGCTCAGATAGTGAGAGCATAGTAGCTCGTATTCAGCTACCGGTAGCTATCGGTGACGTGCTGTTTCGGTGATGGCCTTACATAATGTGCAGGTTTTCACGTAATGACGATAACGTGGCGGGCGTTTTTTTTGGTTTGTTTAGTTTGGCAGCAGCAACGTGCTTGACGCGGACACTCGCGTCACTGACGTACAGAACAAGCGCATAGGTGTCTTCCTGGCCGAAGACTTCCCCGGTGAGTGTTCCTCAGGTAACATCGCCTTACTTCCCCCCCCCCCCCCGCCCTCCCCACAGAAACATGCGGCAATGACATACAGCATAAGCGCATAGGTGTCTTTTGGGCCGAAGAATTCACCGGTTAGTGTGCCCTGGATAACAGTACCCCCCCCCCCCACCAACCCCGCTACCAGCTCTTCCCCGTCACGGAAGTACAGAACTAGTGCATAGACGTCTCCATAGCAAAAACTGAAGAGTGTCAGCTATTCAGCAACTTCCTCTCTCCTCTCCTCCACTTCCTTCCTTATGAGTGACAACCAGCACAAAGGCCTTAGTCATTAACACCTCACTCACTCCCTCCCTCCCTCCCTCTCTGCTCTGCCCTGCCCTCCCCTTCCCCCCTCCCTCACCTGCCCATCCCTCCCTTTCCCGCCTCTTCCGCTACCCTGAGGCAGTTCTGAAAAGTGCAAAACGTTTGCAAAATGGCATATGCTTTAATCGCAATTGGTAATCATCTTAATCGAAAAGTTGAGGTCCTACGATGTTCCGTATCACAGTATTCAAACCCTTAATGATTCCAGAGTTTTATGTTAGAATTGGTTCTGAATTGGATACAAAACAGAGAATGAACCATCAGCTTAAGTTATACCTATGTATTTAGCATTATAAACCAAATGCAGTTCGCCTACCTAAGTCCTTCCATTTACACAACTAATAGGCGAGCGGATTTAACTCCGCACTTCAGTTTTTCAGTTTGTGTCCCCGGGACCCAAACCAAGGGCGCATCATTTTTAAAGTGAGGGAAACTTCGATCATCCTTTTACCATAATACGGGTCCCATTTATTCCTGAACTTGGAGCGGAATAAACGTAGCTGTAATTTTAGTAAACACACCTTCTTGTAATTAACACAGTTAACAAAGAGAAAAAGAAAAAGGCCAAGGGTAAGAATGAATACTTGTGTGGCAAGGTTTCCGTGTGGTGTGCCACGTGTGTAGAGACCGTGCAGTGCAATTATAATTCAGGGGTGTGTGGTGTGTTTCTTTGTGAACTGTAGTTGAATTAGTGCCAGCTTAGGTGGGATCTAGGGGGAGGGTGGGGGGGGGGGGGGGGGTGACGGGATGTTGATCGGATACTTGAGGGGAGAGAAGTGACGGGATTCGAGCAGATGCCACGGGAGGGGGGGTGGGGAGGGCAGCGACGGGATTTTGCTCGGGTACTTGGGGCGGGGGGGAGGGGGGCGACGGGATTTTGATCGGATGCTTGGGGAGGGAGGGTTGACGGTATTTAGATGTGATGCTTGGTTTTTATCATCGTTATGTGTGCGTGGATGTGCATGTAGTTGTTGTTAGTCTGTAGCCCGCATTTTATCCCCATTTCAGCCATTTACGTTTCCGCTTTGCCTCACTGCTACGTTGCTTTACGCTTAACAATGATGTGAATACACTTGTTATTGTTGTACTGGGGTAATGCCTAAGCGTCATGCTGTCTGCCCAGCGGTCTTTTCTCTGCTTACCCAGACTTTGCACCCGCGGTATTTCCTATCTCTCGCTTTCTCTGCCTGTAGCAAGGTACTTTCTGGGAGCACCTACCGCTCTAGTTTTGTGTGCATGACTATGGTATGAGCTGCTGCTGGTGTATTTATCTGCTGTTCTTTCCTTTTACCTTTCACTGAATATGAACTGACATTGTAAAACTACATATTGTGTAACCGACCTGTGCATACATAGTGTAACAACTTCAGATACTCCGTAATAATATACTGTGTCAATGCCCCAGGAAAGGCTGATGTTTTCAATATATGGTTTAATATTTTAAAAAATAATAACAAATATCCCCAATCCCTCGTGTAGATTATTCCCACATTATGGCAGCTTTGCACCAGAGGTAACAGAAAAAAGGCTAATTATATAAAAAATTAAATAACGGTGGAAAAGAATGTTTTGCTGACGACAGTTTTAGTTGTGACGGTTTTGTGTATTTGTGATCTTGGGTAGAGTGGGGAGGCTTTGGGCCACACCGCAGCAAGCCTGTGCTGACAAAACAATTGACGGAGCCCGCCGGGCTGGGCAGCTCGCTAACGAAGGAAGATACCCAGGACCAACAGTTTGAAGATCTCTTCAACGGTGACGTGGAACTGCACTCCAAGTTTGATTTGGACGGCGTCTTGGATTTTGATAGAAAGGTGGGGAAAAGACCAGATATTGACCTATTTCGAGTCAACATGAAGAGTTAAATAATATAATATTTTTATATTGGTTGGAAATAAATCAATATATGCTTTGTTCCATAACTTAAATTGCATTTTGATTGCAAATAATAACAGCAATATGTACCAACATTTGGGATCTGGTCAGCGTGAAAAACAGTTTGAATTGTCCAGGTCACATGACAGCAAAATATGACTGCGTTCGGTTTTTCAATAGCACTGAACGAATTTACTTTAAAAAATTCTGTAGATGAAGCCAAGCAAAAAAAAAAACACTTTAAAACGTTTTTGTTTTGCCCATGCTTTGCTTTCGTCTGCCTTTCCACGTACTCTCGTAATAGTTCCCGATTTCTACAAGTGAAACGATGTTTTTTGTTTACGTATCATTGAAAGATTTTTTCCTTTTCTTCTGTAAGGACGACAAAACGTCCAAGGAGGAAAACCGGATGTCAGGATTGTTCTCAAATTTACTACGCAAAAATTCGATGGACGGCAAGGACGGCGGCAAGGTCAAGGCCAAGCGCGGCGTACAGAAGTCCAACAGCAAAACGGAGCGAGTGCTCCCGGCGCGCACGCGCAATGATAACGAAGGTAGCCCATGCCTGCCGTTCTTGCTCTCAAGCACCCTACCGCAAGCACCCCCTGTGCAGCTTTAAGTCGTGTTATAGTAAAAACTATATTTTTGGCCGCGGTTATTAGGAGATGAGGACAAAAGTCGTGTTGGAATGTTATACAATATGTAATAGTAAATTTTTACATGTACGCATGATGTAAGAGGACTTTTTGAATAAAGAAACGACAATGTCTCCTTAAAATTAATAGATTAAGTTCCCACTTTCTGTGTAATTGCTCAACACAACCATTAAAAGAGTCACTGAGTTAGACAAAAAACAAAAAAACAAAAAAAAAAAAAACGAAGGAGTAATTGATTAGTCCGATTTTTAGTTTCAGTTAAACTAAATGTATAGAGAATAAATTTTGATGACATCAGTGATCCAGTATATTATGTGCAAAATATTTTTGTAAAGACTTCATCAATCTGATTTGAATCTTTGTTGTATTTCAGACTTTAAAGTGTTCGCGTTGTTGTCTAAAGTCAGTAGTCAATTCGACGACCAGAGGGGCCCACTACGCAAGCAAGACCTGGAACTACCGGATTTCCTGAAACCCAAGGCCGGTGAGAGCCTTATGAGTGCTAGCAATGGCAGCGCAATGGAGTTCCCGCTACGCAAAACTGAAATGCACAGCTCGGATACGTCACTGTATGACCCGAATAGTGAGGAGAAGGGAAACCTCGAACTGACGCGGACGTTATCTAACTCAGAGGAAAGGCTGGATAATTTATTAATGAAGCAATTTCGTGGTAGTTCGCGAAATAAAGGTGGCTATTCGATTCGCTCTTCGTACGCGGTGCACTCTACAGACATGACGCCCAGTAAATTTCCTTATATGGATGCGAGCTTCAGCAGCGACGGGGTGTTGCCTACGCCGGGAGCAGCCGAGGATTTGTTTGCCTCGGGAGAAACCGCCAGTCCAGATTTCAACCGATCCGGTTTAATGGAAAAAAGCCGCGTTGAATTTGGTGGGGCGCGCGCTGAAAATGCCGCAAGTCGCGACCGGGGCGAGAATCAAGTCCGGCCCAGTGTATATAGGGAACTAATCCCACCGGTGATAGAGCCGGTTAACACGCATTCTTCCGCTCACAAAAATAAGGACGGCTTTGTCCCTGTGCCCGCTCCTCGGAGAAAGCACAGTACAAAGAGAAGTAAACAATGTGTCGCGGCCGACGCGGAGAGCCAGTGCTCGGATGTCTCCAGCGCTACGCAGAGCTCTGGCGGCTTCAACTCGACCAATTCTTCTGATCTGGATAACACGTTACTTCCGCCCAGTGATGATAGTGATATACAGTCCACGTCCGGTGTTCATAGGGTTCAGCCCCTGCCCACCACCCCTAGAGGGGTGTTAAATTTGGACCCAAACAGGCAAAAATATTTCCCTGCCACACGTTCTAGTGCCAGTAAGCTCCAGGGTGCGCTTACGTCACCAATGTTGAAAAGACCCTTGAAGGAACAGTCGATTTCGTGGGCTATGCAACAGGGGCGACAGGCTATCCCACAGTCGCCTCTGCCCCACGCCAGCTACAGGGCCCCATCACGGGGCTCCACCCCGAGCCCCACCACTCACGATCTAGTCCTCTTGCCGGAAAGTAGTCCCGATGATGCGTCGGATGACGTCAGAGCACCCATCCCTGCACCGCGGAGATCGTCGCTCAACCGTAAGGCGAATACTAGTCTAGAGAACGTTGTAGAGAGGGGTGCTGCTGCGCAGAAACGGGTTCAAAAACTGCGCCAGCAGCAAAGCAGTGACGATGAGAATGTTCAAGTTAGCTACGTGTAAGGCCCGGTATGCTGGTAAAAGGTGAAATATTAAATCTTGGCTTTTATGGAGGCTGTTTCTTCCCTCACAAGAGGCATGTTGGTATACATGACAACCCGTGACCACCTGTCTCTGTATGGCGTCATCACTCACATTCCGTGTGACGTCATCACTAACATCTCTATGACGTCATGAGTCATAATTTATTACGGCGTCATCACGGTCACTTCTCTTATGCTGTGGCCAGTTGGCATATTTCACATGGAGATTTCACATGGACAAGGTAGATACTTGATTCATACAGCATTCGTATTTCCTGTAGGTCGGACCCGTCCAAAACCATGTGCTAAGGCAAATTACTTACGCTTTACCGTTAGACTTGTATAAGAAAAAAAGTCAATGCTAACTCTTCGCATTCTTCATTTCGCGGTCAATTGTTTTCAGTTTGACAAATCGCTGTTTCGTGGTCCAAATATTGTGTTGTTAGCTTAGCACAGTTATAATTCTGTGTGCCCTGTGCGGTCGGAAAGAAAACAGTAACGACCTGTGCGCAACATGTACTGGGCATTCCGAAGTCTTTTTCCATTAGAATTCTTTAGAGATGACCACTTCTAGCGTTTTCGCTTCCGTTTATTGGTAACATTCAAGCTTATGCACTTGACGATTTGGCATCACATAGCTTGTAAACCCATCTATTGAATCCGAGCCAGATTCGCCCACGCGTAGCTGTTCTTAAGCCGTAGTAAAAAATAATGGACAGTTTTCAGTCAATTCCAATTACTAATACAGATGAGGCTGTGGATAAGCTTTTAATAATAGGCCTTTTTGTAAAAAAAAGAAAAAAAAACGACTATTATATTACCTCTGTATACATCCAAATGACTTTGGGCTGAATCAAAACTACGGTAAGAGAATTGAGATGAGGCAAAGCACCTATCGTGAAGCAATCCATGTAAGCCTGGTCTTCATTCTGCATGACCTGAAGGCGAGTTCTTGGCCAGCTCTGCTGTGGGGAAAGACATTCTGTGAACACTGCTGTTCTACTTTTTGTGTGTGGCTTACACGGGTGCTAAGTAACAGTAACATATTTGTACTGAATGAAATGACTATGTGACCAGTAAGTACGGAAACATTTACTTTGAAAGATTACATGTTATTTCACAGACTGGCATGAGATTCAACACTGCTGTTATGAATGGTTAACTTGTGTGTGTGGTTAAGTATTTAGTTGTTATTTAGACAATATTTCGATCTTCATTCCAGAGACGAGTTGCGTAATCATTTTGATCGGCTGTTAGGAAGACGATTTATGCATAAAAAGGTCTGGAAATTCGTTTTTTTAGGATTGATTTTCCGAGCTTGACAGGGAAGGGGGGAGAGGGGGGGATGGGTCCTGCCATTGCGAAAGTGACGGAGTTTTGTGGTCACTTTGTCGCTAGTCAAAAGCCAGGGACGAACACTTGTATTTTGCCTAAGACTTATTCTCTACTCAAAATTTGTATGAGTTGTACAGATGTGAGCGGCTAAGCGTGCAGATATGGGCATATGTTAATTGCTCAGATAAGTGCAGACGTAATGCGGCATTAAGCATGCGCAGTTATGCTGTCGCCACCATAACTAAAAATCCGGTGACTTCTTGGGGCAACACGCGACAATTTTTTTTTTTTTTTTTCAAGCCGCACCTCTCACTTACCTGAGGTACACGACGAATAGTACCATCTAGGGTCATGTAATCCCCGCATATCATGTAAGAGGCCTGCTGAGCCATCTTTGTTCACGCAAGTCGCAGTTTTAAGCGAGTGCAAAATTCAGGTGTTATTGTTGCATAATCAGCATAACTTTGTCAAGGTGAAATAATGAATAATTTTGTCACTCGAAGCTGTGTTGTGTGGTAACTTTGCCAGATTTTTGTTTGAATTTTGGTCTTGTATTATTGTATTGCTGACAATCGATGAAAAAGTTTCATGCTATGGTGCATTACTGCCGCCGGGTTACATTCGAAAACTGTATCCGCAAGAACGAATTCTTGCCCCTCGATTCCAGCTTCTGTTTAAGATGCCGATGCAGCTGGGATTGCCATTAAGCATGCGGGGTGGTACTGGTGCGAATTAGGTACTGGGTGAAACGTACTGGGCGAAACGTTGGTAAACAAAGAAAATTCTTAATATGGCACATTCCCTCTCTTCCCATGTGACTTAAGCAATTTTAGTCCTGAGGGGCCATTCAGTAAGTACGAATACTCGTAAGACGTAGATGTGTGTTGGCTAATGTTACAGAGCATGCGTGCCTACTTTATGAATGGCCCCTCAGTCTTCGACCGAAATGTTTTGTATCATCTGTTAATGGTTCAGAGCGATCACTCACCAAGACACCACATTGACAAAAGAGAAGGGGAGATATGTTCATTTTCTAATCTGTTTGTCGAATCAAACGACACAGTCCCGTTCTTGAAGTGAAGCCGAAAGCTTTAGGCATGAAGTGGTTATCAAAACCTTAAGGCTGCAGTATGTGCGCATGGAGTGTTTCTAAGTAAGCGCTTAGGACTTGTTTGGTTGGCTCTGTGCGAGGCAGTTGTTTAATAGCTATACAGCAATGCAAGCCTTTCATTTAGTATACTATTTAAAAAAAAACGCATGTGCCCGAGATAAATAAAAAAAATATTTATGGTCACAGCTTTTTGATTTTGTCAGGTAGATTACAAGAGTGCGTTATTACATATTATTTTTTTAATGCCCTAAACCTGTTATGGGATCATAAAGATTCTTGAATTATCTCAAACTCCTGCTGCAATGCAAGGTGGTAGATCATATCTCAGATGTATTTTTCTTTGTTTACATACTTTTACTTTTACGTCAGATTACTTAAAACATTCGATATTTTTGGTAAGCTGTGAATTTTACACTGTCGACCATTATTGAAAGTGTATAATTTCAGGGACTGTGTCCTTTAGCCGTTTATAAAGTTGTACGGTTGAATATATCATTTTAGATGCATTTATTTTAACGATTATGAAGAATAAAGTATAAACTGATCAAAATTTGTGTATTTTACGCCGTGAAAGAAAAGTAATGCCAATTTTCGAATAATAATCAAAACTTGTACTCCTCCGCCATATGTCTGCGTTCTTCTAGTTTTAAATTCATTTGCGCACTGGGAAACAATTCAACTCGTGCGCCTGTGCAGTTGTATTTAAAGACTTGTGCAGGGCTGATAAAGTAGTAAGTTAGATTAAATAAGGTAGTAGATCCATCGTTTTTTTGTTTTTTTTCTTTTGAGGGGGTTCGTTTTGGGAGGTATCCCATGATTAAAAATGTTCGATATATTATATGCAGCATTTTTAATTATAATTACATATTGCAAGTCTTTTGCACTATTTTGACAGTCATTCCTGTGAATAACTTCGTATTTCCTTTTGATTTTTTCATATGAATTTTGATTATATGTGCAGAAAAGGAAAATTTTTCTTTTATTTCTGCAAAAGGAAAAATGGGAACTGGGTATTGGAGAACCATGAATTTGGTCGGGCAGACACGCGTTTCACAAAAAACAAAAAATGAAATAGGTTTCAATTGAAATTATACAACATTGGTGTTTTGTGTGCACTGGCCGCTCTAGTTTTCCCGGAGCTTAAATGCTAGATGCGGATTTTTATTCGAGATGTCAACAAGATGGGGCAAGGCTTGTAGAATAAAGGAAAAACTCCAGGCAGGCTTTGCTGACTGCAGAAGACCAAGGGCAGAGACAGAGAGAGGAGAGGAGAGACAGAAAACATATATAGCACTGAACAGCTTACCCAGTCCTTTAACTTTGATACTCGCTGGCACCAATGTAATAATTGCGACTACAGAAAACAAACTACATATTTCCTAGAGTGGACATATTTATTCAAATATAACCTCTTTTGTTAACAATTAGTTTAATAAATTTAGTCTTTTCTTTTCTCAGAACCGCCTGTATTTACAGGCCAAATTAGGGCGAGTTAATTAATATTCTCACTTCTTCACGTTTACTGCTAACAGTAGATGCGTTTAACATGTAAAGAATTCCACTTTTTTCAGGCCTTAAACCTGGTTACATCTTATTACTACACGAGACTCACCGTGAATTTGCATGTCGCGCATGCGCGAATCCAGCACAAAGCACCAGGCCCCATGATCTATCCCTATAATACACGTCAATCATACACAGGTTCTGTACAATCAGACAATATTTACCTAAATTACGCGAAGACAGCAACGCTCAAATCAATGACGTCATCACATACCGCGCTCCCAAATTAAAGGTGGTTGTCCGACCCAGACAGAGGAGCGGGCACCCAACGTTTGAAGCTATCCCCTTGATCTTTTACAACACCCCGTAAACAATTCAACAAGGCGATACCAGCGCCTCTACAGGAAAAGACCCCTCATTTGAGTTTTCATGACATAATACTGTAAGCCCGAGGAGGCAATAACATAACGACAGCTCAACTTCCGCCTCATCTGCCTGTTCTCAATCAAATCATTTAATTTGTTCAAGAGAACACACCTATAAGCAATAAGATTTTTTAAATTAAAGTTTTACGCGCTGTTATCTTGCTAGAAACAGAGCAAAGAAAATTACCACACACTCGAGGTATTCATAAAACATTGAATGGTATTGTGCCAGAGACTTTATATACGTCACGGCTGAAGACCTCAACAGTTCCGAAGTGGCCACAACCAACTGAAAGCCCACCAACACAGGAACATCATCGCGGTCTGATATCATAGCATGTACAAGAACGCGGCCCGTTATATCATAGCATGTACAAGAACACGGTCCGATATATCATAGCACATACAAGAACACGGCCCGTTATATCATAGCATGTACAAGAACGAGGCCCGTTTTGTTCTTAAAGCATTTACATGAACGCAGCTAAACACAGCATGGCACGTCACATAACAATAACAAGAACTCTTCCCCCCCCCCCCCCGTCCCCCACATCATAACTTTACAAGAATGGCCCTAACAGCACTCATACGTCATAGTAAAGGAGGCTCCAACCCCGGACACAACGTATCGGGTAACATCGGAAGTGCCAGCACTCAAATGACTAGTTACTACTGACCACACACGGCCTCTTCACGGCGGGGCGCTGAGCGTGATCGCTAGGAGCGCACTGTCGAGCTACGGTCCTCTAACTGTCCATTACGCTGGTGTCCATACTCAAACTTGATGCGCAGCTCCCCGATGTGACTGCGCGGCAAGATGTCCGGGATCCACTCAATGATGAAGGGCGTCGCTTCCTTCTGGCTCGGGCTCGTGTGACCTGCAACAAGGCCACACGCCTGAAGGTCCGTACCAGGATGGAGGAGATGGGGTCACGGTCACACACACGCCTGTATGTCTGTACCAGGAGTCTGTATGTCTGTTCCAGGATAGGGGAGAGGGGTCACGGTCACGCACACGTCTGTATGTCTGTACCAGGAGAGGGGGTCATGGTCACACACACGTCTGTACGTCCGTACCAGGAGAGGGGTCGCGGTCACACACACGTCTGTACGTCCGTACCAGCAGAGGGGTCGCGGTCACACACACGTCTGTACGTCCGTACCAGCAGAGGGGTCGCGGTCACACACGTGTGTATCTGTACCAGCAGAGGGGAGAGGGGGTCACGGTCACACACACGCCTGTATGTCTGTACCAGGATAGGACAGAGGCAGTGCTTTGAACGGGATGGAAGGACAGGGGGCTTAATATCCCCCTCTGCAAAAAAAATACGGGCTTTTTTCCCCATGGTAGGGGACGTCCTAGGAATCCTACACAAGATGAAAAAAGTACTAATGTCCAATTAATCTATTATAAAGCGCAGCCATTTTGTTTTGTTTTCAGAAGAAAGGAAGATTTTAGGGATTGTTCTCGTAAACATGAAACAATTCCCTACAAATTCTGGTGTGTAAAATGACCAGTGTTCACTAATAAATTGTAATATTCATCCGACTACCGAGCAAAAACCCCGTCGGTAGAACAAGAAGCGGCTTTTTCAAATTCAGTGGGGGATTTTTCAGCCCCCTCGTGTTCCAAAAAGGGGGCTAAAATGGTGAGAGAGGGGGAGAAATCCCTTAAATCCCCCTCTGGGAAAAAACTGGAGAGGGGGTCAAGGTCACAATCACGTGTGTAGGCGAGAGGGGGTCAGGTCACACACACGTCTGTATGTCTGTACCTGGATAGGAGAGAGAGGGTCAAGGTCACACACACATATGTATCCTGTGTACATATGTGTACCAGGCCTGGCGAGAGGGGGTCACGGTCACACACACGTCTGTATGTCTGTGCCAGGATAGGGGAGAGGGGGTCACGGTCACACACACGTCTGTATGTCTGTACCAGGCCAGGCGAGAGGAGGTCACGGTCACACACACGTCTGTATGTCTGCCAGGATAGGGGAGAGGGGGTCACGGTCACACACACGTCTGTATGTCTGTACCAGGCCAGGCGAGAGGGGGTCACGGTCACACACACGTCTGTATGTCTGTGCCACGACAGGGGAGAGGGGGTCACGGTCACACACACGCAGTGTTGCCACGGAGTCGTCAAGAAAAAAAAGGATAAAAAAAAGGATAAAAAAGGATAAATTTGAGAAAAAAAAGTATGAAAAAAAGGATAATTCATATTTTCTGAAGATCGAGAAAACATTAATGTTAATCATATTGTATCATTTTTTTGTAATTTACAAGGTTCGCGCTGGGTTCTCAGGAAAGTGAGTCAAAAAGGGAAAGTGTGACTCAGTTAGGTCCAGAAAAACTCGGTGGGTTCCGAAAAAGTGAGTCATTTCGTAAAAAATGCCCAAAAAGTGGACAAAAACCCCGCCAACGCGACCCCTGTAATTTATAATGCTCGTTTTCACAGCGATTAAAAAATGTTTGCATACCTGATTGTAAATTTATAAAGGAATCCGGTCAAATTGTGCCAAAAAGAAGAGTTTTGAAAATTGGTACTAAATATTTAGCCAATTTTTAGGCCTACCTAGAGAACAAATGTTCAAAATTGGAAAGGAATCCGATCAAAATTGTGGGAGAAGAACCATTTTGAAAACTGGCAATCGAAAAATTTTAAATACCCCCCATTTAGCCAATTTTTGGCGGATCGCCATAAAATTTTTTTAAAGAGAGGCCTACCTGGAGAACATTCGTTTAAAATTTGAGAGGAATCCGATCAAAACTGAAGGAGAAGAAGCATTTTAAGTAAAAGTTTACACACGTACATACGTACATACAGACGACGGATACTCCTCTATTGACGTGATAAGACCAGCCCGACATGGTCGGCTGGTCTAAAAAAAAAACAAGTTTGTCCAAGGACAAAGTCCCAGCTTACGAAAAGAAATAAGACCAATTCCAGCGTGCATCAGCAAGGGAATTTCCCTGAAAATTTGGGCTTCAAAAGATGAGACGGCAAAAGGCTAGCTCAGTAATTAATTTAGCACCGGACCAGAACATAGACCGATAAATGCATACAAAGATTTGTTTCCTAGAAAAATGGGAAACAAATTTTTATATCTCTGGTAGACTGGATAGTCTGCCATAAATACCTTCGAACGCTCGCATTTCGGATCAGTGCGAATATTTATGTAACTTGCCTCGATGCGAAGCTCTTATTCAGACGCATGTTTATTCAATTTGCGTTGATGCTCGGCTCTCATTATGGAAAAGTGCACATGTTTATTTCACTTGCGTTGAAGCGGTTCGCAATTCCGACCAGCACGCATGTTTATTTACCTTTTGTCGATGTGCGGTTCTTATTTCGGATCATTGCGCATATTTATCTACCTTGTGTTGATGTGCGGTTCATATTTCGGACCAGTGCGCATGTTTATTTAACTTCCGTCGATGCGCGGTTCTTATTTCAGCCATTGCGCATGTTCATTTCACTTGCGTTGTTGAGCGGTACTTATTTTGGACAAGTCCACAGGTTTCCTCAGGTTGCCTTGATACGCGGTTCGCATTTCGGACCAGTCTGCATGTTTATTTAACTTGCGTTGATGAGCAGTTCGAATTTCGAACCATTGCGAATGTTTATTTAACTTGCGTTGATACGCGTTCGAATTTCGGACCAGTGCGCATGTTTATTCAACTTGCGTTGATGAGCAGTTCGAATTTCGGATCATTGCGAATGTTTATTTAACTTGCGTTGATGCGCGGTGCTTATTTTGGACAAGTGCAAATGTTTGTTTAACTTGTGTTGGCCCGTGGTTCGCATTTCGAACACCTGCGCATGTTTATTTAACGTGCGTCGATGCGCGGTTCTTATTTCAGGCCAATGCGCACATTTCTTTAATTTGAGCTGATGCGCGGTTCTTATTCTGGACCAGTGCACATGTTTATTTAAGTTGCATTGACGCGCAGTTCTTACTCTGAATAGTGCGCATGTTATTTAAGTTGCGTTAATCCGCAGTTCGCATTTCGAACCAGTGCGCATGTTTATTTAACTTGCGATGATGTACGCTGCTTATCTTGGTCGAGTGTGCTTGCTTGTTTAGCTTGTGTTGATGTGCGGTTCGCATTTCGGATCAGTGCGCATGTTTTTTTAACTTGGATTAATGCTCGGTTCCTATTTCTGACCAGTGTGTTTGTTTACTTAGCCTGCGTTGATGAGCGCTTCGCATTTTCCACCAGTGCGCATGTTTATTTAACTTGTGTTGATGCGTGTTTCGCATTTTGGACAAGGGCGCACATCTATTTAACTTGTGTTGATGAGCGGTACTTATTTTGGACCAAATGCACATGTTTATTTAACTTCTGCTGATGTGCGGTTCGCATTTCGGACCAGTGTACTTGTTTCTTTAGGCTGCGTTGATGCGCGGTTCGCATTTCGGACCACTGCGCATGTCGATTCAACTTGCTTCGATGCGTGGTTCTTTTTTCGGACCAGTGCGCATGTTTATTTAACTTGCGTTGATGCGCGGTGCTTATTTTGGACCAGTTCGCATGTTTATTGATCTTCCGTCGATGCGCGGTTCACATTTCGGACCAATGCACATGTCTATTGAACTTGCATCAATGCGAGGTGCTTATTTTGGACTACTGCGCATGTTTATGTAGCTTGCGTCGATGTCCGGTTGTTAAATCTGACTACTGCGCAAGTTCATTTACCTTTTGTTTACGCGCTGTAGGAGTCAAATTGAGTCAAATAGCACAAACCGTATGCCCGACCCACCTAAGGATGCCTCATACAAAAAATAAATGAAATCGGATAAAAACTGTTGGAGGAAATGCATTTTGAAGTTTTTCTTCAATAATTCCCTAAAAATACAAAAATTGTCCAATCGACTAAAAAAGGACAAGCCGTACGCACGACTCTTTAGGGGTGCCTCATACCAAAAATAAATGACAGCGGATCAAAAATGTAGGAAGACATACATTTTAAATTTTTCTTCTTAAAAAATTCCCCAAAAATTCAAAAATCACCCGATCGACTAGAAAAGCACAAGCCGTATGCATGACCTCTTCGAGATGCCTCACACCAAAAATAAATGACAATGACTCAAAATTGTAGGAGTAGATGCATTTTGAATTATTTTCGAGATTTTTGCTTAAAAAATTCAAATACAAAAATTATCCGATCGATTAAAAAAGCACAAGCCGTATGCACGACCCATTAGGGGTGCCTCAGACCAAAAACAAATGACATCGGGTCAAAAATGTAGGACGAGATACATTTTTAATTTTTTCTTAAAAAATTCCCCAGAAATTCAAAAATCACCCGATCGACTAAAAAAGCACAAGCCGTATGCACGACCCTTTAGGGGTGCCTCACACCAAAAATAAATCACATCGGATCAAAATTGTAGGAGGAGATGTATTTTGAAACAAAGTTTACTAAATAAACAACTCACTAACTAACTAACTAACTAACGGACGCCACCCGCAAACCGATAGGAATACCCCTAGCTTACGTGTAACATTCTGTTAAGTTTGAGTTGCATGCCCCTAGGGACCATCGATAAAGTACGTACGCACCTTTTTAGCCCAGCTTACGATGGTCCCTAGGGACATGCAACTCAAACTTACAGAATGAAGTTATTGAAAATCATTCAAGAAATAAAAAATACTCAACATCATTTAGAATACTGGATATTTTACAGTGTGATAAGACATTGAATACGTTTACAGAATATATGTTTCAATTCCATGAAAAAAATACCCTTTCTCTACAGATGTATTGATTTTAACAATAGACGCTGCAAAAAAGTTGGAAATTACATACACATACAGTGTAAGTGCGGTTAATATTATGGCCGAATCATGGGTTATGACTAGGGTGAGAAAAAATTATAGCAGAAAAAAAAACGTATAACTAATTAGGAAAAATGATATTTTGAACGAAAAAAGAAAATGAAAAAAAAAGTAAAAAAAAAAAGGATGAAAAGCGAAAAAAAGTATAAAAAAAGGATGAAAATTAAAAAAGTATAAAAAAAAGTATTTAAGGATAAAAAAGGATAAAATCGGGCTTTTTCAAAAAAAAGGATAATCCTTTTAAAAAAGGATGATGTGGCAACACTGCACACGTCTGTATGTCTGTACCAGGCCAGGCGAGAGGGGGTCACGGTCACACACACGTCTGTGTCTGTACCAGCAGAGAGGAGAGAGGGTCAAGGTCACACACACGTCTGTATGTCTGTGCCAGGATAGGGGAGAGGGGGTCAGGGTCACACACACGTCTGTATGTCTGTGCCACGACAGGGGAGAGGGGGTCAAGGTCACGAACACGCCTGTATGTCTGTGCCAGGATAGGGGAGAGGGGGTCACGCTCACACACACGTCTGTATGTCTGTGCCACGACAGGGGAGAGGGGGTCAAGGTCACACACACGTCTTACTCTACTCTGTTCTGATACTTACCAACTTTGAGGTAAGTCTTCAACTCGAACGGGCGAATGGGTAGGTTTTTGCCGTCATTACCAGCGAAATCTTTCTCTCGGTTTGACTTCTCCACCAAATCAAAACTGCCGTCCTGATTCTCGACGAAGTTCCGCGTGATATCAACAGTTACCTGTGAAATGACAGAGAGGAAAAAAGACACTCTTCCAAATTTACTTGTCCCTGCTCCGATGTCTTATCGGTGCTCTAACAAACACCACCTCCTGCAAAACTTCGCGGATTTGGTTGCCAGCGGGCAACTTCCAAAGCACTTGTTCAATCAAGGTTAATATGAAGAAACTTCCAAGGGATGCGCAGAAAATTTAGTGATTCGACACTCAGGACTGTGAAAAGTTAATTGCACTGAACGTGCAAAAATAAATAACATTTCTTGGAAATTTACCAGAAAAAAACAAACATTCAGGTCCTAACCACTCAACTATAACAAAATATGACAGACGGATTTTTCATTTACCTCGAGACAAAAAAATGAAGATTATCTTCTATGAGAGAACAAAAGTGAAGATTAAAACATAATAAACCTCGGCTGTGTCAAAGATCTGCTTGACGTGCAGGATGTTTGTGATATACCACGTGTACTTGGTGAACATGCCCAGTGGCAGCGCGTCCTTGCGCATGAAGCCCGTCGTGTGATTGGGCAGGCGTTTCTTCTTACTTCCGGCTGAGATGCGCGCCTGCAGGCAATCGAAGAACAGCTGTGGCGCGTGGAAGACGAGCGGGTCAGGGATACCTGCAAGCAGTACCTGTCGGTTTACCTCAGCTGGTCTGATTAGATAAGATCAACCCGTGAATTTTTTCATTTTTTTTTTTTTTGGGGGGGGGGGGACGCGTTTTGATACAAAACACAACCACATGCTTTTATCACATTTCTTACCTTTAATTTTATTTGCTGTGTGTTCTTTTAAACTTACATTTGTGCCGTTGAGAATGTGAGTGAGTGACGGCAACTAGACCTTAATATACCTCCCTACCGAATACCATTACCATGACCTCCGGGAGTCGAGCAAACGGCAGACACAGCAGGTAACACATCAGAAGCTTACCACAGAACTGATAATGCATCGTCTGGTTGATTCTTTCGGTGACGCTTGACAACCACTGCAGGAACGACAGGTGCGTGTTCGTCTCGTCACATGGACCAACTGGAACAAAACAATCAACTCTGACTGCTTCAAACTAAATGTTTATCAAGTTTAACTGAATGTAATTAATCTCCTTACAGCCACTTTTGGAACACGAATTATTTTACAGTATTTATTTAAAGCAATATTTCTTCTTTGTATTGAACTTCACCACTAAAAAAAAAAAAAAGAAAGAAAACAGATATGCTATAAATTCTCGTAGTTATGTGTATGTATGAAAACTGTAGTTTTTAATAAACTTCTATCATGAAATATATACCACTTGAAAATATAAGTATGTTTATAAATATTATTGTTATATTTCAAACGTTGAAAAAGTTCATTAGTGTGCTCTCGAACGATCAAAAGAGCTACTGTTATTCTATGAACCGTTTTACTGTTAAACCAGACGGCAAAAGAAGACGGGGAAATAATTTCCAAGCTTTTTTTTAGCCGATCTCAAAAAGACACGTACTTTTCTTGGGCGTGTGCCTCAGAATGGCAGGTTTTGTAATCTGCCGTTTGGCCAGGAGTAGCGGGTCGGCGGCAGGGGCTTGGGCCATGGGGGCGACTGCGGGCTCGCCCATGCCACTCTCCGTGGTCGCGGCACTCTCGTGTAGGCTCAAAAGCCCGCTGCTCGCTTGTGCTGTAACAGGAAAGTGGCACGACAGTGAAATGAATCGAGTAAGAAGGTGGCGCCACCTACTGGCGCACCACACACCACCTGCGGGTGAAAAGTCGTATTCGTATTACACTCATACACCAAATACTAAACATAGTTGTTGAGATATCGTCCACACAAGAAAAAGTTTAAGGAGCGACGGGCGGACAGACGAACGGATATGGGGCAAATTGAACCCCCCGTTGCAGATCTGCACTATATATACTTCCTTCCTGTAAGGTTTGGTGAAAATCCAAGAAATAGGTTTTGAGATATCGCCCGGACAAGAAAAAAAGTTTAAAGTGCGACGGACGGATAGACAGACGGCCCGATAGCAATAGCCTTCAGCTAATATTGGCTGAAGGCTAAAAAAATGCATAAAAAAAATTTTTGTTAAGCTTCAGAAATGTTTTCTGCTGGCTTTTGAGATCAATATGATTTGGCACCAGCGGTTCGGCGACCTACCGAGTCTGTCGGAGGGTTCGGACACGACGACCATGGTACCGTCGGCCATTTTCAGGCGCTTCACGGCGGCGACTTCTGGCGAGGCCCGGCTCACGGCAATAATCTGCTGGTTCTCATCGATAATCACCTGGACAAGCCACACGGTGACAATATGAACACGGACAGGGTTGATCGATCCAGTTCGTTTTTTTTTTTTTTTTTTTTTTTTTTTTAGACCTTAGTCTAGCTGTCCCGACCCCACTAACTGGCAAAAGTGGCACTTGCTAGTATCAACATTATCAACTTTTTTTAAGCAAAAAGGTTGAAATTTGTCCTTTAAAAATCCACAAATTTATAACGTTTTGAAGATTAAGCTTATATTTTCACAAAGTCAACAAGGTCCTGATTTTAAAGAACGGGAGAGGCTGAGAGAAGCCTCGTAACACACCTACCTCGAGACTTTGTCCATTCTCATCCTGAAACGTAACATCGCCACTGCTTGTAGCTATAATGTCACCGTTTTGCGTTATGACGTCACTTTCTGCAATGACATCACTCTGTGAGATAATGTCCTGTGTGATGACGTCAGCCTGGGACATGGCCTGGCTGAATGACGTCAGCACGTCGGGCTGGCTGGCAGCTTCGTGCCCGATGTCTATGTCACTGCTGTGAAGGTTTTCCTCGCCATCAGACACTAATGAGCAACAAAACACCAAAGAACGCGACATTTTTTTGGAACCTGATACAGCTGTACAAAAAATTAGAACACAACATCTGCATGTTTGTCAAGAGAGAGTGAACTGACAGAGGTGAGGGCGGAATTGGAATCGGAATTGGGGGGTGTAATGATATTGATTTATGTGCCTTGGGCATGACCTTGTTGATGGCCAACTGGTATCGGAACACATCTTTATCTCGGCCAGGAAGAGTATGAAGTCATTACGTATTCCGCACGCTCTCTAGCACACAATACGCTTGCTCAAACGAGTGCATACGGACAGTGTCACTCCTAAGCAGGGCACTGAAGCAATCCATTTCTTGATATGTGATGCATCGGGCACCTCAAATGCACAAACACACAAAATAGACTGCCTGTTTTCTTGTGGCCTTTTCAAATTTTACTCTTCCACTTCTAATTAACATGTGAATACTGAAAAGTGCGAGCGTACTTTGAGTGAGAACTCCGCCCACTGCAGCCATGACGTCATGCTCGGACTGCGTCACCTGTTCTGACGGACCAATCACCTGGAACTGATGCGGTGTCTCCAAAGATTCGACAACGAGGCTCTCTTCCGTACACGTGCCGTCCTGGAACCCAATACAAGTACCCAGGATTTCAGTCAAGGCCACGTTTCATGCGGCACGTGTCCACTATCTGTGACCCACATGTCCGCATGCTGCGTACCACGTATGAATAAAATAAATAAACGAGTGCGGAGGAATACCTAGAGAATAACAACGCGGAACTACTGGTGAAGATTTCACTACACACCTGGGCCTGTAACTCCGTGATTTCTTGCAGTTCGGCGCTCTGGGTGTCAGTCGAATGATCCAGATTTTCTTCGTCAGCCTCCATGTGAACTTCCACAGCTGAACTCGCGTCTCGAGCGAGAACTGGTTCGTCACCTAATTCACACGAATATTGCAAATATCCACCAGCTAACACAGCGCCACTGCTGCATAATGTGACATGTTAAACTTGGCGTTACACTAGACTAGTTAACAAGAGTAATCTTACACGCTAAAGGTTTATGACCGATTTTACACTTACCACAGTTGCGGATATGTCGTTTTTGAAAGACATACAAATTGAGCGACAAACGCACGAACATAGAGCACGAAACTTCACGTCCCCCAAATGAAAGGCTCAAGCTGTCCCTTTTTTCCAACATCAGAAGACGAAAGTGTCTTTAATTGAGCACTGATGCATTGACGTTTACTGTGCTTCTACGCACACTGCATTTCTCAAACAAGGTTTAGACCAGATATTTATGGAGAAATTCTTACCAGATTCATCAATGAATTTGGCGAGTTGTATGAAAGGTGCAAATTCCTTGACCAAATCATCATCGCTGGCAAACGAACAGACACATGCATAAAAATGCAAGCACCGCTTAGATCTCCGAGCCCCTTCCTCTTTATTCAACAGAAGCTAAAAACAAACAGGCAATGTCAAAGTTGATAACTGTGTTCTGGCATGACTAGTCACTGGAGTTTATTTATATTCTTAGCGATTTTTCAACGCGTCGTTACGGATAAGCGTTTTTAGTGAAGGATATTTTTGCACATATTTCTTAAAGAAGTCAAAAAGGTGCAATCCGTACGTTAGACCACCTCTAGTGCTCAGACACGTTAAGACGCAAACCTTACGTTAGACCACCTCTAGTGCTCAGACACGTTAAGACGCAAACCGTACGTTAGACCACCCCTAGTGCTCAGATACGATTACCCGAAGTCAGCTCGAACTCGAGTAAATGGTTTCAGAAAATTTTTTAGGTCTAGTCACATCTTCAAGCGTCCAGAGTCTCCAGTTCTTAACAAATTATATAGACAACAGATCACGACACTGCAAAAGTTCAAGAAAAATGAACCAAATAATTAGTTAAGACGAATGGCGAAATCACATCACTATAAATCCGGCAGGACAAGAATTCGCACCAAACTATGTTCATCGTTATCTGCATTTTCTTCGTACGACAGTCGGCCGTCCCGTATGACGACGCTCCCTCGCTCACTGCTCTTCTCTGCATCCCTAGACGCTCCTGTACTTGTCTGAAAATGTTAAAAAAAAAAAAAAAAAAAAACAGATTGGGTGAACCAGGATTAAACCTCATTCAGCATGGTTCGCGCTGCCGGCGTCATAACCATATGGCAATTAGATCAGGGACTGTGAACGTCCTGCCTCCAAACTGATGCTGTATTTTGAAACCGGACGCCGACGTTCATTAAGAAAACAGGTATATTATTTTGTAAGCACAGCTACAAATCCATCTCGGTTTTCTTAACAAGTTTGTCCAAGGACAAAGTCCCAGCTTACGAAAAGCAATAAGACCCATTCCAGCGTGCATGAGCGAAGGAATTTCCCTGAAATATCGGGCTTCAAAAGATGAGACGGCAAAGAGCTAGCTCAATAATTAATTTAGCACCGGACCAGAACATAGACCGATAAACGCATACAAAGATGGGGAACAGATTTTTTGTATCTCTGGTAGACTGGATAGTCTGCCATAGATACTTTCAAACAACGCTCGCATTTCGGACCAGTGCGCATATTTATGTAACTTGCCTCGATGCGCGGTTCTTATTCAGACAAGTACGCATGTTTATTTAATTTGCGTTGATGCACGGCTCTCATTTTGGAACCGTGCACATGTTCATTTAACTTAATAAAGATTAATGCGCGGTTCTTATTCCAGACCAATGCGCATGTTTATTTAACTTTCATTGATGAGCGGTACTTATTTTGGACAAGTGCACAAGTTTCCTTAGGTTTTCTTGATGCGCGGTTCGCATTTCGGAAGAGTTTGCATGTTTATCTAACTTGCACGGTGCGCATGTTTATTTAACTTGCGTTGACGCGCGGTTCGAATATCGGACCAGTGCGCATGTTTATTTAACTTGCATTGATGCGCGGTGCTTATTCTGGACCAGTACAAATGTTTATTTAACTTGCGTTGGAGCGTGGTTCACATTTCGAACCACTCCACACGTTTATTTAAGTGGCGTTGATGCGCGGTTCGAATTTCGGACCAGTGCGCATGTTTATTTAACTTGCGTTGATGCGCGGTGCTTATTTTGGACAAGTGCACATGTTTATTTAACTTGCGTTGATGTGCGGTTGGCATTTCGGACCAGCGCCCATGTTTTTTTACCTTGTGTTGATGTGCGGTTCTTATTTCGGATCAGTGCGCATGTTTATTTACCTTGTGTTGATGTGCGGTTCTTCTTTCGGATCAATGCGCATGTTTATTTACTTGTGTTGATGTGCGGTTCTTATTTCGGATCAGTGCGCATGTTTATTTTACTTGCGTTGATGAGCGGTACTTATTTTGGACAAGTGTACAAGTTTCCTTAGGTTGCCTTGATGCGCGGTTCGCATTTCGGAAGAGTTTGCATGTTTATCTATCTTGCGTTGATGCACGGTGCTTATTTTGGACGTGTGCATATGTTAATCTAACTTGCGTTGGTGCGCGGTTTGCATTTTGGACCAGTGCGCATGTTTATTCAACTTGCGTTGGTGAGCAGTTCGAATTTCGGACCAGTGCGCATGTTTATTTAACTTGCGTTGATGCGCGGTGCTTATTTTGGACCAGTGCAAATGTTTATTTAACTTCCGTTGGCGCGTGATTCGCATATCGAACCACTGCGCATGTTTATTCAACGTGTGTCGATGTGCGGTTCTTATTTCAGGCCAATGCGCATATTTCTTTAATTTGAGTTGATGCGCGGTTCTTATTCTGGACCAGTGCGCATGTTTATTTAACATCCGTCGATGCGCGGTTCGCATTTCCGACCATTGCCCATGTTTATTTAACTTGCGTTGATGCGTGGTTCTCATTTCAGACCAGTGCGCATGTTTCTTTGGGTTGCGCTGATGCGCGGTTCATTTTTTCGGACCAGTGTGCATATCTATTTAACTTGCGTTGATGCGCGGTTCGCATTTCGGACCAGTGCGCATGTTTCTTTAGGTTGCGTTGATGCTCGATCCGCATTTCGGACCACTGCGCATGTCTATTCAATATGCGTCGACGCGTAGTTCTTTTTTCGGACCATTGCGCATGTTTATTTAACTTGCGTTGATGCGCGGTGCTTATTTTGGACCAGTTCGCATGTTTATCTTCCGTCAATGGTTCACATTTCGGACCAATGCGAATGTTTATTTAACTTACGTCGATGTGCGGTTGTTAAATCTGACTGCTGCGCAAGTTCATTTAACTTGCGTTTATGCGCTGCAGGAGAAGATTCATTTATTTTTTTTTTAAATTCCGAAAAAAAATTCAAAAGTTTTCCAATTCACTTAAAAAGCACAAGCCGTATGCATGACCCCCTAAAGTCGGCTTGTATCAAAAATAAATGAAATCTGATAAAAACAGTAGGAGGAAATGCATTTTGAAGTTTTTTTTTCTTCAAAAGCTCCCTAAAAATACAAAAATTGTCCGATCGACTAAAAAGCACAAGCCGTATGCACGACCTTTTAGGGTCATCTGATCTTTGAGAGGTTTCGGATCAAAAATGTAGGACGAGACACATTTTAAATTTTTTTTCTTCAAAAATTCCCCAAAAATTCAAAAATCACCCGATCGACTAGAAAAGCACAAGCCGTATGCACGACCCTTTATGGGTGCCTCATACCAAAAATAAATCACACCCGGTCAAAAAGGTAGGAGGAGACACATTTTAAAATTTTTTCTTTAAAAATTCCCCAAAAATTCAAAAGTCACCCGATCGACTAAAAAAGCACAAGCCGTATGCACGACTCCTTAGGTATGCCTCACACCAAAAATAAATGACATCGAATCAAAATTGTAGGAGTAGATGCATTTTGAATTATTTTCTAAATTTTTGCTTAAAAAATTCCCCAAAAATACAAAAATTGCCCGATCGACTAAAAAAGCACAAGCCGTATGCACGACACTTTAGGGGTGTCTCATACCAAAAATAAATCACATCCGGTCAAAAATGTAGGAGGAGATACATTTTAAATTTTTTTCTTTAAAAATTCGCCAAAAATTCAAAAATCACAACTAACTAACTAACTAACTAACTAACGGACACCGCCCGCAAACCGATAGGAATACCCCAGCTTACGTGTAACGTAAGCTGGGCTAATAAAAAGATAGAACTCTAGTCGTTATAATATACTAAATCACACAGCCCCCCCCCCCCCCTCCCCCCGCCCCACAACCCAGTCACTTCGTTTTTTTTTTTTTTCTGTGTGAGTTTTTTGGTACCTGCTTAATTGCTAACTAAGACAAATTAATTGTATACCTTGAACTCTTTACAACTGCATTGAAATTTGCTCTCAGCGTCCACACCCGGCTTCATCCTTCCCGGACTGGTAAAAGCAAAATGAAGAAATCCAAGCGGATGCTTGCTGGTTGGCTTACACTTCACAACCATAATGTTTTGCGTGACCCTTTGCACCAGCGGCCCAGCAGTCTCCGTCGCCAGGTCCCAGATGGCTTGTCTCGTTTCCGAACTCACTTGTATTGCATTCAATAGCGAGTTTTTCAACCTCAAAGCACGAGCCTCGGCTTTGCATTCGATAGCGGCCCGGATGTGGATACACACGGGCACTGCCTGCCCCACTACAGAGGAGTTTGCACGACTGCAGGTGTCCACGTAGCACTTGGCCGCACTGCCAAGCACAGAGGCTAGAATGCCCGGATCCACATTCTCTGCCGGATTGCCATCCAAGTCTTGCACGAGAGGCAACTGAACAAAGCCGCGGTAATCTGGGCCCCGGTCACGCAGCCTTACAGAAAACACTTGCACCGTGGAACCAGTCACAATTTTCACAGCGTCGACGCCGGCTCCTTTCTTTTTGGCTCCCTCTTTGAAGACATACTCGCACGCTTTGTTCTTGCACGTGAGACCGCGAGTACCATTTACAACACCGCACCGTGGGCACTTGCGTACGCCTCGCTTTGTCGGCTTGCCTAAATCCATTACGAGGCTTTTAAACTTCTCTGGCGTCATGGCAACTTTTGAAGTCGACATTTTAATTCTTTATATGCAGCCAACTGTTAAGATAAGTCTAGGATGCCGTGCCTATAAAAAAGTCAAACAGAGTTCAAAATTTACTGTTAACTTATGCTTATTATTGTGTCTCCCCGACCGAGGGAAGACCTAATGTTTGTACGTTCTGTGTGTGTGTATGTATGTCAGTCTGTTATGAGCAAAATGTTATGTGCAAGGTATCACAGAAATTAAAAGTGGTCTGCATAATCCGTTATTAAGGAATGCGTATGGCGTCAGTACGTTAAAATCTTGTGTGCACGATTTCTCAGCCGCTGAACAACGCAGAAAGTTTAAACTTGGTGGTTTGTTGCTTAATAGGTAAGAAAGATTCTATCAAATTTTGTCGAGAGTAGAACAAATACGGGATATGACGTGATATCACGTACAATATTAATATATTTTTACAAGATCTTGTGTGCAAAATATCTCGATAATGGAAAGTCGTATCGACTTCTTATTTCATATGGATGGATAGTCCTTGGGTCAGTTGGACACCTATCAACTTTTGACGTGTGAAGTGAAATTAAGAAAGGCGTATGACGTTACTACGTTAAAATCTTGAATGTAAGATTTCTCAGCCGTTGAATATCGAAGAAAGTTATAACTTGGTCGGAATGCTGCTTGATAGGCCTAGAAGATTCTGTCAATTTTGGTCGAAGTAGAACGAACGAAAACGGTGTACGAAAATGGTATTATTACGTGAAAAAGTTGTTTAAAAATGTTGTTGAGCAAAATATCTCGACAGCGGAAAGTCGTATTGACTTCAGACTTGGTGTACTTATTCCTTGGGTAAGTCGCACGGTCTTTGTTTGACATCGAACGAAGCACGAGCGACTCAACCCAAAAAGTCTCGGGGGGGGGGGGGTTCACATTGCTTCGTGTCACACGCGCAGTGAAGGAACTTCTTCGAATGTTTTACCTGTCAAGATCAAGCCAGCCCAGGGTGACGGACTACAAAGCCAGCAGTCAAAACTTCAGAAGCTAAAATAGGTGCAATAACGAAAGTTACTTGGAATCGTTCCCAACACATTTTTTGTATATTTGCAGCCCGCACCTGAAAACTTAATATTTCTTCCGGATTACATGCTAGCTTATAGGCCAAGTTCACACCTGATATATTAAATGGAGCTAGAATAATACATTAGTTTGTAACCAGTTTGGAGCTACTGTAACCAATATCATTCGTATGTGATGCAACTTTTCCAAAAAAAAAAAATATATATGGCCCGCCCTGTATTATGTCCCGAGATTAGCAAACTGGACACCCATGGTTGCCATAGGAAGACAGAACAAGTATTCAGTGAACACTAACAGGCCCCAACGCCCCCAAAATTGTAAGGGGTCGTCTATGGTTTTGAACCTGTTGGCCAGTTTAGGCCAAGAAAAATAAATGTCCTACTTCTGCTCAAAACTTTGAAAAACAATTATACTGGCTGGCGGAAAATCTTTTTTTACCCCCAAAATTTAGCAGATCACGTGACCGAATTTGGCCAAAATGGCCAAAAGGCACATCTACAAGTCGAGACCTTTAAAATGAGCCTAACATTAAGTCTCTAGGCCTCTGCGTTCTCGAGATATCGCCTGTACAAACACAATCGATTTTTTGCGTTTTTGGCCAATTTGGCCAAGATCACGTGATCGAATTTGGCCAAAATGGCCAAAAGGCACATTTACAAGTCGAGACCTTTCAAATGAGCCGAACATCAAGTCTCTAGGCCTCTGCGTTCTCGAGATATCGTCTGTACAAACACAAGTCGATTTTTTGCGTTTTTGGCCAATTTGGCCAAGATCACGTGATCGAATTTGGCCAAAATGGCCAAAAGGCACATTTACCAGATGAGACCTTTCAAATGAGCCCAACATCAAGTCTCTAGGCCTCTGCGTTCTCGAGATATCGTCTGTAAAAACACAAGTCGATTTTTTGCGTTTTCGGCCAATTTGGCCAAGATCACGTGATCGAATTTGGCCAAAATGGCCAAAAGACACATCTATAAGTCGAGACCTTTCAAATGAGCCCAACATCAAGTCTCTAGGCCTCTGCGTTTACGAGATATCGTCTGTACAAACACAAGTCGATTTTTGGCGTTTTTGGCCAATTTGGCCAAGATCACGTGATCTAATTTGGCCAAAATGCACATCTACAACATGAGATCTTTCAAATGAGCCCAACATCAAGTCCTTAGGCCTCTGCGTTCTCGAGATATCGCCTGTACAAACACAAGTCGATTTTTTGCGTTTTTGGCCAATTTGGCCAAGGTCACGTGATCGAATTTGGCCAAAATGGCCAAAAGGCACATCTACAAGTCGAGACCTTTCAAATGAGCCCAACATCAAGTCTCTAGGCCTCTGCGTTCTCGAGATATCGTCTGTAAAAACACAAGTCGATTTTTTGCGTTTTCGGCCAATTTGGCCAAGATCACGTGATCGAATTTGGCCAAAATGGCCAAAAGACACATCTACAAGTCGAGACCTTTCAAATGAGCCCAACATCAAGTCTCTAGGCCTCTGCGTTTACGAGATATCGTCTGTACAAACACAAGTCGATTTTGGCGTTTTTTGGCCAATTTGGCCAAGATAACGTGATCTAATTTGGCCAAAATGGCCAAAAGGCACATCTACAAGTCGAGACCTTTCAAATGAGCCTAACATTAAGTCTCTAGGCCTCTGCGTTCTCGAGATATCGCCTGTACAAACACAATCGATTTTTTGCGTTTTTGGCCAATTTGGCCAAGATCACGTGATCGAATTTGGCCAAAATGGCCAAAAGGCACATTTACAAGTCGAGACCTTTCAAATGAGCCGAACATCAAGTCTCTAGGCCTCTGCGTTCTCGAGATATCGTCTGTACAAACACAAGTCGATTTTTTGCGTTTTTGGCCAATTTGGCCAAGATCACGTGATCGAATTTGGCCAAAATGGCCAAAAGGCACATTTACCAGATGAGACCTTTCAAATGAGCCCAACATCAAGTCTCTAGGCCTCTGCGTTCTCGAGATATCGTCTGTAAAAACACAAGTCGATTTTTTGCGTTTTCGGCCAATTTGGCCAAGATCACGTGATCGAATTTGGCCAAAATGGCCAAAAGACACATCTATAAGTCGAGACCTTTCAAATGAGCCCAACATCAAGTCTCTAGGCCTCTGCGTTTACGAGATATCGTCTGTACAAACACAAGTCGATTTTTGGCGTTTTTGGCCAATTTGGCCAAGATCACGTGATCTAATTTGGCCAAAATGCACATCTACAACATGAGATCTTTCAAATGAGCCTAACATAAAGTCCTTAGGCCTCTGCGTTCTCGAGATATCGCCTGTACAAACACAAGTCGATTTTTTGCGTTTTTGGCCAATTTGGCCAAGGTCACGTGATCGAATTTGGCCAAAATGGCCAAAAGGCACATCTACAAGTCGAGACCTTTCAAATGAGCCCAACATCAAGTCTCTAGGCCTCTGCGTTCTCGAGATATCGTCTGTAAAAACACAAGTCGATTTTTTGCGTTTTCGGCCAATTTGGCCAAGATCACGTGATCGAATTTGGCCAAAATGGCCAAAAGACACATCTACAAGTCGAGACCTTTCAAATGAGCCCAACATCAAGTCTCTAGGCCTCTGCGTTTACGAGATATCGTCTGTACAAACACAAGTCGATTTTTGGCGTTTTTTGGCCAATTTGGCCAAGATAACGTGATCTAATTTGGCCAAAATGGCCAAAAGGCACATCTACAACACGAGATCTTTCAAATGAGCCTAACATCAAGTCTCTAGGCCTCTGCGTTCTCGAGATATCGCCTGTACAAACACAAGTCGATTTTTTGCGTTTTTGGCCAATTTGGCCAAGATCACGTGATCGAATTTGGCCAAATTGGCCAAAAGGCACATCTACAAGTCGAGACCTTTCAAATGAGCCGAACATCAAGTCTCTAGGCCTCTGCGTTTACGAGATATTGCCTGTACAAACACAATCGATTTTTGGCGTTTTTGGCCAATTTGGCAAAGGTCACGTGATCGAATTTGGCCAAAATGGCCAAAAGGCACATCTACAAGTCGAGACCTTTCAAATGAGCCCAACATCAAGTCTCTAGGCCTCTGCGTTCTCGAGATATCGCTTGTACAAAAAAGCGATGACGGACAGACGGACAGACAGACACCCCAATTCTATAGGCCCCCAACCCTGTAGGGTTGGGGCCTAACAAGAGTCGCCTTGGACTGAGACTAACTGGGAAGTGGCGAACCACGCAGCCACTCACTACTGTGCGATTGCCCCCTAAAAGCAATTCGCTACTGAGGGTTCGGCTTACCACTTCAATTCCTCGCTGTGAAACGCTTCTACAGGTCAACTGCTCTCGCTCTGAGGCACTGCTGTGACGATATTGTGCAAAATTAAAAGCCAACAAGCCTTGCTACCGTTGGCCAAGACCCTCAAAGTACTCAGCCAACAATTTACAAACTTCTGTGTTTTGCTCTCCTTTAAAGAGAGAAAATGGAAATAACAGCAAATTCCCGCAAGAATTTACATTTGCTCACATACAGGGAAAAATCTTTACCGCATAAAAGGATATAAATTATATACACCAAAAACTTCTGAATCAATATTTAACACTTGACAAGCCTTTGGCTTGCAAGAGTTATATGAATTTGTGCGAGCAAAATTCGTCCTTTTTTTTTTCTTCTTGACACTTTTTCCGATTTTTTGTGTCTTCTTCTCCTCTGACACTATGGGCCCTACGACCATGAAACTTGGGACTTATGAAGAGCTTGATCTGAACATGTGCATGTCACTTTTTATTTTCGTCTTTGATTTCGTTTTCTTTGATAAAACGCCATGTGAAAAGAGTGCATTTTTGCAAGTAAATGCGTAGCATTTAACCCACATCACACACAGTTGCACAGTGAGCTTTGTGCGAGCTCTCACTGCGTGCATAGCTGACACGGCGTATGCTAGATCAGTCAATGAAACCTTAAGTCAACAGAAACCAAACACTACTCGGCTTATAAGACATATTCAAGCTGTGTTGTTTGCAATATATTATTCAAGAAATAACCCATTGAAGGAAGTATTTTTGCGTTTTAATTTTTGTCAAGTGTTTAAAATTTCGCTAGCGAAGTGAGGTTCTAGTTCTCAAATTAAATAGCCTGTAATCTGTATATATGGTCTGTACAGCAGGAAAATGATAAGTTAAAAAAAAGTCCTTGTATAAGTATTCTAAGTATTCCAAAATGCCCAGGGCATGATTCTGAACTTTCGTATTTGTACGTATTTTAGTGTCTGAAGTGTTAACTGACTCTGTAGCCAGCCACTGTGGTCGCTGGTCCCAATCGTGCGCCGAGATCGGCAAAACTGACCCCAATGGCATGTTCTATTATAGTAACTATGACTCTTGCTGAAATATCAAGAGCGCAAGAGTCCAGGTCTACTTTTAGCTTAGTTCCAGTGGACCCTGCCTTCCTAGGTCAGAAAACCTAGGTCAGGATAATCCTAGGTGACTCTTGCTTGCATGAGTCATAGTTCCTATAATAGAAAATGCCATTCATCTAAATTTTGATTATAAAACAACTCTTTACTTTAGTTTGGGAGTTTCGCCTAGGTCGAAAGGGTACTTTTGAGTATACTTTTTGAGAAAAAGCCTGTCAATTCAAACCTAAGTGTCCTGGAATATGCGCCGAAAGATCCAGAGCCTGGAAAATTGAGGTCAATGGCCATCTCTATTACAGGAACTGTGACCCTTTCTGTCCTAGGAAGATAGAAAGGGTCCGCTGGGACTACATCTAGGACTGCTTTTAGCTGAACAATGGAAGGCTTCGTAGCTTTGATTGAGATATATACGAGTACAGAGTAACAGTTAATAAAAGCTGAAACGGCCGGCTCACATAGAACAAAAGAGAAATCGTAGCTTCAAAAAGCGAGGACTATTGGAGAAGTACGAGGGGGAGGAGAACGAATGGTTACAGTAGATCTAAATTGGTGAAACGAGAAAGAACATCTTCTGTGGTTCAAAGCAAGTTTATTTTGTCAAATATCACAAAGTGATGCATATTTATTTCGACAGGGTTGCAAAACTTGCAGCTGGCTTATTTAGTGGAGTTGGAATTAAGCATTTTGTTGTCACCAATTACGATCTACTCTAGCCAATTCTATCTCCTCTCTAGCTCCGAGTAGCTCTGACTTGTATAACATCGTATATCTCTCTGTCAGAGCTACGAAGCCTTCCATTGTTCCACTAATAGGGGTGAACTTAACAAGTTCTGAGGCACAAATCCTGCATACCAGTCCGTATTATTCAAACATTTACATAAAGTTCATGCTCAGTACGCCCTTTTTGTAAAACAGGCACAATTTTTAGTGAACTGTATATCTTTTATTTGTTCATAGTGCAGAAAAGTTAGCTTCCGCATCCACCTGTCAAATGTTTATTTACATTCTGGCCTTTCTCAAAGCGAACGCAGTTGACTTCCTCATCGTTATATAGCGATGCTTTGAAGCGGTGCCTGGAAAGTTTTTAGCGCACCGCTTCTTGGAGCTATCTCCTCTCCCTTGTAGAAGCTTAAAGAATCTGCCCACTACTGGGGGTTCGACTAACCTTTTAAAGAAATATACACAGTAAAACTAATAAAGATCTGGCTTGGAGTTAGGTAAGGAATAGCTCAAAGAATCGGCTCGCTACTGAGGTTGTGACAGACAGATATACGAGGTTATTTAAGTCAGAGCTAATAAGCCAATTCGCACTTTCGGACTTTTCCGGTGGAGGTGTTGTTTCGACTGAAAATGTTGGGGTTAAATTATAAAGAAATGATAAGGGAAAAACATCAATTTTCTTTCAACATGAACACTTTCGAATTTATAAAGTCATCTTATGATCTTTTGAAAACTATTTTACATATTATTCAGTTCTTTTAATAACTAGTCCCAGCGGACCCTTTCTATCTTCCTAGGACAGAAAGGGTCACAGTTCCTTCAATAGAAATGGCCACTGATCTCAATTTTTGAGGCTCTGAATCTTTCGGCGCACGTTCAAGGACACCGAGGCTCGAACTGGCAGGCTTTTTCTTTAAAAGCACACTGAAAAGTATCCTGGCGCATTATTTTCGACCTCAGCGAAACTCCCGAACTAGAGTAAAGCGTGGTTTTGCAACTATGGATTCACTGTTGTTGTGGGCGATAATGAGGGATTCGATATCCTGATCTCAAGAAAACACAAATTTTTCTCAGTAAAAAATTGTTATCTGACCATAAAACTTGTGCGCCATAATTTATAATTGGGCCATTTATGTTATGCACCCTTTCTTAAATATAACTCCGTTGGCCCCAGTCATGCGCCGAGATTTGAAAATGGACATCAGTTAGATTTCCCATTGTAGGAACTATGACTCTTGCTGTCATACGAAGACTGCAAGAGTCATCTAGGACTATTTAATAACCAGCATGTGACTATTTCTGGCAAAATAGAATTTTGTTGATTTTTGCTGTTTTTTTCCTATCATTTGTTTATAACCTTATCCCACCTGAATTCAGCCGTAACGCAAAAACTTTTTGGCAAAAGTGAAAAGTGCGAACTGGCTTATTCAGAGCTAGAACTCAAAAGCTACGTAAGCTTCTTGGTGCGAAGTTCGGCGTGACCACAAGTTGTGACCAACCTACAACCTTCGACGGAAAACTTTCAACTATACCCAGTGGTATCAACTAGCTCTTGCCTTGATTTAGTAAAACAGTTCGTTGCATGAGTAAACTTCAGTGCTTTTTTGACATTTCAAAATTTTGCGGCCATTTCCAAAACAAGCAAAAAAGAAGACAACGTTTCATTGGCTGCATAAAATGACCTTCTTAACGTGAAAACAATTGGTCAATTTGATACAGAAACGTTGTTACAAAATAGCTGACCTCTGAAAATATATCAGTTCTTAACACAGAGCGGATGGATATTTTTAAAAATAGCTCCTTTCTTTTATGAGCAGTATCTTCGCGGAATCTCCATTGCAGCTGAGGAGTAAAAAGGTGTTATACACAACAGACCAAATCGCTGTAGAGACTGGCTGTTAGGCAACAAGGAATACAGAAGCAAAATATTGCACACGAATTTCAAAACTGACACTTGGGAGTTCTGGGTTTTATCAAACGGGCCTCCGTTCAGTAAATGCTTCCTGGCCATCAAGAACGGAGTGTAGGTTAATCACGGTGAGAAGATTTTGGAGCGATTTTCTCGAGGTTTTTCCCCTCGTTGTCAGCAAACAGTTTGCATCGAGTACGCTCTGCAAACAGAAAAGTTTCAACTTTTCATCGTCCTTCTTCCCTGCTGCCAGCAGCAGGGTATTGTAGGGTCGTCGAGCAGTTAATCTCAGATTAGTGAAGTCATGTCTTCCACTTGGCTGATGCAGCGGCAATTCTCCCTGTGAAAATGCGACCACTATCTCCTTCTGCGGCAATCATGCAGTAGTGTGAAAACGTTGGTTCTACCGCACTTGCGGTAGAACCAACGTTGGTTCTACCGCAAGTGCGGTAGAACCAACGTTTGGTTCTGCTGCAGAACCAACGTTGGTTCTGCTGCAGAATCGGCAGATGGTAGACAGACGGTCAGACGGACAGACGGACAGACGATAACTTTTTTTTTCCCCATTTCCCACACTCTCATGCATACACACATATACCAACACCATGATAAATTGTTTTGCTTATTTTGTAATAAGTGGCGGCCGCTCTGAAAAGAGCAGCCTGGAGTTGAAACTCCTCACTCTTTTTGCTTCCAGTCTAGTAGAAGACTACTGTTTGTTGTACTGGTCTGGCACATGAGGTCATCTGCTGAGAGTTGAATAAGAAGTGGTCTGTTGTCAAACCACATGTAAAACATCTCAGCGTATATGTCTCTCAGCGCGGAGTGGCAGGTCCAGATGAAGGCGCAAAAGAGACATGTTTGATGTCCACATCCTGCTGCTATGACCCGGTCTGGGGACAGCATGCACCCACATCCAATGCAAAATTGGATGTCTTCCTGTAGGAAGTATCGACCCCAGGCCGGGTATTCATCCTCTTCAGTCTTTGATGGAATGTCTTCTCCTAGAACAGCAGATCTGAAGTAGGCCTGCCTGTAACACCCGTCTTCTATGTCTCTAATGCGTTGCCCAATCATAGCCCCTCTATGGAAGTATATCGGAATGCACAGCGCAGCGGCTTTAGCTGGATCCGGCAGCAGATGCAAAAACGACTGTCTCTCAGACGGATAGATTGGTGGTGTTACTTGAACAACCACCTCTCTAATCTCTCTTATTATGCGTGAATCGTCGATCGCGGCTAGAACTTCCATGTCAGCAGGCAGTGGTAAACTGTGGAAAGCTGTGAAGATAGCACATATATATAGGGTAGAAAACCAAAATGACGTCATTGCAAAATGATGTAAAGATGGAAAAAAGTTAACGTCTAACCCCCCCCCCCAGGACAGACTATGTACTGACCCCCCCCCCCCCCAGGACAGACTATGTACCGACCCCCCCCCCCAGGACAGACTATGTACCGACCCCCCCCCAGGACAGACTATGTACCGACCCCCCCCCCAGGACAGACTATGTACCGACCCCCCCCCCCCCCCGGACAGACTATGTACCGACCCCCCCCCCCCCAAGAGAGCATAAAAAAATTGTGCTGAATCAGCTTCATGAAATCGTTGATTCAGCATGATAAAATCGTATATAAGTGTAGTGTCTCGAGGCTCAGACACCGTCAGACATAGACAGACATCATTAGACACATCATGGACAACACACCAGCTACTACGACAAGTAAGAAAGTGATGCGAGAGGGCAGGGTAGTGACACTAACGACAGAATGTTATAAGTGTTGGGTGTGGTTGGAGTACCCAGGTCAACCACACAACTGTCCAGTGCACCACAACGCACCACGGCATTACTGCTGCAAAACCTGTGGTGGATTGCTCTGGTATAAGTTTACTGCAAGATTGCCAGGACCGGAGCCATGCACGGACTGCTGGTGGTGCGGTGCGACGCTGAAAAACTTCGGCTATTACAACTTTCATCCGTTCAAGTGCTCGAGAAGGCCTTTCTCCATGGAGCAGTTTTACAGATACCAGTGTGATTGTGGAAATCCCACTTGCTGGTGAAGAAGTACTAACATCTTTCAGCCCTTTTAAGGGCCATCCTATATTATGAAATGAAGCAAAACATGTCTGTGTGTGTGTGTGTGTGTGTGTGTGTGTGTGTGTGTGTGTGTGTGTGAGAGAGAGAATACATTTTATCACATTTCAGGTCTATTTGGCGGATGAATACCATTTGACGGATGAATACCATTTGGCAGACCATTTGACTTCACCGCTAGATGTCTCTGCTGTGCAGCAGTGCAGCTGTACAACTGTAAGTGAGACATTCATATACACAAGTAAAATTCTGCTGAGTCAGCAATTTTAACATTTTTGAAACAAGTTACACACCATATTTTGATTACATGGAAGTAGCATAAAAGCATGAGTGAAACATGTCAACTAGTCAACTAGTGATACATTCTGCTGAGTTAACACACCATTGAAGTGGTATAAAAGGAAGAGTGAAACGTGTATTTTACTTCATTTCAGTTCTAGCAGTTGAAGAAACAACAAGGATGACAGCAGTCTA
Organism: Protula sp. h YS-2021; assembly: GCA_949752745.1. NCBI lineage: Eukaryota > Metazoa > Annelida > Polychaeta > Sabellida > Serpulidae > Protula > Protula sp. h YS-2021. The sequence goes on along the minus strand of OX457029.1, from coordinate 56,007,306 downwards.
CTGTCATGATTGTGATGTGACATTTCCATCTCTGGAATTGTTCGTGACACACACATGTAAGAAAACTAGGATGAAACGTGCTCATGATGAGCTTGTTGAGCAGATTCAAGCCAAGAGACAAAAGACGTTACAAGATGGTGTTGACAGACCTGATCCAGTCCTCTGCTGTAAATGCGTTAAGATATTTTCATCTTTGGATGCGTTTGAGACACATGTATGCATACCTCATGAAGAACAAAGAAAGAAAGAGACAGGACAAGTAGGCAGAGGTAGAAGAGTGAGTCTTGGTGAAAACGCGCAGGAAAGACGGTTTGAGCCTGAAGATGGATCAGATTTGTTACTTGAAATGCGACAACAAGAGAATAGAATCAAGAGACATTTGCTAGAAACGTTAAACCGTGGCATGAAATGGTACATTGTGGTACATGCACGCTTCAAGAAAATGACACCAAATGTTGAAGGTGTGATGGTAGAACAAGTGGATAATGCCTTCATCAGTAGTCCGACATATGCAGCATACAATCCAACGGATATTGAGAAGGACTTACCAGAAGCCTATAAAGAATTGTTTACCAGGTTTGATGAACATGAGCGACAAGGCTCTGGTTGGGTGTTGGATAACATATTATTCATTGAAGTGCATACAGCTACGTCAGCGCCACTGGAAGCGAGCAGTTTTATCCCACTACCGAAGAAAGTACAGAGTACAAAGGCGGTGTTAAACATTCAGAATAAAGACAACAAGTGCTTCTTATGGTCTGTATTGGCTCACCTTCACCCTTCAACAAGCAATGACCCACAGCGTGTGCATCAATACAAGCTATTTGAGAACGAATTGAAGGTGGAAGACATGACATTTCCAACACCGATTACAGACATTCCAAAGTTTGAAAAGGAGAACGATATGTCCATTAACGTGTTTGGATATGAACATGATGTCGTTGTTCCCATACAACTCACTCGAAACACCAGCGCCAACAGCGTCAGAGAAATTAACTTGCTTTTGATTAGCAATGACAAGACAAGACATTACTGCCTCATCAAGAATTTCAGCAGACTGATGGCTTATCGAACAAAGCGTCAGAATGCAATATTTTATTGTTTCAACTGTCTTCATGGGTTTATGCGACAAGATCTTTTAGACAAGCATCGTGAAGTGTGTGGCAAGCATGGCGCACAACGTTTATCATTCCCCAAGGAACCCTTCATCAAGTTCAAGAATGTAGCCAAACAACAGCGAGCGCCGTTTGTCATTTATGCAGACTTTGAATGCTTCACGAAAAAGCATGAAGGAGACAAGTATCAACATCATCGTCCAAACAGCTTTGCCTATGTGGTTGTCAGCCAGTATGATACACGTGCTCCAGTCATATATCGAGGAGATAATGCTGTGAAAGTCTTTTTAGACCATATGGTGAATGAGCGTGATCGTATTGTGCATGGCTTGCTACAGCCAAAGAAAATGGTCATGACTCATGAAGATGAAGAGCATTATAAGAACGCCACAGATTGCTACATTTGTCATGAGCCTCTAGGAGCAGATCGTGTGAGAGATCATGACCATATCAATGGCAAATACCGCGGAGCTGCACATAGTCAATGCAATTTGCAATTTCGATTTCGAAAGGATCAGCAGGATGTTGAAGATTCTTTCATCATTCCTGTCTTTTTCCACAATTTACGAGGCTATGACAGCCATTTAATCATGGAAGAAATTGGAAAGTTCAAAAATGAGACAATTACAGTCATTCCCAACACCGTTGAGAAATATATTGCATTCACCATGAGCAATCTGAAATTTACAGACAGCTTTCAGTTCATGAGTACTTCTCTACAGAAGCTGGTATCCAACCTGGCAGCAGAAGGGAAAGACAATTTTTATAACATGACGTCACACATTCACGATAGTGACCAACAAGATTTACTGTTGAGAAAGGGAGTATACCCTTATGATTACGTGGATGAGCCATCCAAGTTTGCTGAAACACAACTGCCGTCCAAGGACAAGTTTTACAGTCTACTTAGTGAAGAAGACATTAGCGATGAGGATTATGCGCATGCGCAGAAGGTGTGGGAGACATTCCAGTGTACTACATTTGGCGAATACCATGACTTGTACCTGAAATCAGATGTGTTGCTGCTGGCTGACGTGTTTGAAAACTTTCGTCACGTATGTCTTAACACGTATGAATTGGATCCTGCTCACTACTATACAGCGCCAGGACTGTCGTGGGATGCCATGTTGAAAGCGACAAAGGTGAAATTAGAATTGATCAACGACATTGACATGTACCAAATGGTTGAACAAGGCCTACGTGGGGGAATATCTGTCATCACACACAAGTATGCGAAAGCAAATAACCCCTACGTAGCAGATTACGATCCCTTGAAACCGACCAACTACTTGACGTACCTGGATGCAAACAACTTGTATGGTTGGGCCATGTCGCAAAGCATGCCAGAAAGTGGATTTATGTGGGTGAGCGAGCCAGAATCCATTAACTTTATGGATGTGGATGAAGATGATGAGATTGGCTACATTTTAGAAGTGGATTTAGAATACCCACAATCCATTCATAATCATCATAATCACTATCCAGTGGCTCCAGAACGGAAATGTGTGAAAGTGGGAGAATTATCAGAGCATAGTCAGAAGCTACGGAAAGATCTAAACATGAAAGGCAAGCCTAGTGAAAAGCTCATTCCCAACTTATGCGACAAGAAGAAATATGTGCTTCATTATAGAAATTTACAGCAATATGTCTCACTGGGATTGAAAGTCACGAAGGTGCATCGTGCCATCATGTTTGCACAGAGCAAATGGTTGGCAAAATACATCTCCTTGAACACGGAAAAGAGAAAGTTGGCCAAGAACCCGTTTGAGAAAGACTTTTTCAAACTGATGAACAACTCTGTGTTTGGCAAAACCATGGAAAATGTAAGAAAGCGCATGAATGTGAAACTTGTTCACCAGGAAAAGCGGTTCAAGAAACTTGTAGCCAAACCTTCCTTCCACAAATTTAGAATTTTCAACGAAGATTTAACCGCGGTACATTTGCGCAAAGTGGATCTGCTTCTGGATAAACCCATTCAAGTTGGGTTCACCATTCTCGACCTCAGCAAGGTGCTCATGTTCCACTTTCATTACAACTACATCATGACCAAGTATCCCAACGCCAAACTCTTGTTCAGCGACACCGACAGTCTATGTTATGACATAGAAACGGAAGATATATACAAAGACATGCAGGAAGATGCTGACTTGTTCGACACAAGTGACTATCCGCCAGATCATTTCCTACATTCCAACGTGAACAAGAAAGTGCTTGGGAAAATGAAAGATGAGACGACGGGCATTCCCATTGAAGAGTTTGTTGGACTTCGGCCGAAAATGTATAGTATGATGTATGGTGGGAAAGAAAAACGTACGGCCAAAGGCATCACTCGCGCGTGTCAAAGACGGATGAAACATCAGCAGTATAGAGACAGTTTGTTCAACCAAACGCAAACGATGACTACAGGACACATCATTCGAAGTCATAACCACCAGATCTTCTCGGAGAAGTTGAGGAAAGTGGCTCTCTCTCCCTTTGATGACAAGCGATATGTGATGAGTGATGGCTATTCCACTTTGGCGCATGGGCATTACAGTATATAAGGGGGAGACACTTCAACTTGAGAGTTAGTTGTGGTGTGAACACTGAAGCGTCAACATGAATCGGAAAAGATCTGCACCAACGGATATGGATACTCTTGCTGATACAGTCAAAGACATGAAAGTGAAACATCCTGATACTACCATTAAGAAATTAAAAGTGGAGACGACGGTACCAACACCACAGTCGTGGGATGGAATGCTTTCTCTAGGCAATGGAAAGTATATCAAGATTATGAAACAAAGTAATGAAGGTTTGGTAAACATTCGCAAATACCTCAGAGATGAGGGGACTGGAAAAAACCGTCCAACGAAAAAGGGAATTTTGCTGACAATACCTGAATGGAAAATGATGAAGAAGCAGGTGAAAGAAGTGGATAAAAGGCTTCGCAGACAAGACGACAAGTCATAACAAGGTAAAAACATGAATGCACTCATGCTGAACGGTGGTGTTTACCTTACTGTCAATGAGAGGAATGAAGTGATACTAGATTCTAAGACAAGTTATCATCGGTTTAAACCTGAAGTGTGGAAAGACTTTAAAAACATACCACTTGAACCTGGGTTTAAACGTAGACTTGAAAATAAAGTGGAAGTGACGGTAGCTGAATATGATTCTAACATACGTGTAGAAATCTGTAGAAATCTTTTACAGGATTATCCAAAGGATTATAAGGGAGTTGTACCAGATACACCATATACAGATTTGATCCTCTTTAATATCAAGAACTGGCGCGCAGTCTTACGATTCCTAGAAGCGATACAACATCCACTCTTCACCATCTTGCGAGCATAAAAACGTCTTTGCAGACAAGGAGACAGCTCATAGTTCATCTGACTGTTGAACGAGATGGAAGACTTTTTAACGGAATATAAACCCATTACGCATGGATTCTCATATCTGAGAAACGAATATGATGACATTGTGCTAAGACATTTTGGACAGTATCTCGTCCTATCACTTGATGACCAATCCGTGTTGAAAGACCATCTAGAGAAGTTCAGGATACCTGGCTTTCTCCTAGCAGTCTCAAATGAATTAGAAGTGCGTGTGACTGAGAACTGCTTAGACGTGTTTGTACAATTTCGCCAATATGACGAGCTTACAGACAACTATGACTACATCACCCTCAACACAGTGGAATGGAACGCGTTGTTACAAGCATTGGATTGGAAAGAACCTAACGCTTGAATTCAAAGAAACAGAAATATGGCTTACACGAGGCACCAAATCCATTGAGCTGACACAACCTATGCGTGTGATGGACATTGACTTAGAAGAAGGAAATGAACTGAAACTGTCTGAACATGTAACTGTTAAAGTGATAAAGTTTGGTGATGTGTGTTATGTGAGCTTTCATAGCATTTACAAACATGGATGTAATGTCTATGATACCTATATCAATTTAGATTCTAATGAATGGTATTCATTGATGAATGTATTGAAAAATGAATGTGTTTGTAAATAAAAAGTTTGTAAATAGTGTAAATAGACTTTGTAGTTAAGAGTTTGTAGTTAAGAATTTTGTAAATAGTGTAAATAGTGTAAATAAAAGTTTCTAAATAGTGTAAATAGAATTTGTAGTTAAGAATTTGTAAATAGTGTAAATAGCGTTTGTAGTTAAGAGTTTGTAAATAGTGTTTGTAAACTTTGTAAATAGTGTTTGTAAACTTTGTAAATAGTGTTTGTAGTTAAGAATTTGTAAATAAACGTATGTACAACACAATAAACAAGACAGTTGTTTGAAACTTGATTTGTTTTATTTAACAATAACAACTTAACTAATATAACAACAACAACAACTTAACTAATATAACAACAACAACAACAACTTAACTAATATAACAACAACAACTTAACTAATATAACAACAACAACATTAATAAAACAATGGTTTATAATGTCTATATACAAAATCCTTTACAATAAAATCACCATCCTTTCTTTTTAATATATTCACAATATCAAACATACTCTGACCTCGAGCTCTATGTAATATATAATAGACACAATAAAAACCACATGACGATGATATTGGCGTTTGTAATGATATAGAATTATACATATAGTCATTTCTTAAAAACATATCTAAACGATCATCGAGAGGGAACAGTCCATAAGAGTCAAAATATTCTGCAGGGTCTTTGTCATAATACACTGCCACCCAATGTTCTCCTGGTTCATCTTGATCGTCTGTGTTGATCACATAGGCGCCGCGTTGTAAAGACGGTAACTGGTCCATGGCAAACACGCCTTGAAACAAGTCTTTGGTCATGACATCATGACTCAATATGGCATCAATCTGCTTCGTGTTCATGACTGGTAGTCGAATTGGATGCTGCGATTTGCACTGATCTCAATAATGTTGTCAAATTCAGCATAGACAATGACATTGATGGTATGTTGCAAAGCCGTAGCAAAGTTCATTTCTAGCCGCAAATTCCCATGCTTGATCAGGGGGAAATGATCATCGCCATCATAATCCGGTGTTAAGTCAAACGAAAATAAAGCATAACCTCTAGGCCAATCTTCCCGTTTTATAATGGAACTTTTCTCACCATTCAACCGATCAAACGATTTGTAAAGCGTTTCAAAAGCGTCCAGGTATTTGTTCTGTGTAATGTCAAGCTTGAGAGGTTTGGATAGAACTGGTTCACCATCCGTGTACAGTTGCATATAGTCCAGATTAAAATGTTTGAAATCATATGGATTCCTCAATACTGATCCACCAAAAGCTTCATTATGAACCAGACCAATGACAATACGATTTGGTAATTGACCCAAAAAGATGTTATCTTTCACAAAAGACTGAAATCCTGCTGGAATAGCCAAGACTTTACATTCTTTTCTAGTGATGATGATCTTGGCAGGACTTTTCATCAATGCATCTGTATGTCCTAACTGAATACCTGGACTCACCCTCACTTTGCGAATGGTTAAAAATGCCTCTTTCACTTCTACCTTATAGGTATTATCTGCAGCCATCAATACATAGTCATCTTTTTGTCTATGGAAACGCAATTTCAAACTGATGCCATTCGGAAGATAACGATCCTGCTCAAACAAATCTATCCTTAAACCGCCAGTAAGCATAACATCACGGCTAAGACGTGTATGCAAATAACGATGATGTAAGCCATTGTTGCCTTGCTCAGCCAAGTCACCGCCGTCGGCATTGACATGAAACCCGGATACATATTGTTCATGATTAGGTCTTTTCACCTCATAGCTATTCATTGACCCAGCAGTATCCTTATACATGAGACGCATAGAGCGCTCAGAATGTAGACTTTCTTCCGAATCATGGATGAGATGAGAGATAATACTGGTATAACCATGAGTATTGTTGCTATGCGAAACCAAACGATCATTCAGAAACAATTCAATATTAGACCATAACCCATTAAACACATCATTGATGCAAGAGACATTATCATCTGCGCCACACGCTGTTCCATCAGCCTTTAGAATGCGACATACAATATGAAGTTTGCTGTTCTTTAAATCCAGATATTCTTCTGTACTCGCAGGAATGTAGAATTCTATTGGAGCGCCTTCTCTAATGCTTGTAAGTGGTTGATAGTCAACATTATAACTTTTCTCTACAGCAGTTTGCGTTGGTGGTACGTGAAACCATTCCAATGGAGAAAGACTACATTCACACGAATGATTATGAATGAGAGACATTTTTTTTTTCTTTAAAAAATATCTTTGCGATATTTTGATGTTATCCGTCTGGCTGTTTTTCGTCTTCTGGCACGTTTCGTCGGTTGCATACGCTTTTGTTCACCAAACACACGTTCTGCTACTCGACCCGTCACATCTTTCGCGACATTCTTTGCAGCCTTCTTAAGATGTGGCGCAACGATCTTAGCCCCAGCCTTAAGTAGTGGAATAGCTTTGCGAGCCAATGATCCCAGTATTGAACCAATACCATCACCATATTGGATTCGCGCTCCTTTGAATCCTGGTAATTCCCCGCCCACTTGACGAAGAAAATGGTTGCGATATGCAGACGGATCGTGTGTATAAGCTTTCATATTGCTTTTGGTCGAAAATGAAGTTTACAGATCACCTTTCCAGTTTGAAATGGAACATTATAGCCTGTGTCGTCCTTAATATTCATTTCTATCACGTCAAATTTGGACGTGTTTACAGGAACATAATGCGGTTCGCCGTACGTTTTCATGATAATGTCGCCATCATGGCCTTGTATGCCAACAGAACGTAGCAAAGGCACATAATAATCACCAACAACTTGTGGTTCACAAATGCTACAATACACATAAAGTGTATAAAATCCCTGTTTCACATCCGCTTTATGTTCAGCTGTACATGTTTCAGTATACCATTGCTCTGGGATAAATCCTAAAATCTCAGCCAATCCAGCGGAAAAGGACACTTCAAAGCCATAATTTAGAAATAGAAACACACGTCGTCTAATTTTATCATACTTTATCCGAATAGCTTCTTTAAGATCATCTTTCATAGAATGAGTCGCTTCTTCATTCACTGCCTGGCATATCTCTTGTATGGATCTATAATAACCATAGGGAATATTGATAGTGTCAAGTGTCTCTGTCAGTGGTTGTTGTCGATACTGAATAGAATAGTCCATGTCATGTCTCATCGTTGTCCATGTATGTGGATATTGAATTTCAGCTAAAGCCACTTCATATTTTCCGTTCAGATAGATGGTTCGAGGCATATGAATTTGATAATTCGAAGCCTTGTTGTTGGGATAATAGTTCATACTCGCATTGCTAGGCAAAGTGATGTAAAAGCTTGTCGACTCCATGATGGATGGGAACTAAATGGTATAGGTGCGTTGACGTTGTCTATATACTTCACGATAGCGCGCGCCATTCGACCAAGTATGCAAATGGTCTTTTACATCATGATGATGATCTAGATGATCTATGACTTCTCCTTCACAACAAGCAATTGTACATCTGATCTTCACAGGAATAGTTGGTTTATCTTCCTCACAACAACAACATAGCTCTTTCAGCCATGTTAAAAATTTTCCCATCCTTCAGGAAACCGTCTTTGTTGACGTTGTTTCATTTCTGTTGTAATGTCGTCACGAGTGGTCTTTTTACTAAACATTGTTTTTGGAATATTAGCATCAACAATTTCCTGGATAAACGGATGCCAGCCATGTGGTGGTATGGCTCGTTCTTTTCTTCTTGTTGCCACCAATGCTTCTTTCATCAAATCAACCATGTTGGAATTTGCTATAATATCGCCCGTTTTCAACACAAGTTCATTCTTCTCTGACCATGTCGTACCATATTTCTTCAGTTCAGCTAAAAGTTGTAGTACTTTTCCATGATAGATAGGTTGAAAATGACTTAACACTAGCTTTTCTGGCTTTTCAGGTGGTGATGATGATGAGGGCTTTTGCTGCCTAGACTGACTTGTTCGTAAATGACGGCCAAGAAGTTGAGACATTTCAATAACCTTTTCACGCGTTCGCTTCCCACGTAAAAGTTTATTCACTTTCGTTTTGATTTCACCATCTTTACCCTTCTTTTCTAGCAACATTTTATATTCATATTCAGGAATGAGGACCATTTTCATCGTATGTTTCATTTTAGCAGTAGTTTGGCTAACAAGGGCAATGCCAATCTAGCAATAACTCCAATGAATCCTCCTTTCTGATTAATCAACTTCTTTTTTCGTCGAAGGGATATCTTCTTATCTGCTAGAGTACGTAGCGTATGACGTTCACGTTTAAATTCCTTAAACCGTTTTGAGCTTAAGGGTAAATGTCCTTGCAATATATTCAAACAAATTTCAAACAAGCTTGTTAATTCCTCCTTTGTAGCTTGCTGTAGCAAGGATTTACGTCGTTTAGGCCCACTGCGTGCAAGCAAATGAAGAAACGGCTGGTTCGCTCGAATACGTTTAGACATCTTGACTGCGAATGGTTAAATGACTTGGTTCTTGTTCATACACTGCTTTATCAATATATACATAATGTGTATCTTTTGGTAAAATGCCTGTACGAATACGTAGTTGATCATTTGTCTTTGGTTTTAAATCAATGAATAAATAACCATGAGGTTTGCTAGTAGCATCTTGATAGGCTTCTATGAGAAATTGAGATCTTCTAGGATACATTTGCCGCGCCAATGTACTAATTTGTTGACTGTCTCTCGGATTTTTAAACAGAATGATATAATGTGTATTCAAACTAATATTTCGCATCTCTTTCCCATGATGGAATAAATTATGCACAATAAAAATAATGCTTAGATTTTGATGACTGCTGCCAACACTAAAGAGACGTGTCATACGCTCATCACTATGGCATTTCGTCATTAAGTCATCAATGATAAGTAAGTTTGGTTTCTTCGGGTTAAAACGCTCTTCAATGTCATCTGGAATGCCTTGGTAAAATTCCACGCCTTTCATTCCCTTGTACAAAGGCTGATCTGCTGCATAGAGCCATAAAATGCTTTTTGGAGAGGGTTTAATCAACTTTTGTTCTAGAATTTCCTTCACCAGAGACGTTTTGCCACTGCCTGTAGGTCCAGAGACTAAACATGTAAATGGATGCTTCATTGTTGAATGTCTGTTTCTTTCACCCAACTGTTAAACTTGTTTGGCCAACCTAACCACTTGACAAATAATTCTTTCACACCTCCTCCTCGTCTTTTACGTGTTTTCAAGACTTTTTCAATTCTATAAATAGATTCAATATCTTTGGTCACTTTCTGCAGTTCTTCTTCATAGAAATGACCATCAATATCTTCGTCTAAAAAGTCTTTCACACGATATAAATGTATTCCTTGCTTCTTACAACGATGTGTGACAATGAAGACTTCTTGCGTCCATTTGATGTGATAATCCCGTTGAAACACATATTTAATGTGAGAAATGCGAACATGATCACCAATGTTAAATTTGTACTTCTTCTTCTTCTTCTTAGGTTTCAATTTCAGTTTGTCGACATACATATACTTCCACACTTTTGATTCGTTGTCTTTACGAATCTCGGCTGGAGCATATTTATTAGGAAGAGAACCATGAGGTCTATGGTTGTAATTGTACACCAAGTCTGGAAGAATGTCTAAGTAACGGTAAGTTTGATTATGTAGAAAATACCGATACATCATTCCCTTTAGAGTACGAATGACTCTTTCAGCAAAGTTGGCTTTGGTTTCATTCTTTGTGGTATAAGCATGAATGCCTTCTTTCTTCAAAAATGCTTTTACCCATCTGTTTTTAAATTCTGTTCCTTTATCAGACCTTAGAGTTCGCGGTCTTCGTCGTGTGTCATGAAAAATCTTTTGGAAAGCTTGTATGACGCTGGTATGTGATTTATTAGGTATTGGCTGTACCCAGACATATTTGGAAAACACATCAATGACAATGAGTAAAAAGCGTATGTCATCATTATAGGGAGCTATGTTTCCCATATCAGCCAAATCAATATCCCACATGTCATCAATACCACGTGTAATCACACGTTGTCTTTTGAACCTGTATTTGACAGGTTGGAGTAAACTAAAAGCATCTTGATCCTGCAACCATTTCTTCACTTGTGACTGTGTGACTGCTTGATTATGTTTTCGTAAGATGTGATACAGTTTGTAAGGACCAGCAAATGCTCCAGGCTGTCCAGGTTTGAAGTAAATATTGGTCAAGTAGTCTTTCCACGTCGACATGGTCACACCGAATGAAAACCACCTTCTCAACAGAACAGCTTTTATTTTATAACTCAACCAACATCACTTAACTAACATGCATTTATAACTTAACTAACAAGTTTTTTTTTTACAAATCAAGTATAGATACAATGGTATGAATAACTGGAGACCATTGGTCTTCAATGAACACTAACCAATGACTGAGTTCATCCAATGTAATAGCATCTACACCATATTTCTCACAACGTTGATTTGCATTCTCTAACACTTTATCTAAATGCATGTAATATTTAGCTTCATTCCAATATGTATAAACAGATGCAAAATGACAAGTATGTTCTTGACACTCTTCATGTTGACAAGCAGGACAGACTAAATATGCAAACTTTTTTACAGCTGATAACATTTCTTCACAATAAGCTTTTTGCACAATATATTGTCTCAGTGTCATGTCCGCCATTGTGCAGTCTTGAATCAATGCAACACAAGTTAAACATACTTCAAATTTACATGTTCACACGTCTGCACACCATGACGGTTGGCAAGCAAATGAAAAAGTCTCTAACCCTCACACAACAGTTCTAACAACTTTCCCATGATATTCTGACCAGGATATCCAGATGACACTTGTTTCACACCAGCTCCCCACCAATGATCATACGTTGCTTCAACTAAAGTTTTGTCTTTACATTCTTTCAACTTGTTGCGAAACAATACACACTGATCCAGTTTGACTTGTAAAACATCTTGCATTTTGCTTCTCTTCACTGTATGCCATAAAGGACATGGCTTTATCACTTTAGCAATACGTTTTGCTTCATATCCATTTCTGGATGACACAATGGCTGAAGCAATATCTGGACGGTGATGAAACACTGCTTTCTCATATTGATACAAAGCTTCACTTGAGTTGAACACATGTCCATACTTTTCAAGTCGTGTTGGAAACATGTTTGAAAGAACGTCCTTATGACCGCTGAATAGTACAAGATTCTCCATGTTGACTTTGCTTCTTTATTCTGACATGTCGGTTTCTTCCTGTAATAAAATATCTTTTAATATATTTGCTGCCTCTTCTATCATATTCTTTCTTTGTTTACGTTGAAACCACTCACATAAAACTAAATTTGCTAGTAGGAAAAACATGGTTATGTCTTTGAGAAACAATTCACTATGTTGTCATAAACATGTTTAAAAAAAGGTTTTTATAACTTACCTGATAAAGCTGCTCGGTTTCCTCTTCTTCTTTACAACAATCTCTCAAATGATCAACCACGGTGAAATATACTTCCACATCAGTGCGAGCAGAATAAAGTGCAGAATCAAAGTCAAAGTCAGGATCTTCTTCTATTCCAGTTTTATGACATTCTCCAAGAAATCTTGAATGCAGTTCAATCACATCAAGACTATGATGTACAACATCCCAAAAAGCATCCAAATGATAAAGTTGATAGTCTGGAGTGCCACAGCAAGCAAGTTTAGCAATCATCAAGTCAATATAAGCATTTTTAAAACATGCGTCCATCTTGTTTCAGTGTGTCTTGTGGGCTTTTACTTTGCTTCACTGACTTTAAGTACTCCACACTTGCCGCAGAAGTTGCTTGGTTCACACAACTTGCAATTATACTTGTGGCAGTGGCAATGATAATCCTCCACATATCCACAAGCACCGCAATAGTCACAGGTAAGTCCAAGTTGATTTTGTACGTTCATGTTCTCCAACTGAACTTCAGCCAGCCTTTTCTTGGATAGCTTTGACAACTTCATCCGACCATCCTTTTGCAGCTTGATGATCGTTTTCTTGTCATGACATTCCTCACATGGTGATAGGGCTGAGTTGATGTTGTCCATCTCCTGAAGCAGTGTCTCCCATTCACCATCATTCATGTTGATGTGATGTGTGTATTCTTTCCCTTCAAACCGTGACGTGCGCACAAAACTCACATAGCGCATATCCAAGTATGAAATGACTTCAAGCCACTTCGTTTGCGTTAAGTACAGTTTGAAGCCAATGTCGCGTAAATTTTTCAAGCTTTGACATACAATCTTCCACAAAGATGGTGAATAAGCACACCATCTCTCTCCACGCGTGATGCGTAGAAATGGCCCATATTCTCCATGCTCCACAGTAATGGTTAAGTTAGCACTAATTTTAAAGCTGCTGCTGCTGCTTGTCTTGTTCTCCATGGCTGCTACAATGTACTGATGATCCACTCCCTCCAACTGTCTGCTGAGAAATGACTTCACTCTGCTGAGTCCACTCCCTTTTATACCCAACTGTTTGCTGAGTCAGCTTTCTTTTCAAAGAACTTGCAAAGTTTTGAATTCACTTCAACTCGTCCATGGTTGAATCGGACAAGCTCTGATACATTCGTCTTCAATGGAACATCATCATCATAATGTAAAATGATTCTTGCAGCCACATCTAACATGAGCTCAACTGCCCAAATTGTATTCACGTTGATAAATGCTGAATCAATGTCATAAGTTAACGGTAAATGTAGATCTTCACATTCACGTAGAAACGAGCGGATGAAACGATCTCTTGGAATGGTCTTTCCAACAGCTTCCCAAAGCTGATGTAAATTCTTCACTTGCAGCATCCAATCCGATTCAAAAGCAGGAAGCTTTCAAAACACATAGTCAGCATAATTCACTTTGAAGACGTCATCCATGGTCTCTACACATCGATGAAGAAGCAATGTTGACATTGTAGATGGTTTTACCTCCTTTTATACAGATGTTACATGTAGGTTTTCATGAGATGTTTGTAAAATCGCGGAGTCATGTCATTGAAACCGTCGAGAAAGGTTGTTGGTAAACCGTTTGTTAGCGATTGTACCATGACAATCACTAAAAAGTCTCCTGGGGTCCGATGCCCTAGTATCCATTGAAACAGCATTGACATAGTGAAATGTCCTTTTTCATAGAGGTAAGCCATCATATCATACACATGAATGCGTTCTTCAAGGTATTTGAAACCATGCAACATGACCTTTGCACATTTGAATTCACGATCCTCATCCAGAGACTTTGGCGCCGGTAGAGATAAAGTCTTAAAAAGTTCCTCATGAAGACTTTTAATAAGTTGAATGAAACGTTGAGTCATAGCTTCGGAGAACTTTGGCTCTGACGCCGGAACATGTTCTGTGTTTCCTTCTAACATGTAGATGAGTTGAATGACGGTATTCACTTCTTCCGTTAGATACATGTACGTGTGGTTGTTGAAAAAGCCTTCTTCACATAAACACCATAAAATGTTACAATCAATCAGAGGAAGTACTGCTCGAAAGTTCCGTTTCAACATTATAACATCTTCCTCAGTAACAGGTATGGTCTTACTCGATTCAATTTTAGATTTCAGCTGTTTGTCTTCTCCGTCATCGCTTGACATGTCCACTTCTGAATCCTCATTATCGCTTGACATGTCCAATTCTGAATCCTCATCATCATCACTCACTTCGTTTTCCTCATAATGTGCTAGATGCGCTTTTAACTTTGCACTTAGTTGTGAGTTGTCACCATTGATAAGTCTATTCGCAACCCAGAACGGGTAGTCAGACCCCTCAGGATCTGGCATTTCTTGCTGCACTGCAGCGACATCTGATGGTGCATTTAATGCTTCCTCCTGAGGCATTGCTTGTTGCACTGTAGCGACATCTGATGGTGCATTTAACGCTTCCTCCTGAGGCATTGCTTGTTGCACTGTAGCGACATCTGGCAGAGCAACTAACGCTTCCTTCAAAGCTGTTTCAACGTCTTCAAAGAACGCATCTATCTCTTCCAACGATAATAATGTATCATCAAAAGTAACTGTTTCAAAGTCATCCATGTCTATGTTGATAGCTGGTGTGTCTGACGATGCCTAAGCCTCGAGACACTACACTTATATACGATTTTATCATGCTGAATCAACGATTTCATCATGCTGATTCAGCACAATTTTTTTTAGTTTGTTCTCCTGGGGGGGGGGGGGTCGGTACATAGTATGCCCGGGGGGGGTCGGTACATAGTATGCCGGGGGGGGGGGTCGGTACATAGTATGTCCCGGGGGGGGGTTGGTACATTGTATGTCCTAGTGATGTCGGTACATAGTCTGTCCTGGGGGGGGGGGGGGGTCGGTACATAGTATGCACTGGGGGGGGTGACGTCATTTTTGCAATGATGTCATTTTACTATATATATATATATAGGTGTGCTCTCTTCACAACTTCCACAGAATACCATCATGGAGTGCTGTTTCGCTTTAGAGAATTCGTTAGTTATCCGAGACATTACAAAGGTGGATTTAATGTACCACCCTACAGCGCATGAAGCGGTGCGAGAATTCTTCTTGCAGCTGTTTCCAGATCCGGCTCGTGCTGTCGCCATCGCTATGCCAGTTCTACTCAACAGGGATGTTATGATTGGGAAGCGGCTTAGTGATATTGAACAGGGCAGATACCAAGAGGCATACATCAGATCAGTCGTCCTGGGGGAAGCAACACCATCCCATTTAGAAGAGGAGGAATACCCGGCCTGGGCTGGATACTTTATGCTTCAACACATCAATCTATGTCGCGGGTGTGGCTGTCTGATAGGTGCAGACAAGGTCATTGCTGCCGCTTGCGGTCATCAAGCATGTATATCTTGTTCTGTCGCGCGTGCCTATCAGGCAGCCTTACGGCATGAGTATCTCCTCAAGTGTTTAAGCTGTGGGACAAAGACGAATCACTTCATATTTAATGGTCAGCAGATGACTCAGTGCGGCAGGCGATATCAAAATGTTATCACCTTTTGCTGAACAGCACTAACAGTGAGGAGTTTCAACTCCAGGCTGCTCTTTTCAGAGCGGCCGCCACTTATTACAAAATAAGCAAAACAATTTATCATGGTGTTGGTATATGTGTGTATGCATGAGAGTGTGGGAAATGGGAAAAAAAAGTTATCGTCTGTCCGTCTGTCCGTCTGACCGTCTGTCTACCATCTGCCGATTCTGCAGCAGAACCAACGTTGGTTCTACCGCAAGTGCGGTAGAACCAACGTTTTCACACTACTTCATGCATACAGTGATTTGTTGTGTCGACGTGACAGTGTCGAGTGGTGGAGCCACCTCTGGTGCGCAGTTTAAGTCCTTCACATGGTCGTCACAGCGGTGACGTGCCTGTGACTGGTACGCCACCTCGACACTGTGTCGGGTTGCTGTTGCATCACCAACAAGATGTAAGCATCGATCACGCAACACGGGTAGGATCACGTGATCGAGTACGAGCCGATGTCGTAGCAGCAATGACCTGTCACTAGGCTGTGTCACTGCTATGCGCAACGATTTGAGAGTGGATCGATCATGTGCCTGGTGTAAACACAACGGGTCATCACTGTCACGATGCATAGTAGTGACGGGTTGTACATGTGATGAGTCGCTGCTGACACGGTTCGTGTGCGCTACGAGTCGTCACTGTTACGATCCGTGGCAGTGAGGGGTCGATCATGTGACGGGTCGCTGCTATCACGAGTCTTGTATGCAACGAGTCGTCATAGCCACAAGCTGCAGCAATGTCGGATCGATCATATGTTGAGTTAATGCTATCACGATTGTGCTGCCAGAGATTTGTCACTGTCACGACCCGTAACGGTGTTGAGCATGTGACAGATCGATCATATTATGAATCGTGACGGTCTATGAGTGACTATGGCCACTCGTCGCTGTGAAGGGTCGGTGTTATCACGATCGCCCATGTAACTGGTCGTACTTGTCACGACCCGTGACGGCGACGACAAGGTGCCTTGTCGTGTCAGCAGCAACTCCGTCACGTGTCACTCGTTGCAGCGATAGTAATCAATGCTGCGTCGAGTCGTGCATGTCGAGGGCGGCTTTTAAACGCATCAACGGGATTGTACCGACCTTTCCACTCTTTTGCAGCTATTAGGCAGTGTTTAAGTTGCGATATGTTTCTTTTTAGTATTTTAGTGATAAACAACACTTGAAATTGCTCACTTATAAGTTTGTTTTTGTTGTGGACTAACTGTCATTCCTGTGCAAACGTCCACCGGGCAGGTGACCCCAACAGCAGGTGAACAGCGTGTCTTCGTTGATGAAGCATACAGCCATGCACACTTGACGATCGCTGTGTTCAGTATGTTCCTCTTGAAGATTCTGTGTTTTCCTTTTTGCTACAACAGCAGGACACCGCCACAGTACGTATTAAAAGCCGTAAACGCTCAAAAATAAAAAAATCTTCAGCCTCGTCACAGAGTTTATCACGCAACGCTATTATCACAGTTGATAAATGGGAAACGGAGGTGTCACAGAAGTCAAAGAAACTTAAAATTAAGATGCTACGAGCTGCCTTATCCGAGGACACCGTATTGGCACCCGGAGTTTATTTACTCGACCCGTGTCAAGTTGATGTTACGTCGGCCATGAGTACAGGTATCCTGAACTCCACCCTCGCCATATAGGCACCTGTAAAATCAGTTATATCAACGCCTCTGCTGAACGATTTTACCATGGAAACAAATACAGAGCCGTCAGCTGCCACCTCTTCCTGTCTTGGCCATTATGCAGCCATTGACGGGAAACAAACAATTATTCGAAGACGATTCAATTTATACTTCGTCCTGTTCCTCCTCTACGGACAAGGATGAGCAAGTGGGCATGAGTAAACAGCAGGAAATCCCGCCGACTCTGTGTACAGAAATAATCCACCCTCATCACCGGTCACGAGTTCGGTGTCTCAGCCTGCTCCATCTTCAACCACTCGAGGATAAGCGTTCGCATTATCACGATCGATGTCATACCATCCTTCTCCCCTTGTCATAACTTTAAGCCTTTACGGCCAGTACGTACTCCTACACTGCTTGGAGAAGTGGGAGGAAACATCTACTGTGGATTTGTCTTCGGCAGATTTTGCCTTCAGGAATATCATTTAATTTATAGCAGAGAAATATACAGCCTTCCTCCCCACAGCAAAGCCGCAAATCAGCAGACGGTCCTGTTGCTTCACAGCCCTATCATAACCGCCACCGCGATAAGATTTTGTGGGGCTGTCTACGGCTCATTGCTTGGCAAATGTACTACAAGCTAGGATGGATGCATTGTAGGCATTACAAGACGCAAGATCCCGCCAGTGGTTACGTCTCCTAACGTCTGAAGTATCGCACGTCAGGACTGCTACTTACCAATCAAATGATGGAGTATTACAGATGAATCCACTCACCTACCCGCGTAACATGGGACCGTGGCTGCCCAACCTGAATCTCGAGTCCCGCGGAGCGTGATTACGGCTGTCTGGAGGAGGTTACGTTATCGTTTCAAGATACGGCATTCCAAGAACACATAAATCGCTGGTTGCGCTGGCGGTACCCTTTATCGTTTGTGATACTCAGGTGGGGTCATCAAATCCTTCCACCGCTAAACAAACTTCTCTACCCTTCTTTCGTCACGCCCTATGAGCACCAGCCAGAAAATCAACTGGCTTTGCAAACAATCATTCAAGACTGATAGAAAAGATGTTTTTGGGCACTCAAGGATTTTCGGTCATGTCTTTCTGGTTCCGAACAAAGTCGGACAATTGGTGTCTTGTCATAAACTTGTCATACCTCAATTAGTTTATACACCTCACATCATTCAATAGGTACACTCCCCAGTTGATCAAATCCAAGTGAAACCAAGGCATGTGGGCCATTTCAGTGGATCTGCATACCTTCACATCCCGATGCGCAACACTTATCGACGTTATCTATCCGTCAGGATAGGGGTCAAAACTATTTTTAAGAGCGAGAGCGTTTCCTACTCATAATCGGATTCAAAAGCCGTCAGCTCTAATTACACGAGTCGTGTCTTATCCCAGGCCTCGAGTATCCCTATTAGAGTCGCTTCTTGAATTGTTGGTAGTCTAGTTGGGCAGGTGTCATTTTCGAGTGTTTCAGCCTTTTGTTTTAAAGGCATTGCATCGACTACGCCTTTCCCTGTTAGCTCTGAGGGATCTCGATTGATGGTCGTGTCATCTCATTCCTCTGAAAGGCGTACCTTTCTCTCTTCCAGCCCTATCAAGGCAGGTACAGGCCGACGCGTCATGCAGAGGCTGGGATTTTTTACCAAGAACACTCTTGGAAGAGTCATTGGTTGGATCTGCAAACAACATATCAATGTGTTGGAAATGAAAGCAGTGTTCCTTGCTTGTCAATGTCTCTCCATGTTTTAGAGGGGTCACGTGGTTCAGTTTCTCGTGGACCATCAGACAATAGTCTTATATTTTTCCAAGCAGGGCGGTGCGCGTTCACTGACGTTGTCTCGTCTCACCAAGCAAGTCATCTTGCATGTTCATGCTGGTGACATTGCCATTCAAGCCTCACACATTGCAGGCAGTCAGCATGTTCTTGTCGATCTAGCTTCCAGAATGGGTAAGATTGTTTAAACGGAGTGGGCTTTAGCTGAGTACAAGTTACAATGGATTAAAATCAAATCAGTCTCTGTGGGGGTTACTCCAGGTTGATTTCTTCGCCAATCGCCTCAGTCATCGTCCTCCAGTGTACATTTCTCCGGACTTAGCAGCATTAGCGATCGATGCGTTAATGTGTCGTTGGCCTCCGGCGGTGATGTTTGCGTCTCCACCGTCCTCTCTAATGTTGAAGATTTGGTACGAGAAACCAAACCGTCTGTTATTGGTGGCTGCCGGTCTTCCATAACTGTCTTGGTTTCCTTGTTGATGCAGTTACCGTGCGTCAAGAATCTTCCAATTCCCGTGGAGTATGGCAGTCTGCGTCACCCTCATTAGAAATATTATCACCCATATCCGCAGTTGTTTCGGTTGAAACTACAGCGCATAAGTTTTCCTTAATGAAAGCTAATAGTTTCTCTCAGAGAGTGATGCCGAGAATGGACAGGTTCCACAAAGATTCCATGAATAAAATTTATTTTTCACATTGACGACTTTGAAGCATGGTGTGTCGATCGCGGAATCGATCCTGTGGCAGTGACCGATTTTTTCTCTATCTTTTTGAGGCTAGGAAAGTTTCGGTTAGATCGATCATGACATACCGCTCAGCTTTCACCTTTATTATGAGGCGTTCATCGGGTTATGACTTGTCTACCTGTGATGTGTTGTTGGATTTACTCAGGTCTTTTCAACTAGAACGTCCTTGGATTTGTCCCTAGTCTTGAAATAGCTCAGGTCTCCACTTTTCATCACTCTATCATTTCAGACAAGTTCCTTATCTTAAAATGTGTTTTCCGCGTGACCATGGCGTGACCAGGAGAAATACGCGCACTGCAAAACTCCATTAGTCAAATTTATGGTTCATGGGAGGCGATGGTCCTAAAAGCATTACCGCCTTTTTTAGGCAAGACAAACATTGCGATAAATGGTTTAGGTACGTTCAAACAAATTGTGATACCAGCCTGGCCGGGTGTGAGGTCACGTGGTAGTGTCGACACCTCGTCTTTACATCCGTCTCGATACTACGCGCATATCATAAACGATGAATAACTTACAGTAGCACGTCACAGCGTCGTCTATTTATATCCTTCATGTGTAGTATCTCGACTTTCTAAGGCATCTATATCTAATCATATCAAGAAGATCATATTTCTAGCATATGATGCTATAATTAAAGAACCTGAAGATGGTATTCAAAAGAAGTCCTCAATTAAAGTTCATCAGATTACACATGCAGCGCACTCTTTGCGCAATGCTAATGGTGTGTCACTGTGTGATTTATTGCGGGTTGACTGCTCGGCTTCGCCTAACACCTTTATCAAACACTAATATACAACTGATAGATGAATAGTTGTCATAGTTTTGGCCCGTTGGTCGCTGCTGAATCAGTGATTCATAATAGCCCTTTCTATATACTTTCAAGAAGAAATAGGTCATTAAGTATGCTCTGAGTTGTGGAAGCAAGGTTCGGTTCTGCCCCAATCGCATGTGACTCTGTCCGTCATGTGACTGACACTGTTTCGACTCGGTGGCTTTGCACATGATATAACACGACATTGTTGCGGGTCGGTACTTATAATCACGCCGCACTCGGCTGAAGTTGTTACGTAGTACCTCTCTCAGAAAAAGAAAGAGGGGAAAATTTGCTCGTTTCAGTCTGTTGTACTTGTGTTCGAGCTTTATGAAGTTGTCAGTAATGGATAGTTCGTAGTGAAACCCCTTTTAATATTTTTATTGTTATGGAATGGGCAGTTTACGGTGAGACCCCAGTGAATTAAAAGATAATTTTGAATTCATTTTCTCTTATTTCTGCCTTTACGACACAAGGTCTGGTTGACGGCGTATCAACCAGTTTATATGCATTCCCACTACCAGTTCGAATTACACTCACCCACCTATAAACTCATCCGATAAATTGGGTACACCCGTTCACATTACTGGAACTGCACCAACGCCGATTGGTCTGTTGATTGGCAATGCATTGTAAACATAGTAGCAGGGGAAACTCGTTCAAAATTTATTTTGCGGTAATATCCCTCACAATTTCTAGTGTGAATAGCGATGATCAATGATTAATACATTGGTTTAACAATACTGATGGCTTCTACGGGTACAAGATATTCTTCCTCAAAACAATATGAGTATTGAAAAATTAAACACTTCAGTTTAAGATCTGGTCAAAATATGGCCTTAAGTAAATATTGCGGAAATGTCGTAAACACCAAGTGGAATTTAACCTAGAAACGTAGGTTGAGTGATAGCCTGGATATGAATCCATGCTTTTAGATGTACAGAGTTCCATGTACTACTTATTAAGAAGTATTATGATAATGTTTTCACAAACAGTGCTCTTGCATAACAGTGCAAAAATCAAACGCGCAAATCAGTTTTATTCCTCTAAACAACATGCAAATATGTAAAAAATATAGCTATTTTGCAATATGGGAGGAATTGGCGAAATAAAAAGTCTATCTAAACCTCTCTTAAAGGTTCGCCTATATTCGAACAAACATAAATACTTAGAAAGTTGCGCTTAATATTTAGTTATGTTCTCTTCGTTGTTCATTGACCAAGCTATAATTTATATAATTGTAAGACTTACACACACTTCATTAACACGTATCTGTTATATATTGTATTTTTGTATATTTTGGGAACTCCTGAGTATTTTTAAGCCAACAACACTTATGCATTTTGATTTAAAATTTGTGCCCACAAGGACAGTTTTTAAAGAATTTTTGTTTCTAACTTAATAACTATAATTTTCGCATTAAATAGATTTTGAATGGATTGCAATGACATTCTATTAACTACTTTTTACATTATCAATGACAGGTTAAGGTCTACTAAATCAGCAAATTCAGGATTTTAATGAAATAGATTAATAGACTGTGTATTCATAGTTACATAATATAAACATAATTCTACTGGTCTTCTTTTGTAGCTTTATGATACTATATGAAACCTTTCCTCTAGACCAACAAGTGTCGTTTATCTGTAATGGCTTTGAGGTTCAATTTGCCATTTCCCAGACTTCACTACAATTAGTGTATATGGCAAAAACATTTGTTTTCCTTTATGCAATCTAGAAAAACATTTTGAAGGTTTTTGCTTGATGTGAGCAACATACTTTTTCCATGGATGAATACTCCTTAAAATTTGCTAACATAAATACTAGTTTCTAATGCATAATTTGACATCTTCCTGTGCAACAATATGTAAAACCAATAATTTTTCGTAAAGTTCAAATACATGCTGATAATTTTGAATGCCACATTTTATTTTTTCAATTCATTATCTATCGGATTACATAATACTTACATATCACTCCCAGAAGAAAAATGAATTCGTGGTGTCGCCAGCAAATAGTTCTTAATGTAAAATATTTTATGTTGCAAATTCCATTGTTATATGAACTAAATAACAACGTTTCTAACATCGAGCCCTGAGGTACTCCACGTTTAATAAAAAAATATACTGGAAACACAATCACTAAATTAAACAAATTTAATTCTTTATGACAAATAACTTGCAATCCCATCATTAGCGATACACCTTATTCCATAATTCATGTATTAATCGATTCATTATCTTTTCAAACATTTCAATCAAAGCATGGGAGGTTGAACTTCGTTCTGTGAATCTGTCCTGATTGTTACTCCATATGTTGATTATTTCTATAAATTGATTTAGCGTAACATCAAACAATTTTTTTATAAGTTAGAAAAACTGGAGAGCAAGCAAAACTGATCTATTATTACTAAAGTATAGTTTATTACATAATTTAAAAAGTGATGCGATCTGAGCTTTTTTCATGCTGTCAGGAAATATTGGGGTGCTAAAAGGCAAGTTACAATTGAAATACCCAAATCATCATATTCAACATTTTAACACACATTTAATAAGATATTATCAATAGCTTCTGCAAACACAGATGTGTCATTTGATTTGTTTATAAATTCAAATATATTTAACTGCAGATCTGCTTCAATACTTTCTGCTAATTTATGGCTTATGTTTACAAAAAGGCCATTATAATTGTTTTAAATATCAATTTTACCATTTATTTTATTACCATTGTCGTCTATAAACTAGACTAAATTACATGTTTGTACAATATAAAATTATTCTTAAACAAGTCACTGTAATATCGCTTTTTCCAAAATCTTTTCAAGAGATTAGGTTAATTTTTAAATACTTTGTTTTTCTGCAAATTTTCGGCGCACCCATTAAGGACAAATTGCTGTAGAAATTAGTGTTTCTGTGTTTATTTTTAAAAAAAATTAAAGTTTCTATCTAATGTTGTCAAAGTTTTATCTCAATTAAGAAAATATAGAAAAATAACCAAAGAAATACAGCATGAAACCGATATAGAAATGCAGAATTTACTGCCCGCCTTGAGATTTCACAGTTCCGTGTTCAGGTTATCATGACCTATAGCTACAATATTTTTACAAACAATGCTCTAGCAGCACCATGTAACAGAGCCATTATTAGACAGATAATTTTTTATTAAAATTCCATTCGACTGACAAAAAGTATTAACAAAGGCACAAGAGTGTGAGTTCGAAACTCACGATATGTATCATATATACTCAACAACAAAAAAGAAACGCAACACCTATAGAGGGGGTTAATTTTTTTTCTATTAGTATATTTAATTTTTCTTGTACATTCTATTACTTGGAAAATGATTGTCCAAACAATGTGTCAAAATCATTCCCCGCTCTATCTTACAACTGGAGCGAGCAGTCACGTGACCTAAATTGGTAGTCTAGCACATTGTGAAATAACCGCTGAGAGTTATTGAATTATTTTTTCATAGTCTCAACTCTTAAGAAAAGAGTGCACGTTGTACAAAATTTGAAGTTTCTGGAACGATCCTAACCGATGGCACGGTTAACCGCAATTCAGCGAGAGCGTGCGATCGGCATGCTGGAAAGTGGAAAAAAGGCAACTGACGTGGCGCGGGCGTTTGGCGTCCACAAATCGACGGTTACTCGCCTGAGAATAAGATTAGATACAACAGGGTCCACATCCGATCGTCCTAGAACGGGCAGGCCACGGTCAACGACCCCAGACCAGGACCGACAGATCCGCTTGTCACACCCTATTCAACCCTATTAGGACACACGAGATATTAGGCTTGTGAACTGCTTTTCGGATACCTTCAGTTTACGTAAGCATTACAGCGTAACGATAAGAATGTAGCTTTGAATTTTTAGAGAAATGAAATTATCTATTGATTCTGAGTCTATACCTAAAATTTTGTTGTTATCTGTCCAGTATTGACAATATAACAGCCATTTAAAAAAGTTGCGTTTCTTTTTTTTGTTGAGTATATACATATTTCGTTCATTTTATACAATAATTACACTTGAAAACAAGATACAAGATGAAATCATCTCGACTTATGAAAGATACTATGGAAAATTGCGCCTTTTTGTGTTACATTACCACAATATTGGCTTACTATACTGAATTTTTAATTCTTTCAAAACTCGTCCAAAAGTTGTCAATATTAAATCGTTTTATAAACGATGCATGCATAAGGAGTGGAACTCTCAAAATTCAATACATTAAATAAAACACATTTTTGTATTCAATTATACGAGAAAATACATTCAAAGGGCATTGATCAGATTATATAATTGTTACTAAGGTTTTTAATAATGTTTCCTTTTTTAGACAAATCGTTCCTGAAGATGAAAGCCATTTTGGAGGCCATCTGAATTTCCTATGAACTTGTATGAAACAAAATGCAGACCGTCTGCCAAAACATAATTTAACTAAAAATGATTATTTTGTCAGTTAATATATGTTTTCAGTCGCATTCAAAAATGATATCATAAAGCATAAATTGATAGCATGTGATGAAAATTGAGTGTGCCTTTAGAACAAATTATATTGTGAATGCACATCAAGAATTTCAAAGCGAAATATTCTTATGGCAACAGTGGGTATTTGTTTAGTATTCATATTGTTGCTGTATTGAAGTATTGAATATATAAAAGTAGAATTTTACGTAATGCTTAAGGAGGATCTCTTAAATATCATCGGGTGATACTTAATCGAAATTATAAAGTTTAATAACACAAAGAATTTTGCAGTGATATTTGTATTATTAATCCTCATATCATCACCATCAAAATTAGATAAATTTATATGCAACCTGAAGAATTTCATCCAAATAGTATGTTATACGCGTGAGGTGGCTACGTGCTCTCAATAGTAGGCAATGGGTACGAGTCAACATTGAGCTGTGGGTTGACAGTGACCTTAAAATCGCCACATATCCTAACAGAACCGTCCTTCTTCAGAATTGGGACAATGGGAGCAGCCCAATCACTCCACTCTACCGGTGATAGGATCCCTTTACTCACCATGTTGTCCAGCTCATTGTCGACCTTGCCTCTCATTGCGAACGGTACTTGTCTGGGTTTACAAAATTTAGGGGTAAATCCTTCTTTGAGATGTAACTTCGCAGTTATCCCTTTTAGCTCACCCAGTTCTTTGCCGAAACACTCACTGTAATTTTCCAGAAGATGGTCTAATTTCCTCTTACCTCGAGCCATCCGTATGGACTTGATTTCGTGCCAGTTTAATTTGATGTGTCGGAGCCAATCTCTACCGAACAAGGGTGGACCTCCCCCGTGAAGAATGTACAGCCGCAAACGATGTTCCTTACCTTCGTGTTCCACCAGAACATTCACGTACCCCTCTGGCCTTACACATTCTCCAGTATAGGTTTTCAACACAACGTTTGTTCTCCGCAGCCGTAATTTACCAAGATGGCGCTGATAATCCCTTTTCGATATTATCGAAAGCGCAGATCCTGTATCAAGCTCCATTTTGATCATTTTAATGGACGCACATTTCTTCTCGCTATTGTTGTTTACATCGCAAACAACTTCCGTATAGCCGAGATCTGAACAGGAAGTGCTGTCGCCATTAGAATCTTCCCTATCACTGGTCACTTCATCGTCATCAACATAAAAAACTTTCTTCCTTGGCTTTCGCTTCTTAAACTGGTCTGTTCCGGTCTTTTTGCTCTCGGAAGATGACTTACCGGATTTTTTCATCTTACATCTTCTCTTGATGTGGCCTTTCTTACCGCAGTTGTGGCATTTCTCGTCCTTAAAACGGCAATCCTCGGGACCATGACCATTCCTGCCACACCTGAAGCAACGATTTCCAGTGGTCCTCTGCAACTTGTTAACATTTGCCGATGCTCCCTGAATTTCCGATACATCCTTCATGGCCATTTCCATGGCAATTGCTATCTCTTTAGCCTTCTGGTAGGTTAAAATCTTCTCTGACAACAATCTTTTCAGGACATTTTCGTTCTTTATCCCACAAACCAGCTGATCTCTGAGGTGCTCTGCCAGACGCTCACCGAACTCACAATGCTCACTCAGCTTTTGGAGGACACCCACGTAATCTGTCACCGACTCACCCGTCTGTTGCTGACGCTTGTAGAACCTGTATCTCTCTGCTATCACGTTGGGCTTTGGGCTGAGATGTTCTTGTAGCAACTCACCAATTTGCTCAAACGTCTTTGTTGATGGCTTGTTAGGTGAACACAGGCTATGTAGCAAGGAATAGGTCTTTCCGCCAATCAGACTAAGAGTTACAGCAACTTTTTTGTCGTCGGCTACGTCGTTGGCAATGAACTACTGCTCTAACCTCTCCTTGTACAGCTCCCAGTCACCCGCAGTCTTGTCGAAGGGCTCCAATCGTCCGATCAGTGATGCCATCATTCAGAAGTCACTTCAGCAAACACTCACTTTTCAGTTATCTTCGGTGCTTTCTTCTACGTCTTTCTTCTCCACCAGATCCTCATAACATCTTCGGTCCGACGCAACACGATTTGCTCGTCGCCATTTGTTATACGCGTGAGGTGGCTACGTGGAAACACTGATTGAAACTAAACAGACGCCAAGTTGCCGCCATGTCTTTATTTACAACCGGAAGTCACTGGCTACACATATACACAACATAGTATTTTAAGTGTACTTAATGTTTCCTATCATTTTTCGCTAAAACTTTGAAATAATTGCCGAAAAGTAAGGCCAACGAAGATCATAGAATTAAAATCTTTCCTGAAAGATGAACCATATCCAAACAATGAAACCAGGAAAGATAGAAGTATGCGAATAAAATTTGTACTCTTGAAATCCAATCCCGTTGGAACAGGAAACAAAATTTGTTGTTATCGGTAAAATCTGAAGAAGAGACAAACGATTCGAAACGAACTTTATCGAGAAATGATAAGAAGAAATTTTCAGAGACGTTTAATTACAGCTACAGTGTTTATTGTACATCGTATTTATATTATCTCCTGGAATATTGGCGCAACTTTGTCTCTTTTTTTCTTGGGATCTCATTTTAATGCGCCGATTGGGCACGACTGCTTTGTAAACAAATAAATTTGGGAGTGAAAATATGTTATAATCCATTTGAAGAATTGAATTTCCAGAAATGTATGAAACGAACACACACGTAATTTGTACCAACAGCTTTAATATTGGAATATAAAAAGACTGAAGGCTAGAAAACGTAATTTCACAGTTTATCGCCCATGATTACGCAGTTCTCGTAGCAATTTCCTCATTATTTCTCTCCAGTTTAAGTTTCGAAGTCATAGCTGAATAGCAAGAGGCATTTATATCCTGCAAGATGGTTACAAATAAAGAATTTTAGTTTCATCTGAGAACTGGAAGCTTAAATTTAAGACTCTAGTTTATAAAGCAAATCACATAAGCCAAATCACACCTAAATTGGTTCCCAAAGCCACTCTAGAGTAGCTTTGGTATCGGGTAATTTTTACGACACGTACCACTAAATCAGGTGGGGGATTTCAGTTGGAGATAATGGAATAAAACAGAAATAAGTGGAAGGAAAATTTGAACAGATCAAAAGATGCGTTATGTTTGTTATACATTGTTTATTAAAAACACTGACATTTTGGAAATACTGTAATATTGCACAAATACTGTATTATCGACGACATCTCTGAGAGGTCAGCTGTTTATAACAACGGTATTATAGCCTACAACGGTATTATCGCCTGCATAAAAAACAAAGACCTCGCCTTCTTGAAACGGGTCTTGATAGACTTTTTCAATAAACTGTTAAGGTTGCAATTAAATTCCTTTTGATTGAAAAATAAAATACTATTTTTATGTTCACTTTTCAAATGTTGACATTCGGCACTGAAACCGACAAGTTACGGAACACAAAGTTTTTTGGGGGGTATGGTGGAAAGGTGAAGGACGCATGTATTACTCGAAAGGTCGTTTATTAACGACGCTTGCCGGTCTAAATCACACTTTGGGTGTTTCGAATAAAAAGGGCAAGAATTTTTGAATTTCGACTGCGAGGGAACCGTATAAAAAATGAAAGAAATGATAGAAAAATTTAGAAGAAATATTGCAAAAATAGCTTATACTCGGAACATAAAAGAAATTGAAACTTGAAACTATTTGTTAAAACCTTTACTGCATTTTAAAAATAGCATACGGGTTGTTAAAAACCCGACTGATCTTTGGTGCAAGAGAAATTTATATTCAGGCGAAATCTCTATCATTTCCTTCATTTTTTCCCGGCTATTTTTTATTCGAAATGCATAATTTTTGCGCATTTTTATTGGGCACGCCCAAAGTGTGATTTGGCTTATTGAAAAGTGCACATGCATGACTGACTGGAACCGTGTCAGATTTTTAGGAAAGCAAAAATAAAGCAGATCACAGTTCGTAGTGTGCATACTGAGACAGAAATTCGGACAGTTTTTAGGGAAATAAAAATTCATTCAAACTTCAAAGTTTTTTTTTCTTTTTGCGAGCTTTGACACCATGAGTCGTTTAACATTTATCTGGTGTAGAAATATAAAATTGTGACATTATTCAAAAAAATTTATAGCTCAAATCATCCGGCTCATTAGGGCAAAAGTGAACAGTTCTGTGACCGGGTAATATTCGATACTCTGTCTAGGTTAATTATGACCGAGTAAGATGAGTTTTTATAGATTTGACTTCGTTGTTTCGTTTCATTTCATATCTCTCTCTGGGATCCTGAAAATTCGACCTTTGAGAATACACAACGTGAAGTTGATTATTTATTTTAATTTGTCAGGGTGAAAAGTAACGTCTTGAAACCTGATGAATTCATAGTTTTCTCTTGATGTCGTAATTGATAGATACAGGCCCCATGCTTTTAGTCAGTTTCCACCGTACCAGGTTGGGCTTAACGCATAAAGCCAAATTCTGTTTGCCTGGAAGCATTCACAAGAACGCTGTAAAAGAGGCCGGATAATACGTAAATTAATCTTTTAAACGCCTCGATAATGGTTTAAATGTGTGTTTTTTGAAAGAATATTAGGATGTTGGTGTTTTTTTCCTTTTTCACTTCTTTATAACTGATCCCTTAATTTTGCGGGATCTCTTTGCTTTCAAGGTCATACCCAGACTGAAGGCGATGGATTCATTTCAACCCTCCCTCCGCTCAAAAAATGCTACGTTTGAACCCCTACCAATTTTGCTATTGATTTTGCTTTGAGCGCAATGGCTAGTAGAACTTTGGTTCCTGTTCCATATATGCAAGTGTTGAGACCCTTGTCATTGATATTTATAGCATTTCACTTTGGGGACTGGACGATCCGAACCTTTTCCTTTCCGTACCCTGCCTTTCCGCCCCCTTTTTTGAACCGTTCCGTACCCTTTTTTTGGACGTTCCGCACCTTTCCAAAAGACGTTCCGCACCCTATTTGACCGAACCGCACCCTTTCTTATTTTCAGCCTTTTCTTCGACTTAAATGTTGTTTATTTCATTTTCATTATTATTTTTTGGTAAAAAAAAAATTTGCACCACAATCAGTTGTAAAATATCTGATAAATTTTCAAATAGAGGTCTGAAGAAAAGGGCATAGTTTGCGTTTCGATGACTTAACAAGCTGATTGCAATCAACAATATTGAGGCGAACGTGTGATCACTTCAATTTCTCCCGAATTAAATGCAATTTCACTATACTGAAGGATTTCATATTCCGACTTGAGTAAATCAGCCCGGTCCGAGCTAATTTTGCCAGCAGTACATTGCACTGAATAAAACTTTGAAAAATTGCAATTTACTGTGATCTCTCGGGTTAATCTTAACGGAGATCACTGCACCGCGGCAAACCACCTCTGGTGCATAGCCTGTCTTAGTACATGTAATGCCTGCCTCTGGCGAGTATATCCGTTTTGGGGGGAGTAAGCCCTGTGTTTGGACGTTAGGTTATTGTCTCAGACTATAAATGATTGCTGCCATGATCTCCGTTAATCGTCTCCTTCATCAGAGTAAATAGCATAGTCTTAAGTTTTATTCAGTTCATTGTACTGCTGACAGCATTTACTCCGGACTGACTTACTCAACTCCTAATACCAAGTCCTTCAGTAGATTATAATTGCAATCAATGCTGAAAAATGAGCTGATCACACGTTCGCCTCAATATTGGTCATCAAAACGCAAATTTTTCTGGTTTCTTCAATATTCAATTTGAAAATTTATGGATAATTTACAACTGATCATGCTGCAAATCTGTTGTCCTGAAAAACAAGATTCAAAATGAAATTTGAAAAAATACAACTTGAAGAAAAGGCTGAAAAAAAGAAAGGGTGCGGTTCGGCCAAATGGGGTCCGGAACGTCTTTTGGCAGGGTGCGGGACGTCCAATAAAAAAGGTGCGGAAAGGCAGGGTACGGAAAGGAAAAGGTACGGAACGTCCAGAAACCTTCACTTTCCTAGTAGCAGGGGTGAAACTTAGGATTTTTTTGCCGTGGCCCACCGGGCCACGAGCCTAAAAAACTTGGTGGTCCGAGCCAAAATCTGGTGGCCCGGATTATTTTTGCAAATAAAACGGTAAAACAAAATAAAATAGAATAAAAACCCTCAAAATACATTTCTGACATTAATATTCACTCGTGTGACAATCTTAAAGTTTTCATTCAATGTTTTCCGCCAATCCAAGCGTAAGCCATGGTGCCGTCTCTTCACATTCGATGGATTCTGTGTCAACCGTTTTCATGATTTCAAAGTCTCGAGCGCATTGTTTTCTAGGGCGCATCCCACCCATGCTCCACAGGTTGATGGCGATAGTTGGATCAAATGTTGCTATCTCGCTCGATTCTAGCGGAACCATTAGCAAATCGCTCAAATGCGAGTCAGTGAGGGTTGAACGCCAGTTGGTTTTCACTCGCTTCATTGTGCTAAATTATCCCTCTCTTTCAAATGTTTCGTGGCCCGCCGGACCACGAGCCCCCAAATTCTGGTGGCCCGAGTCAAAATCTGGTGACCACGGGCCACCGGGCCACCGTAATTTTCAACCCTGCTAGTAGACCCCTGTTAGCGAGCCTAATGCATTATTTTACACCAAAATGTTTCCCTCGAGTCGACTCAACTACTGCACAGTTATGAAGAATCCCTTTCTTGTACTTTCTGGGCGATGAAACCGTACCAAGACACAGTATGCTATGGCCGTAACTATACTTTTGGGCAGCGAGCGCGACGGTCTTTTTAGGCCAACACCCTAACTTGGGTAAAAGCTTCGAGTTGCGTTCAGAATCGTACCCGGATTGAAGGGGGTGTCGTTTGAAAAAAAATCACAAATGAAGGAGAGGTTTAATGATGTAGCCAACACGTTCAGACCCTGATAAGAACGGCGCTGAGTAAAACCGTTTTAAGTTAGCACCTTCTTTACTTGGATAAAAAAGGCATTCAGTAAAACCTGTTTGTCGTGACCAAATTCCAGGCTTGCTGAAAAAGGAGGTACAGTAAAACCTGTTTGAAGTGACCACTTTCCAGACCAAGATAAAAGAGGTAAAATAGAACGTGTCTGAAATGATCACCTTCTATCCCCGGATAAAAGAACGGAATGTAAACCTCTCTCTAATGATCACCTTCCAGCCCCGGGTAAATCGACTTGTGGTAATATATGTCTGTTGTGACCACCCTCCAGACTCGGATAAAAAAAGAACATGCAGTAAACCTGTTCGTAGTGACCACCTTCCCGATACGGAGTGAAAAAGACCTACAGAAAAATCTGTTTCTGGGGACCATAAAGACGCAGAGTAAAACCGTTTATAATTTGAAATACAGTAAAACGTGCCTCCGGACAAATTTGTATAATGTGGACAACTCCATAATTTGGGCAAAAATTGCAGTCCCTTTTGATTTTCTGTTGGATTTTATACAATAAGAAGCCTGATAGTTCCTGGTCCCTACACAGTTTTTACAGAAACAGTTGTAGGTTGTAGCCCGTGTAATTCGAGCAAGCAATAGCGCTTTCTTTCATTTCAGTCTATGTGTCTGCCAGGTAATGTCAATAAGAATGTGCCGCACCTAACATGACAGCTGCTGTTTGCGAACTGCCTAATCCCGCAATGCTTGTCTTGCGTGGTCCCAAGCGGGCTACAAGTTTAAATGTCTGGTATTGTTCCTTAAATTGTCAGATAAATTGACTGAATAATATTGTTAAAATAGAAAGAGAAAGGCAAACTACAGTAATTGTGTAAATCCTATTTCCTTCTTTTTTCCACACAGAGTCTGTTGGTCTTTCAATTAAAATAATTTTAACGGAAAGTGATATCCAGATATGAAAATAATTCTCTGTTTTCAATTCAAGTTGAAGATGAAGATCGAGGGGGTGGGGGAGTCTGTTTGTTTTTTTTTTGTGACAAAAAAAAAACAAGGGCTGGCTAATACAGTTTGGCATGTTCGGATAAACAGCAGTAAAAATGTTGGGTGACTTTAGAAGGAAGAGGGATGGTAACAATTTATACTGCAAACCAAAGGCCAATCCAGTATGCTACATTTTTATTTTTGACAATTTTTGGTTTACTTCTTACTTTCTTACTTCTTATAGTAAGAAATAGGGTACTTTTTGATGAAAAGTTTTTTTCATATCAAAGATTCTGTTGAGCCGAATTTATTTGGTCGAATATTTACCCAACTACAAATGAGTTTGCGAAAATGAATAGAATACAGGCAGTGGTTTCACGCTTACCGGGATTGTTTTGAATGTGTCTTAGTTGGAAAAACAAATTGTTAAAGTTCATTGCTGTGGAGAAAGACTTACTTGAGTATGGTGAATAGGGTTGATTTGGTTGTACTTGAGTATCATAAGAATAGCCTGTAAATCTCTCTTCACAAGAGATTGGCATTCATTTAAATTAACAATAATTATATGTCTCCCCCTAAGGGAGACATGTATAGCATTTGGTGTGTCCGTCCGTCTGTCCGCAGTGAGTTCTTATGAAATTAATGAGTCGATTTTTCTAAAAACATACATACATATTGGGGTACATGTCTAGCTGATGCCCATGTTACTTTTTTTTTCGTTTCCTCAAAAATTCTATTTTTGGCAAATTTTTGAACATAGGGGGGGGGGGGGGGGGGGAGGGGTTTCGTGCATTTTTTTCACTTTGGCAGGCTATATCTCCAAAACAGTTTGTTGGATTAGGCTGAAACGTGGCAAGAACAACACACATTTAGTGCAAATGTTTACTGAGAAGTTTTTCTTCATTTCCGTGGAAAATGTATCTTTGACGAATTTTTAAATGTTTGATTTTTAACTTTTTTGGCCATATTGTTGCGATATCTCCCAAACGATTTGTTGGATTGATTGAAACTTGGCAAGAAGAACTCACAAAACGTGTAAATGTTTACCGCGAAGTTTTTCTTCATTTCCGGTGAAAATTTATTTTTGGCGAATTTTTTAATTTTTGATTTTGAACTGTTTTGGCAATATTGTTGCGATATCTCCGAAACAGTTTGTTGGATTAGGCTGAAACGTGGCAAAAAGAACCCACATATAGTGCAAATGTTTCCTGCGAAGTTTTTCTTCATTTCCCTTGAAAATGTATTTTTGGCGATTTTTTAGCCCTCAGCCAATATTGGCTGAAGGCTATTGCTATGGCCGTGTCCGTCTGTCACGCTTCAGTCTCACGCGCATACAGGCCACATTAATATATAGATTCGTTTCAAATTTTGTACACGGCTTCTCTGGACCCTTCCGCAGTGCAATGACCAAGAATTTTCCGGATCGGGCAAAAATTGACAAAATGGCGGACTTTTGAAAATCGGCACTGGACTTAGCGTATATACGGCAGTCTCACGCGCCTACAGGCCACATTAGTACGGTACATGGATTCGTTTCAGATTTTGTACACAGCTTCTCTGGACCCTTCCGCAGTGCACTGACCAAGAATTTTCCGGATCGGACAAAATTTGACAAAATGGTGGACTTTTGAAAATTGGCACTGGACTTGGCGTATATACGACAGTCTCACGCGTCTACAGGCCACAATAATAGACAGATTCGTTTCAAATTTTGTACACAGCTTCTCTGGAACCTTCCGCAGTGCAGTGATTAAGAATTGTCCAGATCGGGCAAAAATTGACACAATGGCGGACTTTTGAAAATCGGCACTGGACTTAGCGTATATACGGCAGTCTCACGCGCCTACAGGCCACAAAAATGGATGGATTCGTTTCAAATTCTGCACACGGTTTCCCGGGGACCTTCCGCTCAAGAACTTTTCCGGATGGGACTTGACAAAATGGCGGATTTTTCAAAATCGGCGCTGTACTTAGCGTACCTACGACAGTCTCACGCGCCTACTGGTTAATGGATTGATTCGTTTAAATGCTAGACACTACGTCTGCCTATCCTTCCACTTTTTAAATTTTGCGTTGTCAACACGCAACAGCCGTACATACACCATATCCCCCACGGGGGATAGACGTACTCCTCGAGACGTAGTCAAGTTTGTGCATTTTTCCACAAATAAGCTGTATCAGAAGATCTTAGATTGCGGGAAGGACTGTATGGCTCTAGCAGGTGTGATGTATGGAGGCGCTGCATCATGGAGAGCTTTGTGGGTCATCACAGCAACTTTGAACAGGATTCTTTCTTTGATAGGTAGCCAGTGCAGCGCTTTTAACTTGTCCTTCGTACACTCCTCGCGCGGTAGTTTCACGACTCGGGGCGAACTGGTTCAAGATTCGCTGCAGCTTGTCTATCAATTTATTGGGTAGATTGATCAATAGGCTGGTGCAGTAATCCAAGCGCCTGATAATCAATATGTGAACTAGGGTTTTTGCTGCGTTTTCGTTAAATCTCGATCTCACATCCCTAAACGCGCAGCAATGCGTGTTCAATATACATGCGCACTGGTTCAAATTGTAAACCGCATATCAACGCAAGCTAAATAAACATGCGCACTGGCCCGAAATGCGAACAGAGCATAACAACAAGTTCAATTAACATTCGCATTGGTCCGAAATGCGAACCGCGCATCGATGCAAGCTAAATAAACATGTGTACTGGTCCGAAATGCAAATCCCACAAAATAATACATACCAAAACATTAAAACTTAAGTAATACTGTTTAAGAGGCGGGTTTTCTTCTGGTCAAAACGTAAGCACAAACATAATCTACATGTGTTTGGTCATATCACCCTTCACTGGCGTTTCTGTTCCTTGAAATGTTTATGTATGTCCGAGCAACAGTACATGTGCGTGGGTGCAATTTCGACACGTTGTTCGAAGGTGTCTGTGGTAGACTACCCAGTCTACCAGAGATACGCAAGATCTGTTTCCCATTTTTCTGGGAAACAAACCTTTGTATGTACTTATGTTCGGGTCTGGTGCTCAATTAATTATTGAGCTAGCTCTTTGCCATCTCGTCTCTTGAAGCCCAATTTTTCAGGGAAATTACCTTGCTCATGCACGCTGGAATTGGTCTTATCGCTTTTTGAAAGCTGGGACTTTGTCCTTGGACAAACTTGTACAATTTGACTACCACTTTTTGGCAACCATACAAGCTTTATCATACGTGATTCACTAGATTCGGCTGGTCACAATGTCCCTGGACGTTCTTGTTTACATAATTTTACTGCTCATTTAACCCAAAATATATTTTTTCAGTAGAAAAAGAAATTTTTAGAAGAAAATATCTCTATATTGGGTGTAATGTTTTAAGCGGAATCAATGGTAACAATGAGACAACGAGATCATTAGGGTCAAATCCAGACGGCCAGTCGAGGTCATTGGAGTCAAA
Organism: Protula sp. h YS-2021; assembly: GCA_949752745.1. Classification (NCBI taxonomy): domain Eukaryota; kingdom Metazoa; phylum Annelida; class Polychaeta; order Sabellida; family Serpulidae; genus Protula; species Protula sp. h YS-2021. The sequence goes on along the minus strand of OX457029.1, from coordinate 55,970,474 downwards.
TCCGGACTGTTAGATTTCGCTAGTTTGGTATCGTCGCTATTTTCGAATCACCACGGTAGTGCCTAGCGAAAAGAGTAGCTGTGAACGGCTTTAGTGCAGTGTTATTTTCGTGGACGTTGGCAAAAATTATTCACACATCTCCTACTTTCATTCACTTGCGGTCGGAAAAAATAACCTTTCTTCTTTTTCTTTGTGTATTTTCTGCCGACAAAATTGCACTGTTGGCAGTCTTGATTTAAAGTTAACTGTAATTTTCATAGGCGATAATCCAAAAGCAACAGGCTTAACTTCGAAATTGCCTCACTTGTATTTTGTTCGAATGTTTTTCAACACTACGTCCAGGGTTCCCCTGGTGGATTCCTAAGCCAGAATGCTTGCGGCGGTGGTGGAGACGACTTAAACACCCGGAATTATTTTCGCTGCCATATTGAAAATTACTTGAAAAAAAAAAGACATTTCTTCCTTCCATGGGGAATAAATGTGGGAAGAAATGGAAGAAACGTTTGGGTGTTAAGCACCAATTGGTTCGATGTTGATCACTATTACAAGCATTGTCTTCTTAGTTAGAAACTAGAACCGCATTTCGCTAGCGAAATGTTAAACACTTGGCAAAATTAAAACGCAAAAATACTTCCTTCAATGGGTTATTTCTTGAATAAATAAAGTATTTTACAACATGCATACAATGGCCCCAAGCCATAAAATCTGGGGGCAATTTATGGAAGCTGGGGGGCCATCGCGGCCCCAGTGAAAAAATTAGGGGACCATTTTCTGAAACTGGGGGCCATGGCCCCCGCCAAAATTATCCATGTTATTATTATTATTATTCACAAGTTCTACACAAGTCCAAAGCTTCATTGTCCTAGGGTCCATAGTACCAGAGAAGAAGACGACACAAAAAAATCGGACCACTATCAAGAAAAAAACTCCATAGGTTGATAACTTAATACCAGCTAAATATATTAGCAAACAACACAGCTTGAATACGTTTTATAAGCCGAGTAGTGTTTAGGTTTTGTTCACTTAAGGTTTTATTGACTGATCAGGCATATGCCGTGTTATCTATTTACGCAGTGAGAGCTCGCACAAAGCTGAGCAACTGTGTGGTGTTCTGTACTGTGCGTTAAATGCACCACATTTACTTGCAAAAACTACTCTTTTCACATGGCGTTTTAAGCAAGAAAACGAAATCGAAGGGGAAAATAAAAATTGTCACGTTCATATAAAGTTCTACCTAATTCCCAAGTTCCGTGGCCCTAGGGCCCGTAGTGCCAGTGGAGATGACACAGGAAATCTGATCACTGTCAAAAAAATAAAAGATACCAACGGCTGCTCGCACAACTTCATATAGCCTTTGCAAGCCAAAGGCTTGTCAAGTGTTAACAAGTAAACGAGCAAATAAATGAACCGATCACCGTCGGATGCAGTTATTATCTAACACCCCTTGGCGCATCGTTGCTGGGTCAGTATAATGCCCTAAAATAGGCGATTTATTTGCAAGTGTACACCCTTCAAACCAGTGGCACTCACATCTGATTCAGCTAGGTTTAAACGGAGAAATATTTATTTTAATTTTGGCGACTAAAAGATGACAAGAATGGCAGTTGATGGGAATTTTGTGTGTTTCAACAGATAACACTAGAAGTATCCTGTTGCCATAGCTCTAGACGAAACCACTTCATCGCATACCGGTAAAACGCATAAAGCGGTTTAATTGTATTAAAATGTCAAATTGTGATTTCAACCGGTTGATTGCACACCGCATAATTGCATAAGTCGGATAATCGCATAGCTTTTCACTTGACTAAATGGGTAATATATTGTTTAATTTTATAGTGGTTGGGAGTCTGTTATGATACTACCTAACAAGAACACGTTAACTCCCGGCATGCGGCAAGAAGTTGGTGTTTCTTTCCAAATGCATTGTCTGCCAGATATAGAAGTGTGTGCCGAAAAAATCCCGACTTGAGGACGGTTTTTCGGATTTTTTCGCCATTGGTCTCGCAATAAACTTGAATTGTCTGCATGTGGTTTTTACTTCATTGTGAAATGCATCCAAAGATTTTCTGTTTTTTTTAAAGTGTTTTGATACTGTAGCGAATTGGCGTGGTCGCCAAGACTAGGCTAAATCGCAAAAAAAGTTAAACTGTACGTTAAAATAAAAACATATAGAAAATAGCGAGCCCGTCTTAATGCAAAACCTGTGGCGGGCGGAAAAAATTCACTTCGGAACAAAAACGCCCCTGGAAACCCGCATTTTGCCGATATGGGAAAAATACCGCGGAATGTGGGGTGGGGGTGGAGGGAGGTTTCCGTGATTCACAACCTGTGGCACAAACTCATGAGAACTGCATTATGTCTACGCACCCCGATAAAACACTGCTGAGTACCACCGCGAACGAGTGTATTTCTGTGAATCTGAAAATCTATAAGTTATCCTCTTTTTTTGTTAGCACAAGGATCTCATTAACACTTGACAAGCCTTTGGCTTGCAAGAGTTATATGAATTTGTGCGAGCAAAATTCGTCCTTTTTTTTTCTTCTTGACACTTTTTCCGATTTTTAGTGTCTTCTTCTCCTCTGACACTATGGGCCCTACGACCATGAAACTTGGGACTTATGAAGAGCTTGATCTGAACATGTGCATGTCACTTTTTATTTTCGTCTTTGATTTCGTTTTCTTTGTTAAAACGCCATGTGAAAAGAGTGCATTTTTTGCAAGTAAATGCGTAGCATTTAACCCACATCACACCCAGTTGCACAGTGAGCTTTGTGCGAGCTCTCACTGCGTAAATAGGTAACACGGCCTATGCTAGATCAGTCAATAAAACCTTAAGTGAACAAAACCTAAACACTACTCGGCTTATAAGACATATTCAAGCTGTGTTGTTTGCAATATATTATTCAAGAAATAACCCATTGAAGGAAGTATTTTTGCGTTTTAATTTTTGTCAAGTGTTTAACATTTCGCTAGCGAAGTGAGGTTCTAGTTATCTTTGTGTTCATTTCGTTCTCCACTTTCACAGATAAGATACAGCTTTGTTGTTATAATTAGTTAAGCCTCCTGATAGATGACGTAGGTCCGTGATCAAGTGCGTTAACACAAACCCAACAAAGAGATTGGCCCCGATGAAACAAAGTAATACATAAAAGAAGCGAGGAGTGAACAACGGCACCTGTTGATGAATGCGACAGAAAAAAAAAAGAAAGAAAGAAGTATATACCACGGTAATGGATGTTATGTCGTATATGATGAGACGAATATCCCACAATATGATTGTCTTACTATGGCCCAACGAGGGGAGGGGAAGGGGAGAGGGGAGGGGAACAGTTCAGCATACCTTGTTACCTTGTTCCCACAAATACCTTTTCGTTGTTGCAGGATAAACAACCTTGCCGTGGTGAACTGATGCAGTGTGGCCATGCTTTCATGACTGATGAAGAAACTATTCTGACTGAAAATATACGAGGCATGTAACTGCGCTCTGGCCTGGATTGTGCTGCGCAGATGGTCCCCCATGTTGGTGGGGGAAATGCGAGGAGACTAGTCAAGGCGAATTGCTGATCACAAAACCACTCCAGAAGTAACCAGTCCAGTTGAAAGGCGTTTCACTTTGTATTTGTTGATGGTATAAAATTATTCTGCATCAAACGCAATGTTTTACGTTGGTTTTTTTTCAGTCGTGAAAGGATAAGAGACGGTCAAACTGTGTGTTATATTTTTCCGTAAAGACGAAAAAGCAAGAAAAAAAATTTATCGCTTGTTTCACTGAAAGCAAAGAAATGGCGGACTTTGAAGAGATACTGGAGGATTTGGGAACATTTGGACCGTATCAAATCCGCGTGTTTATTTTAGTGAGTATGTTCGAGGCGCCGGCTGCCTGGTGCATGTTCTTGCCGGTATTCATCCAAAAACTGCCTGACTGGGCATGCACCTCCCACCCACAGTCTCCCTCCAACTACTCCGCCTTGAACACGACGGGGAGTTTCAATCATACGCACAACACCGAGCCGGAGCAGTATTGTGACGATGATGGATATTACTGTGACGGCGGCGACAACGTCACGTTCTTGACGACCAGAACAACGGTTGCCATGGAGTTTGCCCTCTGCGGCAAGGACATCATTACGGATCTCATTACCCCTCTCCAGATGGTCGGGGTTCTGTGCGGCGCCTGCGTTTTCGGACAGTTGGCGGACACGTTCGGGAGGAGGCTCGTCTTCTATATTGTCTACAGCTTGCTGTCGCTGGCGAGTTTTCTCACAGCTTTTTCACCGAACTGGCAGGTGTATGCCGTGTGCAGATTCTTTGTGGGCGCCTTTTTCGGCGGTAGGTGTTTCCTAACCTTTCTAATTCTCAGTGAAATCACACCAATATGGGATGCAGATTATTACAACGAAAAGTAACGAAAAAAAGATATAAAAAAAAGAACAAAAGAAAACCGGAAAGACAAAAGGCTGTGAACGAACGTTTGATTTAAAATATATGGAGCCACTGGTAAACGGTCATCTGCCCCCCCGGTCAACTTCCCCCCCCCCTTTTTTTTGCAACCCGGTCGACTCGACTGCCCCTTCTCCTGGAATTTTTACGGGGTCGTCATCTGCCTCCTCCTTTTTTTAGTAGAATTTTCTTTTTTTTTAAATTAGGCAATTGTGATGTCCCCGACTACTTCGTCTCTGAAACAATTGATCTCCCTTGATCTATTCACCAATATTGATCTTAGGTAGGGGTGGCGATATTTATCGATACCGCGATATATCGCGATATGTTTTCTCACGATACGTATCGCGATACGAATTTTGAAATATCGATATTTTTCGATATTTTCCGCTGCATGTTTAATTCAATGTTTTTTTGGTGATGTGCTAACGAGTGATATCTTCAATGCTGCTGTTCACCATTTTACACACCATATTCGGCTGATTTTCGTTTCTGATATATTTTCACGATATTTTTTTCATGTAAATTTCTAGGTCGGCAAATTATAGTGCGATAGAACATAGATAATTTTTTGCTATATTGGATATGAACTGACTGGATAATTGAATGATAACTTGATAAAAAGAACATGTGACATTTTGCGATTCATTGTCAGAGTATACGCTGTGTTTTTGTTTCAGTTTTAGATACAGAACTGTTGATGTTTCAAGTTAAAAATATACCAATCAGACGTTTAAGTTTAGACACTCAATCAAACAGATATTCTAAAAATTTAGTTGTATATTTTGTATTTGTAATAACGCCATTATCTATAACTGATCAATGCCGTTGGTAAGTGTTACAATTCCTGGAAATGAAACCATAAAACAGCTGCATTTTTTTCACTTTTGAAGAATTAAAAATATCGCGATATGCATCGCGATACACAGCCAATATCGCGATACGTATCGCGATAGAGACCGCGCCGCGATACCCAACCCTAATCTTAGAAGAGACTGATCTGTAAACTAATTGTAATTCTAATTGCAATTAGTTTCCTAATGGTCAATTGCAATTTACCGAGGTGCAGTACATTCAATAAAGTAAATATAATTTATTTATTGTGTCTTTGTAAGCAGAGAACCCAAGAAAAACATAGTATATGGAGGGGGCAAGCGACCACCCCTCCACTTTGAAGGAGGGGGGGGGGGCAGTCGACCGGGTTGCAAAAAAGGGGGGGGGCAGTTGACCGGGGGGGGCAGACAACCGGGATTCGGAGCCACTATATTCGTTGGATCTCTGGTGGCTTCATAAAATTGTTGAAAGAATATTTAAATACACAGTGCTTACAAAAAATGACAGAGAGATACTTCATGATGAATATGTACAGAACCAATAAATGTTTCGAATTGCAGGTTAAGCACTGAAATAATAACAGGTTTTTTGTTAGCAGAATCTATACTTCTTTGTTACCAGGAACCATGGTAATTAACTTTGTCCTGCCCATGGAGTTTGTGGGCGCTAGATGGCGCACATTCTGCGGCTGCATCGGCTTCTGGGCGGTGGGACACATGCTCCTGGCGCCGCTGGCGTACTGGATACAAGACTGGCGCCATTTGTGTATCGCCTGCGCGGCAATCGGGCTCCCGCTGCTGGTCACGTGGCGGTGGGTGCCAGAAAGCCCACGCTGGCTCATCCAGCAAGGACGGATCGGCGAGGCGAACTGGATCCTCAAACGTATGGCCAAGTGCAATGGGAAAGAGTACCCAGATGTGCAAAAGCTGCAGCGCCTGGCCAGCTACGACGCACACCACCGGGAACATAGGAAGAAGTACAGCTACTGGGATCTGTTCCGCAATTGTAATATGACAAAGAACACACTGATTATCATCTATTCCTGGTTCGTCAGTAGTGCGGTCTATTACGGCACGTCGTTCAATGTGCGATTTCTCACCGGTAGTGTCTACCTCAATTTTTTTCTTCTTGGGCTGGCGGAAATTCCGGCCATTCTGTTTGTGGTGTTAGTCAATAATAAACTAGGGCGGAAAAAGACGGTATCTCTGCTGATGCTCGTGGCTGGCCTGTCCTGCTTTGTCATGGTAGTGCTGTATATTTTAGATAAGAAGGAAGAAGAAAAAACACTTGTGTTTGCCATGTTGGGCAAGTTCGGGATAGCGGGGGCGTGGGCAGCCGCGCAGGTTTTCTCCGCCGAGTTATTTCCCACCGTGGTGCGGAACATCGGCATAGGGGCCAGCTCCATGGCAGCAAGAATCGGCGGCATTACCGCGCCCGTCATCGTGGACTTAGCCAAACAGCCGCATAACTTCGCCCTCAGCCCGTTGCCGTATGCCATCTTCGGTTGTCTGGCATTTGCGTGCGGGGTGTTGACTTTTTTCCTACCGGAGACACTGAATCGACCCCTCCCCGATGTACTTCCGCCTCGGCGTGGGTTCTGCCGCGGCATGCGCGAAGAAGACTCAATGGATGAGTCACACGTGGACAATGCCATACCCATTGTGACGTCACACAATGGGGCGGCCTGTGCAATAGAGGGCGGGAGGAAAGACGGGAGTGTGGAAGCTGGGGGCGGGGCTGCGGAGCGTGGGGGAGGGGTGGGAGACCAGGACAGTCAGAATAGCACGGATTTGTGATAGGTGCTGCCAGGTGCTGTTATAAATAATCTCAAGTGTGACGTCACTGGGTCACTTCCTGAAGATCGCGAGAATCAATACGTAATCCGCAAGCTTCATTTTGAAATTTAAAATTGAAGAAACAGATGTGATAAAAAGTAGAAGATCTCACGATTTATTCATTTATCATTTTTTTAATAATTTATTTGTGCGCATAATACCTTCAGAAGTGTTTTTCTTGGGAAGAGTTCTTTATACCTATCACAGTCCGATTACTGTTGCTATATTACCGTTGTTTAGTTATGATGGTGATTGATAGTATCGCCGGAAGTGTCAAATCCGCCACACATCTAAATCTAGAACGTGGATAAAATGGATAAAATTTCGGGCGTTTAAAAAAAATGAAACTTTATGGGCTCTTGATTGTGTGGTCATTGGTTACCATGTGTTATAACTATGAGTCTGTTGGATACAAAGTGAAGAAGCCCAGCAGATATCTGATCGATGGGATACGTCGTCCCGGTGTCGCCGAGACGTCACTTTGAAATAGCGAGGAAATGACGTCTCAACGACGTAATATTCCGACCATGCTGTCCACTGCGCGGTGTATGCCAGATGTAAAAACGAAGAAAAAACCCAGAAATGGTAAGCGGCAGAATGGCGTTCAAAACCGGACACACTTATATCACAAAACCGGACACAGTTATATTACACGACCAGAAACACTTATATTACACGACCAGATACACTTATATCCTTGCGATAAGCTGCGCATTAGTGAGCAAAGAAAACTAAACAGTTTAATGTCCTCTGTGCAACAGATTGCGGTTCAGATCAAAACTCATTTCCAGCAGCTCTATTTTACACAAGAAAGAGAGTGTTTAGACAGAAGATTGCGCCGGTGTAACGATTCCCCGGGGGGGGGGGGGGGGGGGGGAATCTGAAATTGATTTCAGGTTCCCGGGGAGGTAACTTGAAATCGATTTCAGATTCCCCCCTCCGTTTCAAATTCCCCCCTCTCAAAATTAAAAACAGACAGAAATAAAACAAAAAATAAAGTTTCATCAAGTTTTTTTCTGCCGAACTATGAAAATGTCTACACTTATGCAATGATACGTTGTATATACTACAGCTTGTAAACATTAATACTATCATCAGTCTTTTCCATCTTTCAGTTTTCCATATCTAGCTATTATCATTATTCATATAACTTTTGTCTAGAATTAGTTTTTTTTTCGTTTGCCGTTCTCTGATCGCATTTTTTATTTTGGAAAGAGTGCTCCTTATTTATACTCATCTCAGTCAGACAGGCCTGGGCACTTGTCTACAGGAGGATAATCCACCAGATACAGGTTAACAATAAAACAATGCTTGATGTGTACAAGAGGGCACAGGAAGACGGAGTCGGAGTAGTAGTGTCAAACACAAACCAGTCCCACAAAAAATTCACATGGAAGCAGTCATCGGAGCATCGAGGATTAGTGTCACTGCTTCGATGACAGCCATGGCACTACAAGTCTGTATATACATTTAAAAGTTTAAAAAATTCTAGGTATGCGGGGGGGGGGGGGAATTTGAAATCGGAGGGGGGAATCTGAAATCGATTTAAAATTCCCGGGGAGGTAACTTGAAATCGATTTCAGATTCCCGGGGACGAATCTGAAATCGATTTCAGATTCCCGGGGGTAACATTTAAGGGGGGTAATCTGAAATCGGTACACCGGGCTGATCTTATGAGATCAGTGGGGACAACCGTTGTCTGTATGTACGAATGTAATCTTTTACTTAAACTACTTCTTCTCCCACAGTTATAATCGGATTCCTTTCAAATTTTGCACAAATGTTCCCAAGGTGGTAATCTCTTGATTTCATTTGTCTATGCTGTAGAATAATGCTCATAATGTGATCTTTTCATTAAAATTTACTTTTTTGGCGCATCTCCTAAAATTGACCTCATGGCGCCGTATGAAAGATTTACGGATCAGGTTTTTCAAAAGAGTTCCTTCTGCAAGTAATTTTAGCCAAATTGCTTTCAATTTTTAAGCGTAGTTCAAGTCCAGGGCTTGCTTGAAGTTTATTTCTTTGCGAACTGCCGGATATCAGGCAAATTCGAGCATTTGAGTGACCAGTTTTTTTAATGATCAGGCATGTAAACAAAACCTTTAAAACCTTTAAAAACCTTTATTTTCATCCTGAACCTTTGTTCTTCTAAAAAAAAAAAACTTGGTCGATTTTCAAAAACCCCTTATCAATTTTTCTTTAATTGTTATAAGAATTATCTACCACAGGTGAATTTGAAAATACATAATGTCATTATTACTCATTATGAGTCATGTTTTTTTTTTTTTTTTTTTTTGACGCTGTATGATATTCTTATTCCCCATCCCCACTGATTTCCATAAGTTGTAAAAATATCTTTAAAAAAATATGTTCGCTGATAATTCAACTTTTTAAAAAAGCCTTTATTTTCATTGGAAGAACTTTAAAAAAAAACTTTATTTTCAAAATTGAAACCTTTAAAAACCTTAATTTTGTCAAGGACCATCTACATGCCTGAAAATGCTTCTACCATGCTTTGGCGACCCGGCAACCTTTAAGATCTCAGCTGGTCACAATGTCCCTGGGCATCCTTGGCTTCTAAAAGTTGTTGAAACTACGAAAAGGGTTAAAGTAACGAGTATCTCTTGTATCGTAAGAACAAGCACACGAAAACTAGGAATGTCTGAGAAGATGGAATTGTTTATTTTCGTTTGAAATCAGAGACTTGCCTAATGCATTTAAACAAGATGATATTTTTTGAGGATAAAATATCAATATGATTATGGAATACTTCATATTATTAAAATATTATATAAAATATGATAAAATCTAAGGCGAGTAAAAAAATTAACCTTGTTTCATGTCCCCTGGCCGGGTCACTGAAAAAAATAGTCGCAAAAAACAAGTGAACCTGCTCGGTCTCCGTAATCTTGAGTAAAACAACGACTGGGCGGGCTGGTGTACAAAACTGAGAAAAGGTAGACCTTTAGGTTGATAGAAATAATTCACAGATACTGAGAAAATGTTGACCTTTAGGTTGATAGAAATAATTCACAGATACTGAGAAAATATTGACCTTTAGGTTGAGACATCAACAGGTTGCTTCAGTAAGATGCGTTAATATCCAATATGAAAAGAGAGGATTGAAAATCAATGTTTGAGTGATCGAAAGAAACGTGAATGAAGCCATGAGAGTCTTGGAATGCTTCTTAGTGAGAAGATTTATGTTCACTCCCTGGTTTCAAATTTAACTGGTTGTGATCCGATCAAGTAAAAAATGTTTAGTTTGTGTAGTTAATGATGTTCAAATGGCGTCACTTCTCCATTGGGAGTTGTATATAGCTTTATGTACTTTTTCTTTGCATAGTGCATAAATCATATCCCTGTGCCAACGTGATTTGGTTCTAATGTTTATGCATATTCTGCACTTTGTTCAGTGCTGTTCAGTTAGTTTTAACAGTCGCAAAATGCCACAGATGCCAAAGGCACATCGTGACACCGTAGCGGTGCGATTAGTCTCATTTCTGTCGGTGACTCAATCGCAGGTGCTCCGATTTTTTTTTTTTTTTTTTTTTTGGAGGGGGCAACGTAATAGTGCAACAGCCACATCAGCTAAGGCTCACTGGAATGGGAAGTGATCAAGAACTGGAGTAGAACGATAACTTTGGGAGTGAGCTGGACATCTTGTGTGTGTGACCGGGGGTGGGGCAGGTGGGGAGGGGGGGGGGGGGGCTGAGTCTGTATATCCCAGGTTTTAAACTGAGTAGCCGACGCTTTCCGCATTGAAATTTGTTTAATTGTTTGTTTCGGCCTGTCCATGTTACCTGCCGTTGCTCTATGTTGTGCGTGCGATTTGCCCAGATTTGCGTGCCAGTCTTGTCTGATACGTGTTCGTCCAGATTTGTGTAATCAGTTTTGTGTGTTACATGTCAATTATGCGGGTTTCATTTACATCTGATTTGTATGACATATCACTTTCTGTGTTAGGTAACATTTTGACACTATTCAGGACACTTTGACTTATAGGAAAGAAGCGTATCATGCGCTGTGAATGTGACAGATCTTGGCATATGCTGCATCTCATGTTTTCTGCATCTCATTTCTATGGAAAGTGTATTCGGCTACTTCAGCCGCATTTTTAATGTGCTATTTTAAATTGCATCGAAATTCTGCTGGTGTTGGTATTTTGTTTTTCTTCAAATACATGTCAGAAATATATCAGCTGTACTTTGCTGTACTTATTCAGCTCTACGGTGTACGAATTTAGTGGCTACGGTGGTATTGTGCCATGACTTTACCCACCGTCGAAATGTTATTTAAAAAAAAAGAAAAAGAAATACAACAAATTATATATTCTTTGAAAACGATTCGTGTTTTATTTTTCTTCTTAACAGTGTACTTGGCACAAGCTTAGTTACAGTTACTACATAATACAATGTACTATGTAAGACGAAGTATGTAAGAGAGTGCTATTGTTTAGGAGCGGGCCAATCGGCCACCGATGGAGTGAGGGGTCGATGCTGGTTAGCAAGGTGCCGGTGAAACAGTTTCTTATATCTCGAATGCCAGGAAATGAAATTGCATGTTCGCAGTGCATAATATAGGTACGCACAGCCGTACTCACCGCTCTTCCAGTATCGAAAACGTCACGCTACGCATTCCTGAAAGTGAGTATTTGACATCGCTGTAACAAAAAATAAATAACTAAAAAAATCGGAGGGGAGTGAATTAAAGTCTAATTTAAAATAGAATATATTCATACGAAAAATCATGAAATAAAAATAAGACGACACACGCGTTTGGACTGATCCGAAAACCCGCCCTCAGCCTTGAGCAATGTTCGCACTCCCCTTACAAGCTCCTATTGCCAGGTTTACAGACTGCGGGATGGCTTCTTCTGACTTTCCACCCGTTCGTGCAGTTTTATTATTTATTCCCCACAAGGGGGAGGGGGGGATATATGCGATCGACCGCGTGTCGGTCTGTCGGTCGGTCTGTCATGAACAGCTTGTTAACACGGTAACTTAAAAGCTGCTGCAAGGATTGTAATGAAATTTGGAGTATGGCTTCTACGGGAACATCGATCAGTATTGAAAATGGGCCAGGTTCGTCCAAGAAAAATTGACCAGCTGGACTTGGAAAATTTCAGCTCTTGATTGACTATTGATGGCCGTGTTTAACTGATGGGGAGCCTGTGGGAATATGTGCTGTATGCACATTGCTCTAGTTTTCTTTTTCCAAATAGAGGGCATCCGAACCACCGTAATGGCCCAGATAAATTCCAACTTTATTTTCATCCGTGAAACACTTGAGGAATGATTCGGTTTGTGACGAGGAATCGAACAGTCACCAAAATTTACCAAAAAAAAAAAAACCAAACTTTTGTTCCATTTAACTGGACTTTCTGAAGTAGTATTGCCTCTTTATTCCCCGTGGAACGGAGGGATATAGTTTTGAACTTTTCGGTCTGTCCGTCTGTCACGCTTCAGTCTCACGCGCCTACAGGCGACTAAATATATAGATTCGTTTCAAATTTTGTACACGGATTCTCTGGACCCTTCCGCAGTGCAGTGACCAAGAATTTTCCGGATCGGGCAAAAATTGACAAAATGGCGGATTTTTTAAAATTGCCACTGGACTTAGCGTATATACGGCAGTCTCACGCGCCTACAGGCCACACAAATGGATGAATTCGTTTCAAATTCTGCACACGGGTTCCCTGGGACCTTCCGCAGTGTAGTGATCAAGAATTTTCCGGATGGGACTTGACAAAATGGCGGATTTTTCAAAATCGGCGCTGTACTTAGCGTACCTACGACAGTCTCACGCGCCTACTGGTTAATGGATTCATTCGTTTAAATGTTAGACACTACGTCTACCTATCCCTCCACTTTTAAATTTTGCGTTGTCAACACGCAACAGCCTTACACACACCATATCGCCCACGGGGGATAGACGCACTCCTCGAGACGTAGTCAAGTTTGCCTCGCTTCTTTTCAAAAATTCCAATAAAATATTCGTGTAAGCGGAATGTCACTAAACAGCTGCTTGTCCTCGGCGGGCTTTACTGTACTTTCATACAGAAAATTGGTATAGTTCTCAGTTATGGTCAAGTTTTTTTTCAGGAGTATCTGAGTCACTCCATTTAAAATTCCGCTGAAAACATATCTCAACCTTAGATGTGGAAATGTGAGTACAGGTTTCAATGTCCCGCAAAAAAACCTTGTTATGTGAATACCATTAGCATTGCAAATTTTTGTGGATCATGACCCTATTAAGGTCACAGAAAAGCAGAACCTGATCTTTTGTTTAATTAACAAAGCATGTAGTTTAAATATTCGGCGGGCATTTCAATACAGTCGAGCATAGATACCGCAGCTTACACGCGCCATGTCGCAGGATCCCGTATATGGAGAGTCAAATGACACCAATTCACTCGTGCTATTGTTGCAGCAGTCCAATGTTTCTAACGAATCTCCGCGAAACCGTCTATTAGATTTTAAATATTCTTCAGCGTCGATTATTTGAACATGTTCGACACTGCTGGAGTCGATTATTTTTCTTATATATGTACGCGAATCAGCGCATTCCTTTGTTTCAGCAAAACAGTGCATTCATCGCCTTTATATGCCAATTTCAATGGAGGGGGGGGGGGGGGCACTCTTGTACAAATTGGTTACCATGTGGTTTCAGTGGCATTTTAAACGGACCCCTAAACGCGGAGCGCCAAGCTTGAAAAATATACCATTATTTTAATACTCTCCTTTCTCCGCGTACTTTTTTTACACGCATGTTAAAACACATGCTATCAAGTGCTATCAAGGAATTTTAATACAATCGACTTTCCTGCTTAGAAAAAAAAAACAAAAAAGATAAACAAAGAATGGGGTCAGGTTAAAGAAGTAAGAAGCAGAAACTAAATACGAGGAATGATTTTGTGTGTGTTTTGCTTGCCTGCTTTATCTTTAGTGTTGCTCGGGATGAGTAATAATATATAATACTTTTTGTATTAATCCTCAATACATTAGCCGAAGTCCCTCTCAAGCGTTTTTACCTCCATGTTTATTAAATGCGCAGTGATTTTGATGTGTTTGACTGCTCTACAAGCTTTGCTTCGAAGTGTGACAACCTGTTTTGTCCTCTGCGCTGGGGAACAACATTACGAGAGCATTTATGTCTGCCACAAGCCATTTCCGTCTAAGCCCGTTGTCATAAAATAGCTGACTTCTGATGAGATCTATATTTTATGTATAAAGACAGAGCGGATGGATATTTTAAAAAGTAGTTCATCTCTTTTATGAGTACTGTTTTCGCGGAATCCTCAGTGGGTCTGCAGAGTAAAATGGTGTTATACACGAATGTAGGAAAATAGCAACGGAATAAATGGCAACTGGAAATACTGGCAAGTGAAAAAACCGGAAGAATGACAACAGACCATCATCATAACAATCTGTCGACAAGGCATATGTTCAGTTACCTAGTTTACTACTTGTGTAAAAACTGCTGAGATAAAAACTCACAAACCCTGGCATAGGTTTACAGCGAATATATCCAGTCGTGCTGATTGGTTTTGTGAAGAATCCATGGCAGCTCGCAACTAGACAACTCGCAACTAGACAACTCGCAACTGGACAACTAAATGAAAAATGCATAACTCGCAACTCTTTTTTTTTATGCAAATTTAAATTTAATCTGATAATCCGTGAGCTTCTCACCGCTTCTCACCGCTATTTCGAATATGCAGTTCATTGCCTTGATAAGACATGGTGTTAATTTCACGGAGAATGTTGTGGATTCACAAAAATTAGATTTTAATCTGCATTAATAAAACATGAGTATTTACGGAGATTTCACGAGTTGCGAGTTCTCCACTTTTTCATATAGTTGCCCAGTTGCGAGTTGTCTGAATACCAACCAGGCAAAGCTTCTGACCACCTTTGTTGCTTGTAATTACTCCCATTTCTTCTAAAAAAAATGAAGCTTCTCGCCTTATATGTAGTTCCTGGTGACATTTCAGCATCGTTTGGATAACAGCTTTGGTGTACAGGGATGAGTCTCTGGATCTGACGGCTCCTTTTCCGTGTCACTGTGTGGCATTTATGACAACGAGTGGTACTTAGGCCCAACCCTTCGGATTGGTGCCTATAGATTTGGGGTGTCCGTCCGTCTGTCCGTCATCGCTTTTTTGTACACGCCATATCTCCGGTTCTATTGGTCGTGGAACATTGAGAATAGGCTCAAATGAAAGGTCTCGACCTGTAGATGTGCCTTTTGGTACTTTTGGTCATCCGGAAGTGGTCAAATTGACCAAAATGGACGATGATTGGGGTTTTTGGGAAATAAGCTTGTCCACGCTATATCTCCGGTTCTGTTGCTCGTAGAGCATTGATAGTTAGCTTAAATGAAAGGTCTCGACTTGTAGATGTGCCTTTTGGTACTTTTGGACAGATTTAGTTATCCGGAAGTGGTCAAAAATTGACGTTATACCCCTTTGAATTTGGGTGCGGTTGGGGCCTGCTCGTGTTTCACAAATACTTACTTGTTCCTGTGATCCTGAGTCGTCACGGAGGCTAGTTTTCTTTGAAGCAGTGCAGCCTATGAAAGCCATGAGTAAAAGCAAGAACTTTTCGTCTTTTAGTTAGGCTTCAAATTTAGGCAACAATAAAATTCAAAACAATTTGCCATTTTTTTTTTTCATTTTTTCACCTTGCCATTTTTCCGTTGCCGTTATTTCTAGTTATCATATTTTCTATTGCCATTTTTTCATACCCCATCATATACAACAGAACAAACCGCCATAGAGGTTGACTGTTGGACAACAACGATCAAAGCCATCTTAATCGACTTCCGAGTGTTTTGGCTTACTTCGTGCAAAAAAAAAAAAAAAAAAACAAAAAAAAAAAAAACAAAAAAACTTTGGAATCACTTGGGTATTCACCCTTTGACTGCAAAGGGTCCTTAGGCGAGTTTGCATTCTCTGCTCTTATTATTTGTCCAGTACATTAAGAAATGATTGAAAAAATGAAAGTTGCAATTTGAACACGGATTGCAATCCGACTCCTTTTAAGCATATTTTCCAGACATCGTGTTCATGAATATAGTTAATTCTGAAACTTATTGGCAATAACAGAGTCAGTGAAAATCCACCACCAGCAGCGTAACTCAGTCGCCCCAACTAAGCATATGGAGGGAGTAAAACAGTTCGTCATAAACTGAAAAAAAAAAAACACACAAAAAATATCACTGAAGTGAGTCATATAATAATAGTTATATGCCTTTCTATATGTGCATAATGTTATTTTTGCCCTCAGCCTGCCACCCGTACGGACTTCCTGCTTCAGGCAAAACAATAACGTTCTGCACAAATAGAATGAAGTATCGCTATTACACATTTCGATGGAGGAATTCTGAACGCGTTCTGTGCACGGTTCTGCATGATGCACGATCATCTTTCTACAGTGCCTTGTTAAAGGGCCAGACGGATGTGTGCAACCGATTAAATGTATGAACCTGCTCTATCGTCCTTTCACTTCATTGATTGTTCTTCGTTATCTAGAATGGCTTCGTGCAGAGATTGAACGTAGAAATCGAGGAGGAATGCGCCGTAAGAGGACACCGCCTCCACTGGGCCCTCGCACTCTGACCCTTCGGCAAGCACACTCCTCAAAATCAAGTTTCAAACTAGAGGCTCATTCCGCTAGCGAAATGTTAAACACTTGACAAAAATTAAAGCGCAAAAATACTTCCTTCAGTGGGTTATTTCTTGAATAATATATTGCAAACAACACAGCTTAAATACGTCTTATAAGCCGAGTAGTGTTTGGTTGTTGTTGACTTAAAGTTTTATTGACTGATCAGGCATACGCCGTGTTATCTATTTACGCAGTGAGAGCTCGCATAAAGCTCAGCAACTGTGTTCTGGCTGTGCATTAAATGCCACGCATTTACTTGCAAAAATACACTCTTTTCACACGGCGTTTTAACAAAGAAAACGAAATCAAAGACGAAAATAAAAAGTGACGTGCACATGTTCATATCAAGCTCTTCATAAGTCCCAAGTTTGATGGTCGTAGGGCCCATAGTGTCAGAGGAGAAGAAGACATAAAAAATCGGAAAAACTGTCAAGAAGAAAAAAAAGGACGAATTTTGCTCGCACAAATTCATATAACCCTTGCAAGCCAAAGGCTTGTCAAGTGTTAATTACTTCTGTGTATGACCTTGAGCCAAGTTATTAGATACGGGAACAACAGTATGCAACACTTTTAAACTGATGCTAAATGATGCGCTTTCCTTGCTCTTTTATAGCGTGAAATGTTAACTATTTAAAAGGTTTGGTTGAGAATCGAACGAAATAGCATTTTATATCACGTAACTGCTTGACTGAGAAGTCTCTTGAGACCGTAATACCGGTACCTGTTCATTTCTAATTTCCGGTATTCAACGCTTAATCTGAGATGTTGCCCCCGTAGGGGCATATACAAATTGCGCATGCCGACCATGTTTCAGGTCGTCAGCGCGGGGTATTGGGTATAGTTTTCAATTAGCAATAACCACGCCTCGGATAAACCTCATTGGCTATGGTACTGCCACTGCGCAAAGCTGACATAACTATATAACACGTCCTATTAATATCATGTTAAATTCTCAGAAAATGGTGTGTACAATGAAAGCCTACTTATAGCGTCATGCTTTCAATTTAGATGATTTCAACTCGTATCAGCAAAGTGTAACTGAAAACTTCAAATCCTTGTTAATGACTGGAAGTGCTTGATTTATTGTGTGAATAATGGATTCCCTCAAATGGAACAATTTTTCATCCAGACTACTGTTTTTCCCAACAAGTGTGCTGTCTCTTCGTCTCAGTCAGACTGCGATTGCCTTGAACTTTCTCCACTCATTGGACGTGTTTCTTAAAGTTATCAGATAGAAGTGAGATAAAAGACATATTCAGCCGAACTGTTCAGTGTTGTTTGATGTCATTCCTGTCTGAGTCAAATGCCCAATAATCCACCATGTATGTGCTGCTGTAACGCCTATTTCAACAAGGGAATTCGTCTTTATAATCCGTCCCATAACTATCCCATGGAACATTATGTGATAGATTCTGCCTAAGTGATGTGAAGGATTCCTTTCTGACACAGTGACGTGGAAACGTTTTGATTCCTTTTGTTTGACTGTCAACAGGTAGGAAGCAGTATCTCTGCCCCACATTTTTAAGTGTATATACATCGTAATGAGATTGTTTGTATGTGTAAACAAACATTTGAAGAGATAAACATCGGTCTTACTGACGTGGTGAAATTTGTATTCTTGCTAAAACGCGTGTCATTTGAGATATTAACGAAATAACGATGTTTGCTGAGTATCAGGCAGAGTTATTGTTTAATTTTGTTTTACAGCTACAAATCCATATAACACTCTAACTGAAGGCCTGTATATTTACATGGTTCAAACTTTGATTTAAATCGGCCAAACCAGAAAAGTCTGAACAGACTAGAGTAATCCACAGTGTCCATATTCAGATAAGTTAATTGTACAGTGAACTGATTCCGGTAGCTGGTCCATTAGCAGCCAGAGTATTTGAAAGTAATTGAATAAATTAAACCGATTTAACAAATAAAAATAAACTTAAAGTTATTTGCCTGATACAGCTGATTTAACAAATTTTCACATCTAGCAGTACAGTTAACTGTCCAGCTAACATGTGTGAAAACCAGAACGAGTGTCATATATGGCAATGCTCCAAGGAAAATTAAGTAATTCAAAAAAGAAATTCACAGAATGTGATGAAAATGGGAACAATTAAAAGTATGGTTGGATATATAACGATTTTCTTCAGATTTCTTCAGTTCAAAATATAGGTAAAATGTAATTCCTGTCCTTGGCGCAGTTTTCAGTTTTGAACAGCTATAACGTAAATTGTGATCAAGACTCAAACTCAAGTTTCAAATTACTTTTGCGTATGGCCTTGAGCCAAGTTATTGACACGGAAACAACAGTATGAATACTTTTAAACTGATGTTTCAATGCTCTTTAATAGCGTGAAATGTTAACTATTTAAAAATTTGGTTGAGAACCGAACGAAATAACACTTTATATCACGTAACTGCGTGTTTGAGAAGTCTCTTGAGACCGTAGTACCGGTACCTATTCATTTCTAATTTCCGGTATTCAATGAAATTTAAAAATTTAAACTACGCTTGATCACAGATGCTGCCCCCGTAGGGGCATATACAAATTGCGCATGCCGACCATGTTTCAGGTCGTCAGCGCGGGGTATTGGGTATAGTTTTCAATTAGCAATAACCACGCCTCGGATAAACCTCATTGGCTATGGTACTGCCACTGCGCAAAGCTGACATTACTATATAACACATCCTATTAATATCATGTTAAATTCTCAGAAAATGGTGTGTACAATGAAAGCCTACTTATAGCGTCATGCTTTCAATTTAGATGATTTCCAACTCGTATCAGCAAAGTGTAACTGAAAACTTCAAATCCTTGTTAATGACTGGAAGTGCTTGATTTATTGTGTGAATAATGGATTTCCTCAAATGGAACAATTTTTCATCCAGACTACTGTTTTTCCCAACAAGTGTGCTGTCTCTTCGTCTCAGTCAGACTGCGATTGCCTTGAACTTTCTCCACTCATTGGACGTGTTTCTTAAAGTTATCAGATAGAAGTGAGATAAAAGACATATTCAGCCGAACTGTTCAGTGTTGTTTGATGTCATTCCTGTCTGAGTCAAATGCCCAATAATCCACCATGTATGTGCTGCTGTAACGCCTATTTCAACAAGGGAATTCGTCTTTATAATCCGTCCCATAACTATCCCATGGAACATTATGTGATAGATTCTGCCTAAGTGATGTGAAGGATTCCTTTCTGACACAGTGACGTGGAAACGTTTTGATTCCTTTTGTTTGACTGTCAACAGGTAGGAAGCAGTATCTCTGCCCTACATTTTTAAGTGTATATACATCGTAATGAGATTGTTTGTATGTGTAAACAAACATTTGAAGAGATAAACATCGGTCTTACTGACGTGGTGAAATTTGTATTCTTGCTAAAACGCGTGTCATTTGAGATATTAACGAAATAACGATGTTTGCTGAGTATCAGGCAGAGTTATTGTTTAATTTTGTTTTACAGCTACAAATCCATATAACACTCTAACTGAAGGCCTGTATATTTACATGGTTCAAACTTTGATTTAAATCGGCCAAACCAGAAAAGTCTGAACAGACTAGAGTAATCCACAGTGTCCATATTCAGATAAGTTAATTGTACAGTGAACTGATTCCGGTAGCTGGTCCATTAGCAGCCAGAGTATTTGAAAGTAATTGAATAAATTAAACCGATTTAACAAATAAAAATAAACTTAAAGTTATTTGCCTGATACAGCTGATTTAACAAATTTTCACATCTAGCAGTACAGTTAACTGTCCAGCTAACATGTGTGAAAACCAGAACGAGTGTCATATATGGCAATGCTCCAAGGAAAATTAAGTAATTCAAAAAAGAAATTCACAGAATGTGATGAAAATGGGAACAATTAAAAGTATGGTTGGATATATAACGATTTTCTTCAGATTTCTTCAGTTCAAAATATAGGTAAAATGTAATTCCTGTCCTTGGCGCAGTTTTCAGTTTTGAACAGCTATAACGTAAATTGTGATCAAGACTCAAACTCAAGTTTCAAATTACTTTTGCGTATGGCCTTGAGCCAAGTTATTGACACGGAAACAACAGTATGAATACTTTTAAACTGATGTTTCAATGCTCTTTAATAGCGTGAAATGTTAACTATTTAAAAATTTGGTTGAGAACCGAACGAAATAACACTTTATATCACGTAACTGCGTGTTTGAGAAGTCTCTTGAGACCGTAGTACCGGTACCTATTCATTTCTAATTTCCGGTATTCAATGAAATTTAAAAATTTAAACTACGCTTGATCACAGATGCTGCCCCCGTAGGGGTATATACAAATTGCGCATGCCAACCATGTTTCAGGTCGTCAGCGCGGGGTATTGGGTATAGTTTTCAATTAGCAATAACCACGCCTCGGATAAACCTCATTGGCTATGGTACTGCCACTGCGCAAAGCTGACATTACTATATAACACATCCTATTAATATCATGTTAAATTCTAAGGAAAATGGTGTGTACAATGAAAGCCTACTTTTAGCGTCATGCTTTCAATTTAGATGATTTCCAACTCGTATCAGCAAAGTGTAACTGAAAACTTCAAATCCTTGTTAATGACTGGAAGTGCTTGATTTATTGTGTGAATAATGGATTCCCTCAAATGGAACAATTTTTCATCCAGACTACTGTTTTTCCCAACAAGTGTGCTGTCTCTTCGTCTCAGTCAGACTGCGATTGCCTTGAACTTTCTCCACTCATTGGACGTGTTTCTTAAAGTTATCAGATAGAAGTGAGATAAAAGACATATTCAGCCGAACTGTTCAGTGTTGTTTGATGTCATTCCTGTTGGAGTCAAATGCCCAATAATCCACCATGTATGTGCTGCTGTAACGCCTATTTCAACAAGGGAATTCGTCTTTATAATCCGTCCCATAACTATCCCATGGAACATTATGTGATAGATTCTGCCTAAGTGATGTGAAGGATTCCTTTCTGACACAGTGACGTGGAAACGTTTTGATTCCTTTTGTTTGACTGTCAACAGGTAGGAAGCAGTATCTCTGCCCCACATTTTTAAGTGTATATACATCGTAATGAGATTGTTTGTATGTGTAAACAAACATTTGAAGAGATAAACATCGGTCTTACTGACGTGGTGAAATTTGTATTCTTGCTAAAACGCGTGTCATTTGAGATATTAACGAAATAACGATGTTTGCTGAGTATCAGGCAGAGTTATTGTTTAATTTTGTTTTACAGCTACAAATCCATATAACACTCTAACTGAAGGCCTGTATATTTACATGGTTCAAACTTTGATTTAAATCGGCCAAACCAGAAAAGTCTGAACAGACTAGAGTAATCCACAGTGTCCATATTCAGATAAGTTAATTGTACAGTGAACTGATTCCGGTAGCTGGTCCATTAGCAGCCAGAGTATTTGAAAGTAATTGAATAAATTAAACCGATTTAACAAATAAAAATAAACTTAAAGTTATTTGCCTGATACAGCTGATTTAACAAATTTTTACATCTAGCAGTACAGTTAACTGTGCAGCTAACATGTGTGAAAACCAGAACGAGTGTCATATATGGCAATGCTCCAAGGAAAATTAAGTAATTCAAAAAAGAAATTCACAGAATGTGATGAAAATGGGAACAATTAAAAGTATGGTTGGATTTTTTACGATTTTCTTCAGATTTCTTCAGTTCAAAATATAGGTAAAATGTAATTCCTGTCCT
Source organism: Protula sp. h YS-2021 (assembly GCA_949752745.1). Taxonomy (NCBI): domain Eukaryota; kingdom Metazoa; phylum Annelida; class Polychaeta; order Sabellida; family Serpulidae; genus Protula; species Protula sp. h YS-2021. Next base: position 55,947,989 of record OX457029.1, on the reverse strand, counting down.
TGGCGCAGTTTTCAGTTTTGAACAGCTATAACGTAAATTGTGATCAAGACTCAAACTCAAGTTTCAAATTACTTTTGCGTATGGCCTTGAGCCAAGTTATTGACACGGAAACAACAGTATGAATACTTTTAAACTGATGTTTCAATGCTCTTTAATAGCGTGAAATGTTAACTATTTAAAAATTTGGTTGAGAACCGAACGAAATAACACTTTATATCACGTAACTGCGTGTTTGAGAAGTCTCTTGAGACCGTAGTACCGGTACCTATTCATTTCTAATTTCCGGTATTCAATGAAATTTAAAAATTTAAACTACGCTTGATCACAGATGCTGCCCCCGTAGGGGCATATACAAATTGCGCATGCCGACCATGTTTCAGGTCGTCAGCGCGGGGTATTGGGTATAGTTTTCAATTAGCAATAACCACGCCTCGGATAAACCTCATTGGCTATGGTACTGCCACTGCGCAAAGCTGACATTACTATATAACACATCCTATTAATATCATGTTAAATTCTCAGAAAATGGTGTGTACAATGAAAGCCTACTTATAGCGTCATGCTTTCAATTTAGATGATTTCCAACTCGTATCAGCAAAGTGTAACTGAAAACTTCAAATCCTTGTTAATGACTGGAAGTGCTTGATTTATTGTGTGAATAATGGATTCCCTCAAATGGAACAATTTTTCATCCAGACTACTGTTTTTCCCAACAAGTGTGCTGTCTCTTCGTCTCAGTCAGACTGCGATTGCCTTGAACTTTCTCCACTCATTGGACGTGTTTCTTAAAGTTATCAGATAGAAGTGAGATAAAAGACATATTCAGCCGAACTGTTCAGTGTTGTTTGATGTCATTCCTGTTGGAGTCAAATGCCCAATAATCCACCATGTATGTGCTGCTGTAACGCCTATTTCAACAAGGGAATTCGTCTTTATAATCCGTCCCATAACTATCCCATGGAACATTATGTGATAGATTCTGCCTAAGTGATGTGAAGGATTCCTTTCTGACACAGTGACGTGGAAACGTTTTGATTCCTTTTGTTTGACTGTCAACAGGTAGGAAGCAGTATCTCTGCCCCACATTTTTAAGTGTATATACATCGTAATGAGATTGTTTGTATGTGTAAACAAACATTTGAAGAGATAAACATCGGTCTTACTGACGTGGTGAAATTTGTATTCTTGCTAAAACGCGTGTCATTTGAGATATTAACGAAATAACGATGTTTGCTGAGTATCAGGCAGAGTTATTGTTTAATTTTGTTTTACAGCTACAAATCCATATAACACTCTAACTGAAGGCCTGTATATTTACATGATTTAAATCGGCCAAACAAGAAAAGTCTGAACAGACTAGAGTAATCCACAGTGTCCATATTCAGATAAGTTAATTGTACAGTGAACTGATTCCGGTAGCTGGTCCATTAGCAGCCAGAGTATTTGAAAGTAATTGAATAAATTAAACCGATTTAACAAATAAAAATAAACTTAAAGTTATTTGCCTGATACAGCTGATTTAACAAATTTTCACATCTAGCAGTACAGTTAACTGTGCAGCTAACATGTGTGAAAACCAGAACGAGTGTCATATATGGCAATGCTCCAAGGAAAATTAAGTAATTCAAAAAAGAAATTCACAGAATGTGATGAAAATGGGAGCAATTAAAAGTATGGTTGGATATATAACGATTTTCTTCAGATTTCTTCAGTTCAAAATATAGGTAAAATGTAATTCCTGTCCTTGGCGCAGTTTTCAGTTTTGAACAGCTATAACGTAAATTGTGATCAAGACTCAAACTCAAGTTTCAAATTACTTTTGCGTATGGCCTTGAGCCAAGTTATTGACACGGAAATAACAGTATGAATACTTTTAAACTGATGTTTCATTGCTCTTTAATAGCGTGAAATGTTAACTATTTAAAAATTTGGTTGAGAACCGAACGAAATAACACTTTATATCACGTAACTGCGTGTTTGAGAAGTCTCTTGAGACCGTAATACCGGTACCTATTCATTTCTAATTTCCGGTATTCAATGAAATTTAAAAATTTAAACTACGCTTGATCACAGATGCTGCCCCCGTAGGGGCATATACAAATTGCGCATGCCGACCATGTTTCAGGTCGTCAGCGCGGGGTATTGGGTATAGTTTTCAATTAGCAATAACCACGCCTCGGATAAACCTCATTGGCTATGGTACTGCCACTGCGCAAAGCTGACATTACTATATAACACATCCTATTAATATCATGTTAAATTCTCAGAAAATGGTGTGTACAATGAAAGCCTACTTATAGCGTCATGCTTTCAATTTAGATGATTTCCAACTCGTATCAGCAAAGTGTAACTGAAAACTTCAAATCCTTGTTAATGACTGGAAGTGCTTGATTTATTGTGTGAATAATGGATTCCCTCAAATGGAACAATTTTTCATCCAGACTACTGTTTTTCCCAATAAGTGTGCTGTCTCTTCGTCTCAGTCAGACTGCGATTGCCTTGAACTTTCTCCACTCATTGGACGTGTTTCTTAAAGTTATCAGATAGAAGTGAGATAAAAGACATATTCAGCCGAACTGTTCAGTGTTGTTTGATGTCATTCCTGTTGGAGTCAAATGCCCAATAATCCACCATGTATGTGCTGCTGTAACGCCTATTTCAACAAGGGAATTCGTCTTTATAATCCGTCCCATAACTATCCCATGGAACATTATGTGATAGATTCTGCCTAAGTGATGTGAAGGATTCCTTTCTGACACAGTGACGTGGAAACGTTTTGATTCCTTTTGTTTGACTGTCAACAGGTAGGAAGCAGTATCTCTGCCCCACATTTTTAAGTGTATATACATCGTAATGAGATTGTTTGTTATGTGTAAACAAACATTTGAAGAGATAAACATCGGTCTTACTGACGTGGTGAAATTTGTATTCTTGCTGAAACGCGTGTCATTTGAGATATTAACGAAATAACGATGTTTGCTGAGTATCAGGCAGAGTTATTGTTTAATTTTGTTTTACAGCTACAAATCCATATAACACTCTAACTGAAGGCCTGTATATTTAGATGGTTCAAACTTTGATTTAAATCGGCCAAACAAGAAAAGTCTAAACAGACTAGAGTAATCCACAGTGTCCATATTCAGATAAGTTAATTGTACAGTGAACTGATTCCGGTAGCTGGTCCATTAGCAGCCAGAGTATTTGAAAGTAATTGAATAAATTAAACCGATTTAACAAATAAAAATAAACTTAAAGTTATTTGCCTGATACAGCTGATTTAACAAATTTTCACATCTAGCAGTACAGTTAACTGTCCAGCTAACATGTGTGAAAACCAGAACGAGTGTCATATATGGCAATGCTCCAAGGAAAATTAAGTAATTCAAAAAAGAAATTCACAGAATGTGATGAAAATGGGAACAATTAAAAGTATGGTTGGATATATAACGATTTTCTTCAGATTTCTTCAGTTCAAAATATAGGTAAAATGTAATTCCTGTCCTTGGCGCAGTTTTCAGTTTTGAACAGCTATAACGTAAATTGTGATCAAGACTCAAACTCAAGTTTCAAATTACTTTTGCGTATGGCCTTGAGCCAAGTTATTGACACGGAAACAACAGTATGAATACTTTTAAACTGATGTTTCAATGCTCTTTAATAGCGTGAAATGTTAACTATTTAAAAATTTGGTTGAGAACCGAACGAAATAACACTTTATATCACGTAACTGCGTGTTTGAGAAGTCTCTTGAGACCGTAGTACCGGTACCTATTCATTTCTAATTTCCGGTATTCAATGAAATTTAAAAATTTAAACTACGCTTGATCACAGATGCTGCCCCCGTAGGGGCATATACAAATTGCGCATGCCGACCATGTTTCAGGTCGTCAGCGCGGGGTATTGGGTATAGTTTTCAATTAGCAATAACCACGCCTCGGATAAACCTCATTGGCTATGGTACTGCCACTGCGCAAGGCTGACATTACTATATAACACATCCTATTAATATCATGTTAAATTCTCAGAAAATGGTGTGTACAATGAAAGCCTACTTATAGCGTCATGCTTTCAATTTAGATGATTTCCAACTCGTATCAGCAAAGTGTAACTGAAAACTTCAAATCCTTGTTAATGACTGGAAGTGCTTGATTTATTGTGTGAATAATGGATTCCCTCAAATGGAACAATTTTTCATCCAGACTACTGTTTTTCCCAACAAGTGTGCTGTCTCTTCGTCTCAGTCAGACTGCGATTGCCTTGAACTTTCTCCACTCATTGGACGTGTTTCTTAAAGTTATCAGATAGAAGTGAGATAAAAGACATATTCAGCCGAACTGTTCAGTGTTGTTTGATGTCATTCCTGTTGGAGTCAAATGCCCAATAATCCACCATGTATGTGCTGCTGTAACGCCTATTTCAACAAGGGAATTCGTCTTTATAATCCGTCCCATAACTATCCCATGGAACATTATGTGATAGATTCTGCCTAAGTGATGTGAAGGATTCCTTTCTGACACAGTGACGTGGAAACGTTTTGATTCCTTTTGTTTGACTGTCAACAGGTAGGAAGCAGTATCTCTGCCCCACATTTTTAAGTGTATATACATCGTAATGAGATTGTTTGTATGTGTAAACAAACATTTGAAGAGATAAACATCGGTCTTACTGACGTGGTGAAATTTGTATTCTTGCTGAAACGCGTGTCATTTGAGATATTAACGAAATAACGATATTTGCCGTGTATCAGGCAGAGTTATTGTTTAATTTTGTTTTACAGCTACAAATCCATATAACACTCTAACTGAAGGCCTGTATATTTAGATGGTTCAAACTTTGATTTAAATCGGCCAAACAAGAAAAGAGTCTAAACAGACTAAAGTAATCCACAGTGTCCATATTCAGATAAGTTAATTGTACAGTGAACTGATTCCGGTAGCTGGTCCATTAGCAGCCAGAGTATTTGAAAGTAATTGAATAAATTAAACCGATTTAACAAATAAAAATAAACTTAAAGTTATTTGCCTGATACAGCTGATTAAACAAATTTTCACATCTAGCAGTACAGTTAACTGTGCAGCTAACATGTGTGAAAACCAGAACGAGTGTCATATATGGCAATGCTCCAAGGAAAATTAAGTAATTCAAAAAAGAAATTCACAGAATGTGATGAAAATGGGAACAATTAAAAGTATGGTTGGATATATAACGATTTTCTTCAGATTTCTTCAGTTCAAAATATAGGTAAAATGTAATTCCTGTCCTTGGCGCAGTTTTCAGTTTTGAACAGCTATAACGTAAATTGTGATCAAGACTCAAACTCAAGTTTCAAATTACTTTTGCGTATGGCCTTGAGCCAAGTTATTGACACGGAAACAACAGTATGAATACTTTTAAACTGATGTTTCATTGCTCTTTAATAGCGTGAAATGTTAACTATTTAAAAATTTGGTTGAGAACCGAACGAAATAACACTTTATATCACGTAACTGCGTGTTTGAGAAGTCTCTTGAGACCGTAGTACCGGTACCTATTCATTTCTAATTTCCGGTATTCAATGAAATTTAAAAATTTAAACTACGCTTGATCACAGATGCTGCCCCCGTAGGGGCATATACAAATTGCGCATGCCGACCATGTTTCAGGTCGTCAGCGCGGGGTATTGGGTATAGTTTTCAATTAGCAATAACCACGCCTCGGATAAACCTCATTGGCTATGGTACTGCCACTGCGCAAAGCTGACATTACTATATAACACATCCTATTAATATCATGTTAAATTCTCAGAAAATGGTGTGTACAATGAAAGCCTACTTATAGCGTCATGCTTTCAATTTATATGATTTCCAACTCGTATTAGCAAAGTGTAACTGAAAACTTCAAATCCTTGTTAATGACTGGAAGTGCTTGATTTATTGTGTGAATAATAGATTCCCTCAAATGGAACAATTTTTCATCCAGACTACTGTTTTTCCCAACAAGTGTGCTGTCTCTTCGTCTCAGCCAGACTGCGATTGCCTTGAACTTTCTCCACTCATTGGACGTGTTTCTTAAAGTTATCAGATAGAAGTGAGATAAAAGACATATTCAGCCGAACTGTTCAGTGTTGTTTGATGTCATTCCTGTCTGAGTCAAATGCCCAATAATCCACCATGTATGTGCTGCTGTAACGCCTATTTCAACAAGGGAATTCGTCTTTATAATCCGTCCCATAACTATCCCATGGAACATTATGTGATAGATTCTGCCTAAGTGATGTGAAGGATTCCTTTCTGACACAGTGACTTGGAAACGTTTTGATTCCTTTTGTTTGACTGTCAACAGGTAGGAAGCAGTATCTCTGCCCCACATTTTTAAGTGTATATACATCGTAATGAGATTGTTTGTATGTGTAAACAAACATTTGAAGAGATAAACATCGGTCTTACTGACGTGGTGAAATTTGTATTCTTGCTGAAACGCGTGTCATTTGAGATATTAACGAAATAACGATGTTTGCTGAGTATCAGGCAGAGTTATTGTTTAATTTTGTTTTACAGCTACAAATCCATATAACACTCTAACTGAAGGCCTGTATATTTAGATGGTTCAAACTTTGATTTAAATCGGCCAAACAAGAAAAGAATCTAAACAGACTAAAGTAATCCACAGTGTCCATATTCAGATAAGTTAATTGTACAGTGAACTGATTCCGGTAGCTGGTCCATTAGCAGCCAGAGTATTTGAAAGTAATTGAATAAATTAAACCGATTTAACAAATAAAAATAAACTTAAAGTTATTTGCCTGATACAGCTGATTAAACAAATTTTCACATCTAGCAGTACAGTTAACTGTGCAGCTAACATGTGTGAAAACCAGAACGAGTGTCATATATGGCAATGCTCCAAGGAAAATTAAGTAATTCAAAAAAGAAATTCACAGAATGTGATGAAAATGGGAACAATTAAAAGTATGGTTGGATATATAACGATTTTCTTCAGATTTCTTCAGTTCAAAATATAGGTAAAATGTAATTCCTGTCCTTGGCGCAGTTTTCAGTTTTGAACAGCTATAACGTAAATTGTGATCAAGACTCAAACTCAAGTTTCAAATTACTTTTGCGTATGGCCTTGAGCCAAGTTATTGACACGGAAACAACAGTATGAATACTTTTAAACTGATGTTTCATTGCTCTTTAATAGCGTGAAATGTTAACTATTTAAAAATTTGGTTGAGAACCGAACGAAATAACACTTTATATCACGTAACTGCGTGTTTGAGAAGTCTCTTGAGACCGTAGTACCGGTACCTATTCATTTCTAATTTCCGGTATTCAATGAAATTTAAAAATTTAAACTACGCTTGATCACAGATGCTGCCCCCGTAGGGGCATATACAAATTGCGCATGCCGACCATGTTTCAGGTCGTCAGCGCGGGGTATTGGGTATAGTTTTCAATTAGCAATAACCACGCCTCGGATAAACCTCATTGGCTATGGTACTGCCACTGCGCAAAGCTGACATTACTATATAACACATCCTATTAATATCATGTTAAATTCTCAGAAAATGGTGTGTACAATGAAAGCCTACTTATAGCGTCATGCTTTCAATTTATATGATTTCCAACTCGTATTAGCAAAGTGTAACTGAAAACTTCAAATCCTTGTTAATGACTGGAAGTGCTTGATTTATTGTGTGAATAATGGATTCCCTCAAATGGAACAATTTTTCATCCAGACTACTGTTTTTCCCAACAAGTGTGCTGTCTCTTCGTCTCAGCCAGACTGCGATTGCCTTGAACTTTCTCCACTCATTGGACGTGTTTCTTAAAGTTATCAGATAGAAGTGAGATAAAAGACATATTCAGCCGAACTGTTCAGTGTTGTTTGATGTCATTCCTGTTGGAGTCAAATGCCCAATAATCCACCATGTATGTGCTGCTGTAACGCCTATTTCAACAAGGGAATTCGTCTTTATAATCCGTCCCATAACTATCCCATGGAACATTATGTGATAGATTCTGCCTAAGTGATGTGAAGGATTCCTTTCTGACACAGTGACGTGGAAACGTTTTGATTCCTTTTGTTTGACTGTCAACAGGTAGGAAGCAGTATCTCTGCCCCACATTTTTAAGTGTATATACATCGTAATGAGATTGTTTGTATGTGTAAACAAACATTTGAAGAGATAAACATCGGTCTTACTGACGTGGTGAAATTTGTATTCTTGCTGAAACGCGTGTCATTTGAGATATTAACGAAATAACGATGTTTGCTGAGTATCAGGCAGAGTTATTGTTTAATTTTGTTTTACAGCTACAAATCCATATAACACTCTAACTGAAGGCCTGTATATTTAGATGGTTCAAACTTTGATTTAAATCGGCCAAACAAGAAAAGAATCTAAACAGACTAAAGTAATCCACAGTGTCCATATTCAGATAAGTTAATTGTACAGTGAACTGATTCCGGTAGCTGGTCCATTAGCAGCCAGAGTATTTGAAAGTAATTGAATAAATTAAACCGATTTAACAAATAAAAATAAACTTAAAGTTATTTGCCTGATACAGCTGATTAAACAAATTTTCACATCTAGCAGTACAGTTAACTGTGCAGCTAACATGTGTGAAAACCAGAACGAGTGTCATATATGGCAATGCTCCAAGGAAAATTAAGTAATTCAAAAAAGAAATTCACAGAATGTGATGAAAATGGGAACAATTAAAAGTATGGTTGGATATATAACGATTTTCTTCAGATTTCTTCAGTTCAAAATATAGGTAAAATGTAATTCCTGTCCTTGGCGCAGTTTTCAGTTTTGAACAGCTATAACGTAAATTGTGATCAAGACTCAAACTCAAGTTTCAAATTACTTTTGCGTATGGCCTTGAGCCAAGTTATTGACACGGAAACAACAGTATGAATACTTTTAAACTGATGTTTCATTGCTCTTTAATAGCGTGAAATGTTAACTATTTAAAAATTTGGTTGAGAACCGAACGAAATAACACTTTATATCACGTAACTGCGTGTTTGAGAAGTCTCTTGAGACCGTAGTACCGGTACCTATTCATTTCTAATTTCCGGTATTCAATGAAATTTAAAAATTTAAACTACGCTTGATCACAGATGCTGCCCCCGTAGGGGCATATACAAATTGCGCATGCCGACCATGTTTCAGGTCGTCAGCGCGGGGTATTGGGTATAGTTTTCAATTAGCAATAACCACGCCTCGGATAAACCTCATTGGCTATGGTACTGCCACTGCGCAAAGCTGACATTACTATATAACACATCCTATTAATATCATGTTAAATTCTCAGAAAATGGTGTGTACAATGAAAGCCTACTTATAGCGTCATGCTTTCAATTTATATGATTTCCAACTCGTATTAGCAAAGTGTAACTGAAAACTTCAAATCCTTGTTAATGACTGGAAGTGCTTGATTTATTGTGTGAATAATGGATTCCCTCAAATGGAACAATTTTTCATCCAGACTACTGTTTTTCCCAACAAGTGTGCTGTCTCTTCGTCTCAGCCAGACTGCGATTGCCTTGAACTTTCTCCACTCATTGGACGTGTTTCTTAAAGTTATCAGATAGAAGTGAGATAAAAGACATATTCAGCCGAACTGTTCAGTGTTGTTTGATGTCATTCCTGTTGGAGTCAAATGCCCAATAATCCACCATGTATGTGCTGCTGTAACGCCTATTTCAACAAGGGAATTCGTCTTTATAATCCGTCCCATAACTATCCCATGGAACATTATGTGATAGATTCTGCCTAAGTGATGTGAAGGATTCCTTTCTGACACAGTGACGTGGAAACGTTTTGATTCCTTTTGTTTGACTGTCAACAGGTAGGAAGCAGTATCTCTGCCCCACATTTTTAAGTGTATATACATCGTAATGAGATTGTTTGTATGTGTAAACAAACATTTGAAGAGATAAACATCGGTCTTACTGACGTGGTGAAATTTGTATTCTTGCTGAAACGCGTGTCATTTGAGATATTAACGAAATAACGATGTTTGCTGAGTATCAGGCAGAGTTATTGTTTAATTTTGTTTTACAGCTACAAATCCATATAACACTCTAACTGAAGGCCTGTATATTTAGATGGTTCAAACTTTGATTTAAATCGGCCAAACAAGAAAAGAATCTAAACAGACTAAAGTAATCCACAGTGTCCATATTCAGATAAGTTAATTGTACAGTGAACTGATTCCGGTAGCTGGTCCATTAGCAGCCAGAGTATTTGAAAGTAATTGAATAAATTAAACCGATTTAACAAATAAAAATAAACTTAAAGTTATTTGCCTGATACAGCTGATTAAACAAATTTTCACATCTAGCAGTACAGTTAACTGTGCAGCTAACATGTGTGAAAACCAGAACGAGTGTCATATATGGCAATGCTCCAAGGAAAATTAAGTAATTCAAAAAAGAAATTCACAGAATGTGATGAAAATGGGAACAATTAAAAGTATGGTTGGATATATAACGATTTTCTTCAGATTTCTTCAGTTCAAAATATAGGTAAAATGTAATTCCTGTCCTTGGCGCAGTTTTCAGTTTTGAACAGCTATAACGTAAATTGTGATCAAGACTCAAACTCAAGTTTCAAATTACTTTTGCGTATGGCCTTGAGCCAAGTTATTGACACGGAAACAACAGTATGAATACTTTTAAACTGATGTTTCATTGCTCTTTAATAGCGTGAAATGTTAACTATTTAAAAATTTGGTTGAGAACCGAACGAAATAACACTTTATATCACGTAACTGCGTGTTTGAGAAGTCTCTTGAGACCGTAGTACCGGTACCTATTCATTTCTAATTTCCGGTATTCAATGAAATTTAAAAATTTAAACTACGCTTGATCACAGATGCTGCCCCCGTAGGGGCATATACAAATTGCGCATGCCGACCATGTTTCAGGTCGTCAGCGCGGGGTATTGGGTATAGTTTTCAATTAGCAATAACCACGCCTCGGATAAACCTCATTGGCTATGGTACTGCCACTGCGCAAAGCTGACATTACTATATAACACATCCTATTAATATCATGTTAAATTCTCAGAAAATGGTGTGTACAATGAAAGCCTACTTATAGCGTCATGCTTTCAATTTAGATGATTTCCAACTCGTATCAGCAAAGTGTAACTGAAAACTTCAAATCCTTGTTAATGACTGGAAGTGCTTGATTTATTGTGTGAATAATGGATTCCCTCAAATGGAACAATTTTTCATCCAGACTACTGTTTTTCCCAACAAGTGTGCTGTCTCTTCGTCTCAGTCAGACTGCGATTGCCTTGAACTTTCTCCACTCATTGGACGTGTTTCTTAAAGTTATCAGATAGAAGTGAGATAAAAGACATATTCAGCCGAACTGTTCAGTGTTGTTTGATGTCATTCCTGTTGGAGTCAAATGCCCAATAATCCACCATGTATGTGCTGCTGTAACGCCTATTTCAACAAGGGAATTCGTCTTTATAATCCGTCCCATAACTATCCCATGGAACATTATGTGATAGATTCTGCCTAAGTGATGTGAAGGATTCCTTTCTGACACAGTGACGTGGAAACGTTTTGATTCCTTTTGTTTGACTGTCAACAGGTAGGAAGCAGTATCTCTGCCCCACATTTTTAAGTGTATATACATCGTAATGAGATTGTTTGTATGTGTAAACAAACATTTGAAGAGATAAACATCGGTCTTACTGACGTGGTGAAATTTGTATTCTTGCTAAAACGCGTGTCATTTGAGATATTAACGAAATAACGATGTTTGCTGAGTATCAGGCAGAGTTATTGTTTAATTTTGTTTTACAGCTACAAATCCATATAACACTCTAACTGAAGGCCTGTATATTTACATGATTTAAATCGGCCAAACAAGAAAAGTCTGAACAGACTAGAGTAATCCACAGTGTCCATATTCAGATAAGTTAATTGTACAGTGAACTGATTCCGGTAGCTGGTCCATTAGCAGCCAGAGTATTTGAAAGTAATTGAATAAATTAAACCGATTTAACAAATAAAAATAAACTTAAAGTTATTTGCCTGATACAGCTGATTTAACAAATTTTCACATCTAGCAGTACAGTTAACTGTGCAGCTAACATGTGTGAAAACCAGAACGAGTGTCATATATGGCAATGCTCCAAGGAAAATTAAGTAATTCAAAAAAGAAATTCACAGAATGTGATGAAAATGGGAACAATTAAAAGTATGGTTGGATATATAACGATTTTCTTCAGATTTCTTCAGTTCAAAATATAGGTAAAATGTAATTCCTGTCCTTCGCGCAGTTTTCAGTTTTGAACAGCTATAACGTAAATTGTGATCAAGACTCAAACTCAAGTTTCAAATTACTTTTGCGTATGGCCTTGAGCCAAGTTATTGACACGGAAACAACAGTATGAATACTTTTAAACTGATGTTTCATTGCTCTTTAATAGCGTGAAATGTTAACTATTTAAAAATTTGGTTGAGAACCGAACGAAATAACACTTTATATCACGTAACTGCGTGTTTGAGAAGTCTCTTGAGACCGTAGTACCGGTACCTATTCATTTCTAATTTCCGGTATTCAATGAAATTTAAAAATTTAAACTACGCTTGATCACAGATGCTGCCCCCGTAGGGGCATATACAAATTGCGCATGCCGACCATGTTTCAGGTCGTCAGCGCGGGGTATTGGGTATAGTTTTCAATTAGCAATAACCACGCCTCGGATAAACCTCATTGGCTATGGTACTGCCACTGCGCAAAGCTGACATTACTATATAACACATCCTATTAATATCATGTTAAATTCTCAGAAAATGGTGTGTACAATGAAAGCCTACTTATAGCGTCATGCTTTCAATTTAGATGATTTCCAACTCGTATCAGCAAAGTGTAACTGAAAACTTCAAATCCTTGTTAATGACTGGAAGTGCTTGATTTATTGTGTGAATAATGGATTCCCTCAAATGGAACAATTTTTCATCCAGACTACTGTTTTTCCCAACAAGTGTGCTGTCTCTTCGTCTCAGTCAGACTGCGATTGCCTTGAACTTTCTCCACTCATTGGACGTGTTTCTTAAAGTTATCAGATAGAAGTGAGATAAAAGACATATTCAGCCGAACTGTTCAGTGTTGTTTGATGTCATTCCTGTTGGAGTCAAATGCCCAATAATCCACCATGTATGTGCTGCTGTAACGCCTATTTCAACAAGGGAATTCGTCTTTATAATCCGTCCCATAACTATCCCATGGAACATTATGTGATAGATTCTGCCTAAGTGATGTGAAGGATTCCTTTCTGACACAGTGACGTGGAAACGTTTTGATTCCTTTTGTTTGACTGTCAACAGGTAGGAAGCAGTATCTCTGCCCCACATTTTTAAGTGTATATACATCGTAATGAGATTGTTTGTATGTGTAAACAAACATTTGAAGAGATAAACATCGGTCTTACTGACGTGGTGAAATTTGTATTCTTGCTAAAACGCGTGTCATTTGAGATATTAACGAAATAACGATGTTTGCTGAGTATCAGGCAGAGTTATTGTTTAATTTTGTTTTACAGCTACAAATCCATATAACACTCTAACTGAAGGCCTGTATATTTACATGATTTAAATCGGCCAAACAAGAAAAGTCTGAACAGACTAGAGTAATCCACAGTGTCCATATTCAGATAAGTTAATTGTACAGTGAACTGATTCCGGTAGCTGGTCCATTAGCAGCCAGAGTATTTGAAAGTAATTGAATAAATTAAACCGATTTAACAAATAAAAATGAACTTAAAGTTATTTGCCTGATACAGCTGATTTAACAAATTTTCACATCTAGCAGTACAGTTAACTGTGCAGCTAACATGTGTGAAAACCAGAACGAGTGTCATATATGGCAATGCTCCAAGGAAAATTAAGTAATTCAAAAAAGAAATTCACAGAATGTGATGAAAATGGGAGCAATTAAAAGTATGGTTGGATATATAACGATTTTCTTCAGATTTCTTCAGTTCAAAATATAGGTAAAATGTAATTCCTGTCCTTGGCGCAGTTTTCAGTTTTGAACAGCTATAACGTAAATTGTGATCAAGACTCAAACTCAAGTTTCAAATTACTTTTGCGTATGGCCTTGAGCCAAGTTATTGACACGGAAATAACAGTATGAATACTTTTAAACTGATGTTTCATTGCTCTTTAATAGCGTGAAATGTTAACTATTTAAAAATTTGGTTGAGAACCGAACGAAATAACACTTTATATCACGTAACTGCGTGTTTGAGAAGTCTCTTGAGACCGTAATACCGGTACCTATTCATTTCTAATTTCCGGTATTCAATGAAATTTAAAAATTTAAACTACGCTTGATCACAGATGCTGCCCCCGTAGGGGCATATACAAATTGCGCATGCCGACCATGTTTCAGGTCGTCAGCGCGGGGTATTGGGTATAGTTTTCAATTAGCAATAACCACGCCTCGGATAAACCTCATTGGCTATGGTACTGCCACTGCGCAAAGCTGACATTACTATATAACACATCCTATTAATATCATGTTAAATTCTCAGAAAATGGTGTGTACAATGAAAGCCTACTTATAGCGTCATGCTTTCAATTTAGATGATTTCCAACTCGTATCAGCAAAGTGTAACTGAAAACTTCAAATCCTTGTTAATGACTGGAAGTGCTTGATTTATTGTGTGAATAATGGATTCCTTCAAATGGAACAATTTTTCATCCAGACTACTGTTTTTCCCAACAAGTGTGCTGTCTCTTCGTCTCAGTCAGACTGCAATTGCCTTGAACTTTCTCCACTCATTGGACGTATTTCTTAAAGTTATCAGATAGAAGTGAGATAAAAGACATATTCAGCCGAAACTGTTCAGTGTTGTTTGATGTCAGTCGAGTTGGAATCAAATCCCAGATAATCCACTATGTGTGTGTGCTGCTGTCACGCCTGTTTCAACAAGGGAATTCATCTTTATAATCCGTCCCATAACTATCCAATGGAACAATTTGTGATAGATTTTGCCTAAGTAATGTTTAGGATACCTTCTGACACAATGACGTGGAAACGTTTTGATCTCTTTTGTTTGACTGTCAATAAGTTTTAAGCGGTATCCTTACCCCACATTTTTAGGTGTATGTACATCGTAATGAGATTTTGTATGTGTAAACAAACATTTGAAGAGATAGAGATCGGTCTTACTGACGTGGTGAAATTTGTATTCTTGCTAAAACGCGTGCCTTTTGAGATATTAGCGAAATAACGATGGCTGCTGTGTATCAGACAGAGTTATTGTTTAATTTTGTTTTACTGGCACAAATCCCATATAACACTCTAACTGAAGGCGTGTATATTTAGATTATTCAAGCTAGGAATTAAATCGGCCAAACCAGAAAAGTCTAAACAGACTAAAACAATCCACACTGTCCGTATTCACAAAACTTAATTGTACAGTGAACTGAGTTCGTTAGCTGGTCCGTTAGAGCAGCCAGAGTATTGGAAAGTAAATGAATAAATTTAACCGATTTAATAAATAAAAATAGACTTAAAATTATTTGCCTGATACAGCTGATTTAACAAATTTAACATCTAGCAGTACAGTTAACTGTGTAGCTAACATGTGTGAAAACCAGAACGAGTGTCAAATATGGCAATGTTCCGAGGAAAATTAAGTAATTCAAAAAATAAATTCACAGAATGTGATGAAAATGGGAACAATTAAAAGTATGGTAGATATATAGCGATTTTCTTCAGATTTCTTCAGTTCAAAATATAGGTAAAATGTAATTCCTGTCCTTCGCGCAGTTTTCAATTTTGATTTCCTCACATGGAACAATTTTTCATCCAGACTACTCTTTCTCCCAACAAGTGTGCTTTCTCTTCGTCTCAGTCAGACCGCGATTGCCTTGAACTTTCTCCACTCATTGGACGTGTTTCTTAAAATTATCAGATAAAGATGAGATAAAAGACTTATTCCGCCGAACTGTTCAGTGTTGTTTGATGTTCCAGTTGGAATCAAATCCCAGATAATCTACCATGTGTGTGCTGCCGTAACGCCTGTTTCAACAAGGGAATTCATCTTTATAATAGTGATGTGAAGGATACCTTTCTGACACAGTGACGTGGAAACGTTTTGATCGCTTTTGTTTGACTGTCAACAGGTAGGAAGCGGTATCTTTACCTCACATTTTTTAAGTGTGTGTACATCGTAATGAGATTATATGTGTAAACAAACATTTGAAGAGATAGAGATCGGTCTTACCGACGTGGTGAAATTTGTATTCTTGCTAAAACGCGTGCCTTTTGAGATGTTAGCGAATTAACGATGGCGCTGTTTTTCAGACAGAGGTACTGTTTAATTTTGTTTTACCGCCACAAATCCCATATAACACTCTAACTGAAGGCGTGTATATTTAGATTGTTCAACCTAGGAATTAAAATCGGCCAAACCAGAAAAGTCTAAACAGACTAAAGAAATCCACACTGTCCGTGTTCACAACAGTTAATTGTACAGTGAACTGAGTTCGTTAGCTTCTCCGCTAACAACCAGAGTAATGGAAAGTAAATGAATAAATTTAACCGATTTAATAAAAATAGACTTAAAATTATTTGCGTGATACAACTGGTTTAACCTATTTTCACATCTCGCAGTATAGTTAAATGTGCAGCTAACATGTGTGAATACCAGAGCGAGTGTCAAATATGGCAATGCTCCGAGAAAAATTAAGTAATTCAAAATAGAAATTCACAGAATGTGATGAAAATAGGAAGAATTAAAAGTATGGTTACATTTCGTTAGATTTCGTCAGTTCAAAATATAGGAAAAGTGCAATTTCTGTCTTTCGTGCAGTTTTCAATGTTGAACAGCCATAACGTAAATTTTGATCAAGACTCAAACTCAAGTTTCGAATTACTTTTGCGTATGACCTTGACCCAAATCATTAGACAGAAGCATTTTGCACCAAAGCTAAAACAGCACCGACTGTGGCTTCACTAATCATGAATGAAATCATTCCACGACATAGTTGTCCAAAAATTCTCCTCTCTGACAACGGTACCGAATTTGTCAACTCCGTTATTTCTATTCGTACTGAAAAATTTCACATTATTCATTTAAACCTTGCAGACCTCAGACCAATGGAAAACTCGAGCGTTTTCATAGATACATGAATGATGTATTGTCAAAATATACCTACAAAAATCCGGAAGAATGGGATACGTACATTCCGTATATGCTTATGGCATACAGAACGTCTGTCCAAGAATCTTCTCTCTTTTCCCCTTTTCTTATGTTACATGGAAGAGACCCAGTTCTCCCAATGGATACTCTCCTTCAACCAAAACAAAAATACCTCAGTGATGATTATGTACCAGTGATGCTAGAAAGACTCCACGAGATTTATCTTGACGCTCGTGAGCATCTTGCAGATGCTCGAGAAAGAAACAAGGATCGTATCAATGCAAAACAAAAGATAAGTCTTTTGAAGTCGGCGATGCCGTATATTATTACAAACACGCAAGCATTCCTGGAGAATTCAACAAATTAAAATTGAAATGGCAACCATTCCACCGACTCATAGAACAAACACCAGAAAACCGGTACCACTAAAACAGTACACGTCAATGACTTACAATTAGCAAATCCAGAAAACACATGGAACAAAATATGGGATGATGTAGAAACCTTTGAATCAAATAAACCTTACATGGATCAACAGAAGTTGAACAAACTGCACGAAGATACCAACCGATGACTAAATGCCGGTTGATAAATCCTGATTTATCGGAAAGAACACTAAGGTTTGGCCAAGGTCTTAATGAGATGAGTCGTTTGAAAACACGGAGTCAAGGACCGCCCCAGCGAGATCAACCTGTAGTGCCACCCAAAGTCCCTGGAATAACTAAGGGTGAAGAGGATAGTAATCCTGTGGTGCTCCTATATGGCTTCATCGTAGACGTGCAAGGTCACCTGACGATGAATGGGAAGTATCCAACAGTTCAAAGCGAGCTAACATGGATGAATTACATGAACCAATGATCACTGATTAATTTAGTAAATGCTTAGGTTTTCCATGGTAGACGATAATATTGGAATTATTGTCTTGGTTAGGCTGACAATGTCTAAATCTTATTCTGTATGTGTTACAGATAAAACCATGAAGATTTTGAGGGCCATAGTCCTGGTAATTTTGGCGTCCACTGCTGTGTGGAAAAGTGGGACTTATTTTGTATACAAAAAATACCGTATACGCGTCGTACAGTACATGGATTATAACATACACTATTGACTTAGAACCTTATACAAATCACCTTCGAGATGTCCGTCGAGAGATTTCTGATTTTGAGCGTGAGGTTGGAACTCTTATCAATAAACCAACACTTAATCAAACAACCTTACAAAAACAGCTTACATTCGTCGGAATATCTTAAAACTTTTACGACAAGAAGTACAACAATTCGAGGATGAATATAGAATATTAAATGAGCTATTACGTAATATAGCTACGTTTACGCTACTAAAAATGAAATTGTTTCCAATCGAAACCGACGTAGTATTTTACCGAGTATTGGAAAATTGATGTCCCGTTGCTACGGAAGATAGTACACATATATCAAAAGAAGTGCTAGCAGAATTCGGCTCACAACAAAACCAAATCATCGATGTCCTTAGCAATAGTGTAACTCTTCTAAACAAAACCCATGAAGAAGTACGAATAAATCGGCTAGCACTTCGTAAAATTATGAATGCAACGGTCGAATTACATGCCGAAATCAGACTCTTTTACAGTGAAGTGTATCACAAACTTTACCCAGAATTTCTTTATGTCCATATAGTAACTAGACTCCAAGCTATATTTCAGTTAGTAGCCTCAACAGTTCGCCAAATGCATCTTGCACTAGCAAACCTTCTATTCCAAATACGATCTTCTACCCAAGGTAATTTATCACCAAGCCTTATTTTTCTAGATGATTTAATTAAAACATTGATGAAGATTTCTTCTCAATTTCCTTCTGAAGTGCAACTATCTTATGATCTGAACCAAAACGGCATGGTACAATATTATCGGTTGTTAAGACCAATGGGTGTTCTCGCTGGTAATAGCTTTACATAGTAATGGCGATACCACTTATGCACCGAAATACACAATATGATTTAAATCGTGCTGTTCAAATATCAATCCAACATCCTTCAACTGATTTAGCCACCAGCTATATTTTGGAATCTGAATATTTTGCTATCTCTCATGACCGCGACCATTACATGTTATTACAATCAGATGAAGTACTACATTGTTTGGCAGGATCTATATGTCACTTTGTTTCACCTCAGTTCAGTGTCATTCATTATCCACAATGCCTTCTTTCCCTTTCTTACATGACGAACATCGCACCCGAACTCTGTGTGAGAAGAACATTTATAAGATAGACAAGAAACCTATTCTCAAACATTTGCTTACCAGACATTGGCTTATTTCAACTCCAGAACCGGTTACCATAGACATTGCCTGAAATGGAAAAACCACAACTGTAGATGTACAAAATCTGTACGTGTTAAAACTGGAAAATGGTTGTTCGGTAACGCCAAACTATTTTTCTATCCCTGTACAAGTATATGGTATGATTTCTGTTGAAAAGGAAGTAAAATTTATTGTTGAACTAGAAATTTCCAAATTATCATTTCCTGTTTGGAATCAAACAAAGTCTCTGCAGAAAATACCACTTAATGAAACGGTTGACTTCCATACACTTGAGAAAGAATTACCAAAGATTGGTCAATTACCCATTGAATATCTCCATTCAACTTTTCCTTCGCAATTTAAGAGAAGTTCAGAAATGTTACCATTTCATCATATATCTATCTCTTTAGGATCAATTAATCTTCTGTTGTTCGTAATCTTCTTAAGTTTTATTGGGGTTTGCCTGCGAAAAGCATATGTCTTCTCCACACCCAAACCAGAAATATTTACTGATGAACATAAAATGGAAACCGCTGTTAGTACAAACGCTGATCCAACCTCACTCACGAATCAACCTAAACAACATTGTGAACAAAATATCCAAAGACTACGATAAATATATATTGGTATGAAAAGATCTTGTAGTGTTGGAGTGTATTGATATTACATGTACTATAACATTGTAATTAAGATTCAGTTGTTTTGTTAGGATTACTGTAATTTAATTGTAATGTCTGTTGTCCAGCACTTGGCATTGGAAATTATAACTGCTTACTTTAATCGGTAGGCATTATAATTAAGTTGAATTGTGCACTAATGACAATATAATGTTCAGTTTGTACAACTTACATTAACTACATGTTTTACGCTTGTTAACTTGGTTGCTGAATACGTGACAAGTTTGTGATGAAATAACTTGTGTTGCAGATATGAATTAGACTCTTTTGAGAAAAGGTTATTCATATCTAAAAGGGGGAGAAATGTAAAAATGTCACGTGAAACATTTTAAGTAAATTGATTTTTTATCTTTTAATTACTACTCTGTGGAACAACGAGACCTTTTTGTCTGGAGCAGTGAGATATTACAGCAGCTCCACCCAAGACTTGTTTATGCCCTTGTTTACTGGGAGCTGTTGCTTAACTGATCCTGCTCTTGACGGAAAGAAAATATCAATGCCTCAGATGATATGTACTGTTGTCACTTCTCGGCCATTAGCGTTGCTTTACGGCATCGGCGTTTCTAGGCAGGAACGCCCAGAATTAGATCGGTCTCCATGGATACCGGAAACGTGTGCTCTTTTCTTTCTGCCTGGAGAGCCGTGCTGTGAGGCACTGTGTTGGCCGGGAGGTGGCTCAGATATAAGCCCGAGACAGCCGTTTCCCTCGGGTGGTTCTCTTGTATTTTTCGGAGAATTTTGGTCCGTGTCGCACGCCTTGATTTTCGGATTGTTTCCACCAGAGTTAACAAAATTTAACAAGCCTGAGGAACCTATTTCTAACGCGAAGTACATCTTGGATAAAACAGAATAAAATGATTGAAACATTAATTTCGTCTGTTCATTGTCGCGCAAATTTTACACCATGGTCAAAGTCAAAAACCGGAAGTTGAACATTATCTCGAAAACGGTTAGAGCTTATTTTCGACCCTTTGCGCCTAAAAGACGACATGTAAGACGTACCTCAGAGACCTTGACCTCCTCGGCCATGATCAAAGTAAGAAACCGGAAGTTGACCTTTATCTCGAACACGGTTAGAGATAGAGCGATTTTGAGCTTACTTTCGAACCTTTTGGCCTAAAAGACGATATGTAAGAGGTTAAGAGTTCAGAATTGTATTTTTTGTGCACCTAAGTGTAATTTTCCCTACTCGATAGCGAAAACGGTCTAGTTTGCTATTGATTTGGTGGGAATTCATGGGCAGTAAACACATGACTTGTTTATGTAGAATCAGCAGAAAACTTGAGCATATTTGAGCAAATTTGTTTGCCCCCAGCCAAATGCATTTAACCTTTACATTTACATGGGGTGGGGATGGTAAAAAAAAGAAAAGTAAAAAAAAAAAACAAAAGAAACAAAAAAAAAAAAAAACAAAAGAAAAATAAACAGAAAAAGCGGAGAAAGGGGAGTAATCTGAGGTTAGACGCGGTCCGCGCACAGTGCCAGTTTCGATAGAAAGGGGATAATTTTAATTCAGTACTATGTACACTACACACAAAAGGTAGTTCTTTCTGAACTTTACTGGATTTGATTAAAGTAGGGGGTAATATTAAAAAATTGGCACTCCGGTGTAACAGCCTAGAATATACCCCACCTAGAATATACCTGGGTATAATTTGGGCTAACCCAGAATATACCCGGGTATATTCTGGAATAGCCTGAAATATACCCCGGGTATATTCTGGGGTAGCCCGAAATATACCCCTGCCGCCCAGAATACACCCCCCCCCCCCCTTTCACAAAATTTTTATGAAATAATTCACATAATTTCTTAAATTTATTAATATCTAAACAACTGCAAACTTGAATAAAGTAGGGGGAAATGCGGATTCTGGACAAGTCTAGTGGTCCAGAAGCCCCATGGAGATTCTAGACCAGTTTTCCGGACAAGACTAGTGGTCCAGAAGCGCCATGGGGTATTTTTTTAGCTAGCCTAGAATATACCTGGGGTATATTCTGGGCTAGCCTAGATTATATCCGGGTATATTCTGGTGGGGGTATATTCTGGACTGCTACACCGGGTTTAGGGGTCCTTTGAAAAAGTGATTGGCACGCATGGTAACCAGTTGGTGTTTGGGTGCCCCCCCCCCCCCCCTCTAGGGTTCAGTAGGTTCTGAGAACTGGTACATATCAGCTGAAAGTGTATGATTTTTGGGGTGTGAATGTGTGTACTAAACGGTCGAATGGGGTAAAGGAGGGGTTGCCTGAAAGGTCAGATTTGTTGCTTGTGGAAATTAATAACTATGAAACGGTCCCATGACGCATGAGTTGTAGGGGGTGTCGATAACTGCCCTATTGCTACTACCTTGTTTACTGGTCGATATTGGAAATTCATGCCTTTGAGAAAGCACTGTGGTTCTTTCTAGTGGATTTATGTGGGCAGGCTTAATATTCGCCACACGCAAGCAAAAATACGTCGTTCTGCAGGCATTTATGGCTCATACATTCAAGCACGGGAACAGGCCCAACCCCCCCCCCCGGACCGAAATCCCCCGGCCCTAAACCCCCCCCCCCCGTCAAACCCCCCGACTAAAACCCCCCGGCGGCCTAAACCCCCGACCCAAAACCCCCCGGTTCTCAGGTCTATTTTATATTTTGTAATTGCGATACATCCACGTTGTTAATTACACTTTAAATGCCCATTGAAGAGACCACACGGCGTTTAAAATTGCAATTTCCGAACCACTGAAGGAATGGATCATCATTATAAAAGAAACTTCATACATCCATTGATGATAGCACTCAGTTTCTGAAATTGCAGTTGCTCTTACGAGTGATGAGTGTGTACACATTAAAAATTGCAATTCATATGTCGGTTGCGAGATCAGTCGAGTTTACAAATTACAACTTCTCTTGCGGTAGATGCAATTTACATCCATTGAATGGGTAATTTAGTGACCCAGATTGCTGTGAAAAATCATGCTACCATCATGGGATACATCACATCTGCTAAAGGGAGTCCAAAGATATTTTACCAAGGGCATTTGTACGTAAAGCAAAAAAAATCTAGCCAATGGCTATGTTTCGTACGAGTGCAAAAAGAGGCGCCATAACAAATTATCATTACACATTTTCTTTTGAGAACGGGGGGGGGGGGAGGTTGGGTCGGGGGGTTTAGGCCGCCGGGGGGGGTTTAGTCGGGGGGTTTTAACAGGGGGAGTTAGGGCGGGGGGGGGGGGGGTTTCGATCGGGGGGGGGGGTTTGGGCCTAGACTCTTCAAGCACAACACGAAAAGATCACTTAAACATTTAAATTATAAGCTGGAGCTGTCAATAGTGTCTCATAAAAGCTGTTAAATCGTGCTTGGTAGATAAAATGTGCTGTGTGCGCTGTAGCTCTTCTTATAAGGCCTCTTGTATGTTGTTTGCCAATATATAATATTGCTGGCTTGCAAAAATTAATCAATTTGGCAAGCAGCTGATTTTCGTTCGAGGTAAACTGTCTGCTAAGCGAAAATGCTACAAGGCAAGCAATACATGTGTTGTATATAAATCAGTGCACGGCATTCACCTTTTTAGTGCTTATTTTATTCAGCCGAATGCAGGCTGGAGGAATTTATCATCATCACAATAACCAACTCATACAAAAATGTGGATAAAATTGAATAGATTTCGATTAATGATAAAACTTTCACTCTACAGGTAGGAGAGAACTGACAGTGTATTGTTTGCGACTTACTGTGAAAAAAGTCATCTATTCGACTACAATAATATGTTGTGACAGTAAATCAATGACAGACACGATTGCACTGAACATGGCTGAAGGTCCAGTGCCCTATAAACAACTTCCAAGCATAACCACAGACTTCAAGAAAACCGACGTGGAACAGCTGCGTGGCATTCTTGCTGATTACGGCGTGTGTGTAGTTGAAAATGTCCTGTCCGATGCCGAATGTGATGCAATTGCATCGAAAGCCATCGGCTCTCTGGAGAAGCTTGGTCGGGGTGCTGATCGGAATATTCCGGAAAAATTCGGAACGGATAACACGATTCCACAAACGCGTACAGGGATGTATCAGATGTGTTTCGCAAATAACGCTGACGTGAACTGGGCCGTGCGTTGCCACCCGAACGTGGAGAGAGTATTTACGGCCGCGTACGCCACTGGCGACGCCAGTCATGCGCTTACTAAGCTCGCTTCGGACGCAACGATCGTTAATGGTCCGAACGATCTGATGGTTAGCGGTGATGGTATGACGGTCCTGGCCAATCGTCCATACAAGGAAGTGGGTGACTGGGCTCATTTGGACCAAATGCACAAAACGCTTTTCCACGGTGAGGAATTCGCGAACTATCAAGGTCAGATTGGTATGACAAATTGTAAACATGCTTTCAGGGTATCCGTGGGTAGCCACAAAGCTCATGGCGATGTCGTGGATTTCCTTGTAAATAAAAATAAGTATCCAACTGTTGAGGCCAATAGATTAGCGAGAAAGAAATCGCCTGCGGGGTTCCTCAAAATACCGACTGACCTTGAAGATGACATCCGTAAAATGGTTGAATGCAAGGATAAAAAGAGCCAATACCAGTGCCTCATCCCGGCTAAAAGGGGCAGCCTCATCCTGTGGGACGCGCGTTGTATTCATTCAGCCTTCCGTAATCCTACTCCGGAAACTGACAGCGCAAGTCTACTGCAGGGCTGGCGGTGCGTTATTTACGTCAGCTATCGGCGCAAAGCTTTTATGTCTCGTGAGGACATGCGCATCCGGGCTGAAGGCTTGCTACTCAATGACACTACAAGCCACTGGGGCGTGAGCAAATTACGCACCATGCAAAGGGGTAAGCTTCCCGATGACGTGCAAAAAATGTTCTCAAGTCCTGTACTGGTGTATGGACAGATATACAACCCCCCGCCGCTTACGCCAAAAATAAAGTATCTGACTTGCATAAGCGACATGCTTCAAGCGGAACCAGATATTTACGTGCGCGCGTGTAAATTGTTCGAAGAAGAGAAGTATGGAGAAATCAAAGCTGTACTGCACCCACCCAAAAACAAAAAGGCCACGAAAAAGAAGTCGACTGATTCTCAGACTCGCATAAAGGCTGCCCTGAAGAAACTGAAGAAGGCATGAAAGACGTATTGCGCTTGATTATGCTCGGGGAAAACAATGAGCTGTAGTTCGATTTAATTCAGGGACTCAAAAGACCAAAATCTAAATATTATTATATGACTTAGGTGAATGCTGCAATTTGATTGGTTGATTTCCAAGTCAATAATTTTTCGTTGTTGACCAGAATACAAACGTCCATAGATATCGCAATGAATTGCAAATAAACGCAGATTAACTCATGTAACAAAGCATATATTAACTTATTTTGGGTCAACATAAAGATATTATTGACCAGATACGAAAATGTTGACCTAAAGGGCAACATTTTCTTACTGATGAATAATACTTCATGTTGACTAGATATAAGTAAATATCTGCTAAATGCTGCATTTAAAAGACAACTCTTAGTTAAATTGCACATTTAATGTTTTTATCAATGTGTTTATATAATAAATGTTAATTTTATTTACTCGACGACCTCTTTATTTCTGTTTTAAAGAACACTGTATTGTCAGTTCCAGCATGTGGGAACATTTCTTTGTCAACAAGTAATGTTGAGCCGGTGGCAATGTTGATTTTAGTTATTATTTCAAGAGCAGCTTTTGTTTTCAGTAATTATGAAATGCAATATATGTTTTTATTCTATGCAAAATCAAATTATAAAAGAAATGAGCCATCCACAAAAAGTTTTTTTTGTTTTTGTTTTTCCCCTTCTCCCCAACCCCACCCCCCTCCCCACTGTGAACAACATTTATGACACAAATGTTTGACTTAAACATTGGCGTACTGACATTCCCCGGCGCGAGCATGAGTACACTGCCTTATGTTATGTTTTACGGACAGCTGCAGGTGCGAGCGCGCGTACCGTGCCTTATGGGCGAAGTCTTGGCATTATTTACGGACAGCCCCAGGAGCATATCGTGCCTTATGGACGAACTCTTGGCATGTTTTACGGACGGCCGCAGGTGGTCGAGCGCGCGTACCGTGCCTTATGGGCGAACTCTTGGCATGTTTTACGGACAGCCCTAGGCGCGCGAGCATGCGTACTGTGACTTATGGACCAACTCTTGAGCACACGCCGAATGTGGAACAATACAAAAAAGACCTTCACTTTTGTTTCAGCATTTTTATTTCAAATTTTTCTCAACGTCCTTGCACTCTAATTAATTACACCGAGCCATAAATTACCTGTATTTTTCATTGGAAACTCCAAACAGAATATTGATTAAATCACAGACAAAAGATCCACACAAACAATACAAGGCCTTATTTGCTTCTTTATCCTATATAATCGACATAGTTGTATTTAGAAAAATATAACAAAATATAAGAAAAATATTTGAATTCGGTAAGTGAGCACACATCTTTCGCGATCCTCCATCCAATCATTAGACGGCTATAAAAACTCAAAGAATTTTTTCAAGTAAAATTTTGTATTCTGTGACTAATTTTTCGCGTCCAAACAGACGCCGAGGTCTTCATTTTCTCTGTGTACATTTAGGAATTCCTGCGTATTTTACCAGATATGGACGCCCGCAATGCGAACGCCGATGTTCCATTGATTCCCCCATGACATTGCATTGGGACTGACATTCTATAACATTTACACATATATTCCATATATATATGAGAACTTTCGAAAATAACAGTTTTCACTGAACACAATCAACCGGGCACCCTTCGGTCTTGTTTGAGCATAACCGGAAGCACCTCTTCGGTGTTATTTGGGCACAACCGGAAGCACCTCTTCGGTGTTACTTGAGCACAACCGGAAGCACCTCTTCGGTGTTATTTGGGCACAACCGGAAGCACCTCTTCGGTGTTATTTGGGCACAGCCGGAAACACATCTTCGGTCTTGTCTGGGCACAACCGGAAACACATCTTCGGTATTGTTTGGGCACAACCGGAAGCACCTCTTCGGTGTTATTTGGCCACAACCGGAAGCACCTCTTCGGTCTTGTTTGGGCACAACCGGAAGTATCTCTTCGTCAAATTACTTTGCGTATGTTTGTTTTCAACCGTAATCAAGTCGGCAGTATGATTCCACAATTTGATGCCCAGGTAGGGAAAACATAGCCAGGGGGGCACATGGGCAGGGATACATAGGCAGGGGCACATAGCCAGGGGGTGCACAGGCAGGGGCACATAGCCAGGGGGTGCACAGGCAGGGGCACATAGCCAGGGGGTGCACAGGCAGGGGCACATAGCAAGGGGGTGCACAGGCAGGGGCACATAGCCAGGGGTTGCACAGGCAGGGGATGCATAAGTAGGGAACGTCACAGCATGTGAAACGATCCAGTAACCATAGAACATGTTAAAATTTAGGAAAATATTAAATAATAGCAATTACTCAAACCTATAAATCCTACGAAGTGTATAACAGAACATTATCATTCGCAAAAAGAGTATAAAAATCATGCCCCATTTACTGTAGCTTTACTTTTTAAAAAGAAAATTCGTGTTGTTATTACAAACCGGTTCGTCTTATCGCATTCTGTGCGGACAGTGAGCGTCCATAAACTAGGGGGGGGGGGGGGGGGGGGCTAAAATTACATCACCTTACTTACATAACATTACTTAAATAATTGATGGTCCCAACAGTGAAGTTCTTGTAATCGGCAAAAACGCCAGTTTTTATAGTCTAAAATACTAAAGTGTTAATTTCATGTCCTTGTACAAAAAGTGAAATAATTCTCACGATTCTTTCATAAAATGTACCTAAATATACTAAATCGAAAATACAGTCTAAAATGAAAAGAAGAAATGTTCATGTTGTCTGCATGCTACATGCAGGCAGGCATGGGGCGTAGGGGATGGAGGGAACACTGGCGCCAGCGGTATTTTCTTTCAAACTCTACGGTTACGCAGTACAAAGCAGGTCACAACTCATCCTTCCCCCACTACCCCCTCTCCCACGACTAAATCTTTTGCTCGTCGTAGCTTCGGAGAAGGTTAAGAGGAGGCGGCGGCGGCTAAGAAGCAAAATACACTGAATACTCATGCACAAAAGTATTACAACACTAAACTGAATTTGACGTCACGTTACGTCATCTTTTTGATCTTCGGGAGAGTGCAGCGGCCACGTTTGACCCACCTCCAAACTACATCCTTGTCTAAAAAAATAAATAGTAAAACGTCTAAATCATATAATCACTACAAAGTAATACTGTAGCGGAGTAACGAACCAAGACAACAGCTACATACAACTAAATATACCATAACCTAGCGTTAACAACTGATTCACAATTGAACTCATTAACAAGTCACTACTGTCTCCACAGCCGTACATTAGCTGCAGCTGCAGTCATTTTATCAGCTTGTCACCCAGCCAGGGGTCACATGTAAAACCACACAGGACCAGTGTAATCATCACTTGTGAGACGCTTCACATGTCGCTACGACTCACTCCTCGGCATACTTCGGAATGCTTCGGAAGGCTTCGGCATGCTTCAGAGTGAATGCAATTTTACTCCCACGTCTGTGGAAGCACAGACTTTACAACTTGAGACTTAACCGTGACAAAATCGAGAGTTGCGCAGGACGGGTGTGAGAGTCAGATTCCCGTAATTCCTTGCCACGCCCTCCTCCCCCCCTCCCCCGCGGGAACGAGGCTCGGGACTTGATCCTAGCGCTGATCAGAGTTCAGACTCGAAACACGACACAGCATATGTGTCCATAATTATCGGCTTCTGTTTGGCTGTTGCACGCGCCCTGGACAAGACGATACAATCACGGGAAACTAATACACAAGACGTTTCTCAACTCCGTTGATCCTTGACTGTAAAGGTCAATGACTAAGGTCACATTATATCACTTCTCTCACTCACTCACTCACTCACTGAATCAATCAATCAATCAACAGAATTTTCGCCCATTTCTAAGTCAAAATGCTCATAGTGTGGAAGGTTCTTCATTATTAAGTGCAGCTAAAAAGTTTTACTTCTAGTCTAAATACATAGCACTGTGGGCTGGCGGTTGGATAATCCATGAACTACAGCGAACTTTTATATTGGTAACTCTCCCTCCTTCAGGCTCAAGTCTGACGTCAATCTGTACCAGATAGTTCTTCTGTAGTTGTGACTCCCTAGGTTAGCTTGGATAAATAATAGGTACAAAAAGCGAAACCGAAATGAAACACCCTTGTGTATTTAGACACATTAAAAAAAGATAACTCCACAAACAAATGGGCGGTTTTTAGCAGTCGCAACGACGTCGTTCCAAAGTAGTGGCGTCGCAAAAACGTCAGATACCGACCAAGTGTCTGTTGGGAAGGATATTAGATACAGTTCATTAAACAGCCACAGCAATGGATTATACAACAGAAAATAGGGCATATTTTTAGATTTGTGAATGGATGCGGATTTTAATCCTAGAATTAGAGGTGCAATGTTTACACAAGAGCTATTCGATAGCCCCAAACATTTAAGATGCCGAATGTTCCAAGTTATCATATGAGAAAGGGAATTTAAGTAAAAATCACAGGACAGGCTGCCATTATTCAGCTTATGAAGTACTTGGATTTATCGGGATAGTCACACATTACTTATTTCTTGGATACATAGTTATTACTCATCTGATGTCATTCATGTCGTTAGTAATTGCCAATGCATCAGCACATGTCCTCTTGTTGCTTTATATATAACACCATTCCTCCAGGGATGTCACTGTCCAATCCAGGATTGTGAGCTTTTTTGAGGCACATGTTTGTGGTTAACATCAATTCATACGCATATCATCATTAAAAAGCCTAGCTTTATTTTCTGGAGACAGCATCCTTTCAGCGCTTTTACACACATTCTCCAAATCCTCACGAGTCATGGGTTCAACGGCAAATGGCACCTCCTTCCATTTTTTATATGTGTCCCTTGTTTCAGCCGTGCCGGAAGTAGCGACAGCCACGAAGCTAACGGCCGCTATGACGGGCACCGGGAAGGACTTGTAAATGGCCTGCATACCCCAGTCCTCGCCGCATTCGCCGCATGTCAGCTTTCCAGCGCGCATGAATTCGCCGTTCGCGTCAAACTCCTTGAACTTGCCGTCGAAGACGTGGACGTGCACTTGTCGGTAGAACTCTGGATCCACGCACACGTGGTGCATGTCCTGGATCAAGCGGATATCCGTCGACTGGCAGATAAAACTATCGCACTTCCGGCAGCGCAGTTGGAATGGATTTCTGCGCACGCGCATTGTTTCCTTCAGGCGCTTTGCTGTTCTTTTCATCTCACGATCCTTTCGCGACTCCATTTGCAAATCGCGTATGCGTCTCGTGAATGCCCGCGGATCCATGGTGGTGATACTGTCCAGGGCCCTGTGCATCATGTCCTCACGTATTGTGTTGAGGCGCTCTTTACTGATGGCCCCCTTCCCACGCTCTCCAACCAGTACGTAGTTGGCTTCGTCAGCTCTCGCTCTACCTGCAAGCGCATTCGAACGTTATACTGAAGACTGAGGTCAAAAATCAGAGGCCACAGAGGCCACGTGATGTATGATCTACGAAAGGCTCAACTGGTCACATACGCAATGACGAAGAACGACGCTGTGCTTGCGATGCTTTAGCGAGTACCTCACACAGGTTAGGTCAGATTGCAAC
This sequence comes from Protula sp. h YS-2021, assembly GCA_949752745.1. Lineage (NCBI taxonomy): Eukaryota > Metazoa > Annelida > Polychaeta > Sabellida > Serpulidae > Protula > Protula sp. h YS-2021. The sequence goes on along the minus strand of OX457029.1, from coordinate 55,917,184 downwards.
CAACAGCCATAACTGAGGATATAAAATGAACCATTATACTTTCATTTTTTTTTTGCTTTAACGGATCTCCCTTACGCTTCCCCGTGCCCACTTCCCTCCTACCCACTTATGCGCACCTCCTAGCTTTGGACTGGATACACGCCGTCTCCTTGGTAACGCGCTCGTAGCAAAGCATGATGTTGCACTTGCTGATGTCTAAACTCTCTCCTCCCCTATCCCTAACCCCAACCCCCGCGCATTCTCGCCCCCTACCTTTGGCTTGGATACGCGCCGTCTCGTTAGTCACATGCTCGTAGCGTAGCACGAGGCTACACTTGCTGGTGTCCAGTCCCTCCTCCCCCTACCCCTGACCCCTCCTTGCGCATTCTCGTCTCCTACCTTTGGCTTGGATACGCGCCGTCTCGTTAGTCACATGCTCGTAGCGTAGCACGAGGCTACACTTGCTGGTGTCCAGTCCCTCCTCTCCCTACCCCTGACCCCCCCTTGCGCATTCTCGTCCCCTACCTTTGGCTTGGATACGCGCCGTCTCGTTAGTCACATGCTCGTAGCGTAGCACGAGGCTACACTTGCTGGTGTCCAGTCCCTCCTCCCCCTACCCCTGACCCCTCCTTGCGCATTCTCGTCTCCTACCTTTGGCTTGGATACGCGCCGTCTCGTTAGTCACATGCTCGTAGCGTAGCACGAGGCTACACTTGCTGGTGTCCAGTCCCTCCTCCCCCTACCCCTGACCCCTCCTTGCGCATTCTCGTCCCCTACCTATGGCTTGGACACGCGCCGTCTCGTTAGTCACATGCTCGTAGCGTAGCACGAGGCTACACTTGCTGGTGTCCAAGCCCTCCTCCCCCTACCCCTGACCCCTCCTTGCGCATTCTCGTCCCCTACCTTTGGCTTGGACACGCGCCGTCTCGTTAGTCACATGCTCGTAGCGTAGCACGAGGCTACATTTGCTGGTGTCCAGTCCCTCCTCCCCCTACCCCTGACCCCTCCTTGCGCATTCTCGTCCCCTACCTTTGGCTTGGATACGCGCCGTCTCGTTAGTCACATGCTCGTAGCGTAGCACGAGGTTACACTTGCTGATGTCCAAGCCCTCCTCCGCCACCGTCGTCGCGATGATGATCTTGTGTGTGCCATCACGGAAGGACAGAATCAACTCATTCTGTTCTTTTTGCGTCATACCTTTTCGTGAGAAATAAGTAAACAATAATAGGGTTCAGCTCATTCCAGGATTTGTCGCGAGCCGCACCCACAACTCAAAATAAATGAAAACTAGAGCAGTCATCAGTGTACCCGAATATGTCAAACATTTTTATTAGCCACCCACTGGCGTTTTGTTTTATAAACAAAAACAAACGTTTCCCCCGACAGCCACCCTCATCTCCCCTCAATGTCCACCGCTTGCCCTCCTTCGGTTTACAAAGTTTCATTCTCATAAGACTTAAACTTTGTATAAGTATATCTGAATATATATATATATATATATATATATACATATATATATATATATATATATATATATATATATATATATATATATATATATATATATATATAGATGAAATCACTTAATCGCATACCGGTTAAACGCATAAATCGATTAACTGCATATTATTCGCAAATCCCAAACCGTTTCCAATTCTATCTATTGGAAATTTAACCGGATAATTGCATACCGCTTAATCGCATAAACTGGATAAACGCATAGCTTTTTCACGTGAAAATGGGAAGCACACCGGTTAATTGCATAATCCGGATGACTATCAAAACAGTGCCACACTTAAAGCAAACTAAGGGGGTGAGCTGCTCCTCGTTTATTTATCTAATGCATTGTCTTCTGTTTGCTTGACCCATTCATGTACCAACCCCATTCGCGGTTGTTAACAGTGAGTCTCCAACTCTTAATCATCCCCATCTCAGCTCTCACTAGATAATGACCTTTATCCTTACTCCCCGCACTGCCTTAGCTGATGCTAGATAATGGTCTGCAACTTCTAATCCCCGCGCTGCCTGAGTTCTCACGAAATAATGGCCTGAACCCTTTAATCCCCACGTTGCCTCACATAACCATGACAGTAAATCCAAATTTGAACAATTGAAAAAAATTATTCAGTTCTATAAATAATATCATGAATCGAACAAAAATCAATCAACCGCAAGAACACATATCGCCAGAATCTTTAACCAATATGTTTACTGCTCATTTGCAATAAAAAATTGACAACATTCATGGAAAACTTCCAAAAACTCACGAGAAGGCATTTGATTTCGACATACAAAGTTTTCAGAATTCAGAAATCTTTTGGATACGAGGCAAAATTCTGTGAACTAGGTCCCCTACCAATGGCCTGTTCGTGGGAATTGGTTCCTGTGATTGCAGGAATAGTTAACTTGTTCATTGTCCAAGGACATGTGCCCCAGTGTCTTAAAAAGGTCACGCCACTGCACACAGCACGCCTTCTCTTCCGCATACCATCAATAACTCTCGTCCGGTCTCAAATCTGCCCCACATCAGTAAATTATTGGAAAAGGTCGTGAATATTCAGCTCAAAAAACACTCCTTTGGAAACAGTCTCTCTGAAAAATTCCAGTCGGCTTACAAGGACCACCATATTACAGAAACTGCCATGATTCCCATATTCAACGATTTACTCCAAAGCCTAGACAGCAACCAAGCTGTGATAGTTATGCTGCTAGAACTCTCAGCCGTCTTCGATACGGTGGATCACGAAATTCTGCTCAAGCGTCCGCATAGGTCACATGGTATCTTACCCTTCAATGGCTACAATTATGTCTGAGGGATCGGTCATTTCAGGTGTCCGTTGAAGGTGTGTACTCGAAAATCCAAGAGATGGAAAGAGTTGTCCCACAAGGGTGCTTGTTTGGGCAAAGGCTCTATAATGCTTCTACTCTTCCCATAGGTCACCTTATTCGAGTTGTACTGTGCTTGCTCTATCACGGATATGCTGATGAAAATACGTTGAGGAAGCTTATCAACATGAATTCGGATTTTAATATTGAAGTTTGCCATATGACACAATGTGTTTCAAGGGTCAATAATTGGATGAACCAAAATGAATTAAAACTTAATCCGAAAAAAACGGAATTTCTGATCTTTGCATGCAGGAAATATCAAACTAGAATACCAGATGAGAACATGGAATTAATGGAACAGAGTGTTACCATGGAGAGTGAATTAAGCTTGAAAGATCGCATAACCAACATCTGCAAAATATGCTATTTTCATATTTCCTGGATAAGAGAAGTTCGAAAATATCTCACGTTCGACAGTGCAAAATCCATAACACATGCTCTAGTTATTTCCAGGTTGGACTACTGCAACAACGTCCCAATCGCTTTACCCAAGTCCCAGATATCCAGATTACAGCGTGTCCAAAATATCGCAGCTCGTGTCATAAGTGGTAGAAGTAAGTTCGACCATATATCAGATACTCTCCAAGACCTACACTGGCTCCCCATTCAACAAAGGATCAAACACAAAGTTCTGTCGATCTGCTATAATTCCGTACATGGCTCATCACCAGACTTTTTACGCGAACTCCGAAGTCCCTATCGTCGAAAGAGAAGTCTCCGTTCAGAGGACAAACTCTTTTTAGTTGAAAGACGTGTTACGGCAAAATACGGCGAAAGATAATTTCATCATGTGGGCCCAATTTTATGGAATAAACTGCCTTTCAATATTAGAGCGTCGAAATCATTTTCTAGTTTTAAAAAGTCACTAAAGACGCATTTATTCAGTATTGCGTATGACTAGTAACTGTTTCTTAATATCGGTTTTTAATATATTCATGTTACATTTTAGCTTCCAACTTTAGAATTGTAAAGCGCTTAGGTACTGTTGGCGCTATAAAAATAACTCTATACAATACAATGGTGTGCCCAGAAGTCGGGCTAAGTAACAGTTTAAACCATTTTTGAAAGGGGAGGTACGCAACCTGTACGGTGTCTACGCCAACAATGAAAAAAATTTCAGGTGTTTTCCAGGTTTTTCCAGGTTCAATTCGAAAAAATTCCAGGTTCCTTTTAACATTATATTTCTTTCAAGCTGGCACCGGAATATCTTCAGAAAACCTTGCTTAGATATTCGAGTACAATTCCACTCAATGGTAGTGAAAGTATTCAATTTCATCACAGCAAAGGTTCGAATGCGATTGATCAAATGTAAACAGCATGAAAAATATTATTGCTTACTTTATTCTATACAATTTTCGTCACTCCTCGAGTATCTAACATTATTCAGACAAATGAGTTTAATTAGGATACCAATCAATTAAATGTATGATGATGGCTCATTCATGGAGCTGAAGTTAAATATCTTTGACATCACGTAGTTTCTGTCGATCCGCTATTCGTTGATCAGTTTTTAAGATTTATAATATACAACAGTTTCATCAGAGTAAGCATGTTATCAGGTAAATAATGCCACCATATAGTTGCCAGCGAAGTTTTTTGCATGCACAACTTTACGTCAGATACAATCCAAACCGACGGCCCCAACCAAGGCACAATTCCATGGAATGTGAAGCTGATCCGAGCTGATCTGGGGTTATCATGTTAACAAAATCAGGTATCTACAAGACACATACATACGCACACCCCATGCACATACTCATACAGAATGCACAAAACAATGTTTCCCCTCTACGGCGGAAACATGAAAATCGGTTAACGGTCATCTGCAAACCAGGACTCCTACCAGCCATTATGTTTGTGAATCAAGATCCCTAGGAGCTATTATGCCTACAATTCAGGACGCCTACTAGCCTAAGGAAATTAATTTTGCTAATAAACTAGAAAAAAACACACTACAGGCTCTTTTATGTTACCATCATCATAGGTTCACCCTTGACAATACTGTTAAAACTGAAGCTGATGGCCGACCTTGTCTGCTTGCCGGGGCGTTGCTCCCCACCAGCTTCTTTGGCTTCAAGTGTTTTAAATCATCATCGTCGTTGATCCAACTTTCCAATGCCACTGTTAATTCTCTTGTTTTACAGAATAAAATTGCTCGTGAGTCGGGCTCTTTGCTGTAAAAAAAAAGAACGAAATCATGACTGAACACCTGACTGTCATTAAATATTGCTTTGGGTGTTGAGTATGATATGAGTAAATGTGTGTCTAAAGCTAGCGGTTTAAGGCAGTATACACTCGAAGCTAATCCTGAATGTGCGAATTAACTTACTTATACTTCTGTAGAATGACGTCTTTCAACTTCTGTAGCTTTGGATTTCCTACTTGATGGTCCTTGGCCATTAGATCCAGTCGACCTTCTTCCTCTGTTTGAATATCAAGAATATACCAGAACATCAGCGGGGTAGCTGCTCGGTAGTGCCAACCCCCTCCCCCCCCCCCCCCGAAAAAAAGAAAACATTCACACACACACTGGAACTGAAAATCCGTTCGCCGGCCAGGATGAAGTTTGGAAAGATGTGATCTTTAAACCAATGACAGTGATATTGACAGAAAGTGAGATTGCAAATTAAAATAAATTGTAAGGAATGTTAATCTTGATGATTTTATAGGGCATAATCCGAACCAAACTATGGGAGAAGAACAAGAATGTCAAGGGACACTGTGACCAGCCCAGATCTAGCAAGAAACGTATCAACAGGATAAATAATGACACCTTTCTTAATTTCACTACACGCGTCAAAAGTTGACACAGCCTTCCGACTGACCAAAGGCATACCCATAAAATTTCGATACGACTTTCGGTTAGCGAGATATTTTGCAAATAAAATCATTTTCAAATTATATGCATATTTTACTTGATGACGTCATGTGTCGTTTTCGTCTTTTTACTCGTGGCAAAATTTGACAGGTTCTTTCGGACCTGCCAAGCAACAATCCCACCAAGTTTGAACTTTCTCTGAGGTTCAGCGGAACACCAGTATAAAATTTGCAGTCTATACGACTTTCCATTATCGAGATATCTTGCACACAAGATCTCGTTTAAAATAAAAACATATTTTACGTGATGACGTCATACGCACCACTCGTTCCTTCTATTCGCGACAAACTTTGAAAGAATCTTTCGGACCTATCAAGCAACAATCCCACAAGTTTTAAATGTCTTCGATGTTCACTGGCTGAGAAATTTCGCACACAAGATTTTTACGGAATTACAACATACGCCTGCCCTAATCACGTAACATGCGCCAAACGTTGACACATCCGTCCGACCTAACCAAGTAATAAACAGATCACATTTGAAGTCCGTCCGAATTTCGTTCTCGAAATATCTTACACACATTTTGTTCACAACGAACTGATACATACACACACACATACATGCACAGAGCATACAAACACTAATGTCTTCCTTGGTTGGGGAGACAAAATTAAGCAAAGGGTCCGAACATAAAACGATAAATACATACAAAGATTTGTTTCCCACAAAAATGGGATATAGATCTTGTTTATCTCTGGTAGACTGGATAGTCTACCAGAGATACCGAAATTGTATCCACATACGTGTACTGTTGGTCGGACATACACTATTATTTCAGGTAACAGAAACGACCAGTGAATGGTGATATAACCAAACACATGTGATTTAGTTTGCGCTTGCGTTTTGACAAGAAAACACCGCGTCTAAAACAGTATTACTTAAGTTTTAATGTTTTGGAATGTATTATTTTGCGGGGTTTGCATTTCGGACCAGTGCGCATGTTTATTTAACTTGCGTCGATGCGCAGTTTGCATTTCAGACCAATGCGAACGTTTAGTTAGCTTGCATTGCTGCGCGGTTCAATTTCGGACCCGTGCGCATGTTTATTAACACTTGACAAGCCTTTGGCTTGCAAGAGTTATATGAATATGTGCGAGCAAAATTCGTCCTTTTTTTTTCTTCTTGACACTTTTTCCGATTTTTTGTGTCTTCTTCTCCTCTGGCACTATGGGCCCTACGACCATGAAACTTGGGACTTATGAAGAGCTTGATCTGAACATGTGCATGTCAGTTTTTATTTTCGTCTTTGATTTCGTTTTCTTTGTTAAAACGCCATGTGAAAAGAGTGCATTTTTTGCAAGTAAATGCGTAGCATTTAACCCACATCACACACAGTTGCACAGTGAGCTTTGTGCGAGCTCTCACTGCGTAAATAGCTAACACGGCGTATGCTAGATCAGTCAATAAAACCTTAAGTCAACAGAAACCAAACACTACTCGGCTTATAAGACATATTCAAGCTGTGTTGTTTGCAATATATTATTCAAGAAATAAACCATTAATTTTTGTCAAGTGTTTAACATTTCGCTAGCGAAGTGAGGTTCTAGTTTAACTTGAGTTGATGCACGGTTATTATTTCGGACCATTGCGAATATTTAACTTGCGTTGATGCGCGGTTTTTATTTTTGACCAGTGCGCATGTTTATTTAATTTGCGTTAATGCGCGGTTCGCATTTCGAACCAGTGCGAATCTTTATTTAGCATGTGTTGATGCACGGTTCACATTTCAGACCAGTGCGCGTGTTTATTTAACTTGCGTTGATGAGCTGTTATTATTTCGGACCATTCCGCATGTTTATTTAACTTGCGTTGATGCGTGGTTTTTATTTTGCACCAATGCCCACGTTTGGCTAACGTGCTTTGCTGTGAGGTTTGCATTTCGCACCAGTGCGCATGTTTATTTAACTTCCTTTGATGAGCGGTTCCAATTTGGGAGCAGTTCCGCTTTTTTCAGCATGCGTTGATGCGGGGTTCACATTTCGGACCGCTGCGCATATTTATTTAACTTGAGTTGATGCGTGGTTTTTATTTTGGACCAATGCCCGCGTTTGATTAACTTATTTTTATGTGCGGTTTGCATTTCGCACCAGAGCGCATATTTAACTTGCGGCGATGCGCGGTTCACATTTCGGACCAGTGCGCATGTTTATTTAGCTTGCGTTAATGCGCGGTTGGTATTTCGGACCAGTGCGCATGTTTGGTTAACGTGCGTTGACGCGCAGTTTGCATTTCCGACCAGTGCGCATATTTATTTAACTTTGGTTAATTGTGGGAGAAAAAGTACTTTGAATATTAAACGCCAATAAATTAAAAATTGTCCTGAATCTGATCAATTTTTGGCGGATTGCCAAAAGAGGTAATTGATCAAGAGAGACCTATCTAGAGAACATTCGTACAAAATGCAAAGAAAATCTGATCAAAATCGTACAAAATTGGAGAGGAATTCAATCGAAATTGTAGATCGCCAAAAAAGTAAGTTTTCTAGAGAGGCCAGCCTAGAGAACATTCACACAAGCATTTTGAAAATTAAACGTCAAAAAAAATATAAAATGCCCTCATTTGACCAATTTTTGGCGGATCGCCAAAAAAAGTAATTTTTCAAGAGAGGTCTACCTAGAGAACATTCGTACAAAATTTTAACTAGGCTAAAAGCATCGGTGGAAGGCCATGTTCTGCCACAATATACACATGTATTTGAAGGGAGTTGTATAAGAGATTTAAGTTGGATAAAGAAACAAATATTCTATTCATTTTACAACTTAATTCCTAACAAAACTTGAGTAAAATGCTCTCTGTGCTTCCGTACTCAACCGTTCACATTTGCCGTGTTGCCAAAACATGAACAGTCTACTTTCAAAAACAGCGAAACAGAAGTGCGCAGCAAATGAGTCACTGATGACCCAAATGCAGTATAAACGCTGGCAACGATTACCACGAGCTAACACTGCAGGGCAGCACTGGCACACAAGTCAATAACGGATGCAGTCACACTTCAATGCTCAATCTAAAGAAAGCAATTGATTGCCACGAAACCCATAAAAATGCCTATGTATTTTTTTAATCTATTAAAAAAAAAATGTTTTAATATTTCATGAAAACAGTGACTCTTTGAAACAAAATCAATAAGCTATCGAAGTTAGCTTCGGCCAAAGACTATCGGCCAAAACTCAATAACAAAATAGTAAGCCACAATCCACAGGTTAACAAATCGCTGTGACTATGGCAAATCTAGACGACAAGTTGCGACTTGTTTCATGGTCCAGTATTCCTAAGTCGCTGTTTTTCAGCTTCTTTCAGACGAAATGCAATAAATGTCCTACTCATTCAATGTTTGAGACAAACCCTAATACGTTCCTCAATGGGAGGTGATCAATATTCAAAGCAGATGCATGACATCACAAAAATCTTCAAATTTCATTGGCCCACTGTAGTTACTATTAGTTGACTCATCAATGAACGTAAATATACTATGAATGAAAGTAAATTTATGACTGAAATTGGAACCGTCTCAAAAAAAAAATCCCCCAAGCGGAATGTAACACTATAGGAAGGCCAGCTTGGGCTGGCCTTCCAAAAAAATGTTATCAAAATTGTGGCAGAAGAAGCATTTAAAAAATTGGCATAAAAAATTTGAACTTTTCCCCATTTGCAAAAACAGTACTCTTTCAAGAGAGGCCAACGTAGAGAACATTCGTACAAAACTGGAAAGGAATTCAATCAAAAATGTGGAGGACGCATTTCGAAAATTAAACGCCAAAACATTTGGCCAATTTTTTTGGCAGAGCGCCAAAAAATTAATTTTTCAAGAGAGGTCTACCTAGAGAACATTCGTATAAAATTTAAAGAAAATCCGTACGTGCATACAGACGATGGATACCCCTCTATTGATATGATAAGACCAGCCCGACAAAGTCGGCTGGTCTAAAAAGTTACATAGCGATGCCAGGCCTACGTGTGAATCAAGGTTTTACCCATGTACAGATGAAGCAGTGTATCATCGGTGTCATCAAAGTAGTTTTGCGACTGTTTCTGCTTCCTCACTGCCAGCTCCTTGGTGATATAGTCCACGGCATCCTTCGTCCTGCAGTCTGAGTTGATGATTAACGCGTTGTGATAGGTCTGCAAAGATACGGCTGAAGTAAGCACTGGAGTCATGGTTTATTAGTAATGCCGTCACACGGGACATAATAAAATGGTTTATCAGTTATGACGTCACACGGAGGATAATAACTAAATGGTTTCTCAGTTATGCCGTCACACGGAGGATAAAAGCTACATGGTTTATCAGTTATGCCATCACACGGAGGATAATAACTACATGGTTTATCAGTTATGCCGTCACACGGGGGATAATAACTACATGGTTTATCAGTTATGCCGTCACATGGGGGATAACCAGACTTGCCAGTGTTTTTGCTAAAACCAAGACGGATATGTTTCCCCGCTCTCCAATCAGTCAAGTGGAAAAAAATTGCTTGCTTAAAAGTACAACATTGGCGAGCCAAAAAAATTTAAAAAATCACCAAAAATACATTTTTACAGAAAATGAAGAAAAACTTCGCAGTAAACATATGCACTATATGTGGGTTCTTCTTGCCACGTTTCAGCCTAATAAAACAAACTGTTTCGGAGATATCGCAACAATATGGCCAAAAACTTCAGAAATATAAAAAATCGCCAAAAATACATTTTCCACGGATATGAAGAAAAACTTTGCAGTATACATTTGCGTTATATGTGTGTTGTTCTTGCCACGTCTGAGCCTTATCCAACGAACTGTTTTGGAGATTTAGCCTGCCAAAGTGAAAAAAAGCACGAACCCCCCTACCCCCTATGTTCAAAAATTTGCCAAAAATAAAATTTTTGAAGGAACGAAAAAAAAAAATAACACGGGCATCATCAAGACATGTACCCCAATACATACGTATGTTTTGAGAAAAATCGACTCATTAATTTCATAAGAACTCACTGCGGACAGACGGCCGGTCGGACGGACGCACCAAATACTATATACGTCTCCCTTAGGGCGGAGACATATACTAATAACTACATGCTTTCACAGTTACGCCGCAAGTGCAAAAAAGACTATGGACTCGTGCCTTAAGATAGACCAGGCACGAGTGTAGAATTCTCCGTGACGACTGGTCATGCAGGCGCGCTATTTCTTTTTCTAATTCAGCAATCCACTGCGTGTACGATTGCTCCGAACGACCTTTGGGTGGCTTCATTTTGGCTTGAATCTCTTCCATGGTTTTCCTCGGATGTTGCTCTGAAAACAGAATGGAAAATGAACTAGGCTAAAAGCATCGGTGGAAGGCTATGTTCTGCCACAATATACACATGTATTTGAAGGGAGTTGTATAAGAGATTTAAGTTGGATAAAGAAACAAATATTCTATTCATTTTACAACTTAATTCCTAACAAAACTTGAGTAAAATGCTCTCTGTGCTTCCGTACTCAACCGTTCACATTTGCCGTGTTGCCAAAACATGAACAGTCTACTTTCAAAAACAGCGAAACAGAAGTGCGCAGCAAATGAGTCACTGATGACCCAAATGCAGTATAACCGCTGGCAACGATTACCACGAGCTAACACTGCAGGGCAGCACTGGCACACAAGTCAATAACGGATGCAGTCACACTTCAATGCTCAATCTAAAGAAAGCATTGCCACGAAACCCATAAAAATGCCTCTGTATTTTTTTAATCTATTCAAAAAAAATGTTTTACTATTTCATGAAAACAGTGACTCTTTGAAACAAAATCAATAAGCTATCGAAGTTCAAAGAATATCGGCCAAAACTCAATAACAAAATAGTAAGCCACAATCCACAGGTTAACAAATCGCTGTGACTATGGCAAATCTAGACGACAAGTTGCGACTTGTTTCATGGTCCAGTATTCCTAAGTCGCTGTTTTTCAGCTTCTTTCAGACGAAATGCAATAAATGTCCTACTCATTCAATGTTTGAGACAAACCCTAATACGTTCCTCAATGGGAGGTGATCAATATTCAAAGCAGATGCATGACATCACAAAAATCTTCAAATTTCATTGGCCCACTGTAGTTACTATTAGTTGACTCATCAATGAACGTAAATATACTATGAATGAAAGTAAATTTATGACTGAAATTGGAACCGTCTCAAAAAAAAAATCCCCCAAGCGGAATGTAGCACTATAGGAAGGCCAGCTTGGGCTGGCCTTCCAAAAACAGGACATAGTAGTAGTCGTTCTTGCGGAATTGAGCATTAAACGGCATCATCAGTGAAACAACTATTGCGGGTAAATTGCCAAGATCAAAATAAAAACTAGAGCAGTGTGCATAGCCCACATATTCCCCACAGCCTCCACCCCCCCCCCCCCATCAGTTAAACACGGCCATCAATATTTAAGAGCTGAAAATATGAATGTCCAGCCGGTCCATTTTCCTTGGACGCACCTGGCCCATTTACGATACCGATCTGTTTGCTCCCATAGAAGCTACATACCAAGTTTCATTAAAATCCTTGCAGCAGTTTTTAAGTTATCGTGTTAACAAGCTCTTGATGACAGACCGACAGACCGACCGACCGACACGCGGTCGATCGCATATATTCCCCCCTGTGGGGAATAAATAACGCGCCACCTACTTATTATGATAAGTCATCTATATAACAAATATAATAGGAAACGGATTATCGGACTGGAAGTAACAGCCGGCGACGGATGGACGGACGGACAGACGGACGACATCACACCTATTATTGTCCCGCTCCGTCGACTAACGCCCCGATCGGGGGTTAATAAGCACGCGTTATCTCTGAATTTTCTCGAATTTATCAACATCTTCATAGCATCTAGTGGTGGTATTCGAATACCAAAACAGGGTTCGAATATTTGGGAGCAATATTCGAATATTATTCGAATATTTTTCGAAATTGTTGACATTTTTGCATTTACATCCGCATTATTACTTCTATCCCAAAAATGTTATCAGTGATGTGTGGTTGTGTATTATTGTGTAATATGAGGCTGTATTATCATAAATTATTCAGAAAACAAACAAACATTTCGTGAACATCAATTAAACTTTTATTTCGTTAATTAAGAGATCTTAAAATACTTATTTCAAGTATGTTCAAGCAAAATCAAAGTTTTGAAATAACGTCAACAGAAACAAGAACATCGGAACGCCCTACGCAAAATATGTTAAATTTCAACCTCAGTTTTGGCTAAATAAATGAAAAGTCGGACAAACTGAATACGAAGTGCACAACTACAGCACATGAGGGGGTTTGGACAACTCGGCCCATTACCAACTCGGCTCATTTAAGAGGTGGCTCGGCCCAAACCTTTTTTGGATGACACTTCCCACGTTTACCGACTCGGTCAATTGTGAAAGACGACTCGGCCCATTTTTTTGCCACTTTACTATTTACTATTTGAGTTTTCATTGCTGAATTTTGATTAGAACTAGCAGCCCTTTTATGACACAGTTATGATTTTTAATACGATTTAATCAAACAGTGAAAGACGGGAGACATTTGTTGCATGAGATTGTGAAAGGCGGGAGATGTTTCTTATTATATGCATTGTTTTTCACGACAGGGATAACTTCAACTGATGAATACTCCGGTGTTATTGAGCCCAACTGCATTTTTTGCCACCTTCGATTGCATTTCTTTTGATCAGCATTGTTTTTCACAATGACAGAGATGACTGAAAGGAGTGTGAATGTCACAAATATTACAAATACCCATTTAACACACCATTTTACGGTTTATGACGCCGATACAAATATCACTCGCCATGCACTTCATGTGTTATGGTGATAATGGGTCATTTTATACACCAAAAATTGCACTTCAACACTCTTCAAACTTGGTTTTTAAAAATTGCAAAAATTGCAATTAAAGTAATGCTGTTCACGTGGTCGCGTACACTGGTCAAGATTACAATTAATTCCCATCACTTCCAACCCAAATAACTGAATTTAATGAGCGATTTGCAATTCATTTTACTCACTAGTGTTATACTGCAAATGCAATTAATTGCTCACAACAACAATTGCTATTCATTTCAATCAAAGGTAGCAATCAAGCTCCCATGATGTGCAGTCTAACCTTTGATCTAACAATCACAGAGCCCATAGAGATGTCAAAAGAACTGTTATTGTTTTGAATAAAACATCTTTCATCTTAAAACCACACAGAGTACATAGTAAATTATAATTTTTTTTTATAAATTGCGTCTAAATAATTCTGTTATTGTCATGAGCAAGAGTTACTTGATTGCAGTAAAACCCGTGACTCTTGGTGCCGAGATTTCAAATTGGTGCTGGTAACCTTACGAAATTTTTTTCACAATTAAAATGGTGTGAAAACTAGATTGGCCAGTGTTTTTGTTAAAACAAAAACGGATATGTCTCCCCCGCCCCCCAATCAGTCACGTGGAAAAAATTCCTGCTTAAAATATAACATTGGCGAGCCCAAAAAATTGAAAAAAATCGCCAAAAATACATTTTTACAGAAAATGAATGAAGAAAAACTTCACAGTAAACATTTCCATTACATATAGGTTCTTCTTGCCATGTTTCAGCCTAATGGAACAAACTGTTTCGGAGATATCGCAACAATATGGCTCAAAAAGTAAAAATTCAAAAATTAAAAAAATCGCCAAAAATACATTTTCAATGGAAATGAAGAAAAACTTCGCAGTAAACATTTGCGCTATAGGTGGGTTCTTCTTGCCACGTTTCAGCCTAATCCAACAAACCGTTTGGGAGATATCGCAACAATATGGCCAAAAAAGTTAAAATAAAAAATTTAAAAATTCGCCAAAAATGCATTTTCAGCGGAAATGAAGACAAACTTCGCAGTAAACATTTGCACTATATGTGTGTTGTTCTTGCCAAGTTTCAGCCAAATCCAACAAACCGTTTCGGAGATATCGCAACAATATGGCCAAAAAAAGTTCAAATTAAAAAATTAAAAAATTCGCCAAAAATACATTTTTAGCGGAAATGAAAAAAAACTTCGCAGTAAACATTTGCACTATATGTGTGTTGTTCTTGCCACGTTTCAGCCTAATCCAACAAACTGTTTTGGAGATATAGCCTGCCAAAGTGAAAAAAATTCGCGAAAACCCCCACTATGTTAAAAAATTTGCCAAAAATAGAATTTTTGAGGAAACGAAAAAAAAATAACACGGGCATCATCTAGACATGTACCCCAATACGTATGTATGTTTTGAGAAAAATCGACTCATTAATTTCATAAGAACTCACTGCGGACAGACGGACGGACAGACGGACGGACGGACGGACGGACGGACAGACGGACAGACGGACGGACGGACGCACCAAATGCTATATATGTCTCCCTTAGGGGGAGACATATAAATATTTAATGTTTGGTGCCGACTTTGAAAGGTAGTACCAACTTGCCCACAGAAAGTGGCGCTGACTTGTCTAAAAACTACCGACAATGTTTCGTGCCGACTCGGGTGCCGGCTCGTCCATACCCCTGGTAACAAGTTTTTCTGTGTATTAATCTCATACTATCATTTACAGTTAGAAGTGGTTTGTCCTCCTAACACATGCATAATCGACAATGGACAAAGTTCTAACAGTTCTTCCATAAATCACACTAAAAAACTCATATATTTAGAGAAAAGTTTCGATACAAATGTTTTTGGCCGAGTTGGTAATTTGGGACGAGTTTTTGTGGGCCGAGTTGTCCAGAGACCCATATGAGAAGTAAATCTGTATAGGATTTAAAAAGTGAGTGCTTTCCCGTTCGTCGGAGTTCGCCGGCGGGGGAGGAGAGTGGGGAGAGGGGCAGGGGAGGAGAGGGACGAGAGGGGCGGGGGAGGAGAGGGACGAGAGGGGCGGGGGAGGAGAGGGACGAGAGGGGCGGGGGAGGAGAGGGACGAGAGGGGCGGGGGAGGAGAGGGGGGAGAGGGGCGGGGGAGGAGAGGGGGAGAGGGGCGGGGGAGGAGAGGGAGGAGAGGGGCGCGGGAGGAGAGGGGCGGGGGAGGAGAGGGGAAGAGGGGCGGGGGAGGAGAGGGGGAGGTAGGGAGACGTGCGGGGGATAGGGGCGGGGGAGGAGAGGGGAAGAGGGGCGGGGGAGGAGAGGGGGAGGAGAGGGGGAGGAAGAGAGAGGGGCGGGGTATAGGGGCGGGGGAGGAGAGGGGGAGGAGAGGGGGAGAGGGGAGAGGGGCGGGGGAGGAGAGGGGAGAGAGGGGCGGGGGAGGAGAGGGGGGAGAAGGGCGGGGGAGGAGAGTGGAAGAGGGGCGGGGGAGGAGTTCAGCGGTTATAACCCATCCATAATTCGAAAGCGTTTGACTGGGAAATTCGCTGCTTCAGGCGATTTTTAACGTTGTCCCTCCCCCATCCCACACTTTTTTCGCATTCATTTTGTTACAGCTTATTCCAAATGTCGCGATTTTAATTTTACTTCGAGGTTAACCATATACTGGAGACTTGCCGCTGTTGATTTAGTGAAGTCCTGTACAATAATCTACGTTTTTTTTACTGATAAAAAACAAGTCCGTTCGTCGGAAAATACACACGAATTCTGATGTATGTGCGGTATAACAGTTGTAGGAGTGAGTTGCTGTTATTGCCATGGGTGCTGATCGAACCGTCCCACTCTCCAAAAATATATATACGAATTCTGGAGGGACTAACCTGTTTCTTCAACCATCATTCCTTCTATCCGCCGCATCATCGTGTTCATGTTGTCAGAGAAAGGGTCATTCACACGACCGCGTACTTCAAGCTTCTCTGAAAATAGAGAGAGAGCGAGGAGTAAGACCAGCCTCGGGGGATGCCCGTCACGTGACCAGGAACAGCGACCTATGCTCGTGGTCACTGTGACTTAAGTCTCCAACACAAGGTTATTGGACCATAGACATTTAAAGTGCATTCGATATGATGTACTTGGAGCTCGCTTTTTATTCCAATGAACTTGTTTCCGGTGAAAAAATTCCGACTCCGACGGTTTCCTCACCCCCAGCCACAGACCATTTTTTTCACGCGTTTTTTTTTTTTTTAAGGCTGGTTGTTTTATCATGCATATTAGTGACTCAGTACGGGACAAGCACTTTGTCTAGCACTTCGTTTCTATCACGTCTTACAATTATTACTCGCATGTCGTTTCCATAAATACAGACCTTCCTGCGGGTTATTCACGTGTCTCTCCAGGGTTTCCTTATGATCGACGACTGTGCAAATTTTGGAGTCTAAATTCGCACACAGCTTAAGAATATGGTTTTCTGCCTGTAATTGGGTTCGAGCTTTGCCCACACCTACGGATGCCGTCAAACCTACAATCTGGCATTGTTTTGCAATTTTCAATAACAAATGGCTTCGTGTTCACAAAGTTATCTGAACCATTACTAAGGTTCGATTACTTCAAATTTTGTACAAGAATGTTTAACGTGGTTGCTAAATATAAAGATATCTGTATATTTTCTACTTCAATTGAGCCAACTTCCTTACAGTAACTTATTCAAAGTTCATAGCTAAATAATTTTCTTTTAAACATATAATAAAATATGCCTCGCTGGACTTGGGATTGACAAGGCCTATGACATTGAGGTTTTAGGTTTATAGCAGATGTCTGTTAATGCGTATTCCAAAGAACCAAAACCGTGCGAATAAATATTGTAAAAATGCAGACAAAAAAAAAAAAAAAAAAGAACACACTGACACCAAGAACTACAAATATGAAGATTAAACAAATTAAAATCGGACAAATTATGGAACACCTTTAGCAGTAATACCGCTATCGACCGACCACCACATCGACAAACCTGCGGCACGACGGCACTGCCGCTGACTCTCTCTTCGTCATAATAGCCCATGATGACGTTGTAAGGATGTTCCTTCATGCAGTGGTGACACTCGTCGAAAATCAAGAGCGAAAACACCGCAATCGTCTCCAGGCCCCGGTTTAAGGCATCGATCAGAATTTGAGGTGTCAGAACGAAGATGTCATGCCTTTAAAAACGAACAAAATCACCCTTTTTACCTCCAACAGGGATACTTTTTTCAATATGACGTACAAGACTCCGCAATACAGAATATTTTACACAAAAATAGAAAAGAGTTGTTGCTGTTGTTCTTATTATTATGACATCTGGTCACTCTGTTGTTATAATTTAGTAATGCCACTTGTCAGAATTTCTCTCCCAAACTGTGACATATACCAACACTTCAATTTTTCTAAAACGTTTAACAATCATGGTTGCAAATAATCAAAGCGGGTCCAGTTGTAAAAACTATAAGTATATCTTCGCCTAAAGAGAGGGTTTTCTAAAATACAGTGGAACAATCTAAAATTCCATCATCGATATCTTGATTATGCCAAAAAAATGGACAAAAGTAACGTTGTGATGTCTATGCTGGACAATCCTGAGTGACACATTGGGTACGCAGGCCGAAGAACTACAGTGTGACACACTGGGTATGCAGGCCGAAGAACTACATTGTGTGACACATTCCGTAAGCAGGCCGAAGAACTACATTGTGTGACACATTCCGTACGCAGGCCGAAGAACTGCATTGTGTGACACATTGGGTACGCAGGCCGAAGAACTACACTGTGTGATACATTGGGTACGCAGGCCGAAGAACTGCATTGTGTGACACATTGGGTATGCAGGCCGAAGAACTACATTGTGTGACACATTGGGAACGCAGGCCGAAGAACTGCATTGTGTGACACATTGGGTATGCAGGCCGAAGAACTACATTGTGTGACACATTGGGAACGCAGGCCGAAGAACTACATTGTGTGACACATTGGGTACGCAGGCCGAAGAACTACACTGTGTGACACATTGGGAACGCAGGCCGAAGAACTACATTGTGTGACACACTGGGTATGCAGGCCGAAGAACTACACTGTGTGACACATTGGGAACGCAGGCCGAAGAACTACACTGTGTGTGACATATTTGGTACGCAGGCCGAAGAACTACACTGTAGAACAATTCCCCTACAAGAGAAAAAAAGAAAAAAAAAAAAGAAGAAAAAAAGCGCAACCCATTTCTTTCCTATCTTTTCAAGGTTATATTCTACGGGTGGTCCAGGCTGTACAATTTTTGGGTGGGCTTTCCATGGTGGCGTTGGAAAGCTTGATTCCTTTACAGTGTCATACAGTATCTGCAAAAACGAGTAACATTGAAGTGTACAAAATGAACAGATTTGACAAATGTTAAATTCCATAAAACAGTACTGCAGTACAGAAGTACAGATATTTTAAGAAAGTGAGTACAGCACAGAATATACGAGAGTCAGAACTAAATTAAAGGCAACTTAGGATGCTTTAAGATAGAGCAAGATTCCATAGACTGTGGTTGTACATTGACACAGAAGAACATACTGTCAGCGGCCGCAATCACAAAAGTTAACTGTATACGTAACTGAATCCGTTAACTGCTCCGTTGGCAAGCAGAACATCCGAGAGTAAATCAATAAATTGAATCTATTTAACAACCAACACACGACTTGGAACTGCTTGCGCGACATAGATGGATCAACCGATTCTCGTTTTTGGGCGTACAGTTAACTGTACAGTTAACTTTTGTGAATACCGCGGCACACAGTCAGATTATTGCGTGAGTAACACATTTCTGGTTTATACATCACAATGTTTACAAACTATGAGATTTTCCTTGGAGAATCTGCAGAATTAAACATTTTTGGTCGATTTTTTTTTCTGTTAAATTTTGCAAGTAAGCTGCAGATTTCGCCTAATTCTAGACTTAAATGCGGACTGGGGTATTTGCAACTCGGAATGTTACACGTCTTAGGATATCTGAAATGCTGGAAAATGTAACTGCTTTATTTCAAAAGTTCTGAAAAGTGCACTTTAGCCTCCACGGTTCAACTATAGTAGAATTCCTGTCAACAATTTCTATCCATTTAAATATTGCATGACGCACGCATCCAGAAGGTTCTCCATCGACATCCCGCCTCCGATCTGTGACTCGCCGCTCAGACCCACCACGCGCTGTGACAGGTAAGTTTCAAACTGTGACTTCTGCTGCTCGACCAGGGCCGTTGTCGGCACCACGAAGACCACCTTCGCTTCCTCCTCTTTTTTCACTTCGAAGTGGTTCTACAAACAACTCATATATTTATGTATACAGTCCATGATATCCGTTAGTTCGCCCACAGATCATTCGTACAATCGCTTTATTTACAACAGATTTAATTCTGCATTTTCTGGTCTATTTCACATCGATTATTAGTAACAGTTTTGCCCATTCGGAGATTACTTTACGTTAACTTTGTTCACTGAGGTGTGGGATGGAGGACGGATGGTAGGCTTGCAATGATTTGTTAAAATGTGAGTGGCTATTTTTTTTTTGTCCTCTCCCCGATGACCCCTAGCTCCTCCCACCCTACCCACCCCTCTCTCGTTACCTCTCACTTTTCCCACAACCCACCACAAACTTCCCATAAACGTTTACGAGTTTGCCTCCTCCACTACCCACCCCACCATCCATCGACATTCCCCTGTATTCTGGCCAGTCAGAATACCTTAGCTATTGCCATGGCAACGTGTGTTTTGCCCGAGCCAGTCGGTGCTACAATCAGGCAGTTCTCGTCTCGCATCGCATCCTGCGCTAACTCCTCCTGGTAAGAACGCAAATTGAGCGGCTGTGGGTCTTTGTTGACGTCACTCGTGTCGTGTGGGACCATCTCGGAAAGATCTACCAGCCTGCGCCTGGCTGAAAGAATATGTTTTTTTTATTAAAGCTGACCATATACTGAGGTAGGAATATCATACTATTATTTTCAATTTTTTTTTTTTTGCAAGGCCTCGGCAATCAGGATCCATTCATAAGTGGCTCTTTCACCAAACACTTCATGTATATTGTTCTGTCATTGGTCATTACCACTGTCCAAATGTTTTCTTTTTACAACCCGGAAGTCACTCTGGTTTCAGTCGATTATACACAACCTTTTTTCACAACGTTTGTGACTCTGACAGGCATTGCCCTTTTCTATCGCAGGTGCACAATTAACACATGCACAATCGTATCCAAAAATCGGTGTTTTCAGGTTTCCAAATTCAGTGTTACAACATTCACAAATCAAACAGAGAACAACACATGTTCTAGATTGGCGTGAGTGACACCCAATAACAGCAGTATAACCCAACACAGTCCTAAAACCCCAGTGCCACCCATTAACAGCAGTATAACCCCACACAGCCCTTATATACCCCAGTGCCACCCAATAACAACAGTATAACCCAACACAGTCCTAAAAACCCCAGTGCCACCCATTAACAGCAGTATAACCCAACACAGCCCTTATATACTCCAGTGCCACTCATTAACAACAGCATAACCCAACACAGCCCTTATATACGCCAGTGCGACTCATTAACAGCAGTATAACCCAAATACAGCCCCTATATACCCCCTTTCTCCTTACCTATGTTCTTTATGTTTAGCGCCCGAAAAGGGCACAGCTCGGAACCAGAGCTCGGAATTACTGAAACGGGATTGACCAGAGATAGGGGACACACGGAATCAGTGATATGGAGTCAGAAAAGGAGGCCAATGTACAACAAAATACACTGACGCGTACACACAAACAATGCATTACCATTACTTACGCGGTAACTGTACAGGTTGCGGAGCGTTTACGGTATCAACAGGCGCTGAAAAGGAAGCCATGTTTAATTCAGCTCCATGACAGTTTATATAAGCAATGACAGTTAAACACAGACAAAAAATTTTTGCGAAGGCAGATTGGGGGGGGGGCAAATTGGTTACCATGCGTCCATGAATTTTAAACCGACCCCTAAACGCGGAGTGAAAAGTTTGATAAAATAGCCCTTTTTAACCAAGGCAGGACACCTATGGCTGTCCAAGAATGGCTATAAACGTGAAGTAGAAACCCATTTACGAACAATGGGGGTAGTTAGAATGAGTGAGACAAAACAGTAAAAGCAAATCACTTGCGGCAGTATGAAAGTGGTTACGGAATTGACGGCTGGTGTCATTTTACAGTGTAGAATTTCAACCAGTTACATGTCGCTTGTGTCAAAAATATTTAGCACATACTGACTCGTTTTGAGTCACCATGAAATACTGACCAGTGAGAAAATTTTGACCTTAGATCAACATTTCATAACTGGTCAACATTTTTATTTTTATTCATGAGTCAAAATATGTTTTGTTACATGACTTAACTGGCGTTTTGTTTTCAAATATCTGCAATATCTATCTACTTTTACGTTCCGGTGTTGTGTGCTAACAAAAGTCTCTGACCATTGGTATCTATGTTAAGTCATCGTTGGAGCATGGAGGTTTGTTTGCACAATATTATTCTGAAATTGACAACTGGAGAATGGGGTGAAAAACAAACAAGACCGTCAAGTGACAGCTAGTGCCCAGGCGGTGTCACAGTTAAAAAACACGAACTGGCACTGTGACTCTATCAAAATATGGAGGACAGTAGGTGAAAATTTTAACTCTGTTATTAAATACTTTACATGTCCTTAACATTAATTTCGTTCTGGGGCTGCAAATTTCATATATATATATATATATATATATATATATATATATATATATATATATATATATATATATATATACACGCAGTGATGCCATGATATCGCTTAATAACATTATTTTTGTCGTCTTTTCATTATTATATATTTCGAAGGAAAACTATCTAATCAAGTCAAGCGGCTGTGCGCCTTTCTTACACTCAAACTAAGTCCAAATGCAAACAAAAGCGAGAAAAAAAAAAAAAGAACGACAAGATGTACACAAGCAGCAGCGGTAAAGATCAAAGTCAAGTCGTGACCTTAAATGGTGTCACGAAGTCCCCAAAATCTGTTTAGCCCCAGAACACATCCAATATGAACAGTCACAGTGACTTTAATTAAAATCCGTTCACAACTCCAAGCAGAATCGTGTTCGAAGACCTACCCTTACAAGTGTCAACGGTAAATATTCAGGTCCATCCGAATAATGACTCAAGGTCACCAAAACTTTCATTGAAATCAAATCAGGGTCAAGAAAATGCCCCATGTAACACAAAAAAACTGAAAGGATCCAGTCTACAGGCGAACTCGACTGCTGTCTCGATCTATTCAGTCATAAACAAGCTAAGTGTGTTATGAGTGACACTGTGGGGGGGGGGGGGGGGGCGGCTAAGGAATGAAGCTGGCTACGGATCGAGTAATACTCCGGAGTAGCGGCGTCAGTACCGGCTTGATTTGTTCAGACTGACGGAGGCGGAAGTAGGAGGTTTGACTTGTGCAGGCAAAGGGATTAACTGTATCAGTAGTAAGAGTGAATACTCAAGGGTACTCAAGAAAACAGGTCGAACAGTAGGGGCTTTTATTCGAAAGCGATTTTTATTGTGACCATTTTAAAACCAAACAGATGACCCGGGGACTTCTCTTCGGAAACACAGGCCGAACAGAAGCCCCGGGGCTTCTATATGGGGGAGTGCGGGAGGCGGGGGGGGGGGGGGCCTTTTCGGAAACTCCCAGTACCACAGTCCATTCAGTGTGCAGATACAGCTCTTTTATCATCCGCTTCAATTTATGGATCTGTAAGCTATGGCCATCATTGTTTTCGACAGTGGTTTTCTCCAGACAGTATCGAACGCAGTCTTAAGTCAACAAAATTGAAGAGTTGCGGTGCTGTCTCAGTCTGTTCCTACGCCTTCTCTGCTACTTGTCGTACAGTAAATATAAATATATATAAATGTTCTCTTGATTGTCTGAATCCAAACTGACTTTCTCCCAGTGAGTCTGCGGTTCATTCTTTTATTCTGTGGAGGATTCCGCTAAAGACTTTGCCCGGGATCTGTAACAATGATAATGACAAGCAGTTGACTGGTTCATTTCATTTGACTGGGAGCTTTCTCCGCCTCTTGTAACGTTATCGGTTGCTGATTATCGGACTTTCGTGGTGGCTCTGGAATATCTTCAGCAGCTTCGCTACAGTGCGGAAATTCGGTGCTAAGATTCTGCTTGAATTATTTTTGCCAGCACTGAAGGACTTCATATGCACTAGTGTGGATATTGCCCTCTCTGTCGTTGGCAGCACTCATTGCCTTTTTCTGTTAATTGCATAAGACTCTCACTGTTTTGAATAGGTTACGACCATTGTTCTTTTGATACTTGCTTCGAAGACCTTCTCTCTTTTTTTCAAGTACCTTGCTCTTTTGTTTGCAGGATCGTTTAATTTGTCCATTTAAGCTTTTCTTCTCTCATCACTCGTTTTCTGCTTCCGGTGGTAAGCCTTCCACTTTCTTGCGTCTCCTCAACCCAACTACTTTTCTGTCACTTTGTTGGTACTGTTATTTATTTTGATGTACAAGTCTTCCAGATTTTCTAGAGCTAGTAGCAACTCAAAAGCTCCACATATTTTCACTGAAAATTACGTTGCTACCTCTTTATTATCAATCAACTTTGTTACGTCAAACTTTTGGTTTTAGGTCAATATTGACCAGTACTAATAAGTGGTTCGAACCCATTTCAGCAGAGGGGCAAGACCGGCCGTCCTTAACTTTTGCCTTCGCTTTATCTTTATCTATGATCTAGTCAATCTGATTTAGGTTTTTTTTTCCATCAGGAGACATCCAAGTTACTCTCGTTTATGTCTCGCGCTGAAAGTTTGTATTTGTAATAAGGTTATTAATGGAGCAAAATTGCACAAGGTTATAGCCATTTTCATGTGTGAGGTCTAATCTAAAGCTTCGTGCAACGTTTCCCTAGCCCCAGTTGGTGTCCGTTCCAATTTTGGCATTGAAGTCGCCTGGTATCTTGTATGCTTCTTTATTTGGAACTGCATCGAATTTTTTGTTTGCAATAAATCGTAATATTCATCATGGTCTGCGTTACTTTAACTAGTCCAGTAACTGTAATATTCTATTCTTTTGTAATTAACGTTTATTCCCACAGGAGATTTATTCCCACAGGAGATTTTCTTGCATACCCGTCTAGCGTGCAGACAAATGGTTTCATGGAGAGTTTTGCCTGCACCAAACAGCGGTCAACATTGACAAATTATTGACTTATTAATGAACCGATCAGATTACAGAATTTGCTAAGGCACGTTACAATGAAACTCAGACGAAATATCACATAGAACTTCTTACAAAAATCTGCGTTCGTAATGACATTGGGAATATGCGTGTTTTTTAAGATCTGGCAATCTTTTAAAATCAGCGTTAGTGTTATTACGTCAAACAAATCACAGCAAAGTGAACCTTACCGAATGATGTGGTTTTTGTATTTGCTATACCTAGGGCATCGATCTGGTTTAAAATATACTTTGGTAGAGGATTTACGTCACGATCCTTATACGAGTATAAGTCGTCTCTAGTGTAAGTCTGTGCGGTTGGTGTAATTTCTTCAAAACAGATATATCACAGAATTCATTTATTAATCTCTGTTTCACGTTTAATCAAATATGTGTATGAATGAAATGTGTACTCATGGTATATGTGATACTTTAGAATTTATTGTATAATATATACACAACTAGAAAAGTCAACTGAATGGTTGTACAAAGTTAAACTGGCAAATGTCTCAAACGATGCCAACTGTTTTGACTGTCTGCCGAATGGTTTCTTTTTCTAAGTCGCATTTACTAAATTGTGAGTGCGTAACAGATATAGGAAAGCTTAGAGAGCAGAACGTTTTTGCGACGAAGGCGGGAGGGGGGGGGGGGGAGGGGGGATGGGGGAGGAAGGAAAGAAGGAAGGGGACAGAAGGTGTCTATTTATGGAGGTTCTCTATTTTATTGTCACATCTTACAGGTTCAGACACTCACGAGCAGAGACTGCATCTCTGACTGTGACGTCATCTACTTGTCTGACTGGTATCGTGACGTCAACTGCTGCAGGTATCACTCGTGGCCTCGCTGCAATATCTCCGCCTTACATTATTTAACAAGAACGTGTATAAACAAAGCACAGATACGACTACACAACGTCTGACATTCAAAAATCTAATTTTGAACTTATAGCTGCCATTGCTACAGCAGCTAAGCGAATGCAGTTCGTTATATCACTAAATGTAGAACTCAAATTTAACGCCAAATGAGTCTTCAATGAGTTTATTATTATTATTAATTTAAAAAAAAAACACACTGTTGCCTTCACTTGAGACAATAAAATATATGGTTACAGTTATTGCTGTTATCAACATTGTTTATAGTTATTGTTGTTACCAGTGGCGTTATCCTCTATACTGGCGCCCGATTTCCCGCCATGACCTCGTTCCGGAGCCCATTTCACTATGTGTCATTCGCAAGCTCGCAAATTCGCTTGACAGTGTCGTCGCTTTCCTCTGCCAGGGAAGAAAATACGACAAGTAATAGATTATATACAGAGATACAATAGAGCGTTACCAAGCAACTTCTTCAATACGCGACTAGACATAACAGGGGAACATTACTGTATCCAGTTAAGTTTGTGCTTTCATTTTAAATAACGTTCCATACAATAAGCCTCAGTAAAACAACGGAATAGGACAACTTCCGAACGGAAAATTGCCAAGGTGATTGCCTGAGTAGGGCCATTAGCCCGTTTGCCGCAAACATTTAAAAATTTGGATAGCGAAATTTATCTGAAGAAACTTTTGCTTAGAAAAAACGTGAAAATATCTTACAACGTGTTTCTGTGTATTGATATTTTCGAACCGGGTGCAAGCCGAATCGTGGAGATTTCGATACCAGTGATAATGCAAAGGTGGGAAGTCACAACTCAAAACGTGGGAGGTCACGGCATAAACATGGCGGAGGTCAAGGCGTAATGATGTGGGAGGTCAAGGCGTAAGATGGTGGGGGGGGGGGGGGGGTCACGACGCAAAAACGGTGGAGGTCACGGCGTAAACGTCGCGGAGGTCAAGGCGTAATGATGTGGGAGGTAAAAGCGTAAAGATGGTGGGAGGGAGGGGGGGGGGGGTCACGACGCAAAAACGGTGGGAGGTCACGGCGGTAAACATAGCGGAGGTCAAGGCGTAATGATGTGGGAGGTCACGACGTGAAGATGGTGGGAGGTCACGACGCAAAAACGGTGGAAGGTCACGGCGTAAACATGGCGGAGGTCAAGGCCTAAAGATGGTGGGAGGTCACGGCGTAACCATGGTGGGAGGTCAAAGCGTAAAGATGGTGGAAGGTCACGGCGTAGGCATGGCGGAGGTCAAGGGAGCGAAGATGGTGGGAGGGTCAAGGCGTACAGCTGGTGGGAGGTCACGGCGTGAAGGTGGTGGGAGGTCACGGCGTAAAGATGGTATGAGGTCAAGGCGTATAAGATGGTGGGAGGTCACGGCGTGAAGGTGACGGGAGGTCACGGCGTAAACATGGCGGAGGTCAAGGCGTAAACATGGTGGGAGGTCACGTCATAAACATGGCGGAGGTCAAGGCGTAAATATGATGGGAGGTCAAGCGTAAAGATGGTGGTAGGTCAAAACGTAAAGATGGTGGGAGGTCACGGCGTAAACATGGCGGAGGTCAAGGCGCAAAGAGGGTGGGAGGTCACGGCGTAAAGATGGTAGGAGGTCACGGCATTTAACGATGGGGTCACGAGCGTAAACACAGTGATGACATTTTCAGAACACGGCACAGTGTAGTTGAACCCATTATCAGGCGGTTATTGTCCTGGTTTGTGACCTCAAAATTGTCAAGGGCTTTAAGTAAAGAAACACTGACAAGCGATGACGAAGTATTACAGCGGCCCTATGTATGTCGACATCGGATGTAACGACATGCGCATATAACGACATAACGAATACAACGCAGTTTTCAAAAGTCCGAGCATTGTTTCTTACAATTATACAACAAATAAAGCTCCTTATCACACCCACACTCGGGTATAACAACACCTGGATATAATGACACGCGGACAAACGGCACTTGGATATTACGACACTCTGATATAACGACACGCGGAGATAACGACATGCGGATATAACGACACTCGCAAAAACGACAGGCGGATAATAACGACATACGGATATAACGGCATTCGGATATAACGACAAGCGGAAATAACGACATTCGGATGTAACGGCACTCGAATATAACGACATTTGGATATAACGACATAATTTTGCGTGGATGTCGTTATATCGAGGGTTCACTGAATATATAAAGCCCATGTATAACTACCTCTGTCAGCCTTTTTTTGCTCACGCCACTTTTCACAAAGTGCCTTCATATCTTCATAGGTCTCTACAGATAACGAAACACGATTGTGTGAGATGAAATTTACAGCAAAATCATACACTGTTATGAACTTCTATCAACGCCGCAAAATATACATTATTACTGAACATGATTTCAATACTATACAATATTATTGAGCTTCATACCAACACTCCAAACTGTACGCTATAACTGAATCTAATATCAATACCGAAAGTAGATACTATTACAGTCTTACCGCTTATCGAGACATCCGCTGTGTTGAATATTTTTTCAATACCCCTCTCCCGACTCCTATTACCATCAGCAATTTGAACCCGCATGTCTCGACGTCGACATAAGAAAACACCCGCTACGTCGACAATAAAGTCTCGTCCCAAACCCATGTTTATATACTGATTTATGATCGCTTATCTCGACATCGTGCTGTTCTTCAAAGATATTTCCCGGTCGTTTTATTCGTGCAGATAATGTTTGCACATTCCTTTTATCAAACAGATTGCTTTAACTTTGTTTACCCACTGTAATACTTGCCCATTTACTTCTGACGGTCATGTCCATTAGGGCTTTGTTATTGTTAAAGTTTCTTATCTTGTTTACCCTGGCTCCAGTCCATGGTGCGACTCAGTACCCGTCCATTGATTCAAATTTAATTTCGGTTTATTTCCCCAGGTTGTCCTCACATTAAGACCATAAATAATCTTTAAAGTTTAATAGTCTTCAAATGTTACAAGCGTCGAAGCTTTTAAAATGCTGCGCAATTACTTCCACCACGCTCTGAATTCGAACGAACAGTCTTTTGTACTCATAGATCAAATAACCAGTTAAGTCGAAACAGAACAAATGTCCAGAAAAAAAATTAACATTGACAAAAATGTTTAAGTACTCTAAACTGAATGTTTCTTCTATCGTGTAGTATTATTTAATTTGAGTAGTTTTATAGTATTCAAAAACTGTTTATAATGTTGTGTGAAAAAAGTAAAAATTTGTCTATAATTGTAAAATTGTTTTAAAGGCTGTCCATTTGGTCGCCATCTTGAATTTGGTTAGGTCGACAACCCGGATATGTCGACAAAAAATAAGGTCTTCTCGAGGATGTCGGATAAGCGGGTAAGACTGTATGATCAAGCTCTATTACGTTATAGCTTTTGTGACAATAAAGTATCACAGTAATATTTTTTTTTCTATTCTGTAAACAACAGGCATAGACTGCAACATGGCTGCCAAAGTCATCGGAGCTACGTTTAGTCGCATGCATCGAAGGTGACCGAAATTCCCTCTTTTTTCCGTTTGTTTTTCCTGTCAAATACACGTCATATTTTGAAACTGGCAAGAGCAGCGAGATATACGTATAAGTCCCATAACAGAACGACGGGGCATAGGCGATTGGTGATATCCGTGTATAGAAGGCCTATACGGAGAAACAGCAGTTGTTACATCTGCAAAAAACGATGACGTGGGTTTCTCCTCCACCCCCCCCCCCCCCCCCAGCGGTTTTGACGGGCACCAAATGTACGATAAAACTACGGTTAAGACCAGTACGTCCAGTAATACTTTTGCTCTTGCATTTCAAGCTTAAGAGTTCTTAAGTTTTAAATTCTTGACAATTCGACATGGCGTTCTGCAGCTTTATATTAAGCTGCCACCCCCTAGTATCAAGCCTCATTTTCTTATCATTCTGACGTCATCGAAACTTGGGGATTAAAAATCAATCGCAAGTGAATCTTTTCGTGGAGAACACAATCACACTTCTGATGACGCCTTTGTTGTATTGACAACTGCTCAATGGCATTTGGCCTGTGCCATTAGAATACAAGTGCAACACCGGCATTCACGCACGCACTCACCGCTGACCCTTATCATACCTGCTTCTGCAAATTTCACTTCAATCTCTTTGACCCTGTGCGAACAGCCATTATTCAACATAGCCCACATGAGTACAGGGAACCAGTCTTCGCGTTTCTTCGTAACACTGCAGAACAGTAGGAGTACTCCCCAGGATTTTCCCTTTTGACTACATGCCGCCATTATTTCTTCTATGTCTTCTGTTCTGTAAACAACAATCATGGATGCACTCGTTACTTGGCTGACCGGAAACGTAACAGTGACAGATCTTACAACAGTAACTTTTTTCATTAATTAAAGATTTTGGGATACTTCTGTATGTTAGGGTTAACGTGACAGGAACGGTATCCGACATTTGGTCGAGCGACATTTGGTCGAAAGTGAAAGTTGCGAAAATTGATCGAGATTTTTTTTTAAAAAAAGTACTTTTGTACGACTAACGATTTTTGTCTTACTGAGTTTCAGTCATTTATTTCATATGCAACTGCCGACCTTATCTCAAGCAACACCAGCACAAAGCAAAAACTCGGCAAATTTTACATAGTTCATATGAAAACGTTCTCCTTCTAATCTTGTTACAGTTTAGAAAAAAACACTTCGTACACACAATGGATGGATTAAGGAGTCAATTCCAGGATTAATTAATTGGAACTTCCACATCTACTCTGGTGTTTGAATAATTAGTCTCCAGATATAATCCTATACAATTAAATGCAATAATTAACCTTCGCAGGTGTATGATGGATTATAGAGCAAAGAAGGTTTCATGAAATTAAATGCAATTGACTTAACTGCTTTGAAATAAATAATAATATGGGATAAACTTGGTAAATCTACTCCGGTGTGTGAAGAATTTCTCTCAGAGATAACTCTTTACAAATAAATGCAATAACTAATCTTACCAGACGTGTGATGGACTATCTTGCTAGAAGGTTGTATTACATTCGATTGGCTTACTTTTCTGTGATAAATTTCTTTATGGGATAAATTAATACAATAATTGCAATTTGGCTTCGGACTCCGGGCTGTGAAAGGTGGATCACTTTATGAAATGAATTGAAATTATATACATACTCCGGCGTGTAAGGGATTATTTTTTCGAAGGGATCATACTATATGCTAAGTGCAATTAACACACGATGTTTGATGTGTAATCAAAACAATTCAAGCAAGATGATTTTCTTTAAAAAAGAACATTTAGTTTGAAATTTCGATCTAAAAAAAATTTCGACCAATTGTCGCGATTTGCACTTTGACCAAATGTCGCTCGACCAACTGTCGCTCGACCAAATGTCGCGGATTCGACAGGAACAGCGGTGACTTGGTAATAAGGAAATAGTAGTAAATAGATTTTACGTGCCTAGTTCTAAAAGATATTCAAAGGCACGATACAATAATATAAAAATAACTGATCACATAGTAAAATAGCTAAAAGACACTAACTAGGTTGCTATCACAGATAGGTAATACTGAATAAAAAAGTTTTTAGTTTCTTTTTAAAAGACAGGTAGTTCGTAGGGAAGTTGGTAGGTTGTTCCACAGTCGCGGTGCCGAAACAGAGAAGGCCCTCTCACCATAGGTTTTTGTCCGGGATTTTGGCACATTTAACAAAATTCTTATGTATTGAACGCAGAGTCCTAGAAGGTTGGTAAGGTGAGAGTAGTTCACATAGATATTCTGGAGCTGTGCCCTGGATAACCCGAAATGTCAATAGTAGAATTTTAAACTCAGTTCTGCGATCAACTGGTAACCAATCTAGCGATTTTAAAATGGGGGTAATGCGGTCGTATTTTCTGCTGCACGTCACTAAGCGTCACTAAGCGTTGTAGCTGACTGATGCGGCATTTAGGAAGACCATATAGTATTGCATTGCCGTAGTCCAACCTGGAGGATATCAGTGCATGTACTAGCTTTTCACAGTCCTGTGAGATGTATGGCCGTATGGAGCGAATGTTTCTGAGATGATAAAGGCACGTCTTACAGCGCTGCGATATTTCCTTTTCTAGTGTCAAGTGTGAATCAAATATTATTCCAATGTTTTTTGCACTATCTGTTGGGCTAATATGGGTTTCACCAATCACAATGCTATCCAAACTAAAACTAGTAACGTGTGATGATGGAGTTATAACAAGCACTTCGGTTTTCGAGTCATTTAACTTTAATTTGTTGACTGACATCCAAACTCTAATTTCTTCGATGCATGCTTCCAGCTTCCTCACTGAATAATTGAAATCAGTACGATCATTTAGTCGAAATTGTACATAATTTTGAGTGTCATCCGTATAAATATGAAAGTTAACCGCATGGCGTCGTGTGATATCTGCCACCGGCAAGGTGTAAATTTTGTAATCCTCGGGACCCATTAGAGAACCTTGGGGCGCACCGAAAGAAAGACGGATGTGGTCGGATAGTGCGCCATCTATAATAACCGCTTGCGACCTTCCAGTGTGATATTCGAAGAACCATTTAAGAGCGGTGTCTTCGATACACAGACGCTCATGAAGCCTTTGCATCAGGACTGCATGATCAATTGTATCAAATGCCGCGCTCAGGTCCAACATAACTAAAACAACGCCACGCTTATCGTCAAGCGCGCGCAAGATATCGTCAAATATACGCACCGGAGCTGTCTCCGTTCCATGTCCAGCACGATATGCAGATTGAAATTTTTCGTGTAATTGGTTTTGTGACATGTGTGTATCCAAACGTTTAATGACTGCTTTTTCTATTATTTTGGAAATCCACGGAATATTGGATACTGGTCGATAATGTTTGAGTTCTTCCGGATTGAGAGTTGCTTTCTTAATAAGCGGTTTGACCAGTGCTTGTTTTAATGTAGCTGGAAAATGTCCATTCTTCAGTGATAAGTTCACGATATCAGTTATAGTAGGTACCAGGTGAGGTAAGCACCGTTTCAGAAGACTAGTTTGTATGGTGTCCAGAGTACAGGTAGCATTACTTGTCTTGGCGATATTTTTTAAAATTTCATTTTTTGGTGTAGGTCGTGAGAGACGGTAGTTTCGTATCACAAGCTGGTTCTGAATTTGGAATATATGCGCTACAATTTTCGTCCAGTTTTTCTCGAAGTTTTGTGATTTTATCCGAAAAGAAATTGTTAAACCTCTCTGCCAAATCTTCTTTAGATAAATGTTCGGGTAGAACGGTTTTCTTTTTGCTTTTCAGTAACTCATTTAGTACGTTAAAAAGCTTTTTTTGGTCAAATCCACAATCATTGATTTGTTGCGAATAGTAAGATTGTTTTTCCTTCTGAACAGTGTTTACAAATTTAAGTCTAGCTTGCCGATAACGACTGACATTTTCTGGAGTTCTGAATTTTCGCATGGTCCTTTCCGCTTTTCTTTTTTTCTCTCTTGGCTATGGCAACATCTTTCGAAAACGGTAATTACTGATGTTTTTTCTGGTGCATGTTTATCCAAAATATTACACAGAGAGGAATTGTATCTTTCTAAAAGGGTGGTCGCTGCGTCGCCAGGTCGTGACAAAATATTTGCATTTTCGACACCATGGCAAAATAAGTCAATATCAATATCTTTAATTTTTCTGGATGTAACACGTTTTTGTTCAAGTTTTGATTTTCCTATTCTAAAATATCCGTGTACGGCATGGTGGTCAGAGATGAGATCACTGATAGCACACATTGAAAGCAGTTCGTCATCGGCTCTAGTAATAATATAGTCCAGGATGTGACCTTTTATATGTGTCGCATAGGGAACATGTTGCTTAAGATTTATCGATGATAGCAGGGAAGAAAATTCTTTGTTTTCAGGATGGCTTGACACGTCCCAGTGAATATTAAAGTCACCAAGAATACATATTTTTCCTGGAGTTAAAACAATATTTTCTAAAAAGTCTGCAAACTCGGTATGAAAATCTTTGAATTTCAGCCTGTTGGCGACTGAAGGAGGAGGTCGATAGATTGTATAAAAAGTAATCTGTTCTGACCGAATTACTGACTGAGTGTCGAAAAATTCAAAAGATGAATAAGTTTTGAAGGCGGCTGTAATATCCGTTGTTTTAATGGATTTTTGCGTGATAACTGCCACATCACCACCGCGCTGACCATTCTGCCTTGATTTTTGATAGTACGAATAACCATTGGGAGTTGCAGATCTTAGAGAGAGATCGTCAGACAGATCTTTTGGCATCCATGTTTCGGTTAAAAAGCACAGTGACAACGAGTTTTTGCAGATATGCTCCAACAGAATACCTGATTTGTTGCTCAAGGATTGGCAGTTTATAAGACCGATTGAAAAGCATTCTTTTTGCGGTACGTGTTCGTGAAATTCTATTTGTTTCAGATAAGAACGGGACGAACTGTTAGCGGAATTTTGTACCTTTCTAAAATTATGTCCAGAGTATGTGGATACTCGTTTATTTGTACCAGCTCTTAAACCCCTTGATTTCACTATGCCTTGCTGAATGACACTTTGAATTGAATCAGATGATGGGGACAAGCCCCTAGATCGGCTTCCAATAGCGAACAATTCGGCCTTGGTGTAGATATTGTTCTTGAAATTCCGGTATTAATACACATAATGAAGAATAGATGGTACAGGCTGATTGAAAGACGCGAGGCTTGCTTCAAAAGACGGTTCGGTTAAGTCTTGCATACATATTTTCTCAACAGAATCATCAGAGCAAGGTAGGCGCTAAAGGCGGCGATTGCAGGGTGGGGGGGGGGGGGGGGGTGTCGCAGGCATGAGAATTTAAAGAATTTTCATTTTAAATAGTAAGCTTTCCACAAGTTTCTACATAAAACCAAGCTTTACCCTCAACTTCTCCGCACCCCCTCCCCCCCCCCCCCCCGCTCCTCCGCTGTTCCCTGGGAACCACCTCTACTCTCCTCTTAACAGCGGCCCAACTTAACAGCAATAATCTACGGCAACTCGCAGAACGATGAGAATCAACGTACGATAAGCATCCTTTACTACGTAGTTCCGTCAAAATATCAGCTGGGTCAATATCTGACAGCTTTGGCAACATAACCTTCAACATCTCTTTGTACACGGTTTGGTCTTTCACATCCGTGTAACCAGCCAGCACTCGCCACACCATTTCATACTCTGAAATACATTTCATGGTTTTTAGTTACAAAATCCTAATGGAAAGCCTTCTAAGCGATTTTTGATAAAAAATAACATATTTTTAGAGGTTATCGAACAAAACAGAGGTTCTTAGAGGCTTTTTCACGATTAAAAACGACTTTTAGAGGTCTGCGAGACAAAAACAAGACTGTCCAGCGACATGGTGACAAGCCGAGATCTAGATTACAAAGTATCAAAAGAATTGTAGGATCGACAAAAAGTGGTGTAAAGATTTTAAAACCGGCAACTGAAAATAATTTGCAAAGGACGGATTTGCCCAGTCTCTGGACGACCCTAAAATAATTCCAGAGTGCCCTTACTCTGACCACTCCTATAAAATTTCAAAGCTATTTAGCTAATATGAAATGCATCCTTTTAAAGAAGTAGACCATTAAGCTCTTCCATTTGTGTATGTTAGCTAGAAAAAGTAATTAAAAATCACCAGTACAATATTCTTCTAATATTCACAAGAAACCCAGACAAAACTGAAGAAATCAACGCATTTTGGAAAAATAGCTTACAAAACGTTCAAAATGATGCCATTTTGTGCAATATTTCGCAGATCGCCATAAAAGTAATTTTTGAAGTGCGAATCAACTAGCGACTCTTCATACAAACTCTGAATGCAGTCCGATAAAAACTGCACGTAAAGAAGCGCTTGAAGTTTACATACGTAAA
Source organism: Protula sp. h YS-2021 (assembly GCA_949752745.1). Classification (NCBI taxonomy): domain Eukaryota; kingdom Metazoa; phylum Annelida; class Polychaeta; order Sabellida; family Serpulidae; genus Protula; species Protula sp. h YS-2021. The sequence continues at coordinate 55,881,622 of OX457029.1, read as the reverse complement.
TATGAATATGCAGACGATGGAGGCTGCACCCCCCCCCCCTGCCCCCCATCCCCTTCTGCCACTAATGTGACAAAACCAGAAAGACGACTGTAAAGAGTAGATGTATTAACACCACTGTTAAAGTGTATTTGTCAAATCAGCGGCTTTATAAAATTGCTTTAAATTTTCAGAGGATTTCTCAAAAAAAAATCTTATTTTAAGTTATGTGTTTATAAAAACAAAATACTCCCCATATGGAGTTGCAAGTCTAGGTTAATCTAACCGCCGCCCCGCCGCCCTCCCCCAACAAAAAACAATAAAAACAAACAAATAAACTACAGCGGGCAGTGCACACAAAACATAAGAGTACAGGCTTATATCACACGTTTTCAATCGACAACTGTTTAGTATCTTGTTTTTGTAAATAAAAAAAAAAAAAAAAACAGTCATCGGAGATGCAGAACCCTCACCCAATAGCAGCTACATCACTGTGGGCGAGTTACTCTTTTGAGATATCGTCCGGACAAAAAAAGTTTTAAGTGCGACGGGCGGACAGACGAACGGAAAAGGGACAAATTGAACCCCCCGTTGCACACCTACACTATATATACTTCCTTCCTGTAAGGTTTGGTGAAGATCCAATAAATAGTTTTTGAGATATCGCCCAGACAAGAAAAAAAGTTTAAAGTGCGACGGACGGACAGATGGACGGACAAGGGAAAAATTAAACTCGACGATGCACATCTACACTATATATACTTCCTTCCTGTAAGGTTTGGTGAAGATCCGGTGAATAGTTTTTGAGACAAGAAAAAGTTTACAGACAGACGGACCGACGGACCGATAGCAATAGTCTTCAGCCATATTGGCTGAGGGCTAACAAATGTCTCCCTGACTAAACCCATAATTCCCCATTAACCATTTAAAATTTTTATTTTTACTGAATTAAAAGATTTATCAAAAGTAAAAATAGAAGAAATAAAAGAATTCATTGTCAAAATTTCAAGAAAAAAATAAACAAAACTAGAGCGGCCAGTGCTCACCAATGACAGTGTATCCGAAGAAATCAAACAATTTTATAAGCCATTCGTCTTTTTGTTTTTGAAAATAAAAACGTTACTTCAGCAGTTTTACTATACGTACTTTTTTATACAGGGTCTGGAAGGTGGTCACTACGAACATGTTTAACTTTACCTCTTTTTATCTGGATCTCGAAGGTGGTCGTTACACCACCAAATTCCCTACTTCATTGGTGATTTTTTTGTTAACCGTTACCCCCCGCTCCGGCCATCTAATGCAAATACGACTCCAAAACGCAGCCCTAAACCTTTTCAACGTTTCCACAAAACTGTTTTATCCCATTTGTTCTTATGGCATATTTGAATGACAACCCGTCACAGACGGTTCACGTGAACCGCTGAACCCCTCATATGGAAAGCCCTGATTATGGTTGCAAAATGGCGAGTTACTTGCGAGTGAGTGATGAGATACTGTATAACACAAGAAATCAGATAACCTACTATAAAACTGGTGGGGGGAGGGGAAGGGTGAGCGGGCAAGTATCTCCCCGAATCAAATGCGGCATACTTCCTAGCATAAGCATACAACTCAGGGGTTTAACTTTCCCACATTCCAGCCTGTTATAGCAGATAAAGACCTCAAAATGCACCACAACTGACACTAACCCCTGACTGAGTAATAGCTGTAGATGAACGGCGCACAAAAAGGTCAAAAACATGCAATGTAGAAAACGGCCATGGATCGATATTTGTTTCCCCAGTGTTTTGAAGTATGTCGATGCAAGAACGTTTGAGAATCTTCTGGAAAATGCTGAAATCCCAAGCCTAGTTAATAGCTAAAGTGGCCAGCGCACAGCAATACCACTGTACCCGAACATGTCAAACATTTTCATCAGCCAGCCACTGCCGTTTTGTTTTTGTAAACAAAAACAAAGTTTCCCCCGACAGCCCCTCCCCCCCCCCCGACAATTTTATACTATTTATACTAAAATTATAAGACCTACCTTACATAGCTATATCTTAATATATGCCTGATGTGCCCAAAAGTCGGGCTACGTAACATCATTGTCCTATTTCTGAAAGGGATAGGTACGTACCCTGAGTTGTGGGTATCTTAATCCTCAATACGTCCAGGTGCAGGTGTAGCAATGTGGAATATGTTCACTACAAACTGGGCTTATTCTCTATTTAATCTGGGTCTAGAATGCAGTCACTGCAAACAGGGTTTTACTGTATTTTTTATTCGGGTCTTTACGGTGGTCACGGACAGGCAGGTTTTACCGTACGCCTTTTTACACGTCGCTACATCGACCAATTCCCTAGTTCATTGGTGATTTTTGGCTTACCGTCAGCCTCCCCCACCATAACCCTTTTACCCCTTTCACGGTATAGGCCTGTACCCAAAGTGCACTTACATTTATTACATTTGGCTTGTCTTCGAACATTCTCAGAAAAAGTCACCACAAAGTAGGGTTGGGTATCGCGGCGAATTCTGTATCGCGATACGTATCGCGATATTAACCACGTATCGCGATATATATCGCGATATTTTAAATGTTTAAAAAGGGACAAATACAACTCGTGATGGCATTTTAACACTTGTGTAGCGCATTGAAGTAAGTGCATTGAAGTAAGTGCATTGTAACAGAATACGAAAAGTATGTTGGCAATAACTTCTTACTTATGATTTCGACTGTCATCAGTGATAACTAGGGCCACAATGAGGCCAGATTCCATGTGTAGGACATATTGGTTTTGATAGATTCAGTGTAATTAAAAATTCGTCACTTGCAAAGTACTATCAAGGGCAATTCCTCTACCTATTATATTTAGCACAAAAACCTAAAAACGTCGAAACTTTCACATCACTTTACACAAAATAATCTGCCGCTGCACAGCTTCACTATATGTGCTTTCTTCCTGTTGGATTTGGTTTTCCTCATCTAAATAGTAACGGAGATATGACCCACACAAAAGTTGATACAAGAATTACAAAGTCAAAAAACTACAAAAAAAAAAAAAAAAACGTCGAAAATTAACATTTTTTTACAAAATCGACAAATAACCGGCCGTTGCTCAACTTGACTATACATAGTGCATGTAAAGTTTGGTTGGATCCGGTAAATAATTACAGGGATATCGCACGAACAAAAGTGGATGCAAAAATGACTTGAGTCCAAAAACGTAAAACGTCAAAATTTTTACATTTCAGTTACAAAATCAAAAATAACCTGCCGTTGCACAACTTCTTATATATATTTTCTCCCTGTAATATTTGCTTTGCTTCCGATAAATAGCAACAGAGAAGATATAGTGAGAACAAAAAAAAGTGCGGACAGACAGACAGACGAACAAGTTCATAACTATACCCCTCCATTACACGGGGGATAACAACACAACGTCTAACGTTGAATCGAAAAAATATATTAGCCTGTCCACTCAATCATCACACAGCAGAGGTCTTTCTTTAATTATGGCATAACCTGCCGTTGCAAAAGGAGTAACGGAAAAAATGTGAAACTAAAGCTGAACAACAGAAAATATGGTGCGAAAAGTGACGAACAGCAGTATTGCAGATATCTCGCACAAATAATACACTGGAAAATTATTGCGTATGTTGAATAAAACATACAGTGGAAAATATCGGAAAATATCGATATTTCAAAATTCGCATCGCGATACGTATCGTGAAAAAAAGTATCGCGATATATCGCTGTATCGATAAATATCGCCACCCCTACCACAAAGGCAGCTTCATGCCTGTAAAACAAATGACTCGCCTCGGTGGGAAAGAAGAGGGATATTTTGGTGTTAAAATGGTAAGCTGCTTCTCACAGCCCAAAAAAAAAAAAAATCGTGAGACCCACTTAAAAGTAAGTGAAAATACTTCTAGGTATCACAAACAATGCTACATAATGTTAAGTAACTGCTCCCATATATCAAACAGCTTACCAGCCAAGTGAAAACAACTTTGCTGTTTGAAGTGAGAGTAGCAATGTCCGATTTGCTTGTCAGTTAACAATAACACGCATTTCTCTAGAGGCGTATCAATAACTGACAAGAACAATAAATAACCGCACAGAACATGCTGTGTCAGGGCATGTCCAAGCAACCGTTATAACCTGCGCACTGGTTAAAAAAGGTACCGCCTACCTCCCCCCCCCCCTACACCACTCATCAAATATCAAACCTCACTCGCTCACTCCATAACGACTCGGAATTGATACCACCCCCCTCCCCCTTACTCCGGCTCATCAGTCTGATTGAACCGAACCTCCCTTCCCAAAAATTACAGCATAAGCGGATGAGGCGCCAGTTTACAATCACGTTTTGACGCCATATGGTTTCAAGCATTGCCAAATATGCATCGGCTACGATAGCAACCGGCAATCCCACCCAAGGCATAATCCCATTAAATTTGAAGTTAATCCGACTTGTCGGTCGAGAGTTATACGGTTAACAAAGTCTAGTTTCCACAACACGTAATGAAGTCATACGTTGCGCTATATACGCCAAATACATTAACCTACTAGTTTGAAGCTGATCCGACGATTCGTTCTAAATTGAGAGTGATGACGCATTTTTCACGTTTTGACGTTCTAGGACGTTAAGCGTTGTCCAATTTACGTCAATTACAATCCCAACCGGCGGACCAGCCCAAGGCATAATCCCATCAAGTTTGAAGCTGATCCGACATTTCGATCGACTGTTATCCTGTTAACAAAATCAGGTATCTACAACAGACACACACATACACACCACGCACACACAGAATGCACAAAACAAAATCTTTCCCTCTACGTGAGAAACATAACTACGCTTAGTTAACAAAAGCGCCTGTAAAACGTTGGGGAGGGGTGTTGATAGATTAAGCGACTGCAAAATATTTCGCGTAATAATGTTTACGCAATGGTGCCTTTTAGCCCCAAGCCAAAATTTTAGTTTTGCCGTCCGTCTGTCTGTCCGTTAACATTTGGGGTGCTATATTTTGTACGCACCAAAACGTTAAGTTTCCGTGGTCGAATCGTTTTCAAATTTAACACAGTGAAAGAATATATATTAAAGGTGTGCAATGTCAAGATTTCAGTTTGATCGACCAAAAATTGTCGAAATTATGGCCCTCTGAACTTAGGCAATTTTTCACTGTTATACAGGCGACATTCGACATGAACGGTTTGATATAAGCCGTTGAAACCTTACACAGTGAAAGAATAAACCTTTAAAATATGCGGCGTCAAGGTTTAAGTGGAGATCGACCAAAAATTGTCGAAATTATGGCCCTTTCAACTTAGGCAATATTTAAAATATGCGGCGTCAAGATTTAAGTGGAGATCGACCAAAAATTGTCGAAATTATGGCCCTTTCAACTTAGGCAATTTCTATCAGGCCTTTTAATCTATCAGGCCTTTCTTTACAGCAGATGTCACAAAGAATCGAGTGACGTGCCATCCCACAACTCCATATCAGTTTTAATTCCGAATGCTTGAACATAAAGGCGATGCTTGGAGCTTTGCATCTCTGATGACTATGTTTTAATTTACACTTTTGGGCAGTTATTGAATTGCTGGTAATTCGGGAAGATTCTCTTTTTTTTCTTTTAACTTTTTTTTTTTTTTTTTGGTTCTTTTTTCACGCCATTTGTCGTTGGCTTCCACACAACTCCTCCAAAACGGCTAGGGCCAGGAAAATGAAACTTGGCACACTTACAGATGACCATGGGATCTTGATCCTCCTTATAATTTTTTTTGACCTATGACGTCATCATCTCCGCCTTGTGACGTCATGAATTTTTAAAGCCAGATATTTCGAAAACGGTTGCACTTACAGCTTCAGAGTAAAATACGTTATAGACTACTTTTAACAGAAAATATTTGGTGACCTACTTCTTCAGGTAAGACGTCATTATATCGAACTTTTATATTTTTGAAACTTCTGATGTTGATTTTAAGTTTAATCGATACAGAAAATTTCTAATTACAAGGAATTGCAGTTAAATACACTCACTGGAAAGCTCCGAAAAGCGCCCCCAGCCCATCTTTATCATAATCCACAGTACCAATACAGCTAACACGACAGCAAAGAAAAGGCATACGTAAGTACACCTGAGGTATTAAATTTAAAGTCGATATGATTTTCTAATTCAAAATATACACATATTTTACGTGATGATATACTCACTCGTTCTATTCCCGAAAAAATTTGACAGAATCTTTCGGACCTACCAGCCACAATCCCACCACGTTTGAACTTTCCCGGATGTTCAACGGTTGAGAAATTTTGCCTGCAAGATATTTACGCAATGACGTCATACGTCCCCCCCCCTTCCCTTAATAAAGTAACACCCGTCAAAGTCAAAAGTTGACAGAATCGTCCGACCCACCAAAGAAATGAACATACCAAGTTTGAAGTCGATTCGACTTTTCGTTCTCGAGATATCTTGCACACAACATTCTGTTCACAACAGACTGACACACACACACACACACACACGCACACAGAACGTACAAACACTATATGCCCTCCCTCGGTCGGTGAGACATAATAAAAAAATGAAAACACACCTTGGGAAAGATTTTTGCCAGGGTCCGACGAAAGTCTAAAAAATGGGATGAGAAACAAAGCTATTTTACCTCCTGAACTCATTTTTTTAATTATTCGATAAAAAATGCCTTTTGCAAAAATAATGGTCCGTGATGAAGTCTTTTAGAGGTTGTAACGGTTGCACTGTGAAACCTCCACAGGGTTGAAACTACGGCAGGATGGGGGAATGGGGAGGGGGGGGGGGGGTCGACTTGTAAATTGTGTAGGGAGTTCAAACTTGCTTATTTCTTGTGTATTTTCGATGTTGCAATGACTTGTATGGTCGTATGGATGTCAATGACTTGTATGGTCGTATGGATGTCAATGACTTGTATGATGGTATGGATGTCAATGACTTGTATGGTCGTATGGATGTCAATGACTTGTATGATGGTATGGATGTCAATGACTTGTATGATGGTATGGATGTCAATGACTTGTATGATGGTATGGATGTCAATGACTTGTATGATGGTATGGATGTCAATGACTTGTATGGTCGTATGGATGTCAATGACTTGTATGATGGTATGGATGTCAATGACTTGTATGGTCGTATGGATGTCAATGACTTGTATGATGGTATGGATGTCAATGACTTGTATGATGGTATGGATGTCAATGACTTGTATGGTCGTATGGATGTCAATGACTTGTATGGTCGTATGGATGTCAATGACTTGTATGGTCGTATGGATGTCAATGACTTGTATGGTCGTATGGATGTCAATGACTTGTATGGTCGTATGGATGTCAATGACTTGTATGGTCGTATGGATGTCAATGCCCTGTATGGCCGTATGGATGTCAATGACTTGTATGACTTATGGATGTCAATGACTTGTATGGTCGTATGGATGTCAATGACTTGTATGGTCGTATGGATGTCAATGACTTGTATGACTTATGGATGTCAATGACTTGTATGGTCGTATGGATGTCAATGACTTGTATGGTCGTATGGATGTCAATGACTTGTATGACTTATGGATGTCAATGACTTGTATGGTCGTATGGATGTCAATGACTTGTATGGTCGTATGGATGTCAATGACTTGTATGACTTATGGATGACAATGAATTGTATGGCCGTATGGATGTCAATGACTTGTATGACTTATGGATGTCAATGACTTGTATGGTCGTATGGATGTCAATGACTTGTATGACTTATGGATGTCAATGACTTGTATGGTCGTATGGATGTCAATGACTTGTATGACTTATGGATGTCAATGACTTGTATGACTTATGGATGACAATGAATTGTATGGTCGTTGCCAGATTGCGCACTTTGAAGCAAACCCAGCCTTGGTAGTTTACCCATGCAGGTTTTCTGCACAACAACTAGATACTCGAGAAGTATGAATCCGCCGGGGTTTGGGCAAAATTTGAATGTAACTTTTTAATAATGTACCATTTTGTTAATTTCTATCGCACTTCCAAAATTCTTGGTCACTGCACTGCACAAGGATTGGAAGCACCTCTGGGTAAAATCTGAGACGAATCCATCCACTTATAAATGGTTTAGGCGCGTGAGACTGAAAGTGCACAGACAGACGGACGGACAGACAGAGTGAAAACTATATTCGTCCCCCGGCGGATAATTACTTAGAATCCATATATTGTCTGGTGCGCTTAACACATGATCTAAACTAATTACATAAACACTAATTACATAAACAACTTCAACAGCCCTGTAAGATTCTTAAGCAATCCCCACAAGGGCGTGGCGCTGGTGAAAAAAACTGTCCCGGTCTGAAATAAAATCCTACTTTTCTATGTAGAAACCTTTGAAATCTGACCTAAGACCCACCTGTTTCTTTTAAGGCTTCTAAGAAGAGCGGGTATATCCCAGGTTTATTCATGTCAATGAGTGTTTGAAGCGTTAACGCCATCGCTTTCTGTGGCCCTCCAGTATTTTCCACAGCAATTATTTCGACAAAATGATCTGAAAATAAAACAAGAATATCAAAAGCCAGCGTGATCAGCCTAAGTGTAGTACACTAAACCTGCTAAAAAACAACACCTCGGGGACCGGCTAAAATGTTCCTTATAGTGTTCACTGAAGAAAGGTGAACATCATACTGAAAGTTGGGCATTCAAATAAATAGTGGTCACTAATCAGACACTGTATAGTTAACACCGTATTATTTAAAATAAGAATTCTGAAGCAAACAAAAAAGCAGATATAAAAGCAAAATATAAATATTGAAAAACTGAATTTATTATTGGCTGTTCATTAAAATGTCGGACAAAATAATGAAAAAGTTTCGATTTCTGTGTCATTCGATTTCTCGGTAGTTTATTCCAGAATAGCCTACCAGAAAATATCTGCTTTCTTATTTTAAATAATACGGTGTTAGTTACAAAAAAAATTTCACTTTTAAGAGGTCTCTTTACTGGTGCTCAAGTCAGAGTCGCTACACCGTCCAGATATGTAGGACTTTCTAGCCCGTTGTAACAGTATATCTTGCCCTCTGTACAGCTTCCCCCGCCTGGTATTTTTTGCCCACTGTTCAGCTCACCCCCCCCCCCCCACCAAGGCTAGCTTATCCCCCCCCCCCGTATTTTTTTCGTTTTTTTCCTTTCTGTTCCCTGTCCACCTCCCCCAACCCCTCACCCCCAGTCATTCTAGCTTTTCCCTATTTTTCTCCTTTTATCTTTCTTTCTGCTGCTCAATCAAAGCCCAATTGCAATCCGTCTTTATCCTCCTTGTAATATCCGACTCTGTGATAACCAAAATTAGTAAGGTTAATCTGATTGTTTAATCTCCGTCGAATTTCCAATGGCAATCACATTGCCGCTGTATTGAAATGAAACGAATCCACATCTCTTTTGTTTTAATTTTTATTTATGCATTGTAACAGGCGATTAGAACAGCTAGATAAGAAATTACGGGTAATTTTAAGTTGCAGCATAAGATTTAGTGGTGACTGTAAGAATGAATTGGAAGCTTTTTCAACACGTGGTGTCAATTTCTAAATAAATAACAGAACTAAGAATTTCAGGAAATTCATTTTGCTGCAAAAAACTACTCCGAGGTGAGACGTTACTCCTCTCAGGTAAATATAAATAGGTCAATATTTTATCTTCAAAATTAAATGGAATCGAAAGTTCAACAAACGAAACAGCACTTTCTGGTCGGCAACCCCACCTTCAAGTGGCTGGCCTATGCTGCTGGACCGAGAGCATTATCTAATCATCTAGGCTGAGGAAATCCATTCCGATGATTTACTTTTCGACCATTCACCATCACTACCATGACCTTTAACCCTTGTGGAAATTGGCAATTGCATTTTTTAAATTGCACAAATTGGTTATTATTATTAAAAATTGAACATTTATCAAATAAAAGAGTTTTGAAGTTAAGTTTTTGTGGCATTTGTTGAGTTTTGTAAGGAGGCGGCAAAATATCCCAGAGGGAGGGGGCGGACTAGACAACCTAGTCTAGCTAGCCCCCCGAAGGTAGGAAGCTTTGCAGGGGGAGGGGAGGGGTAAGCTAGCCGGTTACACCCTGCCAAGTGTGTTGAAGCGCAGAAAAGCACCAACCAACAGATCAAATAAGTAGCAGCGGCAGGTGATTTCACATCTTACTGGCAGCGAAAGCTTCGTCTAATTGATAAGAATATGCAACAATATATACAAAACACTGCACACCCACATGTTCGGTTCCAGGAATCTATCCGAATGAACACCAGAGATATCTTTTTTCTGTACGCCAGCAACTTCAATAACATAATCAAAGTGGTGAATAAATATGAGGTAACTCACCCATTAGGTAAGTGCCAAGAAACTTGAACAGCTGACTGGGTTTCACGTGTTCGATGATGACGTCAGCATAAACAGACAGTGCGTCCTTGCCGATATGCTGGCGGTTAGCCATTATAGAGTTGTCACATCCACTTACAGTTTTGATTCAGTTTTTTTCCTCCAGCTGCGACAACTTCACCGGTGCGAACTGAGAAATGAAATATATTCGTAATATATGTCTAAACAAGTTACAGACAAATGCATAAATCATATTCCAGGTAAACTACATAAATTACCACGAAAACTTAAATAGCTCCAGAACATTATATATAAAAGCTACACACCAGGTTTGACTGAAATCCGATTAGTAGAATTTGAGATATGGTCTTCACAGTCATAACGTGGTGCTCAGAATGACGGATGGACTTGCCAATCAAAAATACGAATGGAAAGATGATAACGTAAAAATGCTAAAGGAAACGATGGAAAACGATAAATGGCAAACATAAAAAATGGCAAAGTGTTAAAAACGGAAAAATCTAAAATAAAACACAGTGACAAACTCCTCAACATATTTAATATTTATTTGGTGCACAGATGAAATCACTTAATCGCATACCGGTTGACGCAAAAATCGGTTAACTACATATTATTCGCAAATCCGAAACCATTTCCAATGCAATCGTTTGGAAATTTAATCGGATAATTGCATACCGCTTAATCGCAAAAACTGGATAAACGCATAGCTTTTTCACGTTAAAATGGGGAGCACACCGGTGAATTGCATAATTCTGGTTGACTATCCAAACAGTGCCACACTTAAAGCAAACTAATGGAGTGAGCTGCTCCTCGTTTATTTATCTAATGCATTGTTTTTTGTTTGCTTGACCCATTGTGTACATGTACCAACCCCATTCGCGGTTGTTAATAGTAAGTCTCGAACTCTTGATCACCGCACTCTCTCAGCTCTCACTAGATAATGACCTGTATCCTTAATCCCCGCACTGCCTTAGCTGATGCTAGATAATGGCCTGCAACTCCTAATCCAAACCCTGCCCGAGCTCTCACTAAAAAATGGCCTGAAACCCTTAATCCCCACGTTGCCTCAGATAACCGTGAGCGCAAAGTCATCATTTAAGTACTCAACCAAGAAGAAATTTTACCATTTATATAGTTCGAAACTGTGTCGGTTATGGTTAATTCGTCAAAATAGCAGAAAGTAAATCAAAACGAAAAGCCCTAAGTCTCTCGGATAAAATACTAACAATAAAAGAACTGGATAACAAAGTTTCTCAAATGCGGGGATGAGGAGGGGCGGGGGTGCAAGTCTAATAACTAGTGCAAATGAAAAAATAGGCACGGCAAGAGTACTCCGGATAAACGCATATATCGGATAAACGCATAACAGGGCTTGGCAAATTGGCTATGCGATTAACCGGTTTCGTCTCTATAAGCTTATATAACCTATTTTCTTGTTTTGCTGTTTGTAATTATTTCCATGCTGAATATGAACGCCTTTAATTTGTCCCTGCTTATACAGTGTTCAAGTGACACCTCAGTAATACAAGGATCATGCTGTAATGTAGTGGTGTGCCTTATATTCGAATATTCGATTCGTTTTGACAGGGATCGAACCCTAAAATACGGTTCGAATATTGGAAAACTTTAAGTACTTAGTTTTCTTTACTATTTGACTAAACCAGTGACGCCAATTCATTTTGAAGTTATGCAAAATTTATATGAAATAAAATGACAATTTTCAATAAACAAACAAATCATATATGTACACATTATGCCACGCATGCATGCATACGGTAATGCATGCTTGGAATCGAGTTTTATCTACAAAGAACTATTTCATAGGAAAATAAAAATATCCAAGGGGATCCCTTGAGACCTGCAAGGACAGCATACTGTAAAGCTTTAAACCCTATGTTCGCGGAACGTAAGGCGCATTTCCCAGTGAGCTAGAACTTGTTATTGCCACGATCGACACACGCTATAAACGAGAAAGAGACACGACGTCTCGCGATGTATTAGGTGATCCCTTTAAGCCAATCAAATTGCTCTTTCGCACATTAATTATGCATGCATAGATTCTACAAGTGGCAGCCATTTTGTAAAAAAAAAACAAGTAAGAAGATGCATGAAAAAAGTTGGATTTATTGAATGTTTCAACCAAACTATCTCGCAAAGAGGTAAAGTTTTTATATATTTTTATAGATAATGGTATGTAGCATCAAATAGCCTAATATTTCTAATGTCTCAGCTTCAGTTTCTCGTAATTTTTTTTGCAAGTTCGACGGTTAAAAATTCTAAAGGTTTATTTAAAGTCAACTTTAAGAGTTTATTAATGGTCTTCGCTAAATAGCTACCCGTTCTTCAACTCACTACTAGGCCAGTTTTAATACAAGATAACTGGACCTATAAATTTGCACTCCATACGACAATACCCTCACATGGATGCCCTCGAAAAAGTCTTAAAAAGACAGATCAAATAACTTTTGATGGCTGGCCGTCCCTCCTGTCTGATCCCCCCCCCCCCCCACCCGCCGAACTCTCCTTCCCGCCAGTCACCTGAAATAACTACGTAAGTATTATATTTTTGCATTGCGGTCATTATGACCATGTTTTAACCGGGTCGAAGGGGGAAAGGGTGGCTGTAGATGAAAAAATCAGTACGTTTGCAAAAGTTGCTACAGTTTTGGATATATAATCGTTTTTATATGTTATATATTTCATATATATTTTATGTTATAGCCCAGGCTCTCGAACGGACAAAGGATGCCTGGGGATTAATCATACCTGCTGCTGTGACAGATAACGCCACGAATGAGGTAAAAGCTTTCCGACTCCTTGAATGGACACGACTCAGCTGTATGGGACATAACCTGAATTTAGTTGTTCAACATGGCCTCCAGGAAGTGCTACAGCTAGTTAAAAAAAAAAGGCCGGAATTTAGTAACATTTTTCCATCACAGCTCACACGCATAGGAGCTCTTGCAACAGAAGCAGAACTTCTTTTACCCAACGAGTTACATAATCACAAGCTCATCGCTGATGTCGAAACAGATGGAATAGTATAGTTGCCATGCTTTCGCGCATAACTGAGCAAACACTGGCATTTTTTTTTTGCATGCAGGGGCTACTGACCCGAATTTCAAGCAAGGTGCTACTGTAAGGGCAAAACTCTATACGTACGATGAGCAAATAGTTGTTGACGAAATGGTGAATCTTCTTCGCCCCTTCAAGTTTACCACTGAGAAGTTGTCAGTCCCCAACCAATTCAATGGTACTTCCTGTGATGATGAAACTTGAAAATCTACTGGATAAAGACGATAATGACCCTCCAACTGTCCCGAAACTGAAACGCTCAATGCTATCGAATCTCGGTAACCAAAAGAACAACTTTGCAATGTACGCGTTATCTTTAGTTGACCCGAGAACAAAACGCCTTTTATTCTTAACTGCAGAAGAAATTGATAAGGCTACCAATGCATTGAAAGAGCAATGTGACATTACATACGAAGCTGGACAGAACAGAGCTCGAACTCCAAAACCTCATGTCGAAACAAATGCGCCACCTTTGCCATGCCTCCCGGATGCGGCAGCGCAGGATGCTGAAATGGCTGCTACAGAACCGAAAGCAAGTAAAACTGACATGTTTGATGACATCATTCAATGCTCTGACCAGACGCCTCCTAAAAGCGAAATAATTGAAATTGAAATAGCACGATACTTGTCTGAAGCACAAATGGTCACTAACTTATGGCCTCTGACGTAGTGGCGTGAAAATCATACAAAACACCCATTGATATCAAGAAAATACTAGCCATACCTGCAACATGAGTGCCTGCAGAAAGAATATTTAAAATGGCAGGAAGCATCGTCACAGAAAAGAGATCACAACTGAAACCCGAGAATGTGAATTTACTCATGTTCTTGAACAAGAATACATAGAAAGCGCATACAAATACGTATCTTGGTCTCGCGCAACAGCCTTCCTGGTGCAAACGAAATATTCATTAACAACGACACTTTTACAAATCCTAGTTAAGAGCATTGTTACTTAAAAAGTTGAAAAGTTCGCAGGATTATATTCGGACTTTTGTTTTAAACTCAGCACAAATTATAGAAGAGATATTATGTGCTATATCGTGAAGTCAAAGACAAGCATAAAATTACCTGACGCATTAAAAACAAGATTTTTTTATTTTAACATAGTTAATCGTGAAGTCAAAGACAAGCATAAAATTATCTGACGCATTAGAAACAAGAAATTTTTCATTGTAACATAGTTAACCAAAATAATTTTATGTTTCTGAATAACTCTGTAGAATCCGGATATGTAACATTAAGAATTACTTGCAACTGAAATTTTGGTAATCGTTTTAAATGTAGTTGTTGATTGACACAGCAAAATTTTCACTTTTGTTCTACATTTGAACGAAAACAGACTCAGTGAATGTATGGAATGCCGTTTTCACATTTATTAATGAATTATTGATCTCAAGAATTAATTTTTGATCTCAAGAATATTTTGATATCAAGAATTCATTTTTGCTATCTGTAACTGTATTCTTGATATCTCCAAATGTATTCTTGATCTCAAAAAATATTTTTGATATCAATAAATATTTAGAGATATCAAGAAATATTTATTGATATCAAAAATGATTTAATGATATCTAAAATTGATTTTTTGAGATCAAAAATTCAATTCTTGATAGCAAAAATGAAATATTTGAGAGCAAAATATTAATTTTGAGCTCACTAATAGATTTTCTATATATTGATATCAAGAATTTATTTAAGATATCATTATTTTAGACTGATACATTTTTAATTTGTATTTTGAAATCTGCAAACGATTTTTTGATCTCAAAAACTGATTCTTGATATCAAAATATCAGTCTTTTTTTTTAAAATAAAAAATTCAGAAACGCACATCTGTAAATAAATAATGGCTGTCCTTGTATACAGAATTTTGATTTTTTTTTTACTGTACAAAAAAGAAGCAATTCTTGAGATCAAAAATTATGTTATTATTATTGATCTCAATAATTCAAATTTTTATCTCCAAAATTTAATTGACGATTCGTTATATTTTATTGAATGTGTGTCTCCCTTAAGATTTTTTGATCTCAAAAATAAAGATTTGCCATCTAAAATTCAATTATTGATAGCAAAAAATAAATTCATGAGATCTAAATTGATTTATTGATATCTCTAAATATATTTTGATATTAACAATAAGCATTAAATGTTAAAATGGCATTCCATATGAATGTGCCATTGTGAAAGTAAAAAAGCAAATAAACAGATAGTATTATACTTATATATATATAAAATTGTTGGTTTAGGTTTCACATAATATTCAAGTATAATGCTTGTACGTTTGGTAAATTACGGAATAAAAATAGTTAAGAATTGTTGAAATTGCATGGAAATTTATCAAATGTATGATTTTAGAATAAATAAAAGACGTTTCACAATTAAACATCATCCGTAAATATTTTTCGTAGAAGAAAACAACAATTTGCAAAAACATGCAAATATTCGAATAATATTCGAAAATGTTTTCGAATATTCGAACCCTGTTTTGTGTGCAACGTGGCTTAAATTCGCCCGTAATGTACACACAGGGAATATGAAGCCCCATGAAAGGCCATGAAACCACGTTGTTTAACAGCCAACCTCTTCGGTGGTTTTGTCGGTTGTGTATAACACCTTTTTACATAGCAGACACACTGGGGATTCCGCGCAAAATAGTACTCATAAAAGACAGGAACTTCTTTTTAAAATATGATAAACAACCAGCCTCTCCGGTGGTTCGGTCTGTTGCGTATAATACCTTGAAATGCATACTACAAAGGCATTCTTCATAATTGTGCAACACAGGTCTTACCTTGATGGAGGAGTGGGGCTGGGGGCACATTTTGGTGTTAAAGTGTTGAGCTGCTTACCATAGCACAAGACATTAGATGACCCACTTCAAAAGTGAAAACTACTTCGAGGCACCGTAAACATTGTCATCCGTTACATAATTACTCCCATTAGTATATGGAACAGTTTGGCAACCAAATGAAAACACGTAATAGTGTAGGTGAATAACGCACAAAAATATTAATTACACGAAATATATTATAAGAAAAGCCATAGGCCGATAGTTGAGCTGCCAATGTGTTCAAGTATGTCTAAAGAATGCAGGAACATCGCAGAATCTTCTAAAATACGCTGAAATCCCAAGCGTGTTAGCATCAGAAAAATATATCAAGTAATATTTTTATACAAGTGATGCATGCCGTATTCAACTCCGGCCAAAATTTGACAGAATCTTTCGGATCTACCAAGCAACATTCCCACGAAGTTTCAACTTTCTCCAATGGTCAACGGCTGAGAAATGTTATATTTAAGATTTACATGTAATGACGCCAGGCGCTTTTCTTAATTTCGCTACACTAATCAAAAGTTGACAGAACCGTCTGACTGACTCAAGGAATACCCATATAAAACTGGAAGTCGAGATGACTTTCCTTTATCGAGATAATTTTTTACATGATCTTGCTTAAAATATATACATATTTTACAGGGTGACGTTACACACCGCACTCATTCGTTCTAATCACGACAACTCTTTCAGGCGCACGAATCTTTCAAGCCCACGAAGCAATAATCCCAGCAAATGTCAACTTTCTCGGATATTCAGCGGCTGAGAAATTTTGCACACAAAATTTTTAAGTGATGACGTCAAACGCCTTCCCTAATGACGTAACACCCCTCAAAAGCTGAAAGAACCATCCGACCTACCCAAAGAATGAGCAGACCAAGTTTGAAGTTCATCCGACTTCAATCTCGAGATCTCTCACACATTTTGTTCACAACACTGACACACGTACGCAAGACGTACCCACACAATATGTCTCCCCTTAATCGGGGTGGCATAATTAACTAGTTATCATATGAATAGAGCATGTTTCGTTAGGTCCCAGATTTCCAATCACCCATACATTACTTCTTTCTGTGGAACATATAAAAGCTTAACATAGAAGCAGAGATGGGGGGGAGGGGGTTAGTGGGTATGCAAAATTAGAGGGGCGCTTTTTCCCGGGAAAGGGGTCTTTTTGTCAAAAACCGCTTAACGTAACCAACAAACAAATGATTAAAGAATACAATTAGTACAAACTAGAGCAGTGCGCATAGACCACATATTCCCGACAGCCCCCCCCCCCCATCACTTAAACACGGCCATCAATAGTCAATCAAGAGCTGAAATTTTCCAAGTCCAGTTGGTGCATTTTCCTCGGACGAGCCCGGCCCATTTACAATACCGATCTGTGTTCGTTTCCATAGAAGCTACACACCAAGTTTTATTAAAATCCCTGCAGTTGTTCATGAGATATCGTGTTAACAAACTCATTCCGATGCTGAATAATTTCCAGCATTTGGTAAATTTCAAAGTCCATTTGGTTGATTTTCCTTGGGCCAACCTAACCCATTGATAATACCAATCCTTGTTAGTGCCCACAGAGGACACACACCAAGTTTCATTCAAATCCTTGCAGTTGTTCTTGAGATATCGTGTTAACAATGGTCAATCAAGAGCTGAAATTTTCTAAGTCCAGCTGGTCCATTTTCCTTAGACGAACCTGGCCCATTTACAATACTGATCTGTGTTTGTTCCCATAGAAGCTACATATGAAGGAATGAAAGGTTCGAGTTGTGTTACCACATACAGAAATGGAGCTCTTCGAAATCCGTGCTGGTATTTTACAAGGCGATACACTGGCCACAAACTTGTTCAGCATAGACCTCTACTACGCAATGCATAGGTACTGAAGAAGAACTGGGTTTCGGAGTCAGAAGGACACTGATCAGAAAATCTAAGGTAAGACTCTTTAGCTCCACCGTAGAATCTATCCTGCTGTACGGACGCGAGGCAGTAAATTATGACAGTTACACAAGACTGCGGAGAACGTGGAAAACGCGGAGGAATACCTTTTTACCAGTAAAGAATTGTGCGGTGAACCAAAGAATTTGACGGATAAAATCAGAGGCAGAAGTCTCAAACTTGTGGGTCACTGCGATCGACACTGAGAAGAGGCGGTTTCCAGTTTTGGACTATGGACTCCATACATGGGATACGGCTTACACACTCGTCTTGGGGCCAAGGAAATCGAAAGTTTAATGGAAGATCGATTCATGGTGTCACGCAGGTCGAGATATACCGTCACTACCTAGGCTAAACTAGCAGCTAGCAGAAAATACTATAGTAGAAAATAACAACACTGAAATTAGCAGTAAATAAGATTGTGAAACATATATTCGCGAACCACGCAATTTGACATGCGGCAAACATATATTTTTTAGTCTATGAGTGGATTATTATCATCAATTATTGGCCTAATGTATCTTGAATTTTATATCCTCTCCCTCGTAGAACTTTTATTAAGCCGATTTGAAAATATTTATTTAGCACAAAGGTACATCACATTGTAATGCCATTCTGTCTTTAAAAATTTTGGCGGCTGACCTCTCCCTGAGGTGGACGGCGCCAGGCCCGACCCCAGGGCCTGTATATTGCACATTAACAAATCGAAAATGAATCCAAAACTTTTATTGGAGCGATTTGCCAAATGGAATTTGGTGTAATAATGCCACATTTACACACAAATAAGGAATCGCTGGCAAAAGTGGGCTCAATTTTAATTTCCTATCTTCAGCAGCAAATAAGAACTAGAGCGGCCATTGCACACAAAACATAAGAGTACAGGTTAATATTACACACTTTCAAAGTAACACCTACCTAGTTAGTTTCTTGGTTTTGTAAACAAAAAAAATGTTTTCCCGACTAAATCCATAATTCTCCAATGGCCAGTTACCTTTTTTATTACTGAAATAAAAGATTTCTGCAAACGTAATCACAATTCATTGTCAAAAATCCTAAAATAAACTAAACTAGACGGTGGTCACTAAAACAGATTTTAAAGTGTCTTTTTTCCGAATCTGCATGTCCTTTTTAGACAGGTCTGGAATTTGGTCAATACAACAGTTTTACAGTTCGTCACATTTTTATCCGGTCAAGACGGGCAGGTTTTACCGCACGTCTCTTTATCCGATTCTGGAAAGGGTACGACAAACAGATTTTACTTAAAATCTTTTTATCCTGGTCCTGAAGGTGATCTGGATTTTTTTGCTAACGGCCCACATCACCACCAGCCATCTAACGAGTTTAAACGAAACCGTATCCCTTTTACCCAAGGTTACGTCTGTACGCTAAGTGTAGTTATAACAATAATGTACAGCTGGTCTTCCTACATTCCCATCGACCAAAAAGCACTAGAAAAACATTCTTCGTAACTGCGCAACATATGACTCACCTTGGTGGGAAGAGGTGCAAATGTTGAGCTGTTTGTCATAACACAAGATATCAGAAGACCCAGTTGAAAAGTGGAAAATACTTCCAACTACTGCAAACAATGCTAACTATTACTCCCATAATCACTCCCATATACAGAACAGCTTGTCAAACAAATGAAAACAAGTTTACGGGGAAGGCGCGAGAGGAGGGGAGGTTGGTATCGACTTTAAACGCCTTTCTTAATTTTCTACAAGAGTTAAAATGTTTACCAAAAACTGTGCGACTTATCCAAGGAATCACTACACAAAGTTTGAAGTCGATCCGACTTTCCGCTAACGAGACATTTTGCTTAACAACGGATAAATTTCTACGTAATGACGCCTTTCTTAATTTCACCAAACGGGTCAATACTTAAAACTGCCGTTCAACTGACCCAAGGAATACCTATATCAAACAGATATAACTTCCCGTTTGCGAGATATTTTGCACACAAGATTTCGTTTAAATTAACTGCATTTTTTACTTGATGACGTCATGTGCCGTTTTGTTCATTCTACTCGCGTCAAAATTTGACAGAACCTACCAAGCAACAATTCCACAAAGTTTCAACTTTCTTCGATGTTGAGCGGCTGAGGAATCTTATACAGTAAAACCTGCCTTAAGGACAACCTGTATATTAGTGACACCTGAGAATTAGGGACAGTCCACGTCAGTGTCTTTTGAAATCCCACTGACTTCTGTACTAAAACCGTATACAAGGTTTTAACGTAATGACATCATATGTCTTTTCTTAATTTCGATACATTCGTTGAAAGTTAATTGAACCGTGTCCGACTGATCCAAGCAATACCCAAATAAAATTTCGAGATGACTTTCCGCTAGCAAGATATGTTGCACACAAAAGCTTGTTCACATTATATACAACACCGTACAAAAAAATATGTGGATTTGTATTTGCTTCAGAATTCTTATTTAAATTATATAGTGTTACACGTGATGACGTCACACGCTGCACTCGTCCGTTCTACTAGTGGCAAAATTTGACTTTTCGGACCTAACAAGCCACAACAGACTGACACACACACACACACACACATAGAACATACAGACACCATGTGTCTCCCCTTCGTCGAGAAGACAAAAGAAATGCTCGAGGAGACAAAAGAAAAGCCGAGGTTAACTTATGTACTGGGGAGTAAAAATTGCCAACCGTTGAGCTGCAATATTATACGCAATTGCTACGTTTTATTTGGCCAAACTTCCTTATAGAAACGCAGCCCTGTATATACTCTTCCTTTTTCATTTACTATATTGATGTTTAAACAGACTGTGGTCAGATTCTGGGACTTCCGTTTTATTAGTTTCTGCTGGCCTTACCTGTGCTAGATTATTTTCTGCCAGATTCAGTATAGTTCGACCTAGGTTGGTAGGTAAAAGCGATTTTAGATACCAGTATGCATGTTTAGTTCATTGTTTACGAATATGTTCCTAGTAATATGGAGTTTTGTTAATTTTCAGCCTTTTTTCTATCATTTTGTGGTACGTTTACGCCAACATGCTACAATCCAAACGTCAAAACTTTTACATGTGAGAGGTAGATATTCTAATATGCAAACATTTTAGCTTGTGGTAGCTTTAAACAATGATAACCAGATCATGAACAACCGACTGATGAGTTCTATATTATATACTGACTGATGATCTGCATTGCAAATGGTCATGCACAATGTACCCTCTTTGCAAAATAGCCAAAATTAATGGGCTGCATATTTGTTAATTTTTGTTAAAGTACAAAGTTAGCTTCCACACTCACCTGTCAAATTAAATGTGATGTGATCAGTCAAGTGACCAAACATCAAAAGGGATGATGGATTAAAATATATACTCTCTCAAAGAAAAAATTGACAGATAAGATATAATTTGATTTCAAAACTCGCAAGTGTTGAAATTCCGTTCATATTCATATTTTCCAGTTATCCAGTTATGATTATTTTTTTTCAAGTATTTTGAAGTGTGTTTTATTTGGAATGTATGTAAGCGTTAAATGTGCATAGGTAACGGTCATTGAAAATTAAATGCAGAGAAGGGGGTGAACGAATTCCTGTATCGTGTTGTACTGACATTTGGGATTGGATATTTATTGATTGTTCTGAGAGTGTACAATGATTGTCTAGATTTGGGCAAGAATGGTTGATTCTAGCGTCCCTGTCTTGAATTTCACTGAAAAACGTTTTGCAGTTGTGTTTTCTTCTTTCTTCCCGTGTTGCGAGTTGAAGTGACAGCAGGAATTGATCATTATTTTTCTTCAGAATTGATAATTTTGTGTGCGTTCTAAATGATTCGTCTGCTCTTTTATAATACTTGTTCCCCATGCAGGTACGGCACATTCCAGCTTGAAATTTACGACTGTTTTGTAGAAGTTAAGTAGGTTGCCTCTACCTGTTCCCGATCTCTTCAACTGCGTTAGGAAAAATAATTTGTTTCGTGTTTTTTTTTTTTTGGTTATATATTCAATATGGCTATTCCATTTTAGGTCATCTTGTATGATGACTCCGTCTAACTTCGTGGAATCGACTCTGTTGATGGTTGTGTTTCCAATCTTAACAGGTTCGACAATGTTCTCCTGTTGTGTTTTGATAAATGTTATGATCATTTCTTCAGTCTTTATAGGGTTGATTCGCACGTCGTTGTTTGTTGTCCACTGAACCATTTCGGGTCCTTTTTTTAAGAATTTGATAGAGTGTACTGTCGTAAACATACTTATATAGGGGCAGTGTTGATTGTAGATCCTTTATCATGGCACAAAAACCTTCCATGCCCCAAAGAGGTACTGCTCCTTTTAAATGCATTGGACTTGATGTGTAGCCACCTATTTCAACTTTTTGCCTTCTGTTGGGTAGAAATGATGCTAACCACTTTAATACAGTTGGTGGTATGTTCATATCTTTCATCTTTTGAAGCAATATGTTGTGGTTAATCCTGTCGAGAGCTTTTGCTTAATCTAGAAAGATTATTCTGATATCATTTCCTTCGACGGATGCCTTGTACCACTTGTAACATCTCGATCAACATATGTGCTGTAATCACGCCTTTTTGTTGCCAAACTGGAGATCGTTTGGGTCATCTTGCTTTCTAAGTTACGGTAGATTTGGATTAAACGTTCGCGTTCTTTTGCTAACAGTGACGTAAGCGAGATCGGGCGTATATTAGATTCTATGGATCTTGAAGGGGGTGTTTTGGACCGCGGGATAACGTTGCCATTGTTCACTTTTCAGGCACGTAACCTTCACGAATAGAACTGTTCAAGATCGCTGTGATGGGCTTGGAAAGGAGGGGTGACAAGTCTTGAAGCATCCAGGCTTCTAGGTTGGCTGGTCCTGGAGCTTTTCTTTGCTTTACGTTCAGCATAGCCTTTTGAACATCTTCGACTGAAACTAAGTGATCGTCTGGTACTGCAAACTTCATGCCGGGGTAGCAATTTGATTTGGCAGTAGGGGAGGATCGTCTGAGATACTTTGAACAAATGTGTTGATCTGATGAGTTAAAGTTAGCCAGCTTCCTGCAGAATTAGGCATAAATTTATTCTCTATAAGGAGAGAAACATGAAATTGAACAGCACATCGTAATTGGCAAAAATGAAAACGGGTACTTTTAATGTGAGAAAAGCGTTTGTGTCAGTTATTCCATTTTTCTTTACAGAAGAGAAGTCACGCAGTTCACCATAACATTCATGTTATAGGGCATGAAAATCTTTTGGAGCAAAATGACCAGTTGATAGTTTAACCAATTACAATGTGCTGTTTAATATGAATGTTCCTTGCTTTGTTCACTCACAATATTTAACTTTTTATTTCTTGCTTTTTTGAAATATCAATTTAAAGGTTTTTGGTTGATACATACAAAATTTATTGTCATTTTTTAGCATAGTAAATCATGCTCCCTGTCAGTAAACAGATGTCAACTACTTGTGGGAGATTTGTGGTCATTTCCGTGTTTTTTTAAGAAGGTGGTGCTCCAAGAAGCACTTTGCTACCGCTTCATATCCCCGCTACATAACGACCTATGCACGTCAGCTGCGCTCGATCTCTGTGGTGATGTACAAAATTCAACGAACTATAAGTCTTTATTGGTACTCGCTAAAGGCCCTCAAAGTACAACGGCAATGATACATCACTTCTGTGTTACGCTTCCTTTAAAAGAATACGAAAATAACCACAAATATCCCCCAATAAATAGCATTTATTCACATCAAGGCAGCATGGCTTATTACATGAAAAAGTGACAGTAAATTTTGCAATTATTCACCAAAAACTTTTGAACTGTATTTAAAAAGCATAGAAGAAATCAAAAAGTGAATTCTGGCTCTATCAATTATTTGAGTATATATTTTTCATATAATCATTAATCCCTATATTTAAATTTTCGGTCACTTGACTTTGGTCACATGACATTTAAAGCCCAGTAAAGATTTGGTAGGTGAGTGAGGAAGATGTTTGAGAAAACAAAGGCACCACTTTAGCAACTTGCATTTGATCCGGAAATATACAACTTTGTGTCAAACCATTAATTCAGAGATAGAAAAATAAATAAAAAAATAAATTGCCGTTAAATGACGAAAGGACTAATTTTATGGTTTTCTCAAACAGAACGGTGCCGCATGTAATTGTAATACCTATGAATGGAACTAAAAATTGAACGAGTGTACGTTCTTAGTTTTTAGGAGTTTATATGGACAGTAAATGTACCTGGAAAAAATCATGTTAAGAACATTAAGCAAGAATTATCAAAATGTACACCAATTATATACTGATCTAGTCAATTATTAAATGCCAATGCACTTCGCACTTTATATTGTAGTCTTTTTTTACCTTTTTTGTCTTACTTTGTTGAAATATGGGGTTTGGCCAGTAAAAGTTGCCTAGATTGTATTGTTAGGAGTCAAAAAAGGATTATAAGGATCATATCCAAAGTTGGTAAATACGAACATACAAAACCTGTTTTGTAAATTAAAAATTGTCAAATTTCATGACCTAGTAGAACTAAAATTTCGGTTGTTATGTATAACGCTCTTCACTCCGCATTACCGGTAAATATTCAAGTGCTTTTCAATTATTACTGATGACCATATGTACAGTTTAGGATGTGTAGGAAAATTTAAAACTAGCTGTGTTCGTACGACTTAAATATTAAAATGTATTAGTGTTTATGGAGTTAAAATCTTTAATAGCCTTCCACGTGAAGTTGTTGAAGCTACAAATATTTGTCAATTCAAATCTATTTTCAAAAAGTTATTGTTTACGAGGTATGAATTTGATAACTGTTAAGAGAAATTATGTCGGCAAAAGCTTAAATCTTATGGTATTTTTGTTAACTGTTGTTGTTTGGTAGTCTATGTTTTAAGAGTTACATGTAATAAGGCGAATATTCACATAAGTTTGTAACTTTCTTTATTCGTCTGTTCTTTCTGTGTCATCAAATGTTCGTAAAATTTACATGTTTCTTGAAACATCGACATGTACATAATTGTTTGCTCAGAAGAATAAAACAGTTTTAAACCCGCTTTACACGATCCGTTTTTGCTGCATGGGCTTGCTCATGGCAGCAAGCTGTATCGTGTAAACACAAAGTTTTTATGATTTTTATGACCCATCCGTCGTCACGCAGCAAGCTCGCGGAAATAGAGTCCGTCCTATTTTTTTCGTGAGCACAGATATGCTAATCAGACCACATGAAAGACATTAACCGATAAGTGTCTCAACTGAATGCCAGGCCAGTTGCTTAAAGCCATTAAAAGTGGGGGGAAAGGAGCTATTTTCAACTGAACCCCGAGGTGAGTTGGGCAGCTTCGCCATTAAAATGTCGTTATGTGATAATCAAGGAATTCGGTGCTGCACTGTGTAAACTCCCTGAATTTCGATGATCGCTTTGCTCGTCAGTTTTTAATTTGAGCATGCCCTGCCATGTAAAGCGGCCTTTATTTTGAGTTTGAAGCTGACTTTGCCGCACTTCAACGAAGAAATAAAAGACATGCATCCCATTAAAAATTGCGCATGAAATAATAGCGACTGGTTTGCAGGATTCGTGCATTAGAACATATGAAGTTGACTCCTATTAGCGGAACAATGTAAGACATTGTAAATCTGACAGGGAGATACACGATGCATATACGTACCCTGTACCTCTAAGAAGCGAGCGGCAGGGTTCGTGCGGAATTTTCTTGAGCAAATTCCAGGAGGTTCCAGGAGATTTTAGAGACAAGTTTTCCAGGAGATTTTATAACTTTTCCAGATTGTTTAGTTTGTAGAAGTGTTCAGGTTTTCGTCAAATAATAAATATATTCGTCTGATTTGACTTCCTTCATTAAACACATCTTCACATATTGGGCAATGCCAAAGTTGGTAGATAGGATATTTTTTTTTTGTTCCTCGCATGAAAACTGGCTAACGACTGGGTGATCTTTAAACATCATGCGAAACACATCTCCCACATGTTCACTGGAATGGAAAGAGTTATGCTTGTCTATTGTTCGAGGTGTCCACAGAATTTCTGACTTAAGCACGTCTTCCTTCAGCGCATAATCTGAAACTGTCACCGAAGAGCTCGGTACAGGTTTAGGGGCCTCATTTGAAGATATGTTTGTAGCAGCAAATGACATCTTACTAGCAGAGAAGTCTCATAATGTATTTTGTGCCGAAGCGCTAGTTTCATTAGTTTTCGAGTTATTAAGTTTTAAAACATAAATGTCATCATAACTCGTAATTGATAACGTCATATGCAAAAAATTAAAATTCCGGAACCGTTCCAAAACAGTTTTATTCGGGCAAGCAGCGAGCCGGAACAACTGTCTGAGACATTAAAATCTATCTGCTGCCACAACCATGAGAGCAGGGACTTCGAACACTTTTTGCTACATCATGTGCATAAGTATTTTTTTAAATTTCAAAAATTCGTAAAAAATACATAAAAATGATCAAATAATCAAAAACAAGTAAGTATTTGTGAAACATACGCAGGCCCCAACCGCCCCCCAAATTCATAGGGGTATAAAGCGATGACGGACAGACGGACGGACGGACAGACGTACGGACACCCCAAACCTATAGGCCCCAATCCGAAGGGTTGGGGCCTAAAAATGATAAAAAATCAAATGTGGCTTACAGAACCACCAAGGGATGTTTTCTGCCAAAAATGAATTCAATCCGAGGAAAAAGAATTTAAGTCCGTAAGCGGGATTTGAACTGACGGCCTCATAATCTGTGCAGCCTTATGAATGTCATGAAGTCTAACGCTCTATGGATCGCGCAACTGAACTTCGTTTGCATAATACAAAGGTACACCTTTTTTTCTTTAAAAATTCGCCAAAAATAGGATTTTTGGAAGAACGAAAAAAAATCACATGGGCATCATCTGTAGATGTGCCCCCAAACATGCATGCATGTTTGGAAAAATCAGCTCGATGGTTTCTGTGGAATCGCTGCGGACAGACGGAGGGACGTACAGACACACCAACAGCTATATATGTCTCCCCTTAGGGGGGAAGACATATAATTCCGGACTTGAAATGTATCACGATCATAATCGACAAGGTAATATTTATCTTTATTATCAGAAGTTCATATGAATGTGTCTACGATCTACCACACTCTGATAAATCGGACAAATGGAAAAATCATCCTATTTTTATATAATTATATCAAAATCTGGATATGCATAAAAATATGTCTACAAACTCTTTTTTTTTTTACTATTCTAGGAGGTTTTGTGACCATTTCCAATTTCCAGGAGATTCCCAGGTTTTCCAGGAGGCGCACGAACCCCGGAGAGGTTCGGCGGACCGCTCTGATAAGGAAATATATCAAGTAGAAGAGTGGTAATGGGCTAGGGTCTCGGACTAAAGAGCTGACTTATAGTCCTGAATGACCCACAGCCACCCCGGCTAGAGAGGGTCACCTGGGACTACTCTCTCGTAGCTAACTTAGAGCTAGCTCCAAGAAGCGGTGCGCTAAAATGTTTCCATATACGATGCTATACAAGTCAGAGCTACTCGGAGTTACCAGTAACCTAGGACCGTTCGCCACTTTTCAATGGTTTTTGCGCAATAACTCTCATGTTTTAAACGCGATCAGGATATGCTTTTGTATGTAGCAAATACAGAATTTTACACAAGTTTTCTGTTAAGCGCGAAGTAAAATGTCATGATTTACGAAAATGCCAGGCCTATGTATTTTTTTTCGGGCAGGATATTCCATCTATAACTCGCCACTTTCTTCTATCATCCCGAAATAGAAATTTTAAGTGCAAACTGTAAGACTCAACTCGCTTTTCAAAATGACTGCTAAGATCTATAAGGATTACATATGAGCACAAACCTGACTTCATATGTGTATACTGACCGCTTACTTATAGTAGCTCAGTATTTTGCATTCGAGAACCAGTGGCAGTTGCCGGGAGGTTCGACAAAAAAATATCATTTCCAGGATAATTGTTGTTTTCGGGAGGTGGCGACGGTACAGGTACAGGCGGATAAGCCAATTTGCACTTTCAGATTTTTCCGGTGGAGGTGTTGTTTCGACTGAAAATGTTGGGGGATAAATTAAAAGAAATGATAAGGAAAAACATCAAAATTCTAATTTTCTTTCAACATGCATACTTTCGAATTTATAAAGCCATCATATGATCGTTTAAAAACTATTTTACATATTATTCAGTCCCTTTAATAACCAACATGTGAATATGTTTCTGGCAAAATGGAATTTTGTTGATTTTTGCCGTTTTTTGTCAACCATTTCTTTATATTCTTATCCCACCTGAATTGAGCCGAAACGCAAAAAACACTTCGGCAAAAGTCAAAAGTGCGAATTGGCTTATTGGACCTAGGTTACTGGTAATAAGTCAATTCGCACTTTCAGATTTTTCCGGTGGAGGTGTTGTTACGACTGAAAATGTTGGGGGTTAAATTATAAAGAAATGATAAGGGAAAAACATCAAAATTCTAATTTTCTTTCAACATGCACACTTTCGAATTTATAAAGCCATCATTTGATCTTTTAAAAACTATTTTACATATTATTCAGTCCCTTTAATAACCAGCATGTGACTATATTTCTGGCAAAATAGAATTTTGTTGATTTTCGCCGTTTTTTTCCTATCATTTCTTTATAACCTTATCCCACCTGAATTGAGCCGAAACGCAAAAACTTTTCGGCAAAAGTGAAAAGTGCGAATTGGCTTATTGGACCTAGGGTACCCTCCTCTCATTCGGAAATCTGAGCAATAAAACGCCCATCTAACGGTTTTTTACAATATGCACTTATCAACACTTAAATGTTCATAAAAACATTTTACCTAATAAATTCCTTTAAATCTTACTCCCTTTTCTGTTTAGAGTCCTTTACTTTTCGTACCAGTGGGGGGTTTTACAGCACTTTCGTTTTCGGTTTCTGCAGGTGGTTGTGTGTGCCCATGTGTTTCTGATGGAACTCTCGTTTTATAACTGTTTTGATATTTTGATTTAGTATTACGTATAATTATACGTAATTCTTGTAACCCACTTTATAGAATTAAATCTCTAAGCGATCACAAACATAGATAGATGAAAATGTATAAATATAGAAATTCGATAAAAGATTATAAAGAATACTTACAAATGCATAAAACAATAACTAACAACTGCTAATATGTTTTAACGTTTTAACGTATTCTAAAACATAAAACAGAAGTAGAACTTCCAATATGAATCGGGAGATCGTTCTACCGCTTCGGCGCAAACACTTCGAATGATTTGTCTCCTATTTCAGAACTTGTTCTTGGAGTGACTAGATGTAAATGACTAGAGGACCTAAGGGTACGATCTGGTTGATAAGGAACTAAAAAATCAGCTAAATATGCGGGCAATTTCCTGTTGAACATTTAAAACAAAGTACTGAAATTTTAAAAATAATTCTTGCCTCAATTGACAGTCAATGAAAGTACTTAAGTAAATGGTTACATGGCACCCCTATCTACTTTTACAATGAGCCTGGCTGCAGAATTTTGAAAAATCTGTAGCTTCCTTATTAGGGCTTGATTAACATCATATAAGACACCATTTCCGTATTCTAATTGTGATATAACCACTGCCTGAACGAGAGAACGCACAATATCAACATCCATATACTTTCTCATTTTGGAAATAGAAAGAAGATCAGACTTAGCAATTTGGAATTTTCTTACAATAAACTGTTCCATCGACAAAGATTGATCAAATATGATACCAAGGTTCTTAACAGTTGATACACTGAAAATATTTTGATCACTGACTTGCAAATGTATGTTAGACAGTTTAGACCTAAAATACTTTGTTCAAACCAAATAACCTCAGTTTTATCATCATTAAGCTTTAAATGATTAAAAGTCATCCACGTCATAAATACACGCTTCTAGTAAACTATATCCATTGCGAGAGTCATTAACATTAAAAGATACAAATAACTGAGTATCGTCAGCATAAAAATGGCAAGATCAACCTTGTTTTGGCATGATGTCACCAACAGTGGTCATATACAGGGTGAAGAGCAGTGGTCCTAGGACACTCCCTTGAGGTAGTTTAGTGGCAAGGGGTGTCGGATTGGAGAAAACTCCATCAATCAATACATTTTAGGAACGACTGGTTAGGTATGACTCTATCCATTACAGTGTTGTACCAGAGACTACGCAACGTGTGGATAGGCCAGACAGCAGCTTTGCGTGGTTTATGTTAACGAACGCTGAACTAAGGTTCAAAAGGACTAATGCGCATAGTTTCTCCTTTTGTGGAGCTGCGTTGATAACATTTTGAGCACGCAAGAGCGCCGTTTCGGTAGAATGATATTTTTGGTACGCTGACTGGAACTTTCTAGCAAGGTTGTGTAGCCCAATGTGATGATTGATTCTATTAGCGGTGATTTTTTTCAACCAGCTTAGTCACAAAAGCAATGTTTGAAACAGGCCTATAATTTTTTAAGTTATTTTTGTCCAGATTAGTCTTTTGGGTTAATGGTTTTACAATGGCCTCTTTCAAAGCTTTGGATACTTTTCCGGTTTTAAGGGAAATGTTCACGATTTAAGTAAGTGGTTGAATTAAGCTCGATTTACATTGCTTTTGTAGACTAGTAGGTAAAGGATCGAGTTCTGATGTCGAAGAAGACGACGCGAGAATGGCGCGCCCAATCCCTTCCTTAGAGGCGTCACTGAACTTGTGCAAAGAAGCAGATTCTTAACATAGTATTTCTTGAATTTCGGAAACAACATCTTGACCTATTTCACATTGGCATTGGCATTGATTTTTACAATTTTGTTAATTAAATATTCTGAAAACGTGGCTGATAGGGCAGAGGGAGGCTCAACATCTGGAAGAACAGTATTCGGTTTCCATGTCGAGATACTTTTTGTAGAGTGAATTAACTGCTTTATATCATCTTTTGTTTTACACACAGAGTTCTTTACTGATTGGGTTTTTGCGACATTGACGAGCAAATCTACGTAGCAAAATTTGCTCTCTAATCGACACCTAACTACTTTTGCCGTCTTGATATGATCATTGAACCACTTTTGATTACGCCTGATAGTTACGTTTTTAGTTTTTGGTGGTACATGTTTATCAAACAGTTTGCCTAAGGTATCATTATATGTATTAACAGTGCTTTCAATATCACCGCCCTAAAGAAATCTGGAGCTTCGATTTAAGGTCCTTTTTGAATTGTTCAATGTTCACGTCTTTGATTCTTCTATTTGTGACTGTTTTGCGGACTACCTTGGCTTCGACATGTTTAGGAATAGTTCAACTAAAAAGTGGTATCGAAAGGTTTTTGGAATGCAAGCCCAGTCGTTGCTATAAACAGCTGACTTCCGATGAAATCTATCTGATATGTATAAAAACAGAGTGGATGGATATTTTAAAAAGTAGTTCCGCTCTTTTATGAGCATTATTTTCGCGGTATCTGCAGGGCTCTGCAGAGTAAAAAGGTGATTGTCTGATTGATTGATTTATCCCGGCATCTCGTTTAGACACAAATTGTCCCGCCAGGGGGTGTCCCTGCGACAAGACAACACTTTGGTAAAAAAACACTCAATGCCATCACTGGTCGCGCCACATTCTCTCGCATATCGTAATGCGGACCTTTCTATCAAGAATGACCCTGATGCGCCCCTATGGGTTTGAATGGAGACTTCAGCTTGTGCATCCAGCCCCCATTTCTCCAGTAGTTTGATGGTCTTCCGCTTGAATTATCTCAATATAAACCACATCACCTTCCTCATTCCGCTGTCTATCTCTCAGCCTTTTTGTCTACAATTCTTGTGCGAATATTTTCTCCCTATCCGGCCTTGTAACGAAACAATCGCTTTAGTTGTTGCCTCGATGTCATCTTCTTCAGAGACCTCTTTTTTGCCGACTAGCCAGAATGACTTCCCTGAAATTCCCACCCTCCCCATTCTACAACTGAGTGCTCCAAGGTTCCCCCCTTACTGATCCACAGCAAAAGCACTGACATGCCCCTCCAAATGTTTCTTCTTGTTTGATGTATCTATGTCCTCTATCTGCAGGCGAGTTGGACTATTGGCCCCTACGACTCATCCATTCATGACATGCTTTGGCTCACTCCTCTCTCCCCTTAAGTAGACCCAGTTACTCTTTCCGATTCCTAACAGTTTTAGCTCTTATTCTATCGTTCACGTAGCGCCTTCATTCTTTCATACTTCTGGTGCGTAGCCGACAATCCTTCTGACTCTTCGTACAATCTGCTCTCGAAGCTCGCCCAGTCTGTATCGTCGTTTATCTTCCATTTCAATATCCAGGCTTTTTCACCTCGATCCCCTTTCCCTCTAGCACCTCCCTGCATGCCCCGTGATAGACAATTCTCGTGTGTCACATCCGACCTAAGCTCCAAAGCGATAAGACCCGAGTCCATATTTATTTTTACCTTATCGTATAAATTTGCAGAGCTCACAACTTCCTGTTCCCTTCCATGAAAACCCCTTTGTTACTGGTCCTTGTGATCCTAATCACTAGCCGAGTCTGTGTAAAAGCAAAAATTTAGAATTGCATCTCCTGAATCGCCTATCTTATCTCTTTCACTTTCGTTTGAATGTTACCACATGCGTTAAACAATCCGCAATTTACACTCATCTTGCCACTTTTCACCGTCCCTTCCCTCCACAGGCTGGTGACGCTCGCCGCCCTCTTGATCTGTTTGCCCCTCCAAACCCCTATTATTCATCGACTTCCCACCCTTTTCCATACTTTCTATCCTCCCAACTCCCCCTTCTCATGCCCTTAACATTCATTCTTATTGTTATGCACCCAAACCCCCGCGATAAAATATCTTTCCCTCCTCCGACAAGTGCAACTCATCCCCTAAATATATATCCCATCTTCCCGCCAGAAACTCCTCGAACTTCACCAACCGTCACTCTCGCAATTTTATGTAATGTCCCACCCTCTCATTCACCCCTCCGCACAATATCCAGTTCCCTACCACTGAACCCACCACCATCCTTAGTACTCTGAAACACCCCCCCACACCAAGGCGCACCTCCTTTCAACAGTCCACTCAACCCATTCTTTTTGCCATCAAATTTTCTATTACCCCTTCACCAATTTCTCCTGTATTGCTCTTGAAGCCAAATCTCTCCCCTTTCGTGTCGTTCCCCAAGTCATTCGTCCCAAACATTAAGGAAATCCCCTCAACTCTATTTAGTGGCAATCCCCTCCTTGAATTCCTCCCTTAAACCCCTGGCCGACAGTGCTCTGCGCATTAGCTAAACTAAATGTCATTCCCCTAAGCCTTTTAACTACCACTGCTGCCTTAGTCTACCCTTCTAACCTTTCCCCCATCCCTGACCATTGAGTCCCTTAAGACCAATAACACCGGTGGACCATTCTGACTTAGGTGAGATATAAGATATAACGGAAAAGTATCATCTGAAAGAGAGAGATAGTGTTATCGCGGGAACGGAGGTCTATGCACAGTTGATCAAATGTTGTCATCTTACAATTCTCACAAATCCGAGCTATCAATCTCACAAGAATTATTTTTGCATGGAAATGGAATTGTCGTTTTAGAGAAAATTAACTCTAAATATCTGCCAGGTGTGATTTCATCAATTCCTTCGAAAAGTCTTTAGTTGGGTCATGATTTGACATGTAGTTAATATCAGTGATTTACCTTTTCATATAATTTTATATTTTCCTCTATGTTAACACAGTATACCTCCCAATGCTTAATAATTATCTCAATGACTATTATTAAAATTGCTGGATCCTTTTAAAAACACAATTATCAAAAGCAAAATTACACTGTAATTTGTCCAGTTCAGCTTTTTTCTCTCATCACAGGCATTTTCTACGTCCGGTGGTAAGCCTTCCACTTTTTTGTATCTTTTAAACAAAACTACCTGTTCCGTCACTTTGTTGGTGGTGTCTTTAAATTTGATATACAGGTCTTTTATTTTTAGTTTTTCTAGAGCTAGTACCGACTTGAAGGCTCCACCTACTTCTACATACAATTCTTTTGCTGACTTCATATTATCAATTAGATTTTGGTTCTTCTTCGTTGGATTTAGATCAATATTGGCCAGTACTAAGAAATTGTGCGAAACTATTTCAAAGCATATGTAAGACCGGTTACTCGTAGCCTTTGTCTTTACTCCATCTTGAACTATTATGTGGTCAATCTGATTTAGGTTTTTCCCATCAGGAAACATTCAAGTTGCTCTCCTTTTTATGTTATACTAAAAGTTTCTGTTCGTCACATCAATATTATTAATACAGGAGAATTACAAGAGGTTAGAGCCCTTTTCATATGTGACACCCAATGCAAAGCTTCCCATAACGTTTCCTTAGTTGTAGTCCCAGTTTTGCACTGAAGTCGCCTAGGTTCATATATTCTTCATTATTTGTCATCAAGTTTTGTTTGCGGTAAATCGTAGAATTCGTTATGGTCTGTATCACTGTATGTAGAATTCGGAGCATATGTTTGAAATGCTGTGATCTTCCCATTTTGTATCTCCATTGTTATGCTAACTAGTCTTGGTGAGATTATTTCAAATGATATTATGTTTTTAGTGTATTCGTTCTTTAATATGATGGCTACTCCTGGTCGTTTGAACCTGGTTGATGCACCATTTCTGGCATGTTTGGTGTTCAACGTGTTTCTAACACTTCAAGTAGTTTAATGTCTAGTCTTCACATCTCTCCAAATAGTTGTTGTAATTTTCCTTCTTCATTTAGTGTTCGCACATTCCAGATTGCTAAACCTTCATAAACCAGGAAGATTCTTAGCACTTTCTCCCTTTCTCTCTCTCTCTCTCTCTCTCTCTCTCTCTCTCTCTCTCTCTCTCTCTCTCTCTCTCTCTCTCTCTCTCTCGCTCTCTCGAGTGCCCAAGACAGAGAGCAGAGCTTTTGTTTTTGTAGCAAGTTTATCTGGAGAGCGTTTTTGCTGTATACTTGGGCACTCGCAGAATCATTACAACAGAGCGTGTCTAGGGAGCGTGAAGTCTCACAGGTACGCCCACACTGACGGTACGCTGCTCTGCCGTAGTTGTTCTACATACTCTCCGTCAATACCATTGATTCAAACAATGAATTATTCCGCCACTGCTGAGAAGTACTCCGCCCCTTGCCAGGGTTTATCCTGCCAGGCAAATCAGTTTACTAGGGCTTAGCAAGATAGTTCCGTATCCTTCTTGGAACCATTTAGTGAGCAGCAGATGGGCCAGTTCAGGTTAGATCCACCCTAGATGAGCGTGTTGACCAGAAGTTTCTATTATGTAGAAAGCAATGCAAAATTTTGTGTCCTAAGTTTTGTCCTAATAGAGAAATACCCACATTATACAAGTTTGTCTGGGGACATTTTTAAAATGCACTGTGGCTAGAAATAAAACAAAACTATTCATCTAGAGATACGAAATAAAACTTGCTCATATTTTTAAAATGAATCAATATGTGCATCATTACTAATACATATCTCTATATATTAAGCAAGCTTAAAAACATTCAATACAATGTGATAGATCGTAGCAAGACGGCTTAAGTTACTTGATATCTAGAATGATATGAGCGGGGATATGTTTTTGTTTTTACAGATGTGACACATTATCAATTGACACCACAAATCCATTTCTCCAAGAATGCTCTATCGTTGCATTTTTAATATCTACCGCAGACTCAGAGAAAATTTCTAAATGAATAAGAAATATCTCGAAGGGGGCCATTGACTCAGTGCATGCACAACATGTTCGCTATGCAACATTTTATTCCCCTGTCAAAAGTTATTCAGTAAAGTGTATCTTCATGTTATTTATTGACATTGCAAATTTATTTACTTAATTATTTTTATAAAGAAATTTATCTAATTCAAAATTTTATTTAGATTTCTAACTATTGAGTTACCGAACCCCCAAAATCATTAGGCATATATCAAACTTCAGTTTAGTAAAGAGGTCTTATTTAATGAATTGGAATATCACAACGTTCTTGGTCTTAGAATAACAGATAACCTTATTTAACATCTTTGATTGCTTAGAAAACCCACTAATTATTGAATAATTGTGGAAATGGTACCCCACATCGATGGTGATCTGGCTTGCAGTGATTTTGTGACTTTTGCAAAAACAAATTAAAACACTCACACTGCCTTAAACTACAGGCGAAGATTTCTCAGCAACTGATCGAGAACAGTGTGGCAGAATGCAAGTCCTTTGTATTTTAAGAATTCAAAGCTTTCCCTGATTTTGTGTGTTTGCTATATGGTCCTTCATTATTGGATTTAATTGCGAGTTTTGGTTTTTCTTTCATTGAATTCACCTAGCTGGTTTACCGACCGGGCGGTTTTTGCACATGGCGTATTACATGTATATATGGCGCGTGGCAAATGGTCATATGTATATGCACCCTTGCACAGGAAATATATATATATTGAAGTTGTGCAACGCTGTGTTATTTTTCAAATCGGCCAAAAATTACTAAAATGGAGATTTGTCAAAAATTGTAATTTTTTTAGATAACTGCACTGTAAGACTTGGGTGCTTTCCACGTTCCACGAAACTATTAACCCTGGGCATATGCTACCTTACACAGTGAAAATATATACTGAAGTTGTGCAACGTCATGTTATTTTTTAAATCGGCCAAAAATTGCCAAAATGGCGAATTGTCAAAAATTATAAAACTGCAATGTAAGACTTGGGTGTTTTCCACGCGAGATCTCCGAAACTATTAGTCCTAGGCAAATGCTACCTTGCACAGTAGTGAAAATATATATATTGAGGTTGTTTTCTAAATCGGCCAAAAATTGCCAAAATGGCGACTTGTGAAAAATTGTGGTTTCTTTGAGATAACTGTAATGTAGGACTAGTATTTGTTGAGTTTCCTTTGTGAGACTAAAAGATATCTCAGTACTCTTCTGTATCGCTTCAAGTAATGTTTTTTCCTTCCAATCATTGCTATCCGTTGCTGTTTCCTTTATTCCAGTGATTGTTATCGTTTAGTCAATCACTGTGTTCGGTTGGGGTCTGCGCCCTCGACGATGGCTGGTTTGGTGTAATATTTACTTCTATTCTTGCTGAAAAGCTTGTAAATGTTCTGTCAAATAGGTTCAATATTGATGAGTTATTCTATACTGTTTTTGATAATGATTTGTGATGGCGCGTCCGTGTTAGTGATGGCATGTTCGTGTCAGTTATGACATATCCGTGTCAGTGATGGCATGTCCGTGTCAGATTCTGTATTAGCAGTGTACTTGACTTTGGCAGATGTTGAAATAAAGTGAGGTCTGAAACTTCATTCTTTTCATAGATAGAGTTTTAGGTCCACTCTGGAGGCCAGCCTGCCACGAACCAGCCACTTAGCCAAGGGATGGCGGTATTTGGACCCCCTCCTTCACACGAGCGTGTTCGGGACAGTTTTTGGACGCATGCTCGTGAGCTAATAAAACTTCCCTCCAATCGCTCGTTTGGACTGTTTTACAAGCTTTCTTCACACGCTCTCATTGCTGGCGCTTCCTAATGACCCTCCCCTCTCTTGGCTTTGGGTTTGGGAGTCTTCACTCTATTTTTTAAGCTGATGAAGTGCAATAGAAGCACGAGGCGCCTTTAGACCGCATTGGTTTTAGACTGATGCAAATTGCGGTGTGTTCGTTTTCTTATCTTGACCGTGGCTCAGAAGGCTAAGGTCACCGAGGTACCTCTGTTGTAATGCAATGTAGGCCCAAAGGGTCGAAAAGGAGCTCGGAACCGGTCTCTAACCGTTTTTGAGATAATTTTACCTATTGTTAACAGTACACGTAGCCACGTGACCTTTGAACTTTTGAACCCTCATGTATTCAAACTGGGATTTGAGCACTTTTTATGGCCACTTTTCGTAATAAATTGACTCTTTGAAAAATATGTTTACCTCAATTTGACCTTGATCTATGAAATCAAGGCACAAGAACATATGCGGTATCGCCAAAACCTGATGATTGTCTATAACTGTGCCAAAAATAAAGCTCCGCTGACCCAGATTCTAGAAGGAGTTTTCTGGAAACCTTTTTGTGGAAAAATTAACTTTGACCCTAATTAGATCTTGACCTTGAGGTAAAAAATGCGGATATACCGAGACCTTGTCATCCTCTACACGTGTGCCAAATTTTATCTCCTCTGTCAAAAACTGTAGGAGGAGTTTTCTTGAAATCATATAAACGGTAAAAAGAGAAGAAAAAAAGAGTAGAAATATCCAGAAAACTTATACCCAGTTGCAAACTCCTCTTCTCGCCATCCATAGTTCTATTGCTCGATATCTGTCTGAATATGATGCTTGCATTGGCCGTTATTTTGAGCTCTACGACGCGTAATTAAGAGAGGTATTTAGCATTAAAATTTACCTAACATTTCTTTTGCCAACCAGTCGGCTGTTATGGCTACATAATAGAGTGAAAGCCGACAAAAAGTCTCTAATGGCGGGGTGTCCCTAATTTTGAGGTTCTCTTAATCTGAGTTCTATCTAAACTTTTTTTACAGAAATTTCAAAATAATAACGCAATATTTACACTATTTCAGGAAATTGAAATCCAGTTATTCCAAATCGATTTTAAAGAAACTTTGCATGTATTTGCTCACTCTCTTCTGTCAATAGGGATAAGTCGTATAAAGTTTCTCTCTTTTGTGATAAGCCCTATTGTCTTAACATTCACTGTGTTCAATGTAAGTACTCCATACGCACAGATAACAATAGAGAAAACTAAAAATGTGTCCTAGAGGAACAGGAATGACCCGCTCTAAGCGAAATGTTAAATGAAGAATTCATGAGACGGTAGTTATGACCCGCCCTACGGTAGTCGGATTGTCATATAGTTTTTGCCCTGCCCGTCCGTCCATCCATCCGTCCGTTCCTTCTTCCGTCCTACCGTCCGTTCGTCCTGCGTAACGCTTTGGGTGCTCAAGTTTCTGTAATGAACTCGTCCTAGGGTTTTAGACCTGGCAATCTGAAACCTGTATGGAATCAATATACATGGCATGAAGATTTGCACCTCCCCATTTGTCTGACTACGTCCGTCAGTCTGTCCCTGAGATGATTCGGAACTTAGCATATTTTTAGTACATTGATAGGTAACTTTTGTTTTGTTTTGTGTAATGAACTCGTCCAAGGGTTTTTGACATAGCAGCCTGAAACCTATGCGCAATGAATATATGTTGTATAAAGGTGTGCACCTCCCCTTTTGACCGACGTTCGTCCGTCCGTTTGTCCGTTACGACTACCGTCGGGCGGGTCATAAAACAAACATTACCAAGTAAGGCTGTGGTCCGAGACCCGGGACGAACCAAGCTGAATTTCGGCCGTCTCGCTCCGGGCTGGACCGGGCTTTTTCATGATACATTTATATTTGTACTTGTTAGATATCATTCAATTTTACTCATTGAAAATATATCGTTGGTCATACCCCATTTTGTATGGATTTCAATTTATATAATACAGAAACTACTCATTCTGATAAAAACTTTGTGTGATTTGATTTTCGAACTTCAAACATTTTAATAGTATAAAGTAATTATTGTTACTTAAGTTTTTTATGCTGCAGAATTTATTTCAATATTGATTGATATGTTTTTATGGGATGTAGTTATTTAGTTTTGAGCACATTTGAATAAATAGTACACAGGACACCGCACAGTATTCACTTACATGAGTATATATAAGTGAATACCTCACATACAAACATGCACACACACATGTAGCAGAGTTACGAAAAGGCTGTCGTTTAATCCAAAACGAGTGGGTTGATGCCTTATTCATGCGAAACGAAATTAGAGCGTTCACCTCGTGTACATTTCAATAGCAGTCTCTCATATTGTGACATCAACACCCTGCGTACCACGGAACAAAAGCTTTTGAGGTGGTTGCTTTTGTATTGCTCGGTATCCTTTGAGTATTTTAAAAAATTGACTAATGTATAAATAAAAACAGAATAGTCAACGTGTACACATAATTGTAAGAATACATTTATGCGTTCAAAATTCATTCTTTCTTTTATAAAACAGTAATTCGAAATTCAATAATTTACTTGAATTACTTTTTTAAAACTTCTGTGCATAAATGAAGTTTACAAGATGTAAAAAAACGCCTGCATCCCCAGTTTATTTTCAAATCTTTGGGGGTCTCGGTGGCCTAGTGGTCTAAAGCACCGGCCAACAAAGCAAGGCATGATCTCTAGGACGTGAGTTCGAATCCCCTCACGCCCAGGTAACATGCTGAACATGCTGACCCCAAGGGATTTGGATCGACCGACTATATATGTTCATATGCATTGGGATCAAATACTGTAAAAGACTGGCAGCCCAAAGAATCCCAAGTGAGAATCAAGTATGCGCCGTCTGCTTAGTTAGGGTAACTTGCATGTGGACTGTATACCCAGATCGATAATCTGTACAAAGCGCATATAATAATAATAACCAAATTCGTTCTTAGTGGATCTTAGTCGGTAACATTGTATAAATTCAACCTTCGGGTTGCAAATATAAGAAGACTAATCTATTAATTTATTAATAAAAAATTTCATTTAAATATGACAATTTTTATCAGTTCTTTAAAATATGAGGTGAATTAAATTAAAATAGCATTTTGTTAAGGTTATATTTCAATATCAAATATCACAACTCGCTGTTTTTTTTAATTTAAAGCATTATTTTGTTTTTCTTTTGACACAAGTTATACAGTACTAGTTTTTGTTTAAATATTGTTGGTCCGTATTGAATATTGGTTAGTTCAACATTTATAATACCTTTTGTAGCATATCGTTTTGATAGAAAAGAACAGTCAATGCCTTATTTCTTCTCGCTTGTCATGTCACGTGACAAGCAGATTCCCGGGAGATAGACAGCATAGCATCAAGACTTCACTTGGCACATAGCTTTCCAGCTGAACGCTTTTCTGTTGTTTTGTGTGTGTGTGCGTTTTTCTCTTATCAGTTATTTTCTGTTTTTCCTGGATAATTAATTAATTTTTAAAAAATGTCTTTGCCGGAGAATTGTTGTCCCAACCGCAGAACGATGAAGCAACTGATGGCCTTTCAGGGGGTACGTCCCAGATACTTTTGGACACTGTGCTTGCTATGCAAGCCACATTGCATAAGCTCACGGAGCAAAACAAGCGCAAGGCGCACGAAATGTCCGACGCGGATGAGAGCGATGATGATCGCGAAACCAAGGCACAGAAGCCTTCAGACCCAGCATTGACGGCGCTGATGACGTCACAAAGCTCCTGCCGGCTACTACGTCGCAGAAGGTGTTTTCGTCGGGTGACGAAGATGACATGGTGCAAAATATCGCGCGGGAATTGGAGGATCAAAAGACTGAGCCCCCAGTCACGGACGCGCTGGCGTCAATTGTCAACAAGCGCTTCGCCAGTAAGCTTGCCCTTGATAAATTAAAGGAGCGCAAGGACGCTTATTTAATCCCCAAAAATTGTGTATGGCTGAAAGTGCCTGGATGCAACAATGAAATTGCAGTACAGATGGAACCCTACCAAAAGAGCCGTGAATATGCCCTTACCCACATTATTTCGGATTTGTCAAAAGTGGGGGTTGTGCCTACGCAGCTTACACAGACTTTTGCATCGCCGTTTGAAAAGGCTCTTCCTACTGCGCAGGTTGTGCGTCAACTGACGGATGGCATAGCGATTCTTGGCACTGCATTTGCTGGTCTGTCACAACATCGATGTGATTTGGCTGTCTGCGCTTTATCGAGCGACCTACGTCAATTGTCGGAGCTGGCTCCTACGCCCGATTTTCTGTTTGACGAGCCCACTGAATTAACCCGAAAAACCAAAGAACTGCGTGAATTGCAACGTTTGGGAGGCCCGCTCCATCTTCTACACGCTATCACCCCGAGAATTATAAAAACGCCTCCGCAGCAATATCAGGGGCGCGACAAGAACAAGCATTTCCGCAGTCACAGCCAGAAAAAGCCTGCAAAGAAGCAGTAGTCGCTGAGGTAGGTCAGCCTAGAAATATTTTTTATATTGATAAGATTCCAAAGCCTCCTTTTGAGACAGTCGTGCAAAGCATTTTACAAAATGCAAAGCAACACACAGGCAGATTCCTTTCGCGGAGGCTGTATCAGCCATTATATACTTTATATATATTTATTATGCTTTATAGATATTTATTTACAAATGGTCCGTGGTTACCATATCGAGTTTGATAGTGAGCCTCACCAAAATCGAATCCCTTCTGAAATTATGTTGTCTCAGGCGGAAGTTTCTTCTATAGACAATGAAATTCAACAGTTGTTAGCAAAAGGTGTCATTGTTTCATGTGAAAATTCTAAGTTACTAAAACCAGTGCTTTCTGCCTTGCGGAAAAGAATGCATCAATCCTCGGGGTTTTCTTATCAATTCATTTCTCATGACTTATCAAAGAAGCATGTTTAACACTGCTCAGCTGTCGACGATCATCAATCCGGGACGTTTGTCGGGTGCTTGGCATGTTAATTGCTGCGTTACCGGGTGTGAAATATGGACGGCTCCACACGCGGCACTTGGAATGTTCTCAAATATCGGCACTGAAATGTGCACGGGGAAACTTTGACAGTGAAATATTTATTCCGGAGGCAGGTCGCGCCGATCTCAGGTGGTTGGTGGATCACATACCTTTTGCATATAGCAATCTTGCCCACCCTAAACTATCAATTACCGTAAACACGGACTCATCCTTGGCAGGATGGGGAGCTTTCTGTGTTGAAAGGGATTCTACTGACGGAGGACAATGGGGTCTAGGCGAAAAAGAACTACATATTAATGCCCTAGAGTTAAAAGCTGCATTTTTTTTTGTTTAAAGGCGTTAATTGGGGATATCACTAACTGTGGTGTCACTCTCATGATGGATAACAATACTGCGGTCGCCTACGTCAGGGAAAACGGTGGATCCCGATCTACCATTTGCAGTCAATTAGCGTTAGACCTTTGGGCATTCCATTTAACTGCTACTTATATTGAAGGGGTGGCAAACACTGAAGCCGACAGGGCTAGCAGGGTGTTTAGGGAGGAGATGGAATATCAATTGGAAACAGTTGGAAACCGGACCCTGAGTGCTCATGGGTTGACAGTTTAAGCACGATTGACTGGGGCTCATACAATCTATATGCTTTTAGTGTCATTAACAAGGTGCTGAAAAAGATCATCGCTGACAAGGCTACTGGGGTAGTTGTTGTGCCCAAATGGATGACACAACAATTTTGGCCTACGGCCATGAACTATGTATTAAACCTGCCTTTATTATCCCCAGGGGCCAGCTCATATTATCGGATCCATTCGTCACAAAGCTCCTGCCGGCTACTACGTCGCAGAAGGTGTTTTCGTCGGGTGAC
Source organism: Protula sp. h YS-2021 (assembly GCA_949752745.1). Taxonomy (NCBI): domain Eukaryota; kingdom Metazoa; phylum Annelida; class Polychaeta; order Sabellida; family Serpulidae; genus Protula; species Protula sp. h YS-2021. Next base: position 55,838,075 of record OX457029.1, on the reverse strand, counting down.
GAAGATGACATTGTGCAAAATATCGCGCGGGAATTGGAGGATCAAAAGACTGAGCCCAGATGGAACCCTACCAAAAGAGCCGTGAATATGCCCTTACCCACATTATTTCGGATTTGTCAAAAGTGGGGGTTGTGCCTACGCAGCTTACACAGACTTTTGCATCGCCGTTTGAAAAGGCTCTTCCTACTGCGCAGGTTGTGCGTCAACTGACGGATGGCATAGCGATTCTTGGCACTGCATTTGCTGGTCTGTCACAACATCGATGTGATTTGGCTGTCTGCGCTTTATCGAGCGACCTACGTCAATTGTCGGAGCTGGCTCCTACGCCCGATTTTCTGTTTGACGAGCCCACTGAATTAACCCGAAAAACCAAAGAACTGCGTGAATTACAACGTTTGGGAGGCCCGCTCCATCTTCTACACGCTATCACCCCGAGAATTATAAAAACGCCTCCGCAGCAATATCAGGGGCGCGACAAGAACAAGCATTTCCGCAGTCACAGCCAGAAAAAGCCTGCAAAGAAGCAGTAGTCGCTGAGGTAGGTCAGCCTAGAAATATTTTTTATATTGATAAGATTCCAAAGCCTCCTTTTGAGACAGTCGTGCAAAACATTTTACAAAATGCAAAGCAACACACAGGCAGATTCCTTTCGCGGAGGCTGTATCAGCCATTATATACTTTATATATATTTATTATGCTTTATAGATATTTATTTACAAATGGTCCGTGGTTACCATATCGAGTTTGATAGTGAGCCTCACCAAAATCGAATCCCTTCTGAAATTATGTTGTCTCAGGCGGAAGTTTCTTCTATAGACAATGAAATTCAACAGTTGTTAGCAAAAGGTGTCATTGTTTCATGTGAAAATTCTAAGTTACTAAAACCAGTGCTTTCTGCCTTGCGGAAAAGAATGCATCAATCCTCGGGGTTTTCTTATCAATTCATTTCTCATGACTTATCAAAGAAGCATGTTTAACACTGCTCAGCTGTCGACGATCATCAATCCGGGACGTTTGTCGGGTGCTTGGCATGTTAATTGCTGCGTTACCGGGTGTGAAATATGGACGGCTCCACACGCGGCACTTGGAATGTTCTCAAATATCGGCACTGAAATGTGCACGGGGAAACTTTGACAGTGAAATATTTATTCCGGAGGCAGGTCGCGCCGATCTCAGGTGGTTGGTGGATCACATACCTTTTGCATATAGCAATCTTGCCCACCCTAAACTATCAATTACCGTAAACACGGACTCATCCTTGGCAGGATGGGGAGCTTTCTGTGTTGAAAGGGATTCTACTGACGGAGGAGAATGGGGTCTAGGCGAAAAAGAACTACATATTAATGCCCTAGAGTTAAAAGCTGCATTTTTTTTGTTTAAAGGCGTTAATTGGGGATATCACTAACTGTGGTGTCACTCTCATGATGGATAACAATACTGCGGTCGCCTACGTCAGGGAAAACGGTGGATCCCGATCTACCATTTGCAGTCAATTAGCGTTAGACCTTTGGGCATTCCATTTAACTGCTACTTATATTGAAGGGGTGGCAAACACTGAAGCCGACAGGGCTAGCAGGGTGTTTAGGGAGGAGATGGAATATCAATTGGAAACAGTTGGAAACCGGACCCTGAGTGCTCATGGGTTGACAGTTTAAGCACGATTGACTGGGGCTCATACAATCTATATGCTTTTAGTGTCATTAACAAGGTGCTGAAAAAGATCATCGCTGACAAGGCTACTGGGGTAGTTGTTGTGCCCAAATGGATGACACAACAATTTTGGCCTACGGCCATGAACTATGTATTAAACCTGCCTTTATTATCCCCAGGGGCCAGCTCATATTATCGGATCCATTCGTCACAAAGCTCCTGCCGGCTACTACGTCGCAGAAGGTGTTTTCGTCGGGTGACGAAGATGACATTGTGCAAAATATCGCGCGGGAATTGGAGGATCAAAAGACTGAGCCCAGATGGAACCCTACCAAAAGAGCCGTGAATATGCCCTTACCCACATTATTTCGGATTTGTCAAAAGTGGGGGTTGTGCCTACGCAGCTTACACAGACTTTTGCATCGCCGTTTGAAAAGGCTCTTCCTACTGCGCAGGTTGTGCGTCAACTGACGGATGGCATAGCGATTCTTGGCACTGCATTTGCTGGTCTGTCACAACATCGATGTGATTTGGCTGTCTGCGCTTTATCGAGCGACCTACGTCAATTGTCGGAGCTGGCTCCTACGCCCGATTTTCTGTTTGACGAGCCCACTGAATTAACCCGAAAAACCAAAGAACTGCGTGAATTACAACGTTTGGGAGGCCCGCTCCATCTTCTACACGCTATCACCCCGAGAATTATAAAAACGCCTCCGCAGCAATATCAGGGGCGCGACAAGAACAAGCATTTCCGCAGTCACAGCCAGAAAAAGCCTGCAAAGAAGCAGTAGTCGCTGAGGTAGGTCAGCCTAGAAATATTTTTTATATTGATAAGATTCCAAAGCCTCCTTTTGAGACAGTCGTGCAAAGCATTTTACAAAATGCAAAGCAACACACAGGCAGATTCCTTTCGCGGAGGCTGTATCAGCCATTATATACTTTATATATATTTATTATGCTTTATAGATATTTATTTACAAATGGTCCGTGGTTACCATATCGAGTTTGATAGTGAGCCTCACCAAAATCGAATCCCTTCTGAAATTATGTTGTCTCAGGCGGAAGTTTCTTCTATAGACAATGAAATTCAACAGTTGTTAGCAAAAGGTGTCATTGTTTCATGTGAAAATTCTAAGTTACTAAAACCAGTGCTTTCTGCCTTGCGGAAAAGAATGCATCAATCCTCGGGGTTTTCTTATCAATTCATTTCTCATGACTTATCAAAGAAGCATGTTTAACACTGCTCAGCTGTCGACGATCATCAATCCGGGACGTTTGTCGGGTGCTTGGCATGTTAATTGCTGCGTTACCGGGTGTGAAATATGGACGGCTCCACACGCGGCACTTGGAATGTTCTCAAATATCGGCACTGAAATGTGCACGGGGAAACTTTGACAGTGAAATATTTATTCCGGAGGCAGGTCGCGCCGATCTCAGGTGGTTGGTGGATCACATACCTTTTGCATATAGCAATCTTGCCCACCCTAAACTATCAATTACCGTAAACACGGACTCATCCTTGGCAGGATGGGGAGCTTTCTGTGTTGAAAGGGATTCTACTGACGGAGGACAATGGGGTCTAGGCGAAAAAGAACTACATATTAATGCCCTAGAGTTAAAAGCTGCATTTTTTTTGTTTAAAGGCGTTAATTGGGGATATCACTAACTGTGGTGTCACTCTCATGATGGATAACAATACTGCGGTCGCCTACGTCAGGGAAAACGGTGGATCCCGATCTACCATTTGCAGTCAATTAGCGTTAGACCTTTGGGCATTCCATTTAACTGCTACTTATATTGAAGGGGTGGCAAACACTGAAGCCGACAGGGCTAGCAGGGTGTTTAGGGAGGAGATGGAATATCAATTGGAAACAGTTGGAAACCGGACCCTGAGTGCTCATGGGTTGACAGTTTAAGCACGATTGACTGGGGCTCATACAATCTATATGCTTTTAGTGTCATTAACAAGGTGCTGAAAAAGATCATCGCTGACAAGGCTACTGGGGTAGTTGTTGTGCCCAAATGGATGACACAACAATTTTGGCCTACGGCCATGAACTATGTATTAAACCTGCCTTTATTATCCCCAGGGGCCAGCTCATATTATCGGATCCATCAAAGAAACATCCGCTGCATCACAAGCTTCAGTTAGCAGCATTGATGTTATCAGGAGCACACTTGTAAATAGACATTTAACAGGTGACGAAGAGCATCTTGTCCTTAATGCGTGGAGGGATTCTACAAATAAACAATACTCTCAGTAAATTAAAAAGTGGATCGCTTACTGCCAGGAGCGGCACATAAATCCTTTCATTACTACAGAGGATAATGCACTAAATTTCTTGTCTCATTTATTCCCCGCAGGGAGTGGATCCAGTAATATAAACACCGCACGTGCCGCCTTGTCATCAGTTTTGGTAAACTAAAAATAACAACTCGCCTCATGAAAGTTATTTACAACAAGAAACCAGTATTACCCCGATATGTTCACACCTGAGATCCAAATGATGTTCTCATTTATCTTCGCAGCATGACATTAGACAACTTAACTCTTAAATTGCTGACACTTAACTGACTATGCTGTTAGCACTGATTTTCGATCAAAGAGTTCAGGGTTTGAAAACATTATCGCTTGCAACGATCCATATTTCAATAACAGAATGCATATTCTATTTTTCCGCACCTTTAAAAGCATCCCGTATTGGTAAACACCAAAAGCCACTTGTTATTGAACTGTTTGAAGATGTTGACCTTTGTGTATTTCGCCATGTTCGCAAATATACTGAAATGACAAAAGATTTGCGAAAACGTGCAACTCAGTTCCTCATGAGTCACAGGACCCCTTACAAAGCTGTTTCTGTTGATACGATAAGTCGTTGCTTGAAAAATATTTTGTATAAAGCGGGTGTCGATATTGTTAAGTTTTCCGCGCATTCTACGCGGAGTGCTTCTAAGTCAAAAGTTGAGAAAAGAGGGGGCGTGCCAATTGATGCTGTACTGCTGAAGGCTGGGTGGACTAGTGAAAACACTTTTCGTAGATTTTATAAAAGACTAGTTAATGTAAGCGGTACTTCGTTTGAAAAGGAAGTCTTGAAATTATGATATTGTCATGTATTAATCACTTACTTGGTGTTGTAACAAGAATTGCTTGGAATTTCTTGTTTTACTTTGCATTAATGGCCAAAAATGCCCTCCTATTGGCTTTCAAATCTCCTGGGAATCTGCTTTGTCACGTGCCATAACAAGCGAGAAGAAATTTAAACATTAACCGAAGGACTTACCTGAAGGTTGATTGGAATTTCTCCGAGCGTCAAGTCACGTAGACAAGGATTCACAGGCCTCACCCTTCATTTTATTTGCACACAGATGCCTAATACACTTACTTGAATACCCGCCCTTCTGGATAAACGAGGGCTTTTTTAGCGTTCAATTGTGAAGTCTGGATGCTATGCTGCCTATCTCCTGTGAATCCTTGTCTACGTGACATGACGCTCGGAGAAATTCCAATCAACCTTCAGGTAAGTCCTTCGGTTAATTTTTAAAATCCCCCTCACATGAATTTTTGGTCACACAGTAGTGTTCTACAGTTTCAAATATTTACAATTTTTTTCAAAATATCATGCAATTTTCAAGCAATTACAATTAACTTAAATTCAGTAAACAAACTATAATTTTTTTTACTAATATTGGTGGTCGGATCTGCATCCTTTCTTAGATCCCTATATATACTTTAAGCATCCATTAATCTTGTTTTTCTTATTTTTCAAGCACCCGATGGGTAGTTGGCAAACACCTTTGTTATTTCGTCTTGCTGGTAACTGACTTTGTTGTGCCTTTTCTTAACAGAAACACTGATAGAGCTTGAGGAAACTGTTATGAGGAAACTGTATGATATTTATCATGGATCCTGGTTGTATAAACCAACTTTAGTGTTTTGCTTTCGACCTTTGCCTGTAGTTTTCTTTTAAAACAAACTCTTTGCCTTTTTGATATCGTTTTAATATGGTGTAGCTCATGTGTGGATTTGGCAGGCGCTCTCTTTCCGTGTATACGTTTCTTTACATTAAGAGATAGTGAGAATTTAACTGGTACTTATTTTAAGTATGTTGCTTTGGTTGTGTACCAAATGTATTTGTTCTTGCCAAATTAGCTTCAATAGCGCTAGCCGCTTCAGTGTCATTGACTTCGGTATTTTTTGAAGAGCCTAGCATTACATGAGGACTACTCCCTCAAACAGGAGCCTGATATTAAGAAGATCGGTACTCGTTTTGATAATTCGACTGTAAAATCGTGAAGGCACCTCAGCGTTCGATAAGAACGTTACTGTTAAAACGATAGCTCTTCTTCCATAAGAAAATTTGAACCACTGACTCGTTCTCTTGAAAAAACTTTGAGACATGTTGATGCTCTATTGGCAGATGTTAGTGATATGGTCCAAAGAAATAGTCCCGCCTCGTGACGTGGTGAATATTTTGGAATGTAGGGTGTAGGCCTTTCACTGATGATTATACTCACGGAGGTTGACTTTTACAGTTCACTATTCCAGTTAATTGTTCAGTTAACTCTAAACAATGTTGGTTAGCTAACAAAATTTGTAACTGGTATCCATGAAAAAAGTTAACTAAAAGTTAGGTAACCGATTTTGTTAAGTTAACTGGTGCAGTTAACTAGAAGTTAATTGATTTTGTTGAGAATTACCCAATGACGTAACAATGGCTCGGCTGTGAGATTTGATAGCGTATGGTGTAAGTGTATGGGGAAGGGTTGGAGATTGGGCACACTTTCTTATCAGGGGGGTCGTAGCTCTGACTCAGTTTTTGTCAGACTGCCCCAATAAATCATGGACAAGGTTGGACAGACATTTCACCGCGGCACTTGTTGTTTATTGAAGTCAAAACATTTATCTTCAGGCTTAGGATGGTGGTGGATTATCCGACGTCTAATTAACTTTGTGCAAAGGTTGCTAATGGAAGCCAAAACTGTATACATGCTGACAAAATAACGATGTATTGACGTTGAGAAAACATAAATCTAGATTTGCCGTAAGATAGCGACATTCATAGTATGGTCACCCTCCATCACAGTACCCTCTGCTTTTGATAATACTAATGTATCCCAGTGCCATGAATATTTCTTTTACATTAGGGGGGGGGGGGCAGGTGACTTCCCTGCTCTTGAAATTCTCATATTTTTATCTTGTATCTAACTCTAATTTTCTCACGTCTACTCAACGTATCACCAAAAACATAGATTAGAAGTCCGAGATAGTTTCGAATTAGCAAAAAGCAGGGTCTAAACAAATTTGATTAGCCAACGTCACTCCAAAGTTTTGTCAAAGACGTTATTTTTAGACGTTGATCTGTGGTCGCGACCAATCTGAACTAAAACAAATGTGCTGTTATCATTATTTTATTTTTGGTTTTTTTATCGACGTCGCAACCTCCAATCGATGCTGATCCGACCATAGAATGTTTACTGCGATGTCATTTTTGCATAATAACTGAACCTATTTTAATGCAGGGTTGGGACATTTCTTGCAGTGTTGCCACAGAGCAAGACAAAAATATATAAAAAGTATTTTTAAGGGTCTTTATTTTTTGACAAGAGTATTTAAAAAAGTATAAAAACACGTAAAACTTATCAAGACTTTTTAATACAATTTGTTCAGAATCTTAATTTCCGCTATTCACCCAAAACACAGAAATTAATAATCCTTCTGTTAATTAGTTTTTGTTACATGACTGTAAACAAAACGAAGAACATTAAAGAACATTTTTGTTACAATTATATTCTCATGAGTACACATAAAAACTTTTCACTGCTAATGGAAAAGAGGGCAACAAGGTATCAAAGTAGAAAAAAGCATGACTAAGAGAATTTTTGAAAAAGTGTAATACTTTTAAAATGTGATGTAACACTGCTTGCTCTGCAGAGCAGTGTTAGAGTAGTCACAGCAGTGCTAGAGTAGTCACAGCTTCATGATTTGAAGTAATTATTTTGGAACTTATATCAGAACTTTATTGATTATTTTTATTGTGTAGTAGAATTTGCTTGTGAAAGAAAGTCGCATCACCACCACTTTTTTGGGATTTAAGTTGCCTTGTCACTGATGACAAATAATTTTATAATTTTTCTTGGATAAAGTGATTTTGCTAGTTTCTGCAGCTTTTAGGTCTCATTTGTGTCGATGTCTTGCTCTTTACCCAAAATGTTCTCACAAGATTCATAAAGCACTGCAACAGTTTCTCAAATTTAACTGACAGTCAGCGGACAGGTTAACTGTTTTGGTTACACTGGATGTTTTGAATACAGTTACCTGATACTTAACCGTCGCAAACTTAAACTGTGGTTTAACTGATGCAGTTAGCTGTTTTTCGGCTAAGTGTGCAGTTAACCGTTAGTTGACTTTTGTAGATATGGCTGCAGATGATAAAACGTTCATGGATCTACTGGAATCTAACATCAAAATGGACTCAGATAATCATTGTCATGTCTCTTTGTTTTCGTGATGATGAACTTAATTCGCCAAATAATCGTTGTGCGGCTGATAAGTGTCTCCAGCATCTTAGGGTCGTTTGATCGTCACCCCGAGTACAAAGGAAACTAAACGATTTTGCATGTTGTCTAGGAATTATGCGGAACAAGTCCAGTTTACTGATTTGGACAAGGCTGTTTGGTTTTTGCCGCCTTATAATGTCGTCAATATTCAAAGTCCGTGCCGTTTTCGATTGTAGCGCCAAATTCAAAGGTACATCATTGAATAAATATTTGCTTCGAGGCCTGGATACCAATGTATGTAATGAGTGTATGCAATGAGTGTTAGCAAGTGCGGCCATCTCTGTCTTGTATCAGCTTTGACCTCAGACAGCTCGCCGAAGACTTCGCACATATGTACTGTTCTGGTGCAGATGATATCCTTCGAGTGCACTTTTGCATTAACGATAGTCTCAAAAGTTTGGCAGAATGCAATCGGTGCATAGTCGTACTGGGAACATGTAAAAGGGCGAAGCTGACTTTACACAGATTCCTTGATTCATAGGAGATCTTAGCTTCTATTCCCCATGAGAAAAGGTTAAATTCGGACAACATTGATCTGCGGTTTGAAGATTTCCCGGCTTAGCGCACGTTGGCTGTCGAATGGCACATTTAGTCTGATATATGTAAGTTTGGTGCTGAGTTGAAACACCGACACATAACAGGGATAGGATTATTGTCCATGGTAGCTGCTTTGTATGATCCATTTAATTTGCGTTGTTTCGTAAGCATCCTTTTCCTCACTTGTGCGTTGCAGGATGAAGAATGAGGCGAGGAAACCAAGTGTAAGTGGGGGAGAGAGGGGTTGGATACTTTTGCTGAGTTGGAGAAGATTTCTGTCTCTTGTTGTTTCAAGCGAAAGGGCTTTGGCGTTGCTGAGGTACAATTTTATCATTTTTGCGAAAAGCGCACGTGTCCTTTGTAATGAGAATATCTATAGTTTTTGCGTCGGTCCAATTATTGCAACCAGGTCGGATTTGACGGCCGCAGTCTTGGCAGTTAAAATGGCTCTTACGATCGAGTCTGAATTAGATTATGAGGTGCAAAACATTATCCTGGACAGAAAGTAAGGGTGTGTTATTAAATATAGTTATTGACTCTATCACACACTTTCAAGAGGTTCAATGTAATTTGTGTCGAACCGAGTTGGTTTTATTCATTGTCTGATGAATGTAGACTATTGATTTGATCCCCAAAGGGTGTTACACGTAGCTGACATAGCATCACGTGGATGTTTGATAAAGAATTACACAGCAAATTGCTTTTCGACCCTGATTTCTTGTAGCAGTCTGAATTAGTCGTTTGCGATGACGACCGTGAGGTGAAGAGAGAGTTACATATTTTGCTGTTGCAGCTTCTAAGGGTTTGAACAGGTTCGTGCACATTAAAATTGGCGTTGATTAAAACAGCTGTGGATTTGGTTCTCCTGTGGGAGGATTCTTTGAAATGTAAGAAGTTTTCTCGGAGAGCTAGGTTACCACTGAACAAGAAAAGTGAAATTGGTGTAGCAGTTTGCCTTAGGTGAAGAAGTTGTTGTTCTGTCTTAATCTCGCCAGGTTAAGTTGTCTGGACCATTGAATCAGTTTGACTGCTTATTATGTGCTTGCGTCGGCGTAACCAAATTCTACCCAATAAAAACATTTCCAGAGTCAATGAGCCTTATGCTCCTATATAATTTCAATAATTTTTTCCTCCGAATTTCATGGGGAGGAGATTTGTATCAAAATTTAGGGCATTGGCAAAAAAATTACTGGGTGGCAAAACCTCTAGGTGGCATCTCAGCAGGCTGCAACTCCTTGGTCGTAACTCACCGAGTGGCATCTAACTAGGTGGCCTCTCCCCTGGACCCCTCATGCCCTTACCTCCACTGAAATGCAACACAAACGACACCACGTTCCATCTGGTTTGGGAACAGGAGGCGAATCTTGAGCGCTGCAACTGTCATGTTACGAATGATATAAAATTCTTATTCAGTCTATACAACGTAAAATCACAACGTTGTTCAGGCGTAATTTTTAAGATGTCGCCAAAATGGCGTTGCATGGTTGTCCAAACCATATCACAATATTAATGTTGCGATTTGGTTCCGCATCCGGCATGCATGCAATGTCCAACAACAGAATTAAGCCAAAGTGTTTATTCTGAAGCTCATTCTAAAATTCAGGAAAAGAGGTGTATGAAAGACGTTGTAAAATGAACGCTACGAAGCAGTGCAAGTTTTATAAAAGTGTGTATATTTAGTTGAACGCCATTGTGATCTTAGCGCAGGATTGCTTACTGGAAGGATCAGTAATCGATCTAAACCTAAAAATAAGATAAACAGTTGCAGTTTTTGTTTTCGGTACACTGAAATTACTAAGAAAGCTTTGTGTAATAATCAATTTGACGCCATTATTATGTAAAAGGAAGTGAAACTTATTCTATAAAAGGAAGTAAGGTTCAATATCTTTCAGATATACTGATAAGTATGGATTTATTGCTGGCATTCAGCCGGAAAGCACCATATAGTAAATTAAGAAGATCATTATTTAGCAATACTACTCGGTGACACATTTGAGCTATTCATGTAAACAGTTATATGTTGTTTTGTCTTTAGTTTACATTGCAAAAAGTTGCCTGCTACCTTGTGTTTAAGGTCATCATATTTTCTCGGATGAACTCCAGATTATTGTTCGATATATACAATTTTATGCATCACTTCTTAAATGTTTCAAATGTTGGATTTACACTTGCATTAATTCAATAAAGTATCCATTCAAAAGTCAGTATGTTATCATCTCATTTCTGTTCTATAAAGCTAATTTGTTATATCAAAATAATTAAAGATATAAATGAAAAAATGTAGATCTCACTAATTTATATTTTGCTATGAATAATTGTATTTTAGATGAGAAATGAAGATGAAATCAAATAATCAATTTTACAAACCCTAAAAAATCTTAAGGGGGGCACACATTAGATTTTGGAAATGAAAAATTAAATTATGGATATCAATAATAGCAACCCAGCTCAAGAATATTTTCTTTTTTATGCACTAAAATCTAAAAGAAATTATTTTTTGGGATAAAAACATCATTTGCAGATTTTAAAATAGAAAATAATATGAAATATAAATATAAAGGTCTCATTCTGAAATATCTAAAATCAATTCTTAATGCCAGCAAAATTAAAATTATCCTTGAACTCGAAATTGAAATTTTTGCTGTAAAATATTCAACTTTTTGCTATCAAGAATTAAACTTTTGATCTCTAAAGATCAATTTTAGATGTGAAGAAAACATTTTTATATAAATAAATAGTTTTTGATATCCCTAGATATTTATTGATCAAGAATTATTTTTGAGGTCAAAAATACATTTAGAGATATCAAGCATTTGATTACAGACCGCAAAAATAATTCTTGATACAGAAATTTTTGAGATTTAAAAAGATCGAGATAAAAATTCCATTCTTGATATCAAAAATATGTGAAAATGGCGTTCCATGGTATTCTTGTTGCTTTATGAAGGATATTTTATTTCTAAGCATTTATCTTTTGCAATGTTTACAGCATCTGTCGAACAAAATGTTCCGCTTTTTTATTTAGTATTTTATTACATCTGACTGAAACCGCCGTCGAAGAAGATTACATTAAGAACTGAGAATTTGCCACTTATTCGTTTCTTGTGCAACTCCTTTAGTCTCGCTCTTTTATTTATTAAAATGATAAGAGTAATAAGCTCCCTAAAACTGAATGCTATAAAGTAAAATTAGACTGCTCTAAAATGAGTGAAAGTACTTAATTACCGATGACTTAGATTCTAGTAATGTGACGAAGATGTTCGCAAGCTATTTTTAGAATTCACCAAAGCGTTATCTTTCTCTAAAAACGTTTCAAATTTCGTTTTGAAACTTTCGATGACGTGACATGTGCCAAAAATTTATTTGTCCTTTCTTCCGCAAAATATCTTTGAATGAATTTATAAAACGTTTATGTGACCCAACAGCTATGTAATACATTTATTACCTGCTATTTTGAAGAGTTTGAAATGTGGGTGGAAAGACAAATTTCTCCTGCAAAAGGCCGTTTTCACGACTTTTCGAGTGAATCTTATAACTTAAAAATATAAGAAACAACACCTATGCCTTTTATGTTATCCATTATGTTGTCAATTCCAGAAATCGTGGCACAATGTGTAACGCACAATGCACGGCCGTTATAACAGTGGTGGCAGCTGTTTTATGGATGTGGTACCTAGCAAGTGATTCGCCAAAAAATATAACTGTGGATGTCAGCGTAGGAACACGTTTCACTAAAGCCCTGGATTCAGTTGTGAAAAAGGTAGAAACTATGGACGGCAATATACCAGGATACTGTCGCAGACTTCTGGAAGTGGAGGACGAAATATGGTGTTTAGTACAACTAAAATACTTCACACAAATTCGGATCTATAGCAAGAAAAATGGTATGTTTCGCAGAACCATAGAAACAATAGCAACACGTGATAAGTATACCTTGCATTGCAATATTCATGCAATTGCTATTCTAAAGAAAACAATAGTACTAGCGTGCAGCAGGTGTTCTTATTTAGAGGATGGAAAAGATACTTTTCCATTCGGGTTGTTTTCAATGAATTTTGAGGGAAATATACACCAAATAATCAAATCTGGCATTTTTCGTGACGTTATAATTTTTGATGAACTGTTGTATTCACTTGAATATAACACTCACTCTGGTTCCATGTTTGTTAATGTACATACTAATGACCAAGGTGTTTGGGGGAAACACTATAATATAAAGGTATCCGAAGAGTCAAACGTACACAGCTTATTAGTAACAAGTGTTTGTATGATTATCAAAACTGGAGATGGTTTCCAAAAACATGACTTTGCAGAAAATATTAAAAAATTCACAAGCAAGTTTTCCTTTCAAGCAGACATTGAATTTGAATCCCAAGCAAAACGAGCATCAGTGCAAAATGCCATTCTGTGTCAAACTGACTCAGATCACAACATTCTAGCAATCAATCAAGATCTAAATGGTCAAATCAGGTTGTATGTCTTTACACATAGTGTGAGGTATGAGGAGAAACGAAGAACGTTGTACTATGACTGGGTTGTAAAGGGGAAAGCCCTGTCATCGGGTGCTCTTTACTATGCTCTTATTGACTCAGATGGGAATCTCTGGATTTCAAGGCCAAAACAGCTGGAAAAGATCACGTACAAAAATATTTTAGATGTGCCTCTGTAATTAATGATTAAGAACACACCAAACTGTCCATACACATGTTGCGCCTAGAATGCTTACTTCGCCGTTTGCCTAAGGCTTTGGCAGAATTCGAGAAATAAACTTTGAACTATTTCATGCATTGTATATTATAACCTTCAGAGCCGAAGGTAATCTCTGTTATAGTAAGTGCTTGTTACCGTGCGATTGTAAACTAATTCAACATTTTGTTTCGTACTATTAACTAAATATGCGAAACGTCATAGCAAATTTTCGATCACTTAATTACAAAAAATGCCAAGCATAAATAATGATGCAAAAAATGCGGAAACATTTAAGTTCTTGAATATCTTGCTTGATAGTAATAAGGGGTCTTACGAGACCAGAGACCAGTGACAACCGTAAGTGAAAAGTATGTTTACATATTTTCTCATTTCAATTTCATTTTCTCAATGCAAGTTTGACAATGTCCAGCTTCGTGGCAAGAATGGTGTTGTTGGCTTCTCTGATGTTGTTTCTGGCAAGAATGGTGTTGTTGGCTTTTCTGATGTTGTTTCTGGCAAGAATGGTGTTGTTGGCTTTTCTGATGTTGTTTCTGCAAATATTAGACCACAATGTACTCTGTTGTTTGTTGTCCATATTTGTAATCAAGTACCAAAGGTATGCCAAATGGGGTTCATGGTGTCTTTTTACACATGCATATTCAAAACCGACGACAGTGACAATTGTATGAATTAATGTGAATAACGCAATAAATTTAAATAACAATCTGATTAAAGACTAATTGGAAATGCAACGTTAACTAACATAACCTGCAGAGAAGTGAAACACGCTAACAAACATGTCCATGGTTAAGAATACAACAATAATTACAACAAAATTTTTTCAAAGCAAACATTCCACAATATCATTTTAGGTAATGTAAGCTGGAAAGGCAAGAGCTACGGAACGCCAAAACGTAAAAGAATAAAATATACACCAAAAATGTTAAATGGTGGATGACAGTTAAGCTGAATAATACAGCACTTATTCGGGTTGAGACGGAATGATATACTAACGTTGATTGTATCTCTTAAACAACAGTTTTCCAGTTCAATTTATATCAGAACAGCTTGAAGGCATAATTTCTCATCAACAACAAATATTATCTCAAATGAAAAGTCTATGCATTATTGAACTAGCAAATAAGCTGTTCAAACAGCACATGCGCCTCATGCATTTGTATAACCGGGGGTGGCTAATCCCCTGTCCAAAAAAAGAAGAAAAAGAGAGAAGATACGTTGCCTAAAAAACTTTGACACCTTTGACACCTATCCATGCAACGATTACTCACTGAAGAGAAAAATCTTTGATATCTTTGTGATCGTGACATGCATAGTATATCTTATTCGATTATTTTATCGCATTATACATAGGAAAACTTTGGTGGCCCACTTTCTCGATAACCCACAGCTGCACATATTTCACAGTTATTTCACAGATTTTTTTATATCAATGATTAAAATTAAAATTTTGGAGATCCGGGTGGTTTTGGGCTGCATGCAAACAAAGCAGAAATAAGTTTGTTATTTCTATCACAGCTAGCTCCAGTGCCTATATATAAAGAATAAAGTAATGCCGCAATACTTTCTACCTATTTTTCTATGAAAAAAATATATGTTCTGTTTCGTAGACTTTTTGGTTACTATTACACAGAAGAATGCTTTGGACAAGGTTTTAAAAGTTTTAAATCTTGCTGCTTGTGGAACACATCCACTTTTAAAACTGATTTCAGTGTTATACAACAGCTCTTAATTGGTTGTTTGCTGGTTTGTGTTTCCTTGTCTGTTCCAAGAAAACGTCTCACATAGTAAAAATTTACACTTGCATCATTATACATGACAGTGTATTTTTAAACATTTTAGAGCGTGATCTAGTCATTAACGTATTTCTTTGCAGCACTAATGGCAACTTTGTTATTCACCTTTGATTTAATATTTTGGAACGGCCAATTGGTATCATTTTCCAAGTCTTGATAAAAAATGGTTCTTTATCTAGGGTAATTATAATCACTTAAATCTTCTAGGACATCACCGTCTTTTACAGTTTCTGGTGAATTTTCTGCGACTCTACATTTAGTTAAATGCCCAATGAAAAATAAAAGTATGCACCATCTTTTTGAAGTTTTAGTTCTATTGAGAGCACATTATTGAACATACTTCATCTTTGATAAAAATATTTATTTCTTAAATGCATTACTCGTTCGACTGTGTCAAGACCTTGTCTCGTATCAACAATCACGAAATGAATTTTGTTGCCTATCGATGTAATTCCATTTCAGCAAAACATTATAAAAGGCAATTTAAAAGCACATTAAATGCTAATCTATAATAGTCTCATCAGCTGCAGAACATACATGTGGTTTTAAAATAACTACAAATACCGGTAACAACCACAAAATATGAGAAACAAGAGCTAACTGCTTATGATGCTGAGAAAGATAAACAAGATCCATCTACAGTGTGTATGCTACAGGCAAACCATCGAATTAGGCACTTTACAAAGTGCTTGAAACTTTCAGGCAGTATGTAAACTGCCTGATTCAGTCGGTCACTTTGCAAACTGTCTAAAATTTTCAGCCATTTTGCAAAGTGCTTGGTTTTAAGGTCCCAAAAGTTTGCCTGAAATGTTCTTCTTTGTAGTGCTAACAGAAAGGGCTAATTTGATTTTTGCGCATAATAGTCAAACAACCTTCTGTGAGTTTCTGCCATTGATAACAGTGACAGTGCTTGATCTGTCAAGGGAGATACTTGAGCTTGTTTTTAGTCTTGACAACAACGAAAGTTCTTGATCTGTGAAGGAAGAAACGCGAACTTGTATAATGTGTCAGTTATAAAAATGCAGATTGCAATTATCAATCTGCAGCTCCAGATTGCAGCTGGAAACCATTATACAAATATCTGTGCCTAGGCTTTTGATAATGACATTATAGGAATGAGACAGTTAAAATTTAGCATTGCTCTGCTCTAGTTTGCTTTCGAATTCAAAGCACTGTATTAATCGCGGTTTCGATCCTGTTAAATGGTAGATTTAATTGTTATAAAGATAAAGATAATGAGCCAGAAAACTCAGAGTAGACTATTGAAAGAAAAGTGGTCGTTTCTATACACTTTACAAAATAAATGACATTTCAGGTAAACTATCAAATTTGGAATCCTTAAAACCAGGTACTTCACAAAGACACTCTTTACCAATTACTCTTCTGCACAAGAAAGGAAGGACCCCATGTTGATAAAAACCTTAGAGTTAGATTAAGTAGAATATACAGTCGTTCAAAACATATCTTCCATACTTTTCCCACGGGGACTTTCCGAACACGGACTTTACCCGCGGGGACTTTTCCCGCGGAGCACTTTTCCCGACCTAGGACATTTCCCGAGGGGGCTTTTCGTGACCTAGGACTTTTTCCGACCTAGGATATTTCCTGCGGATGAAAAAAACTAACAAAAAAATAAAACTAATTTATTGCAATTTTTATTTAGTAATTTAAACTTGCAGTACGATATAGGTACTGATATAAGATATAAGATATAGGTTTGGAGCTTTTAAATACTTACCAAGCAATTGAAAATGAGATTAAGATGGAGTAGCTTAATTATGTGTATCTGCTACGTGTTCTTTTCTTGTTTGTCGATGATTCTGTTGGTTTATGCATGTATGTTAAGTGTTACTAATTACGCAAATTTTATTAGCCCCTAATCGGAGGTTTAGTCTACTATAGGTTTGGCTGCCGTCCGTCCACCTGTCTATCGCTGGCTGTTACTTGCGCCTTCGTAATCCGTCTCCTGTGATATTTCCCATAAAGACGATATACCAAAGTCGGTAGGTCACGTTATTTTAACGTTGGCCCAGTTTCAAGGTCATAATGGCCTCCATGTGAAATCACTGCTTGGAGGCTATACTGTCGACGATTGCTTGTTTAATATACTGTCGTGGAGTGAGACGCATGCTTTTTAAAGCTGAACTACTTAATAGCGGATTAAAGCAGTGATTGTGATCAGAATTGCAGATAGAGTCGTCACCAATTATCTTCCTGGCTCTACCGTGTAGCTGTTGATACATGCTAAGTCATTTAAAAATATAAGAAATCAGAAAACAAACTTTTTTTTTTTTTTATTATCACTTCATTCCAGTATATATTTTAAAACTCATGCATATCAAGTTATGGCAACGCAAACATAGTGATTTTTTTTTTTTTTTGGATGCTGTTAAGGAGAACAAGTGCTTTTTTATACTCTGGCCAAACACTTTCTAATCAACTGAAATCAAGTTTCAGTTTAGCGGTTGACAATAAGAATGAAAATTACACAACAATAGTATATTAGCATATTAGCAGGGGGTTGAAGACAGAACAAAAAAAAAAAAAAAAAAAAAAGGTGCGGGAGGAAGAAAAAAAAATCAACTATAAAAATTGGTCAATTTTTTCTAAAGCTTGGCATATAGATATATTTGTTTTGTTTAAAATTCGTTCAAAATATACTTTAGGTTTTAGAAATTTAAGGTATTCAATAAAGTACACTTCTCTACTGTTAAGTTTGCAACGATGAATAAATAATCTTGCTTGCAGAAGAATGAAATCGACCATATAACTCCTCTCCCCTAAGTTATCGCTTCGAATAATTCCCAATAGTTTCATTCTGTTCGACAGAGCGATACTGGCTTCTATCATAATGTTGTTATTTAAAAAGTTTTCTAATAATTTCCAGAATAAAGTTAAATTCGAACAGAGGATAAACATATGCATGATATCATTCTTCACTTTACAATTCTGACAGTTTGATGCGACCGTCGGGTCAAATTTTGCGACTATATAATTTGATGCATAGTTCTTATGCATAATTTTGTAGTTTAACATACTGTCTCGAACATTTCTTGTCAAATATTTCGTCTTAACAAAGATTTCCTTAAATTCACAATCAGTCATACATATATTTTCATTTTTCCACCAAAACAAACTTATAGTTAGCTTATATAATAGGCCATCGTAGGCAGCACAGCCCTCAGCCGGAATCGAAATTCCAAGATGGCGGACAGTGTGACCTTGAAACTGGGTCAAGGTCAAATAAAAATGATGTGCACCTACCCACTATGATAGGAGGCTGATGGGAGTAACAGCCGGCAAGGGAAGAAAAGTTCGACAGACGGACGGTTTGGCGGAAGGACAGTACATAAACCTACAGTCCCCTCCAAGGTTAATACGTAGTACATTTAGTCTTTCACACTGATGTTATTTCAAAGGATGATGTATGATATTGTATGAAATGATTATCGGCATATCTCAACATTAAAACGAAACACTTCTTTAAAGTTTAAACGAAGAAATGAATAAAATTACAAAAGATAGTTTCGGTGCGTTAAGCTCTTGAAACTTCACTTTAAAATTTTCACTTTTTTTCTGATTGCTTTCATGTAAATTCACTTTGGAATGTATTGTTTGAAATTGTGCCTTTCAAAGATGGTTCGACACTCGATGCTGTCTCAAGGGCAAAAGCTGAGGGATGAATACTTTGAGTCTGCATCAAGGAACTATCACCACCACCAACAGTGCTCGTAGTACATGGGCCCGTCATCGACATCCGGGACCCGTCATGGGCATCTGCCACATCAGTGCCCTCCTCCCCCCCCCCTCCCCAGCGAGTATTTTCCATGGGAAGTGAAGGAAGATGAGGAACTGTACAAAACTGACTGGAATCAGGCTGGTTTCTTCTGTAGACTGGATTTAGTAGTCCCTTTTGAAAGTAGTCCCTTTCTGCAGAAAAATAACAAATAGGAAAAGTGAACAAAATAGATGATGTCGGTTTGCCTATATAATCCTCTAATACCAAATTAGGTTTGCATTATTGCCTATTTCAATATAAAACATACTAATTTTTCTAACATTACACAAAGAAAATTTTTACCTGATTTCTATACCAGTCCTGTACATACTGCTTCATTTCATGACTTGATTCTGGAATATATAGCCATTGTAACTATTACTCTGAGCATCGAATTATCAACAAGCAACCTTTTTCGAAAGAGTCAAAGAATATTCACCGGTCTAAAGCCTCACTTACATATACACAGCTAACACGCTTTGTTTCTTTGAAGTTTGTTCACTTTTCCTTCATAAAAAACAATCAAGGTAGACTGCCTTCAGTTATTTTTACATCACTTTTTTTTAATATAAATTTAATATACAAATTTTGACGCAGCCAGCGGACAATACTTGTTGTTGGAAAAATTAGTTCCGTTTGGGACCGACTCCTTATGTGATACAAACGTGCGGTTGTGGCCGTTGAGTATTTTACAACGGAAGCCATGGCCGAAGCATTACGAACTCTTTGCTACTTTTGAACTTTGTGTTGCGTTTTGGGATGTTTCTGCTTGACCTAGAGCTCTCAGATTTCACGAGAAAATAGATGTATAAGTAGTTGAGAAACGAGAGAATCACCGCACGAGAGAATCACCGCACTTTGTGACGTCATACTGTCTAGACCCCCCCCCCCCCTAGGCGGCATAACCCTAAGTCACCAGTCATTCATCATGACGTCATTAGTCACGTGACCTGTCAATCATCATTGGTCACATGACCTGTCAATCATGTATCATGTATATGAGGACTATTTTCCCGATCATTAACCTTCTGGCCTGAATGGCTCAGTTGGTAGAGCAGAGGACCCGAAAGCGGAAGCATGATCTGAAGGTCGGTGGTTCGAACCCGCCCTCCGGCATCACTTTCACTTTCTGTCTATCATATTATTTGGGTTCTCAAAGTGAGTCATTAGTCACGTGACCTGTCAATCATGTGTCACGTGACGTATCAATCATGTTTCATGTGACCCTAACTGCATATAAGGACTATTTTCCCGATCATTAACCTTCTGGCCTGAATGGCTCAGTTGGTAGAGCATAGGACCCGTAAGCATGATATGAAGGTCGGTGGATCGAACCCGCAATCGGGCATCACTTTCATATCATGGGGACCCCCCCCCCCTCGGGACATAATATGTACCGACCCCCCCCCCCCCGGTCCTCCATGTGACGACTTCCATCATCTGTCTATCATACCATGGGGACCCCCCCCCCCCCGGGTCCTCCATGTGACGACTTCCATCTTCTGTCTATCATACCATGGGGACCCCCCCCGGGTTCTCAATCTGAGGACCCCCCCCCTAGGATTCAACATTCCTATAGGAGCCCATTGTGTGTGCACATATGCATCATTCATTCTCTGGCTGCCGTTGGATACACATGAAAAAAGTGAAAACAGTTGCTCTTACCGGTTGTGCTGTGCTGTGCTGTTGGATACACATGTGAAAACAGTTGCTCTTACCTGTTGTGCTGTGGTGTGCTGTTGGAGAACAAGTGAAGGATAGACTTAAGAGACGAAGTGAAACATTGACTAGTCTTTGGAAAAAGGAATTGAAACATTGGTTCTTCTTTGGAAAAGGGAAGTGAAAGACTGGTTATTCTTTGGAAAGGAACTGAAGACAAATTAACCAATGACTTGTGGTAAGTCATCTTTTTTTTTTTTTTTTTTTTGTAACATTATGTAACACAATGTAACACTGTGTAACATTATGTAACACAATGTTACATTATGTAACATTATGTAACATTATGTAACACAATGTTGCATTATGTAACACAATGTTACATAATGTTACACTTTGTTACATCATGTGACACTTTGTTGCATCATGTGACACTTTGTAACATCATGTGACACTATGTGACTATGTAACATCATATAGCTATATGACTATGTAATTGCTATATGAACATAATTAGTCAAACGTATGTATGTCATTATCACATCGTTCAACAGACAAGTCGTAATGGCTCACTGGTTAGAGCGATCGACTAGCAACCTAAGAGCCCCGGGATCGTTCCCACGTCAGGGGCAAAAAAATTTTTTTTGGTTATTTTTGGTTTTTGTTCATTTTTATGACTCTGTGACATTATGTGACAACATGTGACTGTGACATCATGTGACTCTGTGACATTATGTGACTCTGTGACTTTACTATTATTATTATTATTATTATTATTATTATTATGATAATATTTAATTAGTCATATTTCAATGGTTTCCCCATTGCAGTAACCACACATAGCATAAGTATATGTGTACAGAGTGTGGGGGAAAACCGATTGCTAAAATTTAGAGTGCACTCGTACAGAGTGTGGGAGAAAAACCGATCGATAAAATTTCAGAGTGCACTCGTACAGAGTGTGGGAGAAAAACCGATCGATAATTTCAGAGTGCACTCGTACAGAGTGTGGGAGAAAAACCGATCGATAAAATGTCAGAGTGCACTCGTACAGAGAGTGGGGGAAAACCGATCGATAAATTTTAAAGTGCACTCGTTCAGAGTGTGGGAACGATCAATAAATTTGAGAAGGAATGGGATTTTCCCTATGTTAAGTCCAATGTTATGTTTTATGTTATAGTAGTTGGATAATGACACTACTAAAGCAAATTTAACAAATGTATTTTTTTAATAACGTATAATATATAAAATAAGTTTTAGCATTTTACCAAGCTACTTATTCAAATGTTTTAAAGTTATAGTAGTGCGAAAATGGTGGTTCTAAACCAACTTTAACAAATTTAGTTTTTAACACCATATAATATATAAAATAGGTTTTAGCACTTTAATAAGCTACTTATTCAAATGTTTTAAAGTTATAGTAGTACGAAAATGGTGGTTCTAAACCAACTTTAACAAATTTAGTTTTTAACACCATATAATATATAAAATAGGTTTTAGCACTTTAATAAGCTACTTATTCAAATGTTTTAAAGTTATAGTAGTACGAAAATGGTGGTTCTAAACCAACTTTAACAAATTTTGTTTTTGACAACATATGATGTTTAAAATAAGTTTGAACATTTTACCATGGTGTAGTAGGGTAAAAATCAGAGTTCTAAACCAACTTTAACAAATTTAGTTTTTAATAACATATAATATATAAAATAGGTTTTAGCATTTTACCAAACTACTTATTTGAATGTTCTAAAGTCACAGTAGTAGAAAAATAGCGGTTCTAGACCAACTTTAACAAAATTTGTGTTTTGACAAAATATGATGTATAAAATAAGTTTGAACATTTTACCAGGGTGTAGTAGGGTAAAAATCAGAGATCTAAACCAACTTTAACAAATTTTGTTTTTTACGCGTTTCAGACGATTCTACCACTTGGTTGGTTGGTTAATTGTTGGAAAATGGGAAGTGAAAATGTGGATAGTTATGTAGGAAAACTGCGCCCATTCAAAAGGCGTGTTCGAATGGCAAGTCCATTCAAAACACGTGTCCGAATAATTTTGGAAGATATTACGTCGTGGTATTGTTCAACAAATTGTTCAACATGTTCAACATGTTCAACAAATTGTTCAACATGTTCAACATGTTCAACAAATTGTTCAACATGTTCAACATGTTCAACATGTTCAACATGTTGTTCAACATGTTCAACATGTTCAACAAATTGTTCAACATGTTCAACATGTTCAACAAATTGTTCAACATGTTCAACATGTTGTTCAACATGTTCAACAAATTGTTCAACATGTTCAACATGTTCAACATGTTGTTATTCAACATGTTGTTCAACATGTTCAACAAGTTGTATATAAAGCTATGTTTAAAGACTTTCTCATCATTTGAATAGTGTAGGTTAAACTGAAAGGATGTATGAATGCGACATTTGTTCGAAATCTTACAATTGGCCACAAAGCCTTAAAAGACACTTAAAGGTTGCTCACACTTCAGAAGTGGATGAAGAATCGGATATGGAAAACCCTGTAAAACTACCTTTCACGGGAACTTTAGATGAGTCTTCTATAGAAAGTCAAAACGTCAACATAGCTGAAAAGAATGCACAGGCTTGTACAGAATGTGGTGCATTATACAACAGCGAAGAAGCTTTGCTCAAACATATGGAGCAGTGCAGCGAGGATACTGATGACAGGAGTTCTGAAAGTGAGTCAGAAACAGACTCTGAAAGTGAGTCAGAAATAGACTCTGTTTGGCATGATATGGTTCAAGACGTCTACGATGACTATGATAACATATTTCAAGAAAAGGTTTCAGAATATGAAGAACAAGGACTTGAAGATGCGCGTGAAATAGCAAGTTACAACCTTCGACCCATTTATAAGCATGGACTAAAACAACTGTTTATGAGACTGTTCAACTATACCCAGCGTCTACAACAAAGCCAACATTATCAAAAGATTTTAGAGGACTTTAATTACTTTGTTGATGAAAAACATTATAAGTATTCAAAGGCATTAAAGGTGGCTATAAGGAAAAACAATGCATTTTTTGAAGAGCTACTAGATATGGAGGAGGAGGAGGATGGTAGCAGTGACAAAGAAAGTGGCATGGACAGTGAACAGAGTGAAACAGATGCAGAAAAATAGACTTATTTGACTAAACTTTATAATAAAGACTTTATAAATGTTGCGATATTTTATTAACTTAAGTGTTGTGTAATATATGTCTTGCTTTGCAACATATAAAGTCGTAAGGTTACTGGCACGGTTTTAATTGACCCGTAAACCATACATCATATATCGTATATTAGGTATTATAGTTAATTTTGTATTATTATGTATTATATTCAAGAATTGTATTATTATGTATTTTATGCAAGTATTGTTTTATTATGTATTATATCCAAGTATTGTATGAGAAAAATAAAAAGTTGAAAAGCATCATATGTGTTTTTATTGAACATTACAAATATGTACAATTATAATAAAACTATTTCAAATACATATTATGTTAATACATGTACCTACTCATAAGAACTTAAATTGATAATTTTACAAATGTTATAAAATCTGACTTTACATCAACATAGATAATGTTAATTCATTTCATAGTCATACTGTTAAAATCGTATACAGTCGCATATGACTTTCTACTCAACCATCTTCTGACAGTCACTACATTTATACACATCCATTTTCTGAAGCATGAGATCCACTGACGTCATTTGCTGCTTCAGCATTTGCCAGTCTTTCAATGACAACAAAATTCCCTTCTTGGTAGGATATAACCTCCCAGATGCATGATTCGTAATATATTTACGAATGTTAACCATCACTTTCTGTTGATATTTCACCAATTTAATATATGTTTCTCCATTAATGGGTATCATAACCAGTGAATCGTCTACACGCATCTTCTTCATGGTGGTATCAGCTTTACGCTCCGGTTCTCGCTTCATATTAGGCTCTGTCTTAATTTTTCGCATTTTACACGGCGCCGTCTTCGCTGGTAACTCATCTCCTTTTATCTTTCTAAAATGTGGTCGCTTTTGACGCTGCTGACGTGACTTCACCTTGGACTTTACCATGGGCACTGCCTTAGACTTTGCTGCAGGTATTGTGTCAGGCATTGCTAGAAAATTTTCTGCAGGCATTGCCATAGATGGTAGTTGTTGTTCACTCACTGCAGACATGTTCACTCTTCAGTATCTTGATACAGAATGTGCGTTATGTCTGAGGGCAGGCGCCTTTTATGCTTTATAGTGAGTTGTCTTCAATGTTAAGACAACTCACTATAAAGCATAAAAGGCGCCTGCCCTCAGACATAACGCACATTCTGTATCAAGATACTGAAGAGTGAACATGTCTGCAGTGAGTGAACAACAACTACCATCTATGGCAATGCCTGCAGAAAATTTTCTAGCAATGCCTGACACAATACCTGCAGCAAAGTCTAAGGCAGTGCCCATGGTAAAGTCCAAGGTGAAGTCACGTCAGCAGCGTCAAAAGCGACCACATTTTAGAAAGATAAAAGGAGATGAGTTACCAGCGAAGACGGCGCCGTGTAAAATGCGAAAAATTAAGACAGAGCCTAATATGAAGCGAGAACCGGAGCGTAAAGCTGATACCACCATGAAGAAGATGCGTGTAGACGATTCACTGGTTATGATACCCATTAATGGAGAAACATATATTAAATTGGTGAAATATCAACAGAAAGTGATGGTTAACATTCGTAAATATATTACGAATCATGCATCTGGGAGGTTATATCCTACCAAGAAGGGAATTTTGTTGTCATTGAAAGACTGGCAAATGCTGAAGCAGCAAATGACGTCAGTGGATCTCATGCTTCAGAAAATGGATGTGTATAAATGTAGTGACTGTCAGAAGATGGTTGAGTAGAAAGTCATATGCGACTGTATACGATTTTAACAGTATGACTATGAAATGAATTAACATTATCTATGTTGATGTAAAGTCAGATTTTATAACATTTGTAAAATTATCAATTTAAGTTCTTATGAGTAGGTACATGTATTAACATAATATGTATTTGAAATAGTTTTATTATAATTGTACATATTTGTAATGTTCAATAAAAACACATATGATGCTTTTCAACTTTTTATTTTTCTCATACAATACTTGGATATAATACATAATAAAACAGTACTTGCATAAAATACATAATAATACAATTCTTGAATATAATACATAATAATACAAAATTAACTATAATACCTAATATACGATATATGATGTATGGTTTACGGGTCAATTAAAACCGTGCCAGTAACCTTACGACTTTATATGTTGCAAAGCAAGACATATATTACACAACACTTAAGTTAATAAAATATCGCAACATTTATAAAGTCTTTATTATAAAGTTTAGTCAAATAAGTCTATTTTTCTGCATCTGTTTCACTCTGTTCACTGTCCATGCCACTTTCTTTGTCACTGCTACCATCCTCCTCCTCCTCCATATCTAGTAGCTCTTCAAAAAATGCATTGTTTTTCCTTATAGCCACCTTTAATGCCTTTGAATACTTATAATGTTTTTCATCAACAAAGTAATTAAAGTCCTCTAAAATCTTTTGATAATGTTGGCTTTGTTGTAGACGCTGGGTATAGTTGAACAGTCTCATAAACAGTTGTTTTAGTCCATGCTTATAAATGGGTCGAAGGTTGTAACTTGCTATTTCACGCGCATCTTCAAGTCCTTGTTCTTCATATTCTGAAACCTTTTCTTGAAATATGTTATCATAGTCATCGTAGACGTCTTGAACCATATCATGCCAAACAGAGTCTATTTCTGACTCACTTTCAGAGTCTGTTTCTGACTCACTTTCAGAACTCCTGTCATCAGTATCCTCGCTGCACTGCTCCATATGTTTGAGCAAAGCTTCTTCGCTGTTGTATAATGCACCACATTCTGTACAAGCCTGTGCATTCTTTTCAGCTATGTTGACGTTTTGACTTTCTATAGAAGACTCATCTAAAGTTCCCGTGAAAGGTAGTTTTACAGGGTTTTCCATATCCGATTCTTCATCCACTTCTGAAGTGTGAGCAACCTTTAAGTGTCTTTTAAGGCTTTGTGGCCAATTGTAAGATTTCGAACAAATGTCGCATTCATACATCCTTTCAGTTTAACCTACACTATTCAAATGATGAGAAAGTCTTTAAACATAGCTTTATATACAACTTGTTGAACATGTTGAACAACATGTTGAATAACAACATGTTGAACATGTTGAACATGTTGAACAATTTGTTGAACATGTTGAACAACATGTTGAACATGTTGAACAATTTGTTGAACATGTTGAACATGTTGAACAATTTGTTGAACATGTTGAACATGTTGAACAACCTGTTGAACATGTTGAACATGTTGAACAATTTGATGAACATGTTGAACATGTTGAACAACATGTTGAACATGTTGAACAATTTGTTGAACATGTTGAACATGTTGAACATGTTGAACATGTTGAACAATTTGTTGAACATGTTGAACATGTTGAACAATTTGTTGAACATGTTGAACATGTTGAACAACATGTTGAACATGTTGAACATGTTGAACAATTTGTTGAACATGTTGAACATGTTGAACATGTTGAACAATTTGTTGAACATGTTGAACATGTTGAACAATTTGTTGAACAATACCACGACGTAATATCTTCCAAAATTATTCGGACACGTGTTTTGAATGGGCTTGCCATTCGAACACGCCTTTTGAATGGGCGCAGTTTTCCTACATAACTATCCACATTTTCACTTCCCATTTTCCAACAATTAACCAACCAACCAAGTGGTAGAATCGTCTGAAACGTGTAAAAAACAAACTTTGTTAAAGTTGGTTTAGATCTCTGATTTTTACCCTACTACACCCTGGTAAAATGTTCAAACTTATTTTATACATCATATTTTGTCAAAACACAAATTTTGTTAAAGTTGGTCTAGAACCGCTATTTTTCTACTACTGTGACTTTAGAACATTCAAATAAGTAGTTTGGTAAAATGCTAAAACCTATTTTATATATTATATGTTATTAAAAACTAAATTTGTTAAAGTTGGTTTAGAACTCTGATTTTTACCCTACTACACCATGGTAAAATGTTCAAACTTATTTTAAACATCATATGTTGTCAAAAACAAAATTTGTTAAAGTTGGTTTAGAACCACCATTTTCGTACTACTATAACTTTAAAACATTTGAATAAGTAGCTTATTAAAGTGCTAAAACCTATTTTATATATTATATGGTGTTAAAAACTAAATTTGTTAAAGTTGGTTTAGAACCACCATTTTCGCACTACTATAACTTTAAAACATTTGAATAAGTAGCTTGGTAAAATGCTAAAACTTATTTTATATATTATACGTTATTAAAAAAATACATTTGTTAAATTTGCTTTAGTAGTGTCATTATCCAACTACTATAACATAAAACATAACATTGGACTTAACATAGGGAAAATCCCATTCCTTCTCAAATTTATTGATCGTTCCCACACTCTGAACGAGTGCACTTTAAAATTTATCGATCGGTTTTCCCCCACTCTCTGTACGAGTGCACTCTGACATTTTATCGATCGGTTTTTCTCCCACACTCTGTACGAGTGCACTCTGAAATTATCGATCGGTTTTTCTCCCACACTCTGTACGAGTGCACTCTGAAATTTTATCGATCGGTTTTTCTCCCACACTCTGTACGAGTGCACTCTAAATTTTAGCAATCGGTTTTCCCCCACACTCTGTACACATATACTTATGCTATGTGTGGTTACTGCAATGGGGAAACCATTGAAATATGACTAATTAAATATTATCATAATAATAATAATAATAATAATAGTAAAGTCACAGAGTCACATAATGTCACAGAGTCACATGATGTCACAGTCACATGTTGTCACATAATGTCACAGAGTCATAAAAATGAACAAAAACCAAAAATAACCAAAAAAAATTTTTTTGCCCCTGACTTGGGAACGATCCCGGGGCTCTTAGGTTGCTAGTCGATCGCTCTAACCAGTGAGCCATTACGACTTGTCTGTTGAACGATGTGATAATGACATACATACGTTTGACTAATTATGTTCATATAGCAATTACATAGTCATATAGCTATATGATGTTACATAGTCACATAGTGTCACATGATGTTACAAAGTGTCACATGATGTAACAAAGTGTCACATGATGTAACAAAGTGTAACATTATGTAACATTGTGTTACATAATGCAACATTGTGTTACATAATGTTACATAATGTTACATAATGTAACATTGTGTTACATAATGTTACACAGTGTTACATTGTGTTACATAATGTTACAAAAAAAAAAAAAAAAAAAAAAAAAAAAAGATGACTTACCACAAGTCATTGGTTAATTTGTCTTCAGTTCCTTTCCAAAGAATAACCAGTCTTTCACTTCCCTTTTCCAAAGAAGAACCAATGTTTCAATTCCTTTTTCCAAAGACTAGTCAATGTTTCACTTCGTCTCTTAAGTCTATCCTTCACTTGTTCTCCAACAGCACACCACAGCACAACAGGTAAGAGCAACTGTTTTCACATGTGTATCCAACAGCACAGCACAGCACAACCGGTAAGAGCAACTGTTTTCACTTTTTTCATGTGTATCCAACGGCAGCCAGAGAATGAATGATGCATATGTGCACACACAATGGGCTCCTATAGGAATGTTGAATCCTAGGGGGGGGGGGTCCTCAGATTGAGAACCCGGGGGGGGTCCCCATGGTATGATAGACAGAAGATGGAAGTCGTCACATGGAGGACCCGGGGGGGGGGGGGTTCCCATGGTATGATAGACAGATGATGGAAGTCGTCACATGGAGGACCGGGGGGGGGGGTCGGTACATATTATGTCCCGAGGGGGGGGGGGGGTCCCCATGATATGAAAGTGATGCCCGATTGCGGGTTCGATCCACCGACCTTCATATCATGCTTACGGGTCCTATGCTCTACCAACTGAGCCATTCAGGCCAGAAGGTTAATGATCGGGAAAATAGTCCTTATATGCAGTTAGGGTCACATGAAACATGATTGATACGTCACGTGACACATGATTGACAGGTCACGTGACTAATGACTCACTTTGAGAACCCAAATAATATGATAGACAGAAAGTGAAAGTGATGCCGGAGGGCGGGTTCGAACCACCGACCTTCAGATCATGCTTCCGCTTTCGGGTCCTCTGCTCTACCAACTGAGCCATTCAGGCCAGAAGGTTAATGATCGGGAAAATAGTCCTCATATACATGATACATGATTGACAGGTCATGTGACCAATGATGATTGACAGGTCACGTGACTAATGACGTCATGATGAATGACTGGTGACTTAGGGTTATGCCGCCTAGGGGGGGGGTCTAGACAGTATGACGTCACAAAGTGCGGTGATTCTCTCGTGCGGTGATTCTCTCGTGCGGTGATTCTCTCGTTTCTCAACTACTTGTATATGTTTTTTATCGATGTGATATTATCATGTGTGCTGTGGAGCATTGTCGAACTCGAGTTGACCCTTTGGCTCGATTTTACGAATGAGGAAGTGGTTTAAAATATACTCATTGTTTATCAATGGAAAGAAATGACATGTGTTTGGTGGTCGCATATAGATGCGCCACCTTCGCTCTTTATTTTCGTTAAGTGCCCCCAAACCCCCAACCCGCAGAAAACAACAGAGTACAACAGGGTATACAACAGAGTACTGAAAGCAACTGTGAGTATTGGGGCGTCGAGAACGGAGTGCATGTCAAGTTGTTTCAGTATCCAGGCATCTCTTCGGCATCTCACACAGGTGGAAAGAAGAAAATAATAAGATTCAGTAAATAAATCAATGAGCATTGTGTATTGAAGTCGTGTCCAAAACAAAACTGTGAGAATAAAGTGAAGTAACTGCGTGGATATCCCATGAATGTTGCTAAGATCGAGGAAATGTGTCAATTCCGAATCCGGGACAGAAGGGCCCTGGACAAAAGGGCCTTGGACATAAGGGCCTTTCCCAAAACGGCCTTTTCCAAAAGGGCCTTTCCCAAAACGGCCCTAAATGAAAAGTTGGACAAAAGGGCCTTGAGAATTTTTTTTGAATATGCTTCTCAAAATTATTTTAATTTTTTGTGTAATAAAATAACAACTCCAAAAACAAAGTTTATTGATTTTATTGCCTGATTCATCGAGACAAATTTTTGGCTGTCCTTTATTACTTTGTGTTATATCCATTGCTGTTGGTCACAGTTCAAATAAAGACCTCAGATTCAGAACTCATATATCGACAAGGAATGTAGGAACAGACCCCACCCCCCCCCCCCGGACCAGACCCCCCGGAACAGACCCCCCTTTTTTTTGGTAGGAACAGACCCCCCTTCCCTCATTTACACACACACACACATACGCACACACACACACACACACACACACACATATATATATATATATATATATATATATATATATATATATATATATCGTATGTCCTGAGATATATTTTTTTAAATGTTTTTTTATATATATATTTTTCTGTATTTTACAATTTTCAATTATTATTTTAAATTGCGTGTTTGTTAGTAATGCAACACTAAATCCAGAACATGTGCCCCTATAATCTCTTCAAATTTCAGCCCTCTGGATCAAGCAAAGACTGTTTACTACTTAGTTTATAGTCTTTGGATCAAGTGAAACCATTTGCAATTGAAACACAAAATTCAAAAATACCAAAAGGTTTGCAATACTTCAATCCTCGCTTCTTCCTCACTGTCTTATAAAGGGCAAAGACGGAGTCACTTCTTTCCTAGTAATTTATGATTTACAAACCGCGGGGGGGGGGGGGGGGGCGGGAGACGGGGGACTTGGTATCATCTGTGTTATCATGCGTGTCCAAAGAAACGCGGAGAAAAAAAGAGTAATTTCGGGGCCACAAAAAGAGAGTATTATTTCAAACTTAGCTTAGAAGACAGGTTATTTTATAACACTTGCCATAGTAAACGAAAGCAGTAAATACATACGGGCATTGTGGGCCGGTTCGCTTATTTGCTTGACTATACCCCTGTGTCCTGCTTCACACAGCGCCCAGAGAAAAGACGGAAGCCAGTCTTGCGGTTGCTGGCTGATCCGAGTCAGCAGTGTAACAGTGCCCACTTTGTTGCCGTGTTGTTTGGTAGCCTCAATGACTTTGTTTCGATCGAAATCACTATTTATTAAAAGAGCATCAAAGGACAAGTAAGTAAGAACATGGCAATATAAAATATTGGAATTTTTATACACATATATTGATCATAAGAATGTCCAGACACATTGAGCTCGGCTGAATGTGTGCTCGAGCCTTTTCACGTAGCAATAAAGTCGCCACAATTTACATGGCAGAAGGAAGTACCATTTTGAGCAAGGTCGCCTTAGTTGTATTTGATAGCACGTTGTGGATTTGTTAATTGTCTATAAATATGAACTTAGTACATAGATGAGAAAGTAAGCGCTTAGATAAAAAAAAATAGCTAAATTGTAATATGTGATGGTGCCACTTTAATACCTAATACGGTTTTCGTTTTGAAGGGAAGGAAACAGGTGATCAGGTACAACGTCTGTTTGACCTTCTTCAAAAAGAAGTCGAATGATACGGTCAAACACTTCCTGGTTCTTTACGCCACTGTAATTGTCCAATATTTCACATATGTTTGGGTAATCTACAATAACAAGACAGCGATGAATTAAGCCAAAGATATGATTTCATCCCTAAAACAAGTCGTCAAGGGGAAGCAATAACCAGTTAAAATGTGGCACCCCCCCCCCCCCTTCCATCGATAAGACGTGCTTAGTGCCGAATCCAGGATTCCCAAAAGGGAAGAACGGGAAAGGGCGCAGGTGGGGCCAATTTTTGAGCAAACAAATGGGGGGGGGGGGGGAGTTTTAAAGAAAATGTCTCACAAAAGGATGAAGGGGTTGTCATTCGGTCCCATAAATAAGGCCTCTAAAAACACAACTTCTAAAATAATATCAGCTAACATATGGTCCGCTTTTGGTTTGAAGTCACAGCAATGAGAACTGCTGTCAAGGTCTGTCAGACTGTCCGGCTGTTCTTGTTTTACATACTTTCGCCAGAATAGTGCCACTTTATTGAATACCGCAGAAGTGGAAAATTTAATTTAGTGACAGATTTCGCTCTTTTCTAAAACATAGCGAGGTAAGTTCAATAAGACTATGCCCCAGTAATGTTTTCTCCGAAATAAGTGGATTCAAAGACAGCAGCTGAATAAAGATCACGTTCTACTGTTTTTAATTCGATTCGCCAGTTGTCAGTCTCTGCCAACGTAGTAAATATTTTGGGTACATCTAGCATCGATTAGAGATTGCGACAGCGATCCAACTAAACCCGAACATTAATTCTGGTTGTACAAATCAACGTCTTACCAACGTATTCGATACAACGTTGCTAGACGCAACGTGAACAATCGACGTTGCATAGACGCCGAAAAATCGACGTTGTTTTGACGTCGGGATCACAACAACAAAACAAGCTCCTCATGTTTTGTTTTTTTTAATTTATTTTGCAAAAGCAAAAAAACGAAATGTGGCTAAAGTGAGACCCCCCCCCCCCAAAAGAAAAAAAAAAGAAAAAGAAAAAAGAAAGACTTCCTATGTGATGGTTACGTGATACCACATCTATGCCATTTACCCCTAACAATTTCCGCGCTTGGCCTTCAAATAATAGCTCTGAAAAACCTTCTCATTTTATCGCTCACCAAAAATGGTAGCCCTGAAAGTTCGACTTAATAAATGGACCGAAACAAGGAATATGAGAATTTGAGGAGCGCGCACGTGATTCCCCACCACCTTTTGAGAAATATTCATGGAAATCGACTTCGTGGATCTCCCGCTGTACCGGATGATCCAAGGGTGAGGTACTGTGATTGAGAGTGATCATACTATGAGTATCGATCAAGATGGCGATTCTAGGTTATCACCTTCGATACAACGTCGTTTTCCCAATGTTTATACAACGTCGCTTTCCCAGCGTATACACAAAGTCGGGGGAAAGTCGTTGTTTTGATTTCCATTTTCAGCACGTTACACGTGAACAAATTACTGAACAATACACGGGATTACTTGCCTGCTTGGCTGAGCGCACGATGGAGAGAGTTGTAAACATCCGGTTTATCCATGTCAAACATTGTCTTAAGCATGAATTCCATTGCTTTTGGAGGTCCATGCTTCCCTTGCTTGGCCATTATCCGTATCAAACTACCTGGTAAGTATCAAGTTTTTAATTATATTCAAATCGTTCATCACTTAATTCTTGAAATTTCTTTTCGGGTCGGCTTAGTAATTGCATATAGGGTCTTAGGTCCAAGGAGTAGCGGTATAGCTTTGCATACGCTTATGTTACGTTTTTGCACACTTTTGGAACTGGGCGTGAGTGGATGGGGGCAGGAAGGGAGGGCGAAAGTGCCTACAGTTTCGCGTAAATTTATGGGCGTTACTTCATAACGCTACATGTCTTTGTGTTGTTATTTGCGTGTTGTTAATTACAGAATGATCAGTAAGTATTGAGAAGGTAAACAAGTTATAAAAAGCTCAAAAAGGTAAGCCACGATAGACTTCGATTTATTAAATTCACTCTTGTTTATCATTTCAATAATTGTGTCACGTGTGCCCAGAATCCCATATTGCAATTTAGTGAAAATGTTTTCTTTTGTAAAATTTAAAGAAATTATTTAATATTGCTAGTTTCAAACAATTTGAGCAAAATAAAAGACGCTTACTTGCTAAATATGTTACCATATACGGCAACACGTCACTTGGTTTCACCACAGCTATTATTACGTCACTGAAAGCGCTCAAGGTTTGGCGGTTCAGTCTGTAATCGTTCCTTCTCTAGATAGAAAAACAGTTTATTTTATTTTAAAACGCTTGCATGTGCACTCCTGTTTCGGCGAGGTTCATTTTCGTATATGCCCATAACTTATTTTAAAACCAGAATTGTTTAAGCCAGCTCCTAATTTTAGCATGTGATTTTTAAACTTTTGGCACTCTAAAATTTCACGAATGCTGATGTCAAGATTTATGAGGTATAAGTACAGTGGACCTCTGTAATCGGAGCACCCTTAGGACCAGATAAAATGTGCCCTATTTCAGAGGTGGTCCCATTTGGGAGACTTGGTCCTGCGTGGGTAAAATTTGGCTTTTCGCCACAATTTTCGCCGAAACGCCGAATAATAATAATAATAATAATAATAATAATAATAATAATAATAATAATAATAATAATAATAATAATAATAATAATAAATAATGCCAAGTAGATACGAATGCCCGCCTCCCTAATTCAACATTTTGGGACGGTAAGGTTATATAACTAGCATTTGTTGGCTTATATTTTGGGAAATAATTTGTCAGTAATTTAATTGTGATTGTGCAGTGGGAACGGACACACATTTCACCAATGCTTGTATGTACACGCCCCCACCTTGCACTGTGGTGGCGAAGCGTGGCTGCTCTCCCCCACTCTGCTGTATGGTGGTGAGATGTGGCAAGCTCCCCCACTTTGCTGTGTGGTGGCGATGCTGGTACACGCCCCCACCTTGCACTGTGGTGGCGAGGTATTGGTACTCTCCCCACTGGTGGAGACGTGAGTGTACTCCCCTACCTAGCACTGGTGGCGAGGTACAGCTTCGCTCCCCCACTTTGCTGTGTGCTGGAGAGATGAAGCTCCACGCCCCCACCTTGCTGTTTGGTGGCGAGTCAATGTGTATCTCTCCCCTAGCATGGTGGCGCGTTATGTTGTGTTGGTAAACAAAGAGCGCGTGCTTGTGTGTTCGCCCCCACCTGGTGAGACGGTTTACTCCCCCCACATGATTCCGCCTCCCGATGTTAAACTGGGTGGTGGTGGTATTGCACCCCCACCCATGTGAATGAAAGGGGGAAGCAATATCACGCCACCCTAGATTAGAGAATCCAAGTAAGAAAAAGAAAGTTCTGAGAAATAAGAATTGACTTTGGTTTTGGGTTTGGAGTCGTCGCATTTTGATGTGTGTTAGTCCGAAAAATAGCGGAGTGTAAAATAAAGTAGTGTAGAAATTAGACAGTGCTCTTGCGTTATTATTCGTCTTCTTATTCGAGCAACTCACACATAAAAAAAATATCAAAATACGATCCCAACAAATTGGTGGAGATGCCGGTTTGAATTAAATGGAAACACGGTTAAGAAAAAATAAAAAATTACTCTACGAATTGGAACATTTACACAGAATACGAAATGGAACATCTGAACAGGATCTTCATACTTTAACTGACAATTTACAGAGCGACAATTTAACGGATTCTAAAACTGATGAAATTGTACTTGAGGATACTAGTGTAGACCATAATAACTTTGAACTTGCCATGGAGCAATTTGATGAAATTAGAGGTGCCCTTAATGAGGTAACAAGTGACATACGTGATGTTCAGGGACGTCTTCAAGGAAATCAGGCGGACTGGTTAAAACCACCTTCGTTTCACGGACTAGCTAGCGAAGATGCCAGAACGTGGCTTCACAAATTCGATGGTTATGTAGCCCTTAAGAACTTAAATCCGGAACAAGGAGCACAGTATTTCCGGATGAGTCTGAATGGCCCTGCATTCCAATGGGTTCAGAGATTAGACGCAAATGCAACACTGGACAGTCTAAGAACACAGTTTACACAGAAATATGTCACAGCTCCTACACTTCAATACAGATTGCGACAGGAATTTGATGCGAGAGTCCAACTGCCAGGTGAGCGTGTTGATACTTATATCAATGACGTAAAATCTCTAGGCGCTCGACTGCAAAAGACAGACATTGAGATCAGAGACGCGATTGTAAGAGGTTTGAATGCACCCTTGAAAGCATTCGTAGTTGGCTCTGAGCCTCAAACTGCTGATCAAGCCGAAGAAAAAGCGAAACTTGGTGAAGTAGTCGAAAGCGCTAAAATTTCTGGATCCAGCTCTGTGAGTGCCCTAAAGAAGTACGATGAAGATGGGGTGAAACAACTTACTGCCATTATCAAACAACAACAGGAGAAAGATGAAAAGCTGCAAACCACGCTTAACACGCTCACCAACGTTCTCCAAACAATGAATATTTCTCAACAGCACCCCAACAGCCAGACACCACCAAGACGATCGAATGCCGTCATGCGTAGATTCGCGCGACCGTCAGTTGCAGTTAATAACGTTGATTTTCGTTGTCGTTACTGCAATCAAATTGGGCATTTTGCCAGAGAATGTCGACAAAAACAACGCGATGAAAGAGGAAACCAAGGCGGAACCTTCGATAAAGGTCGTGGGCGAAACAATATGAGAAAGAACTTTTCGCCTGCCAGACCCAGATTTCAGCAACCAACCGGCCAAGGAGCATTTAGAAGGCAACAGTGGGAAAACTAAGCTGCCCTGTCGTTACTCAGGCAAACGATGGGGCTATGACATGTGACTTCAGAAAGGTAACTTTGAATTTGATTGACAGAAACTGTATCAAGGTGACAATCAATGGTAAAGAGCTACATGCTCTAATCGATACTGGTTCCGATTTTTCTTTGGTTGGTGAGTCATTTTTCCAAAAATTTCCAGAGCTAATTAAACAAGTTCAGCCGTGTGAGCAGTATGCGTCCACTGTCAGTGCAAATACGTTTAAGCTTGTTGGTCGTTTAGAATTGCCTGTGAACATTACAAATTCATCCTATAAAGCAAGCGTATATGTTTCGCCGTATACGCCATGGGATTTGTTACTTGGAGTAGATTTTCTTAGGAAATACGACATCAAAATTGATTTTCAAAGTGATATTATTAAAATACCACAGCACATGAATGTTTTCTGCGCTGACAGAGTGACAATACCGCCATTTAGTGAAAAAATTGTAAAGTGTTATATGTCAACACGAGCCAAAGCTGATATTTCTGGTACCGTTAGCGGCAAAGCGGTGTTACGCAAAAGAGGATTGGTTAGTGCAAATAGTTATGTTAACATCAAGAAGGGTCATAAGTTTTTACCTGTTAGAATAGCGAATTTAACTAGTCAGCCCCAAACCTTATTTCCAAAATTCAGACTTGCGTATTTTGTACTGGCAGACAGTACGGAAGTACTTAAAGAATTCTCTACTTCCCCCACAAACCGCAAATACGAGCAGGCAAGTGGTGTGACTAGAAGATCTTACGTTAACGTCAGCAAGCTCAATCCGCTTATTGTCCACGAACACGAATTCTGTATTGACGAAAGTAGTCTTAACCCACAACAAAAAACAAAATTACTTCAACTTTTAGCGGAATATGATGACTTGTTTCAAAAACCAGGGGAACCACTCGGGTGTACAAACAAAATTAAACATGACATTCAGCTCGAAAAAGGAGCAAGACCTTTTAAATCAGTGCCATAACGTATGTCTCCAAACCAAAGGAAAGAGGTAACAAGACAATTGCAAGAAATGCTCGAACAAGGTATCTGTAGGGAATCTGTTAGTCCGTTTGCATCACCCGTTTTACTTGTACGCAAAGCTGATAGTTCCCAACGTTTTGTTGTAGACATGAGAAAGCTTAACGCTCTAACAGTTAAAGATTCCCATCCTCTGCCCAGAGTTGACGATGCTTTGGACAGTCTTTATGGGTCAAAATTTTTCGCGAGTTTAGATTTGCAATCAGGATATTGGCAGGTCGAGGTCACCGAGAGGTCAAAACCCTTGACCGCTTTCATCACCCATGACGGACTCTACGAATTCAACCGCATGCCATTTGGCTTGACGAATGCACCAAGTACGTTCAGCCGTCTGATGATGCAAGTGCTACATGGCTTGACATGGGAAATATGCTTGGTGTACTTGGATGATGTCATCATATTTGCACCCACTTATGACGAATACTTAAGGCGAATACGTATGGTTCTAGACAGATTCCGAGATGCAAATCTCAAGCTGAAAGCAAAGAAATGCACTTTCGGCCAACCCCGTGTCAAATTTTTAGGGCATATCGTTTCGTCACAGGGAATTAGCACTGATCCACAAAAGTGCCAAGCTGTTCAAGATTTCCCAGTTCCAAAGAAGTTGAAAGATGTTCGATCATTCCTTGGGCTCACAAATTATTATTCACGCTTTGTCCAAAATTACCGCATCATGGCGCGACCGTTGTACAGGTTAACGAAGAAAAACATTCAATTCGTTTGGAGTTCAGAATGTCAGAAGGCTTTTGATGACCTAAAAGCCTCGCTACAAAAACCTCCAGTACTTTCTTTTCCTAATTTTACAGAAAAATTCATCTTAGAAACGGATGCAAGCGATCATGCCTTGGGCATGGTGCTTACTCAAGAATATGGTGATAGGCGGCACGTTCTGCAATATGCAGGAAGAAATCTGTCAAATTCTGAAAGGCGATATACGACGACAGAACGAGAGGCTCTTGCAATTGTGCACGGAATCAAACATTTCAGACATTATCTGAGAGATGCCCAGTTCACTGTTAGAACTGACCACAATCCCTTAACCTATGTATTTAAGAGAGGTTATGGGACAGACAGAATTGCGCGATGGGCAATGTATCTTCAGCAGTATAATTTCACTTTAGAATACAAAAAAGGTGTGACTCTGCAGGGACCTGATGCGATAAGCCGTAGGGAATATCCTCCATCAAATAAAGGACCACTAGATCCGCTCCCTGATTTTGATGATGAGATATTCCCGCCGAATATACGTACAAAGGCTGTAGCTTCTGCACGCACGGTAGCTAAAAGACAAAAGGCAAAGAGAGATCCAGAGGAAGTGCATGAAAAGGCAAGGCTTAGAATTTTAGGTGAGCGACTTAAAAACCCTTCTAGCAGTAGAACACCATCTATTGTAGAGCTGCCCAGACCGACCACACCCAAACAATTGAGACAATGGCAACTAAGAGAAGAGTGGATGTTGCGGATGATCAAATTCTTAGAGGAGGAACATTTACCAGGTGATGCGAGACTGGCAAGAGCTGTTGCAGCAGAATCCCCGGATTACTTTATGCATGAAGGGGTCTTGTACAGATTATATGTACCCCCACATTCTAGTGAGAATGACCCACGAATTCGAATTCAGCTATGTGTTCCACAGGAATTAAAATTCGACGTGTTTACCCAACAACACGGCGACCTGGCTGGAGCACACTATGATGCGGCAAGAACATATGCAACTCTGCGTCTTAATTTCTTTTGGAAAGGTATGCAGAGCGAATGTAAGAAATGGGTAGCCTCCTGTGAAGATTGTCAACAAAGGAAGAAACCTCCAGTACCATATAAAGCCCCCCTACAGCCTCTCCCGATTGCAAGAATTGGTCAAAGATGGGCAGTGGATATTGTTGGTCCGCTGAAACCATCTGCTGACGGGATGACACATATTCTGGTTTTCACAGAATATGCAACTCGAATGGTGGAAGCTTTTCCAATACCGCATACAAACGCGCCCCTCATCGCCCGATTGTTTATAGATGAAATCTGTATGCGTTATTCACCACCAGAGTATTTGCTGTCTGATCGCGGAGCAAACTTTCTCTCGGAAGTAGTGAAAACTGCTTGCAAGTTAATCGGAACCAAAAGATTAATGACGAGCAGTTACAACCCAAAATGCGACGGATTGGTTGAGAAATTTAACCAGACCCTCGTAAAGAATCTCTCTATGTTTGCACACAAGAATGGTCGGGACTGGTCAAACTTCATAAGACCTATTGTGTACAGCTACAATACCAGTGTTTGTATCAAAAGCACACACTATTCCCCTTTCTACCTCATGTATGGCAGAGATCCACGGACGTTTATATCTCACAGTTTACCGCAGGTAGATGATAGTGGTTTGACACCGGATGTCCGTGCTCAGATAGCAGAAGTAGTCCAAAGGCTGGAATTTGCCCATAACGACGCCAAATCACATTTAGAGAGGCACCGAGAACGTATGAAGCAGTACTATGATCGCGATGCAAAATGTCACAAATATTCTGTCGGTGACCGTGTATGGTGTTATTTCCCCTATGTACAACACAAGGGAGTGAAGAAATTTTATAAAGGATTTTCAGGCCCATATGTTATCATAGAAAAGACAGGTCCAGTGAATTTCAGATTGCTGCGCTCATATGACTACAAACCACTGTCAAGTGTTGTCCATGTGAACCGTCTGAAACCATATATACATCGCGAACTGCTACCCCCAAACCCCGACGAGCTCATTGAAATTGTAGACGTTGCACCGTGTGAAGAACTTCACCAGCTTGACCAGGAAGAGTTGGAGACAAAAACAGATAGTGAGTTAACAAACTCACAAAAAGAAGGTCAGGAAAATGTTATAAACATAAAAGCAACCGAGAAAATTTTTCCCAATGACACATCTGGACAAGCTGTGGGAAAACTAAAAGATTGTGACAGAAATGATCATGAATCAGATTCATGTGGAGATCCGAGAACATAAACTTTACAAAACGAGCAGTTAAATAACCCAGAAGTAATTCACGAGGGGAAGACAAGGATCACAAGCAAGGAACCCGCTGATAACACCGCTCGAAAAGTTATTCGCAATTCTAAAGAGCCACGTTCCTCACTTCGTCCTCAGCGACGCAGGAAACAAGTGCACATCCCAGGAGGTATTATCGGACCAGAGTTAGAAAGCGAATCTCTAAGCCATGAGCCCCTTTATAATATAGAGAAGGTAATACGAGGTAGGTATAAGAATAACAACAGAGAATATCTGGTTAAATGGGAAGGATTTCCCTACACAGACTTATCATGGGTCTCGTACGATGACTTAAATGAATTTGCGAAGAAATATGTGGATACGCATTCTCTGCGTATGACGGGTTGTCCCCGCACATATTAGTTAGCCCCATTACTCACTGCGTGGAGCTCAATTTTTTTCTCTCTCTCTCACTCATATAACATAAGCATATATTCATATGAAGAAAGGTGCTAAATTCAATTGAGGGTGCAAGCTTATTAGCCATACTTCAAGAGTTTATTTTATTCGGATTTTAGAGGATTCATTTTACTTTTGTTGCCGGAACATAGGAAAGTGCACTTTGGTGGTTGCGGAACTGATCACTCCGAAACCTCCAGAGTTAAGCACTAAAAAAAAAAAAAAAAAAAAAAAAAAAAAAAAAAAAAAAAAAAGATGCTAATGCTAATTCGCCCCCCTCTCTGCAACTCAAAATAAGGACAAAGCAATTACGCTTGCCTCCCCCTGTCTTCACCACCAAACTTCACCACCAACATCCCCCTCCTCCCCCCTCCCTTCTCCCCCTCCAATTATCAGTAGCTACGCTTCCCCCACTTCACTTCACCCACCTCTATATCACTTCATTAATATTCAACTTCACCACCACCCCCTCCCCCCTCCCTCCACCCCAAAACATACATCACTATTTTTTTTTGTTACGTCTGAGTAAAAAGGGCATTATCAACTTAGAACTTGTGCCATAAGCAGCTGCATAAAAAACTATTAAGTTGGCACGAACTAAGTTCGAGAACTATTTTACAAGGAATTATCTTTGAGCAAATGCTAAATCACTTAGGATAGGCGCGTGTTATTGCTTGAACTCGTTTAACTTGGACCTCTGTAGACCAGTGCAGTCTAAAATAAGGATAGTTGCTCCACGTGTTATTACCTAAAGCTACTAGAATGAACTCTACTCACAGGATAGGAGCAGTCGTTTTGATAGGCCTTTGGGCTGTATTCACAATTCACTTTACTAAGGGAATCAAAGTTATACATGGAATCGGAAACAACGTTATCATCCGCCCGAATTACGGCGTTGCTTTTGAGAAGTTTCTACCCTTTGATATGACAACCAACTACTGGTATCATACTATTGCTGTACGTTTGCCAGAGACATTGAATTTACCGAACAAAAAAATATATTCATGTAATGAAACGGCGATGGATGGGACTGCAGACGATTTGGCCGGTATTCAAGTTCCTTGCAAGGCACTTAACCATACGCTTCAAATGTACTATGAACTCCAAAATCGTCTCGAACAGGTAGCTTTTACCCAAAATGCTACACTTCAACAACTTTTGTGGCTTGATACTAGAAACCGCAAGAAGAGGGGACTGTTTGACTTACTTGGCGAAATTTTGAAGGGTGTAGCTGGCACTGCCACTGTCAAAGATGTTAACATTTTAGCCGAGCACATTGACGCAATTGAACAAAAGGTGAATGAAGCGACTACCGTTATGCATCACCAAACGCACACTCTCGAATCGTATCAAACATTCATGAACCTCCGATTTACCAACCTCTGGAGAGCAATAAATGCCACGATGGACTTAGAACAGGCTCAGAGCGACGCATACTTCGAACTTCACAGAGGATTTAACGTCTTGAATGCCGCCTTGAAACGTCTGGTAATGACTTTTCAACGTTCGCAGTTGTTCAATACATATTTTCATGGTTTGAATGTGCGTTGTCACATGCTTTCTATGCTTTTGGTTGATGCGGAAAGTTTTATAGGTGCCCTCGAACGTCTGCGTGACGGATACATATCTCCGTATCTTGTAGATACTCGCGATATTAAAAACACACTGAGTTTTATTTCGAAAGCTTTACAGCGCGATTATCCCATGTTTCGGTTAGTGCATACAAGTCTAGATCATTATTACCAATCCGGCAATATCATTTCAGTCAGGTCCGACTCATTTCTATATCTACAGCTAAGAATCCCCCTCGAAGAAATAAGTGTAAAATTTACAGTGTTTTCGGTTCATGCAATACCAATGTCCCTTCATTCAAACACCACGGCGAGAACTTTAGCGCAGGTTGCTCCTTATTTTGGAATTTCGGCTGACGGCCAATATTTTATTGAACCAAACGTTAAAGAGATTGAGGCATGTTATGGAAGCTCGTATAAAATATGTCCGACCATATTTTTAGCAAAGAAATTAGACATGTGGACGTGCACAGCTGCAATATTCCTTGATGAAACCTCAGTCATAAAGAGTCTTTGCCAATTTACATTGATGCCACCTACACAGGAACTCTATTCTTACATTCTAGATCTGAAAAATTCTTCTTTGTTTGTTTCTACAAATGATTTAATATGGACCGAGGATTGTCATAGAAAGGCCCCAGTTCAGATTCCATCCTGCAACTTATGCGTTGTTAAGCGTAAGTGCGAATGTAGTTTGAGCGGTAAAACATTTTATTTGCCCCCTGACATATCGGTCTGTGCAATTAACAGTACCCATTCTGAAACTTTTCGTCATCACTTTAATATGGGTGTGATGCTCGCATTACTTGAAAGCCACTTTGACAAAGCCCTAGAATTATCAAGTCATACCCACGATCTAAAGCCAATATCGTTTCCGAATTCTTACATGAACACTCTCGAAAAGACAATAGCAAAAATTTCGAAGTATCAATTAAAAGATAAGACTATTTCCTTAAACTTAAATGAGTCTCTTCAAAGCCTTACGGAAGAAGATGAAATCCTCACAAAATTTTTAATGAAAGACAGTCTCCCATGGTATGCCCAGCACAGTAATAGTTACTTTATACAGAGTGTGAGTGGAACTGTTTCTGTTCTTTCCGTCGGAGGCATGATTCTAAGTATTTATAATTATTATCACATCCGAAGATTACACGGAATTACCCTTATGACCATGGCTCAAATTTCAAAAGTCCAATCAATTAATTTACAAGACATTTTAATTCCAGGTACTACAACAAAAAGTCCTAATGTCACGTATGAAGCATCTGTAGGACCTGAATATACTTGGATGGCCCCTGTGTTAATAATCTTTTGTGTATGCTTTGTCTTTTGGATGCTAGTAAAAGGATTGGTTAAATACTGTCAATGGTACCTGGAACAATTTCAGCGCAAGCCTATTGGGGCCTACTCAGTAATTTCTGTTGTTATTTTATCAGACAATAATGCCTGCCGTTTTCCATTGGTTAACGTGCCAACAAAAGTCTATAACTTGGCCGTACAAGATCTGGAACAGCCTCTCCGACCTAAAATTACATGGAAATTTTTAACACCAATTTTTTCTTGGAACTCTGACTCGGTAGTGGTAACTTTAAGTGGTGGACCAACTCAAAGTACCTTCCCCCTACCTTCAAGAAAAACTGTACCTCTGCATGTGGTTTGGACGTTTTCTAGGATGCTTCATAA
This sequence comes from Protula sp. h YS-2021, assembly GCA_949752745.1. NCBI lineage: Eukaryota > Metazoa > Annelida > Polychaeta > Sabellida > Serpulidae > Protula > Protula sp. h YS-2021. Next base: position 55,793,228 of record OX457029.1, on the reverse strand, counting down.
ATCGCACTCAGTGCAGATTAATCTAGAGGATGATAACGGTACTTTTTGTATAGCCACGCGCATCGAAAACTGTGTCTCCGTCCGACCGGACATACCACCCCCCTTGGAATCGGTAGAGAATACTTCCCCCACGGCTCCTGCAAGGCCTATATATCCCCGCATAAGCCATCTTCCGACACCAGTTGACAAAATTTCAGAAATGAATTCAATTTAAAAATGGCGTTTATTATAATAACTTGCAAGTTTTCTGATCGACAGGAGGAAAAATGGCAAAAGTTTACGAAATTTTTATTGGACAATATGCAATACTTTAGTATGCACTTAAATAAAGACAATAACAAATATGTTGTGCGGATAAAAACGGACAATCCTTCTGAAACATTGGACTTGTTAAACAATTATGTTTCGCAACTCAACGGTTTGAAACCTTTATGTTTTCCTCATTTAAGTGAGGCTGTTAGAAATGCACTACATACACTTTAAGCATTTAATTCTTTAAAAATTTTAAAAAAAAAACTGTAAAAATGTCTGCTGTTAACAGCACGTTGTGCGAATTATTTCTGAAGCAAGTGCATGAAAAAACAGGACTTGATTTTGCCGCGTTCGTTGCCCAAAATTCGGGACAAGTAATATCTGACAGTCAACCCATTTTGACTGAGGAGACAGAAAGGAAATCCGTTTCACAGTCTCCTGCTACTGCCATCGCGCATGGTAATGAAATAGTAATGAATAGCTCTCCGTTCGAAACTATATGTTTGGACACAGTTAATTTGTCCAGTACGGACTTCGCCAAACCTATTTCACCCTCAAATCCACCGTATTTACTGAAGAGACCAACGCCAACAAGTTTTCGATCGATTTTAGAAGAGCCTTCCTCTAAACGGCAAGAAATCCAGACAAGACCGCTGTGCGTCCTTCCGCAAAAATACATTGTAATAGTCCATCAACATGTGCTAGTGAATACTAAATTCATTTCAGAACTCCAGGAGACGCACGGTATTTATTTCTCGATGTTGGAACTTGCGTTATATCTTGATTCACAACCCACAACATCAATAGCACTAGTCCCCTCATCACCATGCTGTGGGGTAATGAGGGCATTCCAACCGACTTTACCGAACAGCGAAATCATCAAAATTCTTTCCAGATTTTTTTCGCAGTGGACATCACTTCGACCAAATTTACCAAAATTCTAAGTTAAATTTCATTTTAAATATTTATATGTCATATTTTCGTTAATCTGCTAGAGTGTAACGTAACATAAATCTCTAAAGAAAATTCAAACCTGCTGTCTTGCCACTAGATAATACGTAAGTACAATTTTTACTAAGGTTTCAATTAAGATTTTCGCCGGATGAAATACACGTCTGATGTTACTGTATAGCTTGGTAACTTTAAGAAGTGTTAGAAAAAAAGTCACTTAGACGATGGATATACACTGTCATAAATTTATTATAAACGATATTTCTATTTGTAGATTAATTGTGGCAATACATTTTACATATATTACTATTGATGTTAAAAAAGAGATACTTGTATTTCTACGAGTCAACTGCGGGAAGCCTGGTCCCACGGTTTTAAAATGTGTATTTTGTAATATTTAGCTATTGTGTAATCTTTGAATTCATGCATGTTTAGAACTTCACAAGGAACGTATATAAAAAAGCGTGCTTACCTGATATTGCAGTAGAAGTCATTTTTGTAATGCCAAAGTGCCTAATGCGGTAGGTGTATTGATGTTTTGAAAATTTGTAACTGCAGCCGAAAGGAACAACATTTGCACATACTGAGGCTATCCTTAGATGTGTTTGTGTTGAAATACAATTATATAAATTTTATTATTATTATTATTTTACTACAGTTTTAATATCACTTTTATTTCTTTAATATGTTGCCTCAGTTAATTATTAAGTCTACTTTGTTTGGAGTAAAAATGTTTGTTGAAATATTACGAACATTTATACTCACATTTTTTTTTTTTTTGGTCTGAGAATCGATGACTTACAAATTTATATATTTAATCATGTATTCAATATTCCATATAACTGTATATTTTTAACCAGCGCATGTTTTACATGGAAATAATCAAAATGCAAAGCACACATAATGAGTGCCACTTGTAATAGCATTTCATTTTGGCTTCGAGATGTGAAAAAAAAAAAAAAAAAACCATGCTTTTCCGCATTTGTTGAATTTTTCGTCTAAAGTAAAGTGCTTTTGTTTCAACAATGAATATTTGTAACTCTTGGTTATTTGCGAATAGTATCAACATTTGGATTGAGCGCAAACCTCGCGTTACAAAAAAAAAAAAAAAAAAAAAAAAAAGGTACGTTAATAGATACAGTTGTTTTCGCATTTGTGATTCCTAAGCCAAATGTAACCTGCTTTCTTTGTGATTTTAAGCTTTTATCATAAGTCTTTTAGACCGGGAACATTAGTGCCTTTTCATATGAATATTTTATGATAGTTTGTTGTATTATATGCATCTGACACAGAACAAATCTGTTATGTGTATAAAAAAATAGTTCTGTATTTTATTTCTTGCAAACCTGCAAGTTAAAGTAGTGCAACGGATCTGTTAAATCTTCACTTAAGATGTTTGAGAGAAACAGCTATTCACTGTTTGAAATTTGTTACTCTGGTTTTGATCAGTTGCCGTGCCAAAGTACATTGGCAGCCAGATGCGATAAACAAATACCAGGACTGATTTATTAAGCTCGCATCTAGGCCTGTTTTATGAAGAGTCACGAATTAATTTTAGACACACTCATGGTGGATAGAAAGCTTTTCTTCTTTTACAACATAAACCAAAATACTATACATATATATGTCTGCATATTTATAATTTTATATTTTATTTGATGTATTGATATGAAAACTGCATTATCAATGATGCAGTTTTCATTTTGGCAAGGCAGGAGTTGTTGGCTTATATTTTGGGAAATAATTTGTCAGTAATTTAATTGTGATTGTGCAGTGGGAACGGACACACATTTCACCAATGCTTGTATGTACACGCCCCCACCTTGCACTGTGGTGGCGAAGCGTGGCTGCTCTCCCCCACTCTGCTGTATGGTGGTGAGATGTGGCAAGCTCCCCCACTTTGCTGTGTGGTGGCGATGCTGGTACACGCCCCCACCTTGCACTGTGGTGGCGAGGTATTGGTACTCTCCCCACTGGTGGAGACGTGAGTGTACTCCCCTACCTAGCACTGGTGGCGAGGTACAGCTTCGCTCCCCCACTTTGCTGTGTGCTGGAGAGATGAAGCTCCACGCCCCCACCTTGCTGTTTGGTGGCGAGTCAATGTGTATCTCTCCCCTAGCATGGTGGCGCGTTATGTTGTGTTGGTAAACAAAGAGCGCGTGCTTGTGTGTTCGCCCCCACCTGGTGAGACGGTTTACTCCCCCCACATGATTCCGCCTCCCGATGTTAAACTGGGTGGTGGTGGTATTGCACCCCCACCCATGTGAATGAAAGGGGGAAGCAATATCACGCCACCCTAGATTAGAGAATCCAAGTAAGAAAAAGAAAGTTCTGAGAAATAAGAATTGACTTTGGTTTTGGGTTTGGAGTCGTCGCATTTTGATGTGTGTTAGTCCGAAAAATAGCGGAGTGTAAAATAAAGTAGTGTAGAAATTAGACAGTGCTCTTGCGTTATTATTCGTCTTCTTATTCGAGCAACTCACACATAAAAAAAATATCAAAATACGATCCCAACACATTACTTAAGATTTTAGAAAAAAATTGTCTTTTCGCCAATATTTTGGCCATTTTTTGGAATTATGAAAAACAGTAATTACGAGGTAAGGGCAATGACCGCTATTTTTAACTAAAATTTCAAGACAGTAAGCTCTTTCAGCCAACGGGTGGCATGTTGTGGCTTACCCGTGAAGAAAAAGGAGCGAGAGCAAAGCGTTCAAGTCGGGACCATATCTGTCTCAGGGTCGGTTTATTTATATCGATCTCAGCAAATTTAATTTTGTTGTGCACTGGGTTGTGTCACTGGCTTCATCATTTGTCTCCTCACAAAACACGGCCAGCCTGTTCTGACTGACCCGTGAAGAAACGAGGAGTAAAGCAAACTTAGAGTTTCGAGCCGTAGTCATCAGAGCCAATGCTCTGTTTGGGGGTAACGCAGCCCCGGGGTCCTCCGAACGTCTATAGGAGCGACTCCGCAATGCGAAACGCGCAATGACATCGCTACCCTCGGGTAGTAGTTTTCTGCGTTGGCTAAAACGGACTATTTTCCTGGAGTTAGTTAAGATTTTACGGGAAAAAATTTGGCGAATCGCTAAAAAAAGTGATAGCCAGATGGATACTTATGCATCCTATATTCAACAAAAAATTTTGCGTTTCCATGAAGTCCCTAGAAGGAGATGCGGGTCAAAGAAAACTGATTTTTTGCCAATATTACAGCCAACTTTGGGTGAATTGCCAGAAAAGTATTAGCCCGGTAAGTTGTTAAATCAACCAAAATTTCAAGAAATACAGGCTAAAAACACAGGAGGAGATTCAACTTAAACGCGTACATACGCACATACTTTCAACGTCTGCTATAGCCCCTGGTTCTGTAAGAAACTGGGGCCAAAAACTCATGTTTTCTTCGACGTTGGGGTATCGGCGTTGAATAGACTTTGGAAGAGCAACTTCGTTTAGACTAAGGAAACGTTGCTGTATAAATATACACAGAAAGCGATAGATTCTTGACATAGAATACAATACTATTAGATAACAAGAGGTGTCAGTCATTAACAATTCTGGAACAGACTAATTGAAAAATTAACAGACATTTCTAAAAATAAAAACGGAAAGACGTTCGAGATTCATTTAAACAAATCGTTTTCTTTGGACAAATCTTTCCGCGTGGTATCAGTTCTTTATGCTTGCCCTCGTCCAGAACGAAAGCTCCCATATCATAGACAAGAAATGCTGGCAACCACACGCTCTGAAAGCCAAGCTTAACCAGCGGTTTAAGCATCGACTTCGGCGTTGAACTCTGTCGGTAGAGCTGTCGCTGCGCTTAAAGCTCAAAATCCAACGTCGGAAGGCAGACGTTGTTTCGACTTCCATAAACAACCAAAATCCGATGTCGATCTGATGTTCGATGCAACGTCTATCCAACTTTATTCTGACGTCGCAGTGTTTATTGGGGTGGTCCTTTTTGTGGTAGCGACAGCTGCACCGCAGAATTCATTTGGGCCGCTGTCGGTTCACAAATGAATGGTCCAGCTGGCTTCCTTCCATGATCTACGGAGAGCTTGGAATTACATCTGAACCTCTACTCTTAGCCATCGGTCCAAGCTTCAGCTTCTAAACCACAGTTCTGTGGAGAGATCTGAAGTCCATTGGCCCGGTGTACGAGTATATCTTGCCCCCTGTACAGCTTCCCCCTATGGGGAAAGATAGACTAGGCTGTCTTCGCCTCCCCCGGGGATGGGGGAAGCTAGACTTAGCTATCTCCCCCCTACCTGGGATTTTTCCAAGCTCGCCCCCCAAGGCTGGCTCCCCCCCCCCCCCCCCGCGGAGAAAGGGGATAATTATGAGGCCAGATGAGGCCGGCGCTGAGAGCCAACCTCGTTTAAAAAGGAGGGGGGTTGTAATTTTCATTACCACAAAAAGGGGTTCTTTCAAAACTGCATTCTGCTTTTGCTTCAAAATGGAACTTATTCAAACATTAGCATTCCGCCTTAAGAGGTACTTTTAGCAATTCATGGATACCCATGGTAACCAGTTGATTCGTGAATGCCAGCCCCCCTCCCCCAGATCATGGACACGCATGATAACCAGTTGGAGTGCACCTCCGGGGCGCTTTGATTCGAAGGCAAGCATAAAAACAACACTTACATTTCCAGGAACTTCGCCACCTCTAATTGGTACTTCACCATTTCCACCAGGCACTTCACCATTTCCACGTGTCACTCCACCACGTCCACGTGTCACTCCACCACGTCCACGTGTCACTCCAGCGCTTCCCCGTGCCACTTCAACGCTTCCGCCAGGCACTCCACCACGTCCACGTGCCACTCCACCAATTCCACGTGCCACTTCACCATTTCCACGTGTCACTCCACTGCTTCCACGTGTCACTCCACCATTTCCACGTGCCACTCCACCATTTCCACGTGTCATTCCGCCATTTCCACGTGTCACTCCACTGCTTCCACGTGTCACTCCATAATTTCCACGTGTCACTCCACCATTTCCACGTGTCACTCCACTGCTTTCACGTGTCATTCCACCATTTCCACGTGTCACTCCACTGCTTCCACGCGCTACTTCACCGCTCCCGTTAGGCATTTTTCCACTTCCGCGCAGCATTTCGTCACCTTCGCCAGGCACTTCACCACCATCAGGCTCGCTCCTTCGCGCAGGAGCATTACATGCAACCTCCGACGGCGACTCCGTGTAGGCGAATTCAACACTCAATTCCTCATCCGGGTTCTCTGTCAATTTGAAAACCAACAGTAGAGCTTTCACCTGGAGTCGTTGCACAAATCACACAGTCCGACTAAAATCAGACCCTTTCACTAAACGGCGGTAACAATCAGTACTCGTGTACTCGGGGGGGGGGGGAGGGGGAGTATTACCCCCAAAACTGGACCGACCCACACACACACAGATACATTTAAAACAACACATAAAATATTTCCATGAAAGATATTTCTCTTGTTTATTTGGGTTTGCAAACAAAATGTTGCCTACGACAACCCCTCCTCCACCTAGACCGTCGTTTCCTGCATATCACTCTGATCCAGCTCATGACTGCACTGGAACAATTGAGCATTTTTCACGTGCTGACGTGTTGTCTACAACCAGGTACTGATTGGCAATACGGGTTCCGGAAAGTGCCACATTTACTGATACACACTAACACTGAAGGGTTTTCTTTTGAGAATGAGCGATACAGGAGGATAATCCCTTGCACTTTTTCGAGATTCCGAAATGTCTGACCTGAAGGTTATAGGATAGAATTGTAAAGGTCCTTTTCAAGTTGAGGCGATTGTGTAACTCTTTCAGTGGCTGGAGAAACAACAAATTAAAAAATGAAATGTTTGAAGAACCATCGGCTCAAATGTACGACGTTTCAATCCTGGCCTAAATATTTTTGGCTCAAATATCTCTGGTCCAAAAGTCATTGTCCAAAGTGTCTCTGGTCTAAATGTCAGGAAACCGGTATAAGTTTCGTTTTGGTATAAATTATACTGAACGCATGACACTTGTTTAACTCAATATGTGCTTTAACTGCTGTACGTGAAAAAAAAAACGGAATATGGGGCAGTGGACAAGTGCTGCCGGAACAAGTGCCGCCGGGACAAGTGCCGCAGGAAGAAGTGCCACCGGGACAAGTACCGCCGGGACAAGTGCCGCAGGAAGAAGTGCCACCGGGACAAGTGCCGCAGGAAGAAGTGCCACCGGGACAAGTACCGCCGGGACAAGTGCCGCAGGAAGAAGTGCCACCGGGACAAGTGCCGCAGGAAGAAGTGCCACCGGGACAAGTACCGCCGGGACAAGTGCCGCAGGAAGAAGTGCCACCGGGACAAGTACCGCCGGGACAAGTGCCGCAGGAAGAAGTGCCACCGGGACAAGTGCCGCAGGAAGAAGTGCCACCGGGACAAGTACCGCCGGGACAAGTGCCGCAGGAAGAAGTGCCACCGGGACAAGTGCCGCAGGAAGAAGTGCCACCGGGACAAGTACCGCCGGGACAAGTGCCGCAGGAAGAAGTGCCACCGGGACAAGTGCCGCAGGAAGAAGTGCCACCGGGACAAGTGCCGCAGGAAGAAGTGCCACCGGGACAAGTACCGCCGGGACAAGTGCCGCAGGAAGAAGTGCCACCGGGACAAGTGCCGCAGGAAGAAGTGCCACCGGGACAAGTACCGCCGGGACAAGTGCCGCAGGAAGAAGTGCCACCGGGACAAGTGCCGCAGGAAGAAGTGCCACCGGGACAAGTGCCGCAGGAAGAAGTGCCACCGGGACAAGTACCGCCGGGACAAGTGCCGCAGGAAGAAGTGCCACCGGGACAAGTGCCGCAGGAAGAAGTGCCACCGGGACAAGTACCGCCGGGACAAGTGCCGCAGGAAGAAGTGCCACCGGGACAAGTGCCGCAGGAAGAAGTGCCACCGGGACAAGTACCGCCGGGACAAGTGCCGCAGGAAGAAGTGCCACCGGGACAAGTGCCGCAGGAAGAAGTGCCACCGGGACAAGTACCGCCGGGACAAGTGCCGCAGGAAGAAGTGCCACCGGGACAAGTGCCGCAGGAAGAAGTGCCACCGGGACAAGTGCCGCAGGAAGAAGTGCCACCGGGACAAGTACCGCCGGGACAAGTGCCGCAGGAAGAAGTGCCACCGGGACAAGTGCCGCAGGAAGAAGTGCCACCGGGACAAGTACCGCCGGGACAAGTGCCGCAGGAAGAAGTGCCACCGGGACAAGTGCCGCAGGAAGAAGTGCCACCGGGACAAGTACCGCCGGGACAAGTGCCGCAGGAAGAAGTGCCACCGGGACAAGTGCCGCAGGAAGAAGTGCCACCGGGACAAGTACCGCCGGGACAAGTGCCGCAGGAAGAAGTGCCACCGGGACAAGTGCCGCAGGAAGAAGTGCCACCGGGACAAGTACCGCCGGGACAAGTGCCGCAGGAAGAAGTGCCACCGGGACAAGTGCCGCAGGAAGAAGTGCCACCGGGACAAGTGCCGCAGGAAGAAGTGCCACCGGGACAAGTACCGCCGGGACAAGTGCCGCAGGAAGAAGTGCCACCGGGACAAGTACCGCCGGGACAAGTGCCGCAGGAAGAAGTGCCACCGGGACAAGTGCCGCAGGAAGAAGTGCCACCGGGACAAGTGCCGCAGGAAGAAGTGCCACCGGGACAAGTACCGCCGGGACAAGTGCCGCAGGAAGAAGTGCCACCGGGACAAGTGCCGCAGGAAGAAGTGCCACCGGGACAAGTACCGCCGGGACAAGTGCCGCTGAACAACCACCGTTACGACAACTGCCACTGGCGGACAATTTCTGTGATTGACAAGTGCCTCCGGTGGATAATTCCTCAAAAAGCTAAAGTTGAACGCAAATTATATCAAAAACATTTATTTTACAATCCCTCACACGCACCCCCCCTCCTCCCCAATTAGTGAGTGCACAATATTACACAGGCTGCATCAGGAAGCAAATCCACCACAGGAATCCGAACTGCAATTTTTATAGAATACTCAGTCATCACACGAATCGTATCTGGACTTCATATGAACCATAAATACTATTTTAGAAGTGTGACTCTCAACAAAAGAGCCTCAACTACACGCTTTTCTTGAAAGAAGCCACTTAAATACATCTTAAAACGGGATGTAACTTGCATATCTAGCGTTATTTTTTTTTTAAGAAACAATAATCAAATTAAAATGGGCTGTAGTTAGCCTCTGGCGGCACTTGTCCGCCAAAGGCGGGTGTCCAGCGGCACTTGGCGGTTGTCTAGCAGCCCTTGTCAAAGCGGCACCAGCCCCTGCGGCTTTGTCCTAGACCCCGGATTATGTCTGATATTGTAAATGCTCAGTGCTTTCAAATGATCGCTAAGAAAAGAACTAAGAACTGCCCACATAATAAAAGAAATGGAAGAAAATCTGGAACAGAATTCAGGATTAAAAAGTAAGAAATACTGCGAAGGAATATGAGGGTGTTCAACATCTAAACCTTTCTTCTGTTGACCAATAAGTGGAAGGTATTAAACTTGACAGTCGTGAATACACATTCTCCCCCCCCCCCCCCCCCCCTTCGTTTGTACCTCTTTGATGGACGTGCTCCCGAGAAACAAAACCGAGAAGTACCAAAGTTTGACAAGTGGTTTTGTGTGACAACAAAAACCCAGGAAAAATAAACTAGTGAAAGCTCAGAATTTCAACAAAAAAAGAGGAAAAACTAGGAATGATTAAAGCACCAAAAAAATTAAAATCGACAAAAACGGAGAAACTCGTAACACTTTGACAAATGAGGTAGGCTACACTTTGCAATGCAGAACGTTTCTGTGACTCAGCTGAAATTGGTTCAGAACATATAATAAGCAGAAATCACTAAAGTATTCCATTTGTTTTAAAACAAGATTAGTTCAACAATATTGGTTAGTTGTTGAAGAGATTGTTACGGAGATGTTACCTGTGTGTAGAGATTGTAACGGATTTTACCTGTATGTAGAGATTGTTACGGAGATGTTACCTGTGTGTAGAGATAGTTACGGAGATGTTACCTGTGTGTAGAGATTGTCACGGAGATGTTACCTGTGTGTAGAGATTGTCACGGAGATGTTACCTGTGTGTAGAGATTGTCACGGAGATGTTACCTATGTGTGTAGAGATTGTTACGGAGGTGTTACCTGTGTGTAGAGATTGTTACGGAGATGTTACCTATGTTTTGAGATTGTCACGGAGATGTTACCTATGTGTGTAGAGATTGTTACGGAAATGTTACCTGTGTGTAGAGATTGTTACGGAGATGTTACCTGTGTGTAGAGATTGTTACGGAGATGTTACCTGTGTGTAGAGATTGTTACGGAGATGTTACCTATGTGGAGAGATTGTTACGGAGATGTAACCTGTGTGAGGAGATTGTCACGGAGATGTTACCTGTGTATAGAGGTATCTGATTACACCATTTCTCACACAATTCCACCATATGGTCGTGATCCTCTGAAATAGAAATAGAAAATACTCCAGTAATAGATCGACATACAAATGCTAAATTTACGCCTAGATTGGTCCATTATCAAGTACACGATTTTAAAGAGAAATTTAATGTGGTTGTGGATGTGGAAGTTTTTATACCCTACTGATGCAATGTAAACAGACCGCTAGTCCTCGTCACAATATTGTTTGTCTTACAAAGAAAATATGCATCAAAACTGAATTAGCATGTTACCGGACAGCGCCAATCACGTGACTTGTTTAAATGCTGTGTAGCTATTGAACAGGTGGTCTCTGGAGAGCACTATCTTCTCTATATAACCAGAAAGCGGATGGGGTTGGTTTCTGTCTGTCTGTCTGTCTGTCTGTCAGTCTCTGTCTGTCTGTCTGTCTGTCTGTCTGTCTGTCCCTCTCTCTCTCTCTCTCTCTCTCTCTCTCTCTCTCTCTCTCTCTCTCTCTCTCTCTCTCTCTCTCTCTCTCTTCCACAGCTCACAAAAATACAAATGAAACAAAACAGCTTACTGTTCGCAGGAAAACAGCCTTTTCATGTAATCATACCGGAAATGATGGCCATGACAGGTGACTTCGTAAATAGACCGAAACAAAGACTAAAATATAAGAATTTCAGGAGCTTGCAACTTTTTTTCCCACCGGTTTTGAAAAATATTTATGGAAATCGACTTCAGGTAATGAAGGGTGACCACCCCATGATTGGGGCTGTCAAGATGGCGATTCTGTTGTATCGAGGCCTATGCATGCTCGCTTTCCCGACTTCCATTTGCAATCTTCACGCAACGTTGATTAGACATTGAATTATCGACGCCTATCCAATATCGGAAGGTAGACGTTGTTTCGACTTCCATTAACAACCAATTCCCGACACTGATCGAATATCGGTATCGAACGTTGTTCCAACGTCGCAATGTTTACTGGGAGGATGCATTCGCTGCTCTGTCTTGGTCTACATCTGTCCTGGTCTAAATCTGTCTTGATCTACATCTGATCAACAGCTAAGCCCTTTGGCGATGGGTCTGCCACATTTCAGTACCATATCTTTGTTATTCATTAGTAATGATATTTAGTTTAGCTAGAGTGGTGTGTAAAGAATGCTTTTACTTAGCAAAAGCTTTGAATTCGCTTATCTCTACTTTTAATGGGTTCCCTTCCGGTTATAAATTATCACGCAAATAGAAAAAAACTTTTTGTTGCAGTTCGAACGCACCTATTCCGCCTTCCATCCATCGACTAATGAGAGCGAGGGAATCCTCGTATCATACGTCATTGTATAATTAGGTCATTCCCTTTAGCGTGTTGTTAAAAACAACACGCCATTCTGTGTGCTCCACAATTGTTGCATCAAGAGACTAGTAAAAAGTGTGAAATGATCCAAAGTTTAGTGCATTAACTAACTAAAGGACTAATTTATTATTTTCGTTAATCTGGATAAATTTGGTTCAGAAAGAGGAACAATTCAGCACTTGTAACTTCGGTCTGATAGAACTGAGTTTACGCGACATGGTGACGCCTTACCCAGTCTCGAGAAGTGTGCCTCTCCCTCCACTAGAAGCTACAAGATCGAGGAATCTTTACTGCTTCCAGCACATTTCGCCTAGGCGTTTAGGATCTTTACAGGCTACTCTGCCTGCATCGGCTCTACGCTTTATCCAGCCAGCTGTGTCATAGCAGAAATGGCTAGTCTTAAGCTTTTACTCCAATTCGACTGTTCAGTCTTGTCAGAGCAGACTCTGCATTTCTGAGAACAGTCAGGACGAAAAAGGATGTCTTTGGGGGAGTGTCTGCGGTCTTCTAACACTCTTAGGACCGTATACTCATTATGGAAATATAGTCAGACCGTGTGAATACACTCTACGGTCCAACCAAGACCATTTGCCCATTATGGTCTGATAGTCCAACGGTAAGACCGTAGACGGGACAATCCCATAACGGTCCCAGGTCAAGCCCATTACGGGCTTTGCCATTACGAACCCATGGGAAACGACTGAACCGCCCCAAAGAAACGTCTCCTTTCGTGAAAAATAGCCTAAATTGCTTACTGGCAGCAATTTTTGAACGGTTTATATTCAGAAGTTACTGGATAAAGTTCGGAGTGATGGTTAGAGCGTCAATGTAAATGTAATGTTTATATGATCAATCACACTACATTTGTCTTGTGGCCTTTCTCTCTGTTTGTTTTTCAGATATGACAGAGACCACTTTACGCTCTCCACCTCAGCTAACTCAGTGCATCTACCCACTGCTTCGTGTAACCCCCCGCTCAGTTTGCGAGCGTTGCAGTCGAAACAGTGGCGTATCCCTTTGTGAGGAAAATAACACGTGTTCTGAACAACACCTGACGCCAGAGGACTGGAAGGCACTCTTGAAAAACAGAACTAAGAACTAACGTAGATGGGATAAACGCCAATTCTTTTCTTCTGCCTCATTTTCACACGCGATTTCGTGCAGGACACTATGAAGAAAGCAAGGTCTGTCATTCTGGGCAAAGCTTCCACACCTATCCATATAGATGCCGGCTCAGAATCAGACGCTACTTCAACGTCCAAGAAACACAAGAAGCCCAAATCTAAATCAAGGGCAGAACTGGATATTCTCGAGGGAAAAAAGGCGATGCCCTCGGAGAAGCATGGGCTAGTGCCAAGCCCCTTAGTAACTCGGACACTGTGTTCAAGTCTGTCCCACCCGAGCAAGTCATGATCACGCACAAGGGCTCGGGATCCAGCATCTCAGCAACGATGGGCCAACTGGGCATTCCCACACAAGAGCAACTGTCTTCGCCACCCGCACTGCCACATGTCACTTGTGAGTTTTCGGCTTTTCTATCGCTCCAATCCCAGTTACAAAAACAGTTATTGAACCTTCAACAAAAGCACAAAGTCAAGAGACTTTACTCTACCACAAAAAAGAGAGCTAAACCGTCCGCAACGGTTTTTGCCCTCCTTCAGAAAGTCATTCGGTTGCCTCAACCTCGGATTCGCCCCCATCCCAACTCTCATTGTAACCGGTCGCGGATTACCTAGAGACGGTTACAATTAGCGAATAGGAATCGGTGGGCACGCCGCCTTCGGGGTAGGTCTCTGCACTGCTGAAAAATGAAGACAACTGTTGCAGACGGATATCTTTCCCCTTACCGCAGTCCCTCGCAACAGGGAGAAAGAGATCTATACGCCAGCGGGGGAGATTCAACCCCAAGCATCTCAGTGTCAATCACAGTTCCGTGAAATGGGCTCAGACGACCAAGACTCAGAGGAAGGGGAGAGGTAAGAGTCCGAAGACACATCATCCCCTTCCCGTTCCCATTTTCCATTACCGGAAGTTGACTGTGTGCGTTCACCGGGCCGAGGCCAAAAACTTCGGAAAGACCCCGCTGCGGCAGGCGGACGGTCAATCAGGACCCCGTCTCCCTCAGACTTACACCGCTGAACAACTACACCATCCCCTCGAGCTCCGCCTCCACTATAGTTCCAGAGGATGTTCCAGTCAGCGATGTGATTCAGGAAATCGCACGGTTAGTATGTGGCTCTCCATGTTTGGATAAGGAAGAGCCACTGATACGCATGACGTTACATACCGCCCCCCCCCTCAACAGGATTCTTTCATAGCCCTAGCAACCGGCGAGGGCCTAGCCAACGCCAATTCCGTGCGAACGGAAAAATAAAAAAGATGGATGCTATCACGTTTTCACTTATCCAAACACTGCCTAATACATCCAGGCCCATACCGCTCCTCTGACGAGTTGATTCCACTAGACGCGTTGGAACAACACATAAAACGAACCGTCTGGTTGCCAGCAGTGCCGAACGATTCAGATATACCACTAAAGAAAGAATCCTGTCGAGGAGGGCGATTTATAACGTCATGCGTATCAGTGGCTCTTCCGTATCCAAACATGGGGAGCCACAGACGACTAACCGTGCTATTTATGACGAGCACATGCAGATATCAGCCAATAAAATGAATTAAAAATCAAAGCCCGTCAAATTAGACAAGCTGGAAACTCCTAAGGGCCTTACGTAATGTGTCACTTTCAGACATACTAAAGGCGGGGTGTTGGTCTTCCACAACTCCTTCGTCAAATACTATCTGAAAGACTTCTCGCAAGACAAACCATCTGGTCTCTATTCCTTAGGACCGTTCATAGCAACACTAGCAGCCATTACCAAATAAATTTCTATTACAGGTCGCCCTCCCCCAAATTCAAGGGCAAGCAGAAAGGCAGCTTTTCAAAGGGCCGTAACTGGAACAGCAACAACTTCACGCAAAGAAAGTATAGCAACAACACAACCAAAGAAGGAGCACTCCTTCCTACAGATGTTTCGCCTTTCGTCCCTCCGAGACTCTCCATTTCTCGCATACATTAAGCAAGAGGAAAATGACAATCCTAGTTAAGTAATATCATAGGAATAGAATTGTTTTAAACACAACGGCTATGGGCTATTCTGCCTCACGACTAATCGATGAATCGATTCTCTCTCTCTTTTAAAACAAAAAGGGGAGATCATTACCGTTCTGTCTGTGCCTCAGGTACCACAGAACCACATGACCACGAGACAGAACCCTACAAATTCTTCGACGTCGGAGATGCATATAAAATGCGTCGGCAATATCGGGAACATACGTCAGATATACGCATATTTTTTTTCCGTTTTGCTCATCGTTTATTAGTCGTTTATGCGCATATCTTCCGACGAAGTTTTTTATGCATATATTCGACGCATGTCCGACGTATTACCAACCGTCGGCTATACGTCGGTTATACATTTATATTCCAATGCATTTCCGACGAACTTCCGATGATTTTTATACGTATAAAATGCATATTTCCGAGGTTTTCCAACGCATTTCCGACCAAGTGACAATCAGAAAATACGCGTTTTTCAGACGTATAAAAAATGCGTGTTCGCATTCGAAAAAAAAATTGTTTCTAACCTTAACTGACCCATTGAACCCTTACCAACTTTCATAATTCACATATTCATACATGCACCATAGCATATTAATATACAACATACCATATTTATATATTGCAACTGAACACTAGGACTTACTCGTGTTTGAACCGGGGACCTCTTGCATCCTAGGCGCGGAACATACCTCTATTCCACGGCGGCTGGGGTGTAATTAAGTAGTCTAATGTTTCTATTTAGTAAAAGTTTACTTCTTACATTTTCTTTTTTTTGGTTACCGCTGGCGCTTTTAAATTTAGTTATTTGTATTGTCTTTTCCTCCTTTATGTTTGCTGAGCGATAGTATATTGAGACAAATGATAATTTTCAAGTATATTCATAATGCTCCACTATTGATTCTTCATAATGTCCCTTACAAAACGTCCATCGATAAATTTCCGACGTCGAATAAGCATCGGAAAATATGCGTTTTATAGACGTATAAAATAATACGTATAATGTACGATTGCAATATCGACATCTTTTTTCCGATGTATTTCCGACGTCGTTTATACATAGGAAAATATGCGTTTTATAGACGTATAAAATAATACGTATAATGTACGATTGCAATATCGACATCTTTTTTCCGATGTATTTCCGACGTCGTTTATACATAGGAAAATATGCGTTTTATAGACGTTTAAAAAAATACGTGTAATATATGATTGCAATATCGGCACCTTTTGTCCGATGTATTTCCGACGTCGTTTATACATAGGAAAACATGCGTTTTATAGACGTTTAAAAAATACGTATGATACGCGTTGGCAATATCGGCATCTTTTTTTCCGACTCATTTTCGATGCATATGCGATGTTTCTAAAAATGCGTATATATTCCGCCGTATATCCGACGTATAAACGATGTTTCAAATCCGCTGCCAACGCTGCCGATGCAATTTAGAGATTAACGACGTCGGTTATGCGTCGGCAGTTTTGTAGGGAAGAACCAAGCCCATAGGAACGGTACAAGCGGGGACCATGGTGCCAACGGGTCCCATGTACGGAAATAATCATTAAATTAATGAATTTTCTCAGTATTTCAAATTTAACAATCTACGTAAGTAACTGAGGGTATTATAGTCAACCTCCGTGAGGTTTTTAATTTAAAAATTCCTGGAATTTAGGAAATTTGGTTAAAAAATTAAGAACACTGAGTTCATTTTTTATCCAAGTCCTAGTGACATAGCGTCCCTTTGTAAGCACACAAAGATCTAATTTCTGTTGTGTCACTTTTTACTTAAATCTCCTTTGATTTACGACCCCATTGTCTTTTCATATGTTCAATAAAGACTAATTATATTAAAGATTGCATTGTACTCGAGTATCCGAGGCAGCGATTCATCCAGTTGGCGGTAGGAGGGGGATGGTATAAAACACTCTTGTCGGTCACTCAAGTCAAGTATTACCTATGGTGACTAGAGCTCTGCTGTGATATTCTTTACATTTTTTGTATAATTATATTGTACGATCCGAGAGTATCCCCCGTATCATTATCTGGAAAGAATTAAAAGAAGCAGAACTTAAGTTATCAGTTTTATTTCAACGTTAACTACAAGTTCACTGCTGTCCGATCGAAAAAAAGAACTTTTACGGGTCAAAATGTAATCGGCGCAGTTTAGAATGGTAGGCTAACCTGATTCGGACCCATTAAAAGTGGAGATAAGCGAATTTGAAGCTTTTGAGAAGTAAAACTAATGTTTTATTTCGTAAGACGAGCTATTACGAGTGACAGCGTAATTCGCGTTCTCCATTTTTAATCTACTATCCGTCCCATCCATCTCACAACAAGCCTGGGTAAGTTTGTAACGAAGTATTTGGGGGGCTTAAAGGGAATGACCTAATTATACAATGACTTACGAGGATTCCCTCACTCTCATTAGTCGAGGATGGAAGGCGGGATAGGTGCGTTCGAACTGCAACAAAAAGTTCATTTTTCTATTTGCGTGGTAATCTACAACCGGAAGAGAACCCATTAAAATGGAGAACGCGAATTACGCTTGTGCTCGTAAAAGCTCTTTTTACTAAATATAACGTTAAACAAAACTACAGGATACCTGCATCTGAGAATTTCGGTTCAATCTCTTTGACAAAGTGACCGTATTCTTCTAGGACAAGGGACCACATGAGACCAGGAAACCAGTCTTCATTTTTATGGGTGATGTTGATAAGAAGCAAGAGTGCACCCCAGTAATTACCCTTCTGTTCACATGCAGCTCGAATGTTTTGTGTGTCCTCTTCACTAATAAAACAGAATAACATAATAAGTTTAATTCTGCACATGCAGGGAGCAACAAGTGAGGTTATGACCGTTGTTATGAAACAGTCGACCTCTGGGAAGACCTCTCTGAAAGAAAACACAAAGAAAATGCAGAAAAAGTAATTGCGCTCTTCCTTTACTAGTACTATTTATGCGGAATCCCCGGCGTTACATACAGGTCTGATACACAACCACAGAGGTTGGCTAATCAGCAACAATGAGACAACGGCTGTAAAAGAAAGTGATCCTGGTATTTCTATTACCTCCCTAGCTTTTTCGTATCACTGAATTGAAGGTTTGCGGGAACGACCAATCCCATTAACATTTTATGTTGGAACAACGTTGCATAGACGTCGGATCAATGTCTAGCCTCGGTTGATAATGGAAGTCGAAAAATCTACCTTCCAACGTTGGATAGACGTCGATTATCAGGACTTCCATGGGTAAAGTTTGCACATGGAAGTCGAAACAACGTCTATGCCCTTACGTTGCACAGATGTCGGGAAACGACGTAGTGTAGATGTCGTGAAAGCGACGATATACCGACGTCGGGATATTTATAATCCAGAATCGCCATCTTGATAGCGACAGTCATGGTGAATTCACTCCTCCACCACAGTATCCCCACCCTTGAGTTAGTTTGTCACGCAGAATACATATGAAATTAATTTCCATCAATATTGAAAATGGACAGGAAAATACTTGCTTGTTCTCACAATTACCATAATTTACGTCCTTGATTTCTGTCATGGCCACCATTTCCGGTGAACGATAACACAAGGAAGTTATTCTAATTGTGAGTCCGACGTATATAGAACGTTGATTTTTCTACGTCTATCCAACGTTGATTTTCCTACTTTAATTCTAATGAAATATTTCCATTTTATTACAATCGTTAAACAGCATTATATACAGATGCTCTTTTGTTATTTTTATTTATGCACAAATATGTTGTTGATAGGATTGTTATTAAGGTGCTTTTTGTACGTGTAAAAAGTTCTTTAAGTGTTCAACCAAATGGTAACAACGTATTTTAATATGTACATATGGTCAAGATATATAACCATATAGGGGCCGCTCGACTGGTTTCATTTTGCTCATAATTTACTCAACACTTTATGGTGTAGCTTATTTTAATCACACAGGAGCACCATCACAATGCTGTACAACATCTTCGTTCTGGTCATAAAGTCATATAGAACACATATGTTAACCATATGGTTATCAAATACCTGTTTTCAATTTGTAACATAATTATTTTTACTTACAAAAGACAGCCAAGGCTGATTAGACAAGGCATAATGTCTGATGGCCTTATTTCCGAGAGCCGAGGCAACATAACATGCAAGATTCTTTTGTACACAGATTGGTTTTTCACGTCTGTGTAGCCTTCCAGAACTCGCGACACCATCTCATAACCTGTACATATCCAGTTTTTTTTAAAGAAAATTAAATATATTTATATTAGAGATGCAACAGTTTATTTTTGAGGAGCTTGTCTCAAAATATTTGACAGTTTAGTTGGTTAGAGCGATGGTCTGGTAAGCCCAAGGTCCCGGGTTCGATTCCGCTTCGGCGATGAATTTCATTTCAGTTGCCTAAGCTAAGCTAATGCAGGGGTGAGATTTTAACACCAAAATTAACGCCAATAATTCTTTCTGCCATCCCTTTAAAATGGAATTTCAATAAATGGTTTTTGAAGAGAATTTCAGTTATCTGAAGTGTCTTTAAATGTGGACATAATTTTGGTAATAGACAACTTTTATCCAGAAAAGAATATGACATTTATTACTTAAACCCAATTTAATTATGAAAGTTTTGTAATTTATTCCACAGGTTCTTAACTCAAAGGCCGTTCGTTAACCCTAGTCATGGACGAACATGCTGCATTTCATTTGAGTTTAAATTAATGAAAACTAGAAGGGACCCAATTTGAACACGGATAACTGCCTCAAGTGCCTGAATAAAACAAGGCAAAGAGAACCGCAAAACCATGTATTAAATCATCAAAGCAAAGGCTGTATTGCAGATAATAAAAATTGTACCGGCGTAATACTGAAATAAAATTCTTAAATCTAAGCTGTAGATTAAGTTTAAATTAACAATTCACGCTGATAAAGTTGCTATAAAAAGTACAGACAACATCAGCAAAATGTATCAAAGTCTGACTTGGTCCAGAGACACCCAAGTCCACTACTGTTTATAAGTTGAAATACATAGATTTGTGATGGATAAATTACTAATAACACTCTATATTTTTCAAATGGACTAGTTACATTGCCACTAAAGGAAAACGTAACAGACACAGAATCGAGTGCTGAAATCTCTTATAATATTGTTATAAGTTTTTCGTTTCATTTTAACAGGTAAAAGAATCAATGGTGTCAGCATAGCAATATTTTGTCAATAAATTGTCAATATTTTGTAATATATTAAGAAATCATATTTCCATTTCATAGAAAACAATAAAAAAAAAGTAATGAACCGTATTGCAGTACCAGCACAAATGCGGTTACAAGAATTTTGAATTGAACAGTTACCCCTTTCTTTCAAGGCATGCAAGAAGAGCGGATAGAGGCCATCTTCATTGCTGTCTCCCAGTACTTCCAGCATCAACCGCATGGCGGTGGTTGGACCTTGGGTGTTCTCAACCGATATTATTTCGCACAATCTGTCTGTCAAAAATAAAAAGTACGATGATTTGGTTCTTTAAAGGAAATGCAGAAGAAATGCCTATAGTAAAACATTAATTATGTCCAGTTGAAGTTTCAATGCATTTTCACTTTGTGTCTGATTTAGTGGTAATTATCAGACCGGATAGAACAAAGTTGCTTCTGGATAGCGTAAAGTTTTTAGCATATCATTGCAAGATAATCATATTGATTTCTTTAATACAGGTTCAGTACAGTTACTGAAGCAGTAATGAAGATATTTGAAGGTGTATGTGTGTCTGTATTTAATTACTTTTTTTACACCCTATCCTCGCTAGATCAAGAGAGCATAATGTTTTTGACTTGCCCGCCCTCAAGCCCGTCTTCATGCACTTCCGTCCATGAATCAAGATCCTTCTAACCTCGTCCGTGGAGGTTCGTGCATGAATCAGGCACCTTCTATACTCGTCTCTACAAACGTCCGTCCATCAATCAGGGCCCTTCTATCCTCGTCTCTATACACGTCCGTCCATGAATCAGGACCATTCTTTCCTCGTCTCTATGCACTTCCGTCCATTAATCAGGACACTTCTATATTCGTCTCTATACACCTCCTTCCATGAATCAGGACGTTCTATCCTCGTCTCTGCACACGTCCGTCGATCAATCAGGTACCTTCTATGCTCGTCTCTACAAACGTCCGTCCATCAATCAGAGCCCTTCTATCCTGGTCTCGATACACGTTCGTCCATCAGTCAGGGCCTTTCTATCCTCGTCTCTATACACGTAAGTCCATCAATCAGGGCCCTTTTATCCTCCTCTCTACACAGTCCTTCGATGAATCAGGGCTCTTCTGTCCTCGTCCCTATACACCTCCGTCCATGAATCAGTGCCCTTCTATCCTGGTCTCGATACACGTCCGTCCATCAATCATGGCCTTCTGTCCTCGTCCCTATACACGTCCTTCGATGAATCAGGGCCCTTCTGTCCTCATCTCTATACACGTCCGTACAGCAATCAGGGCCCTTCTATCCTCGTCTCTACAAACGTCTGTCCATCAATCAGAGCCCTTCTATCCTGGTCTCGATACACGTCCGTCCATCAATTAGGGCCTTCTGTCCTCGTCCCTATACACGTCCTTCGATGAATCAGGGCCCTTCTATTCTAATCTCTATACACGTCCGTCCAGCAATCAGGGCCCTTCTATCCTCGTCTCTATGCATATATATCCATCAGTCAGTGCCCTTCTATTCTCGTCATTATACACGTCCGTCCATGAATAAGGGCCCTTCGACCCTCGTCTCTATAACACGTCCGTCCATCAATCAGAGCCCTTCTATCCTCATCTCTATACAAGTCCGTCCAGCAACCAGGGCCCTTCTATCCTCGTCTCTATACACGTAAGTCCATCAATCAGGGCCCTTTTATCCTCCTCTCTACACAGTCCTTCGATGAATCAGGGCTCTTCTGTCCTCGTCCCTATACACCTCCGTCCATGAATCAGTGCCCTTCTATCCTGGTCTCGATACACGTCCGTCCATCAATCAGGGCCTTCTGTCCTCGTCCCTATACACGTCCTTCGATGAATCAGGGCCCTTCTATTCTAATCTCTATACACGTCCGTCCAGCAATCAGGGCCCTTCTATCCTCGTCTCTATGCACATATATCCATCAGTCAGTGCCCTTCTATTCTCGTCATTATACACGTCCGTCCATGAATAAGGGCCCTTCGACCCTCGTCTCTATAACGACCCTCGTCTGTCCATCAATCAGGTACGCACTGTCCTCGTCCCTATACACGTCCTTCCATCAATCAGGTCCCTTCTACCCTCGTCTCTATGCACTTCTGTCCATGAATCAGGACCTTTACATCCTCGTCTCTACACACGTGCATCCATCAATCAGAGCCCTTCTATCCTCGTGTCTATACGCGTCCGTCCATGAATCAGGCACCTTCTATACTCGTCTCTAAGAACGTCCGTCAATCAATTAGGGTCCTTCTATCCTCGTCTCTATACACGTCCATCCATCAATAAGGGCCCTTCTATCCTCGTCTCTATACACGTCAATCCATCAATCAGAGCCCTTCTATCCTCGTGTCTATACGCGTCCGTCCATGAATCAGGCACCTTCTATACTCGTCTCTAAGAACGTCCGTCAATCAATTAGGGTCCTTCTATCCTCATCTCTATACACGTCAATCCATCAATCAGAGCCCTTCTATCCTCGTGTCTATACGCGTCCGTGCATGAATCAGGCACCTTCTATACTCGTCTCTAAGAACGTCCGTCAATCAATTAGGGCCCTTCTATCCTCGTCTCCACACACGTCCACCCATCAATCAGGGCCCTTCTATCCTCGTGTCTATCCACGTCCGTCCATGAATCAGGGCCCTTCTATCCTCATCTCTGCCAAAGCCTGACAACGAAATGTCGTAGAACTAAGTATGCCTACTTATCCAGAGTCTCCTGCTGATTACTTTTTCAGTGGTTATTTAAGCTAGAATTTGAGCCATCAATTACTTTCCATAACACTGGTGTCGAAGCGCTGATGTAATGGTTTTGTGAACATGTTACTCCCGAAGAAGAAATTCGGTGGGAATTTTGGATGCCAGCTCAGGTCCATTAAATTTTGGCGACCTCTCATTATTTCTTAAAGTCACCACTGATTTTGAATTATTGTTATCAATAACTTCGAACTATGGGTCTATACCTTTGACAACCAAAAACTCCACCAAAGCATAATGACGTATTAGGAAACTCGATGCCACTGCTCATTTAGATGACCTCTCAGGGTTATTAGATTTTGTGTGACCTCTCATGACCTCACCTTCCGCCATTCATCCGTGATATTTTTAATTTAATACAAGCGGGTGTGATATATGCATCGTGTGAACAGGATTCAAACAAATTATATGTTGAAATTATAATGAAACCCGCATGTGAGTAGTCACTTAGATAACTTCTCGGATAGATTTAATTTCACCGGTAAACTTCGAATATCAAGGCGAAACTTCGTGTCATATGCCTCATATCAACTAGAGCGAATTTTGCTGAAGCGGATGGGGATGGATTGATCTCCTCACAAGGGGACTACTTTCTGTCTTTCAAAGTACTATTTGTTAGCCACTGACCGATATAAGCATGGGTTTTGAAGGTACGGTCGTAAAACTCAATAGATTATAATACTGGATTCCGCATTAACTGATCTGACCCACTGCATGCGCCAAGCCGATGCGATCAGAGTGATCGGAGTCCGTTCTCTGCTCAGGCCTCCCTGGCCGGATTCGAATCAGAGTCTTGGGGATAACTGGACCAACGCTGTGATTAACTGAGATAACCGACACCCCCGTACTTGTAGCTGTTGAGTCGCACAAGTTTCAAGTAAACATCCAGATGCTTGTTAGCTAAGTAGCTCAATTTTGCAATGGATTTCACTCATATTTAATTTGATTATAAAGAAGACCATTTTGTTTTGTTTTTACAGTATCGGTAAGCGCATGAATTTCTTTGTTGCAATTGTGTAAGCAATTTTTTCCATGATATTCCTTTCAATGATCCTGGCTTCATGCACACACGTAAGAGGGGGTGGGACAGCTTTTTTTTTATATAAAACCAATAATACAAATCTGAAACGATTCCATACTAGGACTGCCCTATTATAGCTATTATTTAGAGGTGGGCGAGTTCCCAGATTAACACACGTTACTCTTTTGATTTCTTCTCATGGGCAGATTCCTTTTATACATGTACGTTGACTGCTATGTTTAACAGAGTTTCTACAAAATAATTTCACAAAGCTCTGGAGACTCGTTTTATATTTATAAACTTCTTTGCATTTATGCTAAAACAAAAATTGACCATTAGAATTTGGCTCTCAATTTATAGTGTACCTTGAAGGTGTGTTGCAAGAAAACTTATCAGAGAACTGGGTTTGACGTGTTCTGTGATGATTTCTTGGTGAATATTTAGAGCCTCCATGTCTCTGCTCCCACTGCTGGCCATTCTGTAGAAAGTACAAGTGTAACATGCATGAACCTCTTAAATCAGCTGTTTCACAAAGTCACTGAATTTTCAATAAAACTATCAAATCGGTAAATGCATATAGCAATCATGTTGTTAGCAGTTGATAAAATCCTTAAAATACTGTCTGAGGTAGCTGTAGTTTAATTATTTTGAAGCTGTTCAGATGTCACCAGTTGGGATTTTTTTTATTTATTAATAGGCCGAGGAAGTTGTCGTTATTGGGAAAGTAACTGAAAAACTTTTATGTGTATATTTTTATTAAATTTGCTGTGTGATATATTACCTATAAAATGACATATCTTACGTTGAGGATGGTCATTGTGATTTATTGTTACAAGCACAACTAAAACAGAAAACTAAGATTTATCTTAAAACGGTCGTGTCGTAGCTCGCTTTGACCCGAGTTTTGCCTTCTTTCCTTAACCTAAGAGAGGGACAGGCAAAGGCTTGAAGCTCATCTTGACCTACACATTATTGGAGCTGTCTGGTGGGCAGGGCAGGGAGGCGCTTCTCTCAACTCATTGGTTTGTAAAATATAGTCAGAAACCTGTTTTATCACTTTTGCCGGCCCATTCTTCGATTATATGCCTCCCTCCCTCCCCCCCCTCTCCCTCTCTCTCTCTCTCTCTCTCTCTCTCTCTCTCTCTCTCTCTCTCTCTCTCTCTCTCTCTCTCTCCCTCTCCCTCCCTCCCTCTCTCTCTCTCTCTCTCTCTCTCTCTCTCTCAAAACGATGCCGTATACCTTGGATAAGGGAGGGGTTGTTGGTCCAGACAGCAACCTCAGTTCAAATTGTTTTCGAAATAAACAAACCCTCATAGAAAATTGTGATTTGGCCGGGCGGTCGCAGCCCTAGTTCGACGTCAGTATTTTACTAGGACATTTCATTCAGCCACATTTCCTGTGGAGACATAAGCACTGAAGACGAGATTTTACCGAATTTAAAGAAAGGGGCCAATAATATTATCTTTTGAGTGCTTTGCCATTCAGGGCAATACCCATCCTTTATTGGTTAGCATCTTTTGCTTTGAAATTTCACAAAATTCGAAGCATTTTAATCAATATGTTGGCCCCATGGTCACGTGGTTTTGATTCTTTCACAACATCTGCATTTACGGTGCAAGTAAAGTAACAATCAATTGCAGTAAAGAAAATTCGAGCAAAAAAAGATTCTAAAATGCCAACACTTAGCAAAAAAGAAGGACGGCAAGCAGCAGTTGGTATCCTCCAATCAGTCCAATCAAGGCTCGCATCCCCATAGTAAGATCTAGCTGTCCGAACGATGAACCTTCACAAACGCTTCTGAACTGCAGTGGGAACGCGTTAGTGACACCAGGAAAAAGTACCCACCGTATCGGTATATAAACTGTCCTAAACCGGCTAGCGATCCCACGTCGAACCAGGTCGAACCAGGTCTTCGACGGGACTACGGGATCAACCACTTCGGAAACCGATGGCCCTTAGATTTGGGGCGTCGTGCATTGTTTAGCGACGTTATGGCTTTTGTTATTTGGAAATGATGCTCGCTGAGTAGCAAACAGATGGCGAGGAGAGCTACTAGCACGAGCTTGTGTTCATGAAGTCGACAGACTTACTGGAGGGAGAACGGTGATTTGGATTTGGTTGGAAATCACCTCTGCTAGTCATCGACAGACACTGCAAGACGTTTTGCTGAAACCGTCCAGAAGGCGAAATCGTATGGCACTGTACAAACGACCGCACAGCGATTTCATGCACGACAACTCGAGGCCTCGTGTGGCTGAAATTTGGATAAATCTACTGGTGCTAATCATATCCAGACCCTACAGTGGGCTCCGTAAACAACTCAAATGAATCTTATTGACTATGTCTGGGATATGGTCAGTTGCACCAATCACAAAGCCATGGGGAACTGAGACACGCATTGATTGCGGAACGGCACAAAGTACCGCAATGGAGGATAAATCGTTTCAGTATGTCAATGCCACGACGCCTCAGTGCAATGACCCAAACCAGAGGTGGCCTCTGAGATATTGAGACTGGAAAGTGCAGCACGACTTGAAAATGTTGTTTAATTACTGTGATTGAAAAGCATCAGAAGGTTTGAATTCTCAGTTTCTTCGTGGTAGAAGGTCCCGTAACCACAGAGAGGAACATTACTGGCTTCCCAAATTGAGCCGAGTATAGCGACAGATTATACACTTATGCCCATGTCATGACTACCGGATACAACCCTGGGACCGTTTTAAAAAAAGATCTGCTCGCTTAGCGGTGCTACAAGCACCCTTGTTGCTTTATTTACTGGTACTGCTTTATGAATATCGGACGAGGGTATTAGTTTTGGAAATATTCGGGCATGTTTGCATTAAAAAAAAAACAATAATTGCTGGTTTCTTAGAAGTTAAATGAATACTCGACTCTTTTCAAGTCAGCCAAAATACTTGCACTTCTTTTCTACGTGTAAGCTCTTGAGAAAAATAGCGACCAGTTTTTATACTGCTAACTCATTGTGTGCACGTTGCTTTAAACGCATTGACCTTCTTTTGGTGTTAACGAGAAATGAAATTTTAAACGTGAACACCTAAAAATAGAAAGAAAAGAAAATGTTGACATAGATAGCAAGCTAAATCATCCACGTTGGGCCTATTTTTCTAGTTTTCGGTATTTTATTAGGTAGAGACGAGTTATAGCGCATACCCTTCCCTGAACAGGTAACATTAGATGAAATACCCTGCCGACCAAAGCGTCAGTTGTCTTTTTTTTAAAGGTCATAAATCCAATTTTTACTGGACGTTGAAAAGCCATGGCAACCGGAAGTCGATCAATGTCGGGATTCCGTGGACTATGGAGGTAAAAATCACAGCGTTCCCCCTGTTGCAGAGACAGCGGGCAGCGACTGGTGTTGAAAATTTATCTTCAGACGATTGACGTTTGTAGTAGGCATGGTATGGAGAGGTTTAGAGAGCGACGTTCTATGCACGTCAGTACGATGTGTGACGTTTTACATTCTAATCACAAATTCTGCCATTTTTATCCCGCTTTTATGCAGCTATGACCACCCACCCCCTCCCGTTCCCCCACCAATCTTCGGCGTCATGTAAGGGTGCCAAGCAAATGGTAAGTATCTGCCGTAAATCGTGGTAGAGGGACTTAGGACAGACGTCGCGAATTATTCAGGACGAAAAGACAGTATCCCCGTAAATATTCCAACGTTGATCCAATGTCAAGGTCAATTCGAGGTGCGACGCCGGCTTGACCAAATCGCACTCTGATTGTACTATGGTTGTGACTGGTCGTGGCCAAAGGTCAACGTCTTACCAATGTCTTTTATACAATGTTGAATAACTTGGGAAAGCAACGTTGTTTAAACGTTGATTTCGGTCGCAACCAAAACGCAACTTTCTCCGACATCTAATTAACGTCTTTTGGGCATCGTTCAAACGACGTCGAAAAAAGACGTTAGATAGACGTAGAATAATCGGCGCTGTAAAGGCGTCGGACTCATGACAAAAAATCTCCTTGTATTGTGGCTCACCAACCATATCAGCTATGACAAGTCACTTTTAAAATAGACCAAAATGAGGACTTTTTTTCCACTTACTTTTGAAAAATATTGATCACAATCGACATCATGCGTATACAGTGTAATCGGATCACCCATGGTTTGCGGTGCTATGGCAGAGGGGCGACCACACTATGATTGTCGCTGTCTAGAAAACCATTTGCAACCTTGATACAACGTTGATTAGACGTCGGATAATTGACGCCTAGGCAACGTCGGCAGGTAGACGTTTCCAATTCCATACACAAAAAATGTCGACGTTGATATCCGATGTCGGGTGGACGTCTATCCATCGTTGGTGATAGGTCGCAATGTTTACTGCGATGCTGCTCTATTTTCATTTTTAAGGATATCCTTAATATACTTTTACATGTAGCGAATGACACACCATCGATATATATATATTAGGAACATTTATGAAAAATAAGGATCCGCTGAATCGGGGAGAGTACTCTGTCTCTCCCTCCCCCCCCCCCGGGGAGAGTGCTTTGTCCCTCCCTTCTCCACCCCCCCCCGGGGAGAGTGCTCTGTCTCTCCCTTCCCCACCCCCCGGGGAGAGTGCTCTGTCTCTCCCTTCCCCACCCCCCCCCCCCCGGGGAGAGTGCTCTGTCTCTCCCTTCCCCACCCCCGGGGAGAGTGCTCTGTCTCTCCCTTCCCCACCCCCCAAGGGAGAGTCCTCTGTCTCTCCCTTATCCACCTCCCCCCCCCCGGGGAGAGTGCTCTGTCTCTCCCTTCCCCACCCCCCCCCCCGGGGAGAGTGCTCTGTCTCTCCCTTCCCCACCCCGACCCCCGGGGAGAGTGCTCTGTCTCTCCCTTCCCCACCCCCTCCCCCCTCATACAAGACCCATTACTGCTTCATTCTCCTCTTTTTTGCGCTTGAGTTCGATTGCTCTTCCTTGGTTAACTTTTACCTTAGACTGCTATTTTAAGATAAAATTATTTCTTCATTGCAATGACTTACCTTAAATCCTTTTTTCGAAAACGCTATAATGACTGTGTTATTTCACGGACAGTGCCGACAGGGATAACATTTCTATTTTCATTCCTTGAACATTTATCCAGTATTTATATTACTGAAAAATAGTTATATATGTGTGTATATAAATGCGAGATACTCATGGACTGGTGATCCCTCTCCACTAGTTCTAACAAAGAATCAGACCATCTATACTTAGAATATCGTTTCCACCCCGCCCCCCCCCTCCCCGCCCCCAACCCCTCACCCTTTAACTTCTTTATTTCTCATATCAGCCAATGAAGAAGTAGTTAGTGATATAGTAAATTTTACTTTTGATATCAACATGCCCATTTCTCATATACCTAACTGAATATTCTATATTAAAAATTGTTTTTAAATTGGATTTTAAATAGCTTAAAAAATCTCCCACCGACTTTTAAAGTGAAAAGGGAAAAAGACGTGACAGGCAGATATTGTTGGGCACTTAACCCAAGGGATAAACTCAATTAAGAGTCAATTAATACGCAAAGCTAAATGCCAGGTTTATCATAGCATTCCTTGATTTTCATTCACCACCCAGCCATCTACCTGGCATCAATCTTGGTTTCGTTTTTCCATTTAACATAATACACCCACATGTGTAAGGGAAGCACTCGTATCGACCCCGTTATTGTGCAATCCTTTTTGTTGTCATTCACGTGTTAAACTAGGCAAGGGAATGAAATAGTTGGTGGAAGGGAGTACCAATCAACATGACTATTGATATCCCTAAGCTAAATACCGTTACCACTCACGTAGCAACTGGTTATCATGTGTGTCCATGACTTTTTCAAACAATCCCTAAACGTGTTAATACTGGGAATAAAGGTCCGCTATTTTAACCAATCGCGGAGTAGAGTTCCGAAAAAATCCCCTTTTTTGTCGGCAACGCAGAGAACTGAATGAAAATTACCCCTCTTTTTAATGACATTGGCACTCGGTGTGGACCGCGTCTGACCTCAAAATTAACCCCCCCCCCCCCCCCCCAGAGTTGAAAGGGACGTTGAATAGTCTGTGTAACTGAAATCCCCAGAGTGTCTTTTTTAAAAGGTAGGCATTGTACTTATTCCAAACTGCAGGCTTTGTGTTGCGCCATTTCAACATACAGGTGATCCCCGGTATAGTAACTCCAAGCCTCCTCCCACCTTCGCCCACCCCCGCAATTGGCACCACGTCACGATCTTAAGAGTGAAATATATGCCAAACATTTGTTGGCCAAATTATCAACAAATATTAGATATATGTCCACCATATGTTCATCATATGTTCACCATATGTCCGCTTTTTATCATGTACCATTAACATGTATCGTTCAGTATCAATCAGTAAACCTATCTGGTGACCATATATTAAACATATGTTGATCACATGTTGCATATGACAAATACAGATTGTTTAGTAAAGAATACATGGTCTACTTTATATAATTTCAGGTCAGACCTATTGTATTCCTTTCTAACGTTACAACCAATCACAGATGACTACCCTGTTTGAAAAGACAGTTCCACAGTTTTTCCCACTTGCAAACATTGTTTGCAAATGGGTATGCTTTGCTTAGAATTCCGGTGTTTATTCCTTCCTTTTTTTGTTTTTGTTTTTTTTTCGTCACGGAGGTTTCCAGAACACTTCTCCTACGCTATTTGACGTAGGACGATGAAATTTGGCACAGAGATAGAGGGTGATGAGATGTCGTGAAATCCGCAAAATGTTTTGACCTTGACCTTCAAGATCAAGGTCAAATTGAGGTCAAAATATTTTTAAAAAAACCTATTCCATCACGAAAAATTGCTGGAAATAGCGCTCAAATCCTTGTTTCAACACGTGTACGGTATCAGTAGGCAGTAACATCATGGATGGAATCTCGGCATTCAGTGTCAAGGTCAAGGTCATGTGACTTTTGTATATTGAATTCCGTTAGAGAAAAATTGTCCATTATCTCGAAAACGGTTAGAGACCTTGGCCTCCGCCGTCATGGTCAAGGTCAAAAACCGGAAGTTGATGATTTTCTCGAAAACGGTTACAGATAGAGCAATTTTGAGCTTATTTTCGACCCTTTGGGCCTAAACGACGTTACATAGGAGGTACTTCGGTGACCTTGACCTCCTCCGTCAAGGTCAAGGTCAAAAACCGAAAGTTGACCATTATCTCGAAAACGGTTAGAGATAGAGCGATTTTGAGCTTATTTTCCACCCTTTGGGCCTAAAAGACGTTAAATAAGATATACCTCGGTGACCTTGACCTCCGCCGTCATGATCAAGGTCAAAAACCGAAAGTTGACCATTATCTCGAAAATGGTTAGAGATAGAGCGATTTTGAGCTTATTTTCCACCCTTTGGGCCTAAAAGACGTTAAATAAGATATACCTCGGTGACCTTGACCTCCGCCGTCATGATCAAGGTCAAAAACCGGAAGTTGACGATTTTCTCGAAAACGGTTAGAGATAGAGCGATTCTGAGCTTATTTTCGACCCTTTGGGCCTGAAAGACGTTATATAAGAGGTACCTCGGTGACCTTGACCTCCTCCGTTATGGTCAAGGTCAATAACCGGAAGTTGTCCATTATCTTAAAAACGGTTAGAAAACTGAATTTGATTATTTGAGATTACATTTACTTCGATATCCTTTTTCATGATAGTAATTCGGAAGCTGACAATTATGTGGAAAGACTGAAAAATGTGTTGTTGACCAGATAGATTGTACCATTGCAAGTGGGTGTCATTTCGCTACGTGTAGCGAAATTCGGTCTAGTTATTTTCTGCATTGCAAAAGTGTTTCAAGAGGTTTTAAGTTCAGCACCCAAACCTGTAGTCACTCTCTGAGGCCTTAAGCCCAGGCGGGGGATAAAATACACAAACAATACTGTCCACCAAGGAAATTTCCCAGGTCACCACATAGTAACATCCAAACAAACCCCCGGTTAGGTAGGGGAGGGTGGGGGAGGGGGGAGCTCACATGCTTACCACGCTTGTCCATGACATCGGAATTTTACTGACAGCCAAATCTTAAGTTTTGTTGTTGTTGTTGTTGTTTTTCTGTTTGTTTGTTTGTTTTTGACACGCATGATTATATGTTTGTGAAATCTACGTTAATCTTTGTTGGTTTTCAAAGATGGAGGGAAATAAAGCAACCGAATAGTGTTTTAAACGAACGACATTGAAATTGCCACTCGTACGGACTTTCGAAGCGACTCCAGTAGTCCTGAACCTCGTTCCGGGAGCCGCATAGGTGCTTTGCAGATAAATGAATTTTGTTTTGATGCGCCAGCCGATTGCGTTACCCGAGTTAACCCTAGAGACTGACCTCCTAAATGGTTTATAAACGTTCCTGTCATTACATTTTCGGATAAAACTTGGATATGTTTTCCTCGAATACTCGACAGGAACGAGTGTAGGCCCATAAGCATCGCCATCAGCTCCGGAATGTTTGAGAGGTTGTAAGTCCATGAGTGATCCCACTGACCGCTTGCTTATTTCCCTTGATTATGATAAATTATAGCTCCACCGACAAAATGACTTGCATCAGTCGACATTTGGATCTCGACGAGAGAGCAGATAATGGGGGCACCATTCCACGAACTTAAAGCCTGATACCCACCACCTCAAGTCAGAAAGAGTGTTTTTGTCCACTAACAACATATCGTCCCAGGATGATTTTGAGGCTAGTAAGTCCCTACAAATTCTTCGACGCCGGAGATGCATATAAAATGCGTCGGCAATATCGGCAACATACGTCGGAAATACACATATTTTTGTCGTTTTGCTCATCGTTTATTAGTCGTTTTTGCGCATATTTTCAGACGAAGTTTTTTATGCATGTATTCGACGCATATCCGACGTATTACCAACCGTCGGCTATACGTCGGTTATACGTTTATATTTCGATGCATTTATACGTATAAAATGCATATTTCCGAGGTTTTCCAACGCATTTCCGACCAAGTGACAATCGGAAAATATGCGTTTTTAGACGTATAAAAAATGCGTATGCGCATTTGAAAAAAAATTGTTTCTAACCTTAACTGACCCATTGAACCCTTACCAACCATTCATAATTCACATATTCATATATACACCATAGCATATTAACATACAACATAGCATATTTATATATTGCAACTGAACACTAGTACTTACTCGGGTTTGAACCGAGGACATCTTGCATCCTAGGCGCGGAACATACCTCTACTCCAAGGCGGCTGGGGCTGCCTCGGCAGTGTAATTAAGTGGTCTAATGTTTCTATTTCGTCCCAAAAAGTTTTTTTTTTTTGTTATTGAGGCAAATGATATTTTTAGTGTGATAGGTATAAGTGTACCCCAACCACTCCTTGAATGGATGATCATGATAAGTGAAATAAATTAATTTGTGGCTTCAAAATTCATTGCTAATTTTGTTATTGCTTAATAGACGAAAAAACTGTGAAGTTCAGCTATTTAATTTTAACTCTCGCCCTTTACATTTGATAAAGAGTTTTACATAGTTACAATTCCAGACGGTTGAAATTTAAAGTGTAAATTTAAGATAATTTTTTACATGAATTTTTGTGAGGATTTGAAATTATTTCACATTAAACTTAATATTTGTCACACATAATATTATTTAGATAGCTTAAAATTATAAAAAAATATATATATATCGCAAATCAAATGAATAAAACATAAAATTCTTTTTTTTTTGGATTTAAAAATTATAAATTTTAACCATTAATACTATTTAAATCATTTTAAGTATCAAAAGTTTGCAATAAATTTTAAAATGGTAATAATCAGAACACATGGTCACTGATGGTGTTGCAGAACACAGCCTATAGTACTGATAATTTTTAAGTATATTCATAATGCTCCACTATTGCTTCTTCATACTGTCCCCTACAAAACGTCAATCGATAAATTTCCGACGTCGAATAAGCATCGGAAAATATGCGTTTTATAGACGTATAAAGAATACGTATAATACACGTTGGCAATATCGGCATCTTTTTTCCGATGTATTTCCGACGTCGTTTATGGATAGGAAAATATGCATTTTATAGACGTATAAAATAATACGTATAATATACGATTGCAATATCGACATCTTTTTTCCGATCTATTTCCGGCGTCTTTTATACATAGGAAAATATGCATTTTATAGACGTATAAAATAATACGCATAATATACGATTGCAATATCGACATCTTTTTTCCGAAGTGTTTCCGACGTCGTTTATACATAGGAAAATATGCATTTTATAGACGTTTAAAAAAATACGTATAATAAGCGTTGGCACTATCTTTTTTTCGAGGCATATATGATGTTTCTAAAACTGCGTATATATTCCGCCGTATATCCGACGTATAAACGATGGTTCAAATCCGCTGCCAACGCTGCCGATGCAATTTAGAGATTAACGACGTCTTTTATGCGTCGGCTGTTTTGTAGGGGTGTTATGCATTGTGTAACAGCAGCTTACCTGGGGAAACAGCTTTTGAAATAGACACACATAATCCCGTAACCCTCGCCAGATGGCGCGCATGGACATACTTTCCAGTTAAAACACAATTAATTGTGCTTTTGAGTTGCCTCACCCTTTCACAAGGTACCTTAATTATTAAGCCTTTTTTTTTTTTTTTTTTTTTTTTTTTTTTTTTGTTTTGGCGATTATCCTTTAACCAATATACATTTTAGAAAAAGCGGGCAAAACAATTTGCAAAATTTACCCTTGGATCAAGTTTCTCAAGGATTTTTAAAACAAAACCTCCCACAGTTTCAATACCGGAAGGACATTAACAAATGAGGAAATCGTCAACATACAACGGCAATCCAGCATTGCTCCTTCTTAAATAGACAACAGCAGGCAAAAGAACTTGGTTAAAATTATAGGAACTACATTTCCAACCAAATGGTAACACATTCCGTACAAAATAACTGCCTTTCCAGTAAAACCCAAAATAAGTTCGATGATCGACATGAATTTGTATATGAAAATCCGTTTTTAATGTCTAAATGTCTAAAACACAGTTCGTTGAGCGCCCGTAGATTTCTATAGGTACGCAAGATATAGGGGATACACAGTAAGGTTTTTGCTTAGTCTTTGAGATACAACCTTTGAGCAGTAGTTTTTAAATTCAGCGTCAATAAAGTTTAGATACGAGATATTCAAAAACATTGTTTGGAGAGTTCAAACGGGTTTTTCGAAGAGAGAAAGTAAAAGGTAACGCCGTTCTTCGGCATGTCAAGCACATATGGAGATTTTCGCCCATTCGCAAGACAACTCAGGCACATTACTCATCCTTCAAGGCGTCGGCATACTGTAGTTTCGGTGGAGAGGACGAAGAAACCTGTTGTATCCACCGCCAGATGCGCCCCTTCCGCAAAAAACCTCG
Organism: Protula sp. h YS-2021; assembly: GCA_949752745.1. NCBI lineage: Eukaryota > Metazoa > Annelida > Polychaeta > Sabellida > Serpulidae > Protula > Protula sp. h YS-2021. The sequence continues at coordinate 55,757,775 of OX457029.1, read as the reverse complement.
GGTCCTGAATCCTCCCCTTATACGTCCGCGAGCAACTTCTGAACTGGATGTTGCTTAATAAATATCTGTTGCTGCTTTTATATGGTCACAAATAGAGGGTGAGAACGTGGATGTATTTCTCGCTGGTGCCGTAAACCACTTGTGAACGCCATAGGAGCACTGGCTGTATACCGCCTTAATTTTTGATGAGAAACACATTTTAGTTAATGTTCTTTTGAGCGATAATTCAAGGCTCAGTTCAATAAGCAAACACGTTGGAACTATAGAGATGGAGCGAAAATTTCGAATTAGAGCCAAAAACACAATATCTGAAGTCAAATTTGATATATCGGCCAATGAGAACTGGAGGAAGCTAAGTCTTTGATTGGAATTTTAAAGATTTGAAAAGAAAATTTCTTTGACTTTCCAGTGCGAGGTTAGCACATGACAAGACGACTTACCTAAGCAACTATGTCGCTTCTTGTAAGCTCTAATCTCACAAACACAAAGTTAACTACAATCATGCGACCAACAACCAGGATAATTTAATTAGCAAGTTGTGTTTTTAGACCTAGTGGACTTGTCAGCGGCATTCGATGTCGTTGATCATATAATTTTGCTGCAACGCTTAAGTTCACAAGGATTAGAGGGTGACGTCTTGGACTGGTTGCGCTCCTATTTTAAGGGTCGCACTCAACAAGTCTGTGTCGACCGCCATAAGTCTAGTATTAAAGAACTTGAATGTGGCATGCCACAAGGAAGCCAAATTGGTCCTCAAGGCTATAAAAAGTACACGGAACCCCTAGGTACCTTAGCACGTCTTCTGAGAATACTGTTCCACTTTTATGCCGATGATGGACAGCTATGGAAGGCTGTCTGTCCATCTTCCACTCAAAATGTTCAGAAAGCTGTTGAACATCTAGAAGCTGCCATCTCTCATGTCTCGTCGTGGATGCGTACAAATCGACTAAAACTAAATGAGTCAAAGACTGAATTTTTAGTCATCGGAACGCCCAGAAATCATGACAAGGCAATGGTTGACAGTATACTCGTAGGGAATTCGACTATTCAACGCTCCTCATCTGCACACAACCTTGGTGTCATGATTGATGAATCGCTCAAGTTGGAGACACAGATAAATGAGGTTGTAAAAAATGCAGATTCGTTATTAGGGAACTGTGGTAAGTCCGGAAATATTTGACACTGGAAACTACTAAGACCGTTGTTCATGCAGCTGTCATTTCCAGTCTCGATTTTGGCAACAGTCTGTATGTGAATATGCCAGCAGTTCAGATTCGTAAGTTACAAAAAGTTCAAAACGAAGCTGCTCGGCTGATAACTCTGGCTCCTCGTAGGGAACACATCATCCCTGTGTTACAGAGTCTACATTGGTTGCCTGTCAAACATCACATTGACAACAAAGTAACAATGACTGTCTTCAAAGCTTTGCGCAATGCTGGCACACAGTACATACGTGAGTTGCTAGTGCCACAACGGTCATTGAGGTCTTCTGAATGTTCTCTACTTGTAGAACCTCGATTCAGACTTGCCTCTGCTGGTCTGCGTTGCTTTGAAGTGGCTGCACCTAGGCTATGGAACTCGCTTCAAAAAGAATTGCGATCTGTACACTCACTGGATATATTAAAAAAACTATTGAAAACGCATTATTTTAAAATGGCATTTAATATTTAAATTGACATTATCATTATTGACTATCAGTATTACATTGCATTTTAGAAACAGTGCTATATATTAAGACTTTTATTTTAGTTTATATATAAACTTTTTACTTCGCAAAAGCTTAGAATTCGCTTATCTCCACTTTTAATGGGTTTCCTTCCAGTAATATTTACCACGCAAAATAAAAAAGAACTTTTTGAGGTACCGTTCAAGATCACTTAACCCTTCCATCCATCCTTCGACCAATCAGGATGCCCGAGACGTCGTCTGCTAGTCTCGTAGAAACGCCATTCCCTTTTTGCGTGGCGTCTGTACAACACGCCATTCTGTGTGCTGCCGGTTTTTTGCAGCAAGAGAACTGGTTTAAGGTGCGAATTGCTTCATTTTTTTACTTTATTCACTACCTAATGGATTACTGTATTATTGTGCGTTGGGATAATTTTATGGAGCCGAAGTGTGATTATTCGACATTTTGTTCTTCGGTCTGGTTAGGTTGAGTTTGCACGGTCACGGAGACACTTTCTTAGTCCCGAGAAGTGCGCCTCTTTCTCCACTTTCTTTCAGATCGAGGAACTTACCAGTTCCACCTCATTCGTCTAGGAGTAGGATCTTTTCAGGCTGCTGTACCTGATCAGATTCCAAGCTTTACCAGCCAGCTGTGTCATCGCGGAAATGGCCAGTTTTGCTTAAGCTTTACTCTTTGGGTCGCTTCTCAGTCTTCGTAGAGCAGGTTCTGCATGTCTGACAGCGTTTTCCGACGAAAAGAGACGTTTTCTGTGACGCCTGAGGGTCTTTTTCCTTGTCAAGACCGTTTTGCCGTTGTGGTCATACGGTCACGGGTGCGAGAAGACCACTCTGGTCCAACCGGATTTATTGCCCGTTACGGTCCTATGGTCTAAGGCTCCCATCTGAGGCAAGAGAGACCCATACCCGACACGGGAAGTCCCATTGTGGTTCAGCCCGTTACGGCCCCGGAACGCTACCGTTCCAGGAAGCACCTCTTTTGGTCATAATCTAGCCCATCGAGTCATTGCGGTCATTGGGCGATTATAAATACGGCCTGGAGGGGTAAAGCTTGCAGTTGAAGCAAAGCACTAAGAAATGTAGATTTGTGGTACTTTTATACTACATGTTCGTACGGTTGTTTTTCCTCTGCTTGCGTTTCAGATATGACAGAGGCCAGTCTACACTCTCCACCGTTGCTGCCTCTGTGTATTCATCCTCCAACTTCGTGTAACCCTCACTCCATCTGTGATCGCTGCAGACGAAATAGCGGGATACCTCTGTGCGAGCAAGACAACCCGTGCGGCGAGTGTCTACATCTCACCTCAGAGGATTGGGAAGCCCTATTACGGAATAGGGTCAAGAACGAACGCAGGAGGGATAAGCGCAAATTCCTCTATTCAGCCTCGTTTGTTACTCGTGAATTCATTCAGGATACCATGAAAAAGGCTAGCTCCGTTATTCTGGGCCAGGTCTCCACTTCCGTGCACGTTGACACTGGTACAGAATCGGATGCCACTACTTCATCTAAGAGACATAAAAAATCCAAGAGTAAGTCACGCGCGTTTTCTGAGACCGTAGCAGAATTGGATATCCCGGAAGGGAAAGAACGGGATCTTCTCCGTGAAGCATGGGCATCATCTCCCAGAGCAAAACCCATGGGCAGTCCGGAGGGGGGCGTTCAAGTCTCCGTCTGTGGAACAAGTGACTGTGACACATAGGGATACTGGAACAGTTCTTTCGGCGGTTACAGGCCAGTTAGACATTCCCCCGCGAGAGGATTTTTCCCCCTCCCCAGCTACAGCGTCTCCCGAGTGATTTTTCGGCGTTCTTGTCGATGCAGTCGCAACTGCAAAAGCAACTGTTGGATTTACAGCATCAAGCACAAAAGCAGGAGAATCTGCTTAGTCAAAAACAGAAGTCTCAACCGTCGGCTACGGTTTTTCGCCCTTTCCCGGAGATTCAGTTAGTGGCAGCGATGTCGGGCTCGCCTGTACCTCACCTCCCACTGGACTCTAACTTGGACATTCCCGAGACGGTCACCATCAGTGAGGAGGAGTCCGTGGGCGTGCCCCTTTCGGGCCAAGTTTCTGCGTTGCTGGATGAGGACGAAGAAATCGGGCCAATGGAAATCTCCCCTCTCGCCACAGTTCCAAGTAATAGAGAGAGGGAAATTTACACCCCATCAGGAGATCCTCAAACGTCACAAATATCACAATCTCAACTCCCAGAAGCAGCATCTGATGAACAGGAGTCAGAGGGCGAAGACGTAGAAGGTGAATCCGAGGGCGCGCCTAGGCATTCCCGTTTTCATTTACCAATACGGGCAACGGATCAGGTTCGATCCCCAGGCCGGAGGCAAAGACTTTGGAGGGACCCAGCGGCAGCAGGCAGACGCCCCATCCGAACTCCCTCTCCACCAGACCTTACTCCGTCGGTCGAAGATGCAACCCCCTCGAGTTCCGCTTCCACGAGCGCACCGGAAGACGTACCGTTCAGGGATGTCATTCGAGAGATAGCTCGCTTAGCAGAGGTCTCCTGTGGCTCCCCACATTTAGATAAAGAGGATCCACCCATTCGTATGACGTCCCAGGCCGCTCCACCGCAACAAGATTCCTTCATCGCACTAGCCACCAGCGAGGGCATTGCTCATGCTGTTACGGTCCGCACGAGGGAATTCAAAAAGATGGATGCTGGCGAGGGGCGCACACTGTCACGATTCCATTTATCTAAACACTCTCTAGTACGACCAGGCCCATATCGGTCAGCGGATGAACAAATTCCCCTGGAGGCTCTGGAACAACCCGTGAAGCGTACAGTCTGGATGCCTACAGTGCGTAGTGACTCGCACATTCCATTAGTGGAGAAAGACGCCAAGACCATCGAGGCGTCTTCCCGTCACATTCTGAACATTATGTCATTTCAAGATCATACACTCAAGGCACTGAAGTCTCGTTGGGAAGAACTTCGCCTCAGTGATCCTGTGTCTGCTAAACTGATGGAATGCCTGGCATTAGCTACCCGAGACGTGGTCAAACTCTCCACCTTCTTGATGACGTCAATGGTCTACCTACGTCGAGACGCCTTTCTCCAGCACTGCTGGCCCAGTGTCAAAGGTCTACGGGATCTGCGCCATGCCCCTGTCCTAGGGGAACGGGAACTATTCCCCCCCCCCCCGCAGAGATAAAGAGGGTGACCCAGGAAAGTCGATCACTTTCTCAGGATTATGCTCTTATGTCTAGGATGTCCCGCTCCTCCTTCAAACGCCCACTGAAGAGGAAGTGACCGCAGCAGTCCTCGCCGGCACAGGCCAAACCGAGTGCGCAGCAACAACAGCCCCCTGTCAAGAAACCGAAACCCAACCCCGGCAGCAAGACAGAGGGTTCGTCTCCACAGTCGTTCAGGTAGCAACCAATCAAAGTACCGTCACGAGATTCCCTTGTCTCCTGGCGATACTTTAACAAACTTAAAAGAATTGGAAAGTTTGCTCTCCTTAAACGCCTCCTTGACCGTAGGAGGGAGACTAGTAAGGTTTTGGCAACAATGGGAGGAAATGGGGGCGTCTCGAAAGGTAGTGCGTTGGCTAAAGAGGGGTAACTCTCTAACTTTCAAACGAGACCAGGACGGGCTCAGATGCTCGATTCCCCTAACCTCCAACGCGCCAAAGCGACTGGTCGCCTCCTACCCCAAGGGGTCGGAAAAGGAGTTAGCTCTCCAGGAAATGTTGGTGAGTCTAACACAGAAGCAAGCAATAGAGGAAATGCCAGAAAATCAAACGGGTTTTTTCAGCAGGGTTTTTCTGGTCCCCAAGAAATCCGGGGGATGGAGGTTAGTAATCGACCTCTCCCCCATAAACGGTTTTCTTCGAGTGGTCACCTTTCAGATGGACACGGCCCAGGTGATAAAAGGGTCGTTACGGGAAGGGACGTGGGATACCTCCATCGATCTCTCCGACGCTTACCTCCATATCCCCCTACACCGCTCGACAAAAACATTTCTGGCCTTTCAAGTAGGGAAAAAGCGATTTTGGTTTCTGGCACTTCCCTTCGGTCTGGCTACGGCCCCGTACGTTTTCTCCAAGGTAATGAAGGTGTTGAAAACATGGGCACGTCTAGAAGGAATGTTAGTCTTTCAGTACCTAGACGACTGGTTCCTGGCACATCAGGACAGACAGGTAGCCGAGTATCAAACTATGACGTTAGTTCGCAGAGCATTAAAGGTAGGTCTAGTAGTGAACCTAGCCAAATCCGAACTAAGCCCCAAACAGTCAATTACTTTTCTAGGGGAATTGTGGGACCTGGCAATAGCAAGGGTGTTTCCTACGGCGGAGCGCTACCAGAAAATCGCGAAAGCCATAGGAAATATTCCCCCCGAGAAAAAGGTAAGGCTACAAGCCATGGAATCCCTTTTAGGTCTGTTGGTGGCTACAGAGAAGACAGTCCCTCTGGGCCGTCTCCATTACAGGCCATTCCAAAGTCAGGTGAGATGGGCACTGCATCAGGGTCGTTCAACCACAGCAAGGATGCAAGTTTCACAGGTAACCCTGCAAGTCCTACAGTGGTGGTGCGATGCACAAATCATGTCCGAAGGAATGCCATTTCAGCCCCCAACCCCAGAGATAGAGATTCCGACCGATGCGTCCCACTCGGGATGGGGAATTTATTGGCACGGGCAGGTATGGAAGGGCAAATGGCCACCCTCACTCCAGATCTATCACATAAATTGGCTGGATTGCGTTGGCCAAACTTGCCAAGCAACTCAGAAACAGGGCAGTCCTATTTCGGTTAGACAATTCCACAGCCATAGCGTACCTCAACAAGCAGGGGGTACCAAATCACGGTCCCTTTCCAAGCTAGCGTTTCAGATTCTCACAAAGGCCCGGGAGGATCTGGTGACCATTTCAGCCCGTCACCTTGCCAGGAAACTAAACGTCTTAGCCGATTTAGCTTCCAGACAGGGTCAAGTTATCAACACCGAATGGTGCCTATCCCCTCGGTCGTTTCAATGGGTGACACGTCAGTCCCCATGGGGTACTCCGACTCTGGATCTGTTTGCAAATTCTATGACCGCCCAACTTCCCCGGTACGTGTCGTCTTGCCCGGACCCAGCAGCTTGGGCAATGGACCCCCTCAACTGTCAATGGCCACGGGACGAAGTGTTGTATGCCTTTCCCCCACAAGCAATCTTAGGGCAAGTCCTACAGAGAGCAATCGAATTGAAATCACCGTTTCTATTGCTCATTGCCCCGTGGGCACCGGAAGCCCCATGGTTCGCCCTCCTCTCCATTGCAAGATAGTGAGGTCGATACAGATTCCGTGCCACAACGAGTTGCTATCACAACCCCACTGGCAACACTTCCACCCCTCCCCTCACTTACTGAATCTCCACCTTTGGTGTCTGATCAGTACTTTTTGAAGAACAAGGGCTTCTCTAAACAGGTGAGGGAGAAGATAGTAAACAGTCACAAGGGCTCTACGTCCAAGGTTTACAGGTCTCAGTGGAATAAGTTTGCCGCCTGGTGTAGCATTTCTAAGCTGGATCCGTTTCAGGCTAGCCCAGCAGTGGTAGCGGACTTGCTCGATCACCTATTCACTGAGGAGAAATTAAAGGTAGGTTCCATCGAGGGCTATAGGGCCACTATAGGGTCAAGACTCAAAGCATCCACAGGTTACGACCCGGGCGAAGATACATCTCTCTCACAACTAGTAAGACATTTTAAAGTTAATTCCCCACCCTTCCCATCCAACATAGCGCAGTGGGACTTATCTTTAGTCTTACGGTACCTCCAACGCCCAGACATCTTTAGTAAAGACGTGATTTCAGCGAAAAACGCAACTTTAAGGTTTACGTTTTTACTGGCTTTAGCGTCGGACAAAAGAAGAGGTGAAATTCATGCCCTGGACAGAAAGGTAAATAAAGATAAGGGCACGTGGGAAAAGGTCACCCTAGTCCCCAGCGCAGGTTTCATGGGAAAGACCCACATTATGAGCCAAGGGATGGGAACGTTCGATCACATCTCCCTCCCATCACTACCAGACGACCCCGAAATCGACAGCTTGGTCTCTTTGTGTCCCGTCAAGGCTTTGCGTCAGTACTTAGAAATGTCAGAGGCCTACAGATCTAAAAATCAGAAGGCTCTCATCATTTCTTTTATGCCGAAATTTAACAAAGATCTGTCGAAACAGTCGATATCAAATTACATAAAAAAGATCATTTTGGCAGCCTATGACGAGGCACAAAGTGACACCAACCCGTCAAGGGAACTAAACGTCAAAGCCCATCAAGTTAGGCAGGTAGCTAACTCCCTCAGGGCCCTGCGTAATGTGTCTCTTTCAGATATATTAAAAACAGGTTGCTGGACTTCCCCCAACTCGTTTGTTAAATACTATCTGAAAGACTTTTCACAAGATGAGTTGTCTGGTTTATATTCAATGGGACCTTTCGTGGCTTCAGAAACAACCATTTCAGGCTGATGGTTTCTGTTGTAGGCCCGCATCTCCCAAGTTCAAGAACAAGGGCAAGCAGAAGGGCAACTTCTCCAAGAACCGTAACGGGAACAGTAACAACAACCACAAGCCACGAAAGTAACATCCTTCAAGAAGGACTCCCCTTCTGATTCTGGTCATTTCGTTTCGCTAAGGTCCTTTGGACCATTTCGGTTCCGTGCTTATATTAAGCTACGGACAAACGCTGGACGATTACTTTTAATTAAGGATTTATTTACTCCAGGGTGTTCATGACTGTATATGTAATAAGTGCAGCCCAGTCTTCGGTCTTACGGCTACTCGGGTCTGAAGTTTTATTCTCCTTTCTTCAAGTCTTTCAGAAAGAAAGGGGGAACCGTTTCGGTCCCAACGTACTGTAGTAACCGTATACAGTTGTGTCCGGAAGACCGAAAGACCGGTCGGTTGTCCTGGGTATAAGAGACCGTAGTGTCATTATGGGCTTATGGGACCATAACGGCCCCATATGGGAAAACAGTCACAAATTAGCTAAAGTTTGTCTGTATTTCATTTTATGACGATTTACAGTAGTTTTAGAACTATCTAGTCAATCTTAACAAGTTTATTAGAATATTAGAATAATTTGGGAGAAAGGAAAATAGACAACGGTGTCTTTCTTTTTCCAAGTTTGAATAGCATGTCTTGTAAGACACTTCAGTCGCGTTACTCGAAGTGTCAAAGAGTTTATTTGCGTAAACCCTCGGGTTTACGATCGCATTGTAGTGTTGCTAAATAAACTTAATTGTTCATCAATACATAGCAAGTGAATAGTGAGAACTTGAGGTAGGGATCCATCCGGTGGGCGGTTGGAGGGGGATGGTAATAGTTCTCAAAAGATGATGGCATGGTTGGAAGCCTTTCTCATCTCATATTACAGTTGTTGTGATATTTTACTTTGTTTATGATTTTACCTTTTGTTAAAAGACCGGAATGGTACGCCTCCGGACTTTATTTAGGAAATCATTAAAAGAATTGAAACTTATCTGACAAGTTTTATTTCTTCTTTTTCTGCCTCGAGTGCCCAGCACTCCTGGTTATACAACGAGCATTGACAAGCCATAGTGTAATTCGCGACCTTTTTGGGCAGTTCAAGAATGGCAGGCTCCCCTGCTCCGGACTCAAGTCCCATTGAAAGCGAATTCTAAGCTTTTGCGAAGTAAAATCTCGTTTTACGAAATAAAACGTTAGTTTGATGTTAGAGACTAATACTCTTGCATCTTAATTTTTATCTATGTTATGTAGCTCTTTTATAATGTTCTTGAAGAGCGCATTACAAGAAAACGCAGTAATAATATAATAATAATAATAATAATAATAATAATAATAATAATAATAATAATAATAATAATAATAATAATAATAATAATAAGATCTTCCCTTTTACCATTTTATTTTTTATCTATTGATTTATTTTTTATTTTGGTTTTGCTACTAACAGTAAGATTTGAATATTTTTTGCTTTTATTTTGGTTTTTTATTTTGGGAGAGGCATGATTATACCAATGCCAAGTGTAATTTAATTGACAGTAAGATATTCTTTTTTATTTTTTATCTTTATTTTTATTTATTTATTTATTTTCTTTTTGTTTTGTGTTTTTACTAGCAGTAACACTTGAGGTTTTTTGGGGGGACACGCATGATTGTACTCATGCCACCAACGTTCAGGAGAATTAAACAGTATTAAACAGTAAGATAGTCCATTTTTTTACTCACAGTAAGATCTTTCTATATTCGCCGGCATAAATGAACCCCATGAATTGTTACCGAAGCCGTACAGACCAACTTAAACTCGCCCACGGGCGTGATTCGCATTACGGGGCTTCGCGATACGATCACGTGAGCGATGCGCACAAAGTCTTACATTGGCTATCTATCAAATAGAATAGATTATAAAGTTGCACTGCTCGTACAAAAGCCCTACACAGGAACGAGTCTAGTTATGTTAGGGATCTCCTACATCTCAAATCAATTGCAAGTATTCTCAGGTCCAACGACAAATTTCTCTTCGAAATACCTAAAACATGCTTAAAACCTGGCCACCGAGGCTTTTATGTGCAGGGCCAAAAAATTTGGAACTCGCTACCCTTGTAACTACGAACGACCAATTGAAAAATAAGCTAAAAACTCACTTATTCACCATAGCCTATTAATCGATAAAATTTAAACTGTCAAGCGCTACGAACATTTGTCTTCTGACAGATGAAAGAGTGCTATAATAGCAAGATGTTATATAGGAACATGTTATATGTCTACGTGTCCCGGCTTTCAACGGTAATTAAACAGCAATTGTTCAGGCGTATTAAATTGATAGTGACGTAACTTATTCTAAAATACTAACCGGAAATTAGATATAAAAAATATTTACTGATATCAAAATGGTTTAAGGATCTCTAAAATTGATTTATAGAGATGAAAGTTCAATTCTTGATAGCAAAATTGAAATATCTGAGAACAAAATATAAATTTTGAGCTCATTTATTTCATTTATTTTCTTTTTATTGATATCAAGAATGTATTTTAGATGACATTATTTGAGAATAATATCGATATCGATAATTCAGTTGTCGATCTCTAAATTTTAATTAACGATTACTTAAATTTTTAGGAATGTTTGCCTCCCTTTTAAGTTTTAACTCCATAAAATTGATATTTTGGTTTAAAAATTAATTTTTGCAATTGATAATACAATTCTTGATAGCAATACATACATTAATGAGATCTGCATTAATTTATTGATCTATTTAATCATGATTTGATATAAAGAATTAGCATTAAATGGCATTCCATACTTTTCACATTTCCGTTTTAATTGTAGGAAAAAGAGTTTGACAGGGGTCACTTGATAGCATATATTACCTGCTGTCAAAAAGGGAGAAAAGCTGTAATTCTGGGAACTAGACGCGGTCTGCACGGAGGGCCAGTTCATATGTATTTTTCATTAAATACTATTTAATACTCGCGTTCTTTTTCACGAAAAGGGCTGGAGATTCAAGTATTCAGTGTAACGTTGTAAAAACGTTGATAGATCAACGTTGCACCTTGAGACGTTGGCTACACGTCACTCAGTTCTAATCGATGCTGCGTAGAGGCTGTAAATGGAAGTCAAAATAACGTCTGTCTCGCTACGTTGTATATAATATGACGGGAAAGTGGCGATGTATGAGTGTCGAGACCTTCCATCATAGTACCCACACACTGGCGTTTTCCGGTTACGTAAACTCAGCATTATCATAAAAACACTGTATTTTGGTGTAGGCTGATCCCTTCTTGAAGCACCTCAATGACTGACTTGTACACTTTCACTACACGCAGTAACTAAGCGTTCTGTTTAGACAGACACAGCGCGATATCACAGCAACTAAGCTTTCTATTTAGACTTTACTTTGCAGTTATATAGCATACATACACAACGGTATTTCATGATTATATCATATGTTTTAAGCTAGAATTTTCTCAGTAAAATGAAGCTTGAACTTGAGAAACGTGCAAAAAAGTGATCCTTTCCTGAAGCAGACGTCTGCTTCCGGTTCAGACATGCATTGGAAATCCACAGAAACGAGTCAGTACGTTAATTTTAAGGAACAACTTTGGACACCGAAATTTTTTGTTCTCCAAATGACACAAGGATTTTTGAAATCTGCATATTCAGCCCCTTTAATTTATTTATAGTTTCAAAGACTAGCTGTATTCACTGCACTCACTGCATGAATTAAAATTCCAGTCCAACTGCGTCCTGCTTCCTTCCTCCCACACACAAAATAAAATTTGAATATGGTTATCAGTTCGGTTCAGTGCACATTGAGTATCAAAACACCCTCCATCTCGCCCTCGATGTGAGACAGGATCGTTATTTCGCTACATCGCAGTCGGGTGTTTTTTTTCAAGGGAAAAAGCTTAGAAAAAGCGGATCTTTAAAAAGACATTTCAAAAGGGTCCCACCATCATTTGTTACCCCAGTAAAAATACATGAAAGACATCAAAACCTCTTCAAAGGTTGCAACAACAAGACCTGTTCAAAGCTGTTACCAATTTATAAACGGTTTTGGTAAGAAAAACACCTTGCCTTGCGGTATGTTTTCTTATGTGCTTTTTAAAACACACAGTTACAAAACACAAAAGAGAAAAAAATAAAATCTTGCCAGGCGGTAGATGTCTTAATTATTATTGCAACATATATAAATTGGATAAGTAATATGTTATTGGGAATATTGACAACCCGGTAATAAATATGGATGTTAAGACCTGTAAATTGTTGGTCACTCCAAAAGAAAACAAGCTATAACCAGTTATATCTCTTTTTCTATCTAGGCTCGAGTAACATTGTATCTGTCTGTCAGTATTGGGGCATGATTGTTTTATGACGTCACAATCTTGCTTCATCTCCGAGACTTGTGTTTTCAATATCTAATCCGGAAAACTGAGTCAATTCTAATGCATTATTCTAGAGTATGTTGAGATCTACTTGAGACAACACGAAATCCATATCACTGTCAAATTTTGCAGTTTGTGGTCCAGTTTTTCATTAATATCTTCCAAAGATTCTGATTAACTTCTGTTTAATAAATCCGAAAATGATCCACTGTTTTCTTTTTCGAAATCAACATCCCTAAATTTATTTTGCGTTATAAAAATATTCTCCTTATCGTCTATTTTGTAACCAAAATGTTCTCTAAAATTTTCATGCTAATATCTCTGTAGCAATTGAGAATATGGTGAAAAATCACGTGCGTAAATCCTACACAGCCTACCCTCGTTATACCGCCATTATTTGTTCCAGTGAAATTATGGCGTTATAGCGAAATGGCGTTATAACAAAAAATCCTATTTAAGAAAATATTTATTGGTGTTTTTTTTTTAAATTCAACACATCACATGCTGTTTTAAGTCTTTATATAAAGTGTACGCATTTAATTTCAAAAGCAGCTTTTTCGGTTTACTTCAGTTTTTCATTGACAGATTCACTTTTCTTGAAAAAGTGTAAGATTGATTTTTGCTCTGTCTCCTGTGTTGATATGTTTCGATGACTTTTCCAGTTTTAAGCAAATGCTTATTTCGTCAGAGCAGGCTTTGCTTGATGATTCTAAGTAACGCAAAACTTTCACCTCTTTCCAAAGTCGTGCGCAGCCACGGAACATAGGGAAGGACTAAATCGCTTCACCAACGCCCTCCTTTTTGTTTCTACTTTTCTCCGTTAGCAGAGGGCTCGGGGATGGCTCAGCTGTCCCTACCAACATAATAGTAAATGCTCCCTTTAACTAACTCAATCATATAATTAGAATTTTAGAATTGGTTGTTCCCAATACATGTTTAAAAGTTCCTCAGTACCCATAACAGCCTCCCAAACGTGTAGTACCAAAATAAAAAAAAGAAATCTCCCTTTTTAACTAAACACGCGGACACTCTCATGGAATTAAATATAAAAAGCACCCTTTAGAAATCACCACCTACCTTTAACCAAACTGTCACACATCGTGAAAAGAAAAACTTCTACATGCAAAAATTAGCCCCTTTCCAAGCATCTTTTTTGGACAAGCGTGGTATTACATGCGTGTCCACGGGCAGCGACCCCCTTTCAAACACTGTGCAATATGTGCATCCTTACTTCTGAATTAGCACACATTGTCCCCCCGTTCAACACACAATCCTCTTTCAATATACTCCCGACTGGTTGCATGCCCGGCAACCACACATGTAGCAAGTGGTTACAATGATTTTTAAAAAATCAAACCTAAGCGCGTAGGACTAATTTTGAAACCAAAGTGCATTTCTGAGAGAGCCCCTCTCATGAAATTTAGTCCCTCCCTTTGTAACAAAATTAGCACTCCTTGCGGACCGCGTCTGACGTCAAAATTACTCCAAACTCTTCTCCGCGTTTTGTTGGACACGCTTGGTTAGCCATGTGACACCTAGTGCCCCCGGAGTTGCAAAATCCAATATTTTGCCACAGAGAACTTGTAAGAGGTGTATTGCTACAGGCTATATGCTATGTGTGTTTCCATGCATGTCCAGAAACTTGGAGAAAGGGGGAGTAATTTTGAGGCCACGTTGAGTGGCAGTGTCATTAAAGAAGGCATAATTTTCATTCAGCACTTTGTGTTTCCCAAAATGAAAGGTTACTTCATTTTATTACTTCAAAATTGACACTCCGGGTTGCTTCTAAATGTCATGGACACATTGAGTGAGAGCTAATTTGTCCCAACCTCCACTTCCACCAACCCACACACCATTGCTGAAAACTGAAAACAAGTTTTGGTTAAGTTGAACGTTGCGAAATCAGGTTTGTAAAGCATTTTACTAACAAGAATAACAAAGCAAATTTTCAGTTGCCAATCCGTATGTTGATACAACCCCCAACACTGTTATGGCTGTTCGTGCTCATCGCAACAATTGCTGGTATCATGCACCGATCATTGTGGTCTCACAAAAGTAAAAAGTTCCCAGATTGCGAGCAAGTCATAAGTCCCAATATCCAGGAGTCGGGAAGGAGTCAGTGAAATGCTAGACAGTTGAAACACCGGAAACACCGAAAAAAATTAGCGGGGACGTCTTCATGAAGCACTACTAGGCGGCAGGTCGGAATTTTAAAGCCATTGAGAATATCACTGAAAAGACTGCCAGCAATGACATACAAAAGACTACCTTGGTACTTTTTATTGACACAGAAATATACTGAGGCCATTTTGGAAATAAATTCTATCAAATGGCAGGCCATGTTTTTTCACAGTTTTGGACCGTATAAACATGCATTATGACGAATTATATGTGTATTAACATATGCGATATCGATAACCACTAAGCGTATAAGTTAATCGAAATGTTTGTGCACAATCAACGGCAAATTTTTGGTATGAGTATGGTTTTGTGAAGGCATAGAGATACCTTCTGCCCAGATGGCAAATGCTATGGAGTTAGCCAGTGAGATTATGAAGAACGCATCGTCCCCCTATTTCCAATATGATAGAATATGCTATAACGTAACAGTTTCATATCATAGTTTATTATATGCATACATATAACATAACGGAAAGACAGACACACAAAAAATTCAGTGTCTGACTACATATTGACAGAGAATAACAAGTACAAACCTCCTTTCAAGTAGCGATAAGAAAATCAACCGGGAAGTGAAATGACTAAACCAGGAAGTGGGCGATATTGGTGTATTTTAAAACCTAGCCGCGTTACTTGGTGCCTCCTAGAATACCGCGTGTAACTCTCGAGCTGAAGCTGGTTACGCGGCAGTGTCTTGGCGTAGAAGAAGTGGCTATTGTAATTAATTCTGAGTCTCTGGAGACTCGATGCAGAGTCTGGAGCGTGTTTCACGAGCAACGCAGGGAAGTTCGGTATTCCACCTCCCTCCCGATCACGTGTCATTCACAGATTTTAGATACTCCTAGCCCATCGAGAACAGACTTCCTGAATCTGTCTGCGTTCGTGTAAATTCAGGTACGTTCTCCGCCAATTAACCTAAGTGTGGTTGGTAGAGTGGAGCAAAACTCGAATGAGGCTTGGTAAAAGGGTAACAACGCATCTTATTGGCTTAAAATTAGACCGGAGCCATTCGAGCCACTTTGAAGAAAATTGTATTCGTGATTCTTTTAGATTCACACGAAAAATCCGTGTAAAATTAAAGAATGCGAACTTTTACTCGTAAAAGAGCGTTTTACAAAAATAAAACGTCAGTTTGCACTGCATATTAGAATGCTTCATTTTTTTCTTTAACGTTGTGCTAACATATCAGTTACTAAGACACCATAACTCTGTTCTATCACAAATACATTCTGTAGTGAAGCAGTATTGGTGCAACGAACAGCTGAGTACAGAGACAATGATCATTAAAAGAGGTCCTTGATCAATCATGGTGACACTTTGACAGTGGTATGTTGTAATAGCAATGAAGGGGTCTTCGGGACGTAACTTAATCGAAGCCGAAGGCGTAAAAGACAGAATGACCGAAGTGATTTAAGATCAAGTCAGATTGCAGTTTGCAGTAAATTCAGTCTGTCTAAATGTTTGCAATCATGAAGAACAACAAGGTTACTAAATGTGTTAACACCGCATTATCTAAAACACGTTTCAGTATTTTACGAAATCAAAGTATTGTTCTTTTTATTTATGCATTTATTTTGGGGGGATATATCAAAACATTTATTTGGCTGGGGAAAGATACAAACACATATTTTTAAAAGGATTCGCTATCTGTTATGAAAGGTCGGGGCGCTAAGCCGAAATGATCCTCCACACATCGCTTATTTCAAGAAAAAAAAACTGAGCTTCAATTAAATAAATTGCTTATAATGAAAATAATTCAAAGATATGGTTGATCTCCTTACTTTCGGAAATATTGGAGACTCATTTTCGTTAAGACTAATTGATAATTACTTTACTTCCATTGTCTTTAATCACGCAGCTCTTAAATTTTGTAATTAGCTATTTAAAAACATATTTATCTGCTGTGTGAACATTATTGCCTAATCTCTACTTAAACCTACCTTTCTTTACTAAGTAGATTGTAAGCCTTTTTAATAGATAAATGTGCATTAGCACTCATTTAAAATAATAATGAGATGATAACAGATAAAAGAGCCATCACAATGAACTTAACTATCTTAAATAACGTTGAGAGAGCTCGATGTGCACACGGCTAAAACAAAGTGTGCTTGGTTCATAATAGGATTTGAGACTGCGCACTGCAGAACTTTTTCAACGGAAGAGTTGCATATCCAGTCTATGGTAATTTTGATTAAATATTAAAGTTTTAACAGTTAATGACAAGAATAAATAGGAATGCTTTGTTTCTTTCTTTTAATTAAAATTTATGGATATAATTGTGTTTAAGTTCCATGCGTTTATAACATTATGTATTGCACGAATTCATGTTGCATTTAATTTTTTTACAATTAAACTATATAAATTTATCACAAATTAATCCTGAATTATGTAAATTTAATTCTATAGTCTAGAAATCTTGCTAAAGCTAACATCTTGGTATGTTGTGTTTTCTGCAACAACCAAAGCAAGATAATGTAATCAAATTGAAAACAGGGGAAACAAAAGCATTTTAACGGAAACAGCAGAGTATCTATTATAGTTTATAAATAGAAAGGTTTCTTTAAGATAAACAACTCGAATCTATTAATTTCAAACCGAAGCCGCTCTGGTTGCTGTTTTCAGATTTAAACATTTCCATCTTTTCCGCACTAAAAGGTGTTATCACTGTAAATGACTGGAAACGAAAATGTCAGCAATATTTCCATAATGCAGTTTTTAACTATACATTTGCAAATTCTATGCGAGTTCATAGTAAACACTGACAGCTCTTTTTACTTTCACTTTTTGCGCAGATTTTCTTTCTTGAATAAACAGAAATGACGTCACAAAATAGAGTTCAACCAGTAAATTTTCCTATTCCACCAGGTAACCAGCCTCATTCACGACGTAAACAGTGTCGAAAATGTAATTACAGCTTGAAATCATGAATGTCTTTATCCACAACATGTTCTCTTTCATCTTCAACATATTCTTTCTTTCAGGTTGATTTACTAAAATAATAGTAAAGTGTAACATCTCTCTTTTGTCAGCATTTTAAGCTATTGTACTTGTGTAAAAGACTAAATCTTTCAATATAAAATGAAAATCGAGAAGTAACAATAGTTTAATGTCTTATCTAAATAGGCAATCAATAAAATGAAGCAAAGTTAGAATTGTTGTTACCAGGAAGAGCTCGTTAGTTAAGTTAATAAAGAATATATATTTAGCAGATCCAGTATTTAATATTTTGTCACGTTTTTTATGGATCAAAGTCAAACCGTTTTAGCTGTCTGGGCAAAATTTGCTTTCAACTTTATTTGAAACATAAAAGCAATTTTTTCAACAATCTTTCTTGGTACATCGAGCCTTCCAGTGTGATGGAATTGTGTTTCTGATATAAAACACTTAACATACAATTGCTTTTGCCAATATTTAAATGCTGCCATTATATTGCTTAAAGTATTTTATATTCTGTATATAAAGGTCAGCTCCAAGGGACTTTCAAGCATCCAAATTACAATGAATATGTTTCCATAACGTTTGGGGTTCTGCAGATTTTGTGTGGTGTAGCGTCCATCTGTTTCAATATTGCTGCCATTGTCATCGAAGTGGATGCATCCCATTTAGGATACGGAATTTATTCTGGAGTATTTGTAAGTTTATATATACACCAGAACCCCCGGATCGGACCACTCCGAAAATCGGACCACTTGTGTGAGTCCCAAACGCAGACAAAACCCCCGGAAATCGGACAAAAAATGACCATTAAAACAAACTTCCAAATCATGGAAAGCGCAAGAAAAAAAAAGAGAAAAGATGTCTCAATTTAGGACAAAATTGGGAAAATAAACTTAAGTAAAGTTGAAAGTCAGAGAAATTTAGCAGACAAATTTGGTGTGAACGAATCTCAAATCCAACGAGTTTTGAAACGAAAAGGTGATTATTTGATCGCTTTTTTTGTCTTCAGATTTTTCCACCCAAGTGTAAATATGAATGGTCACTGAATTATTTTGTGATCAACAGATTGGTTGTAAGAATAAAGTTGATGATTTTAGAACAGAAAAACAAATTTGTTCTGTACAAAAATGCACTCGTACACATCAAATTTGCTCGAACCTCGGAAATCGGACCAACCCGGAAATCGGACCACTGTTGGCCAGTCCTGTAAGTGGTCCGATTTCCGGAGTTGGGGTATACATATATATATATATATATATATATATATATATATATATATATATATATATATATATATATATATATATATATATATATATATATATATATATATATGATTTCAAGCCGTCCTGTGAACACAAAAATAAACACGCAGGTGGGATTTTTTATAAATTTCTTGTACCGCCAATGTTTAATTAATATATTTACAATTACTTAACATCAATACTATTACGTAACGTCAATTCAATTACGTAACATCAATGACTGAGAGATGTACAACAATACAGAAGAATTACATCACACATATTTATGAGAAAGAAAACATATAATTCACTGATCCAAAATTTGTCTTGGGGTCAAAAAAATTGAAATCCCCACAGAAAGAATCCCACAGACAAACGGGATATCACACTGTGAAAGACGGTACGCGAAAATATTTATCAATAGCATTAGAACGCCACCTACCAATATGAGAAATGCGTGTTTTATTTAAACCTTTTTGGAGGCAATATGTCGCGGCACCTATTCGAAAGGAATGGGAAGTATAACCCTTACATGTACCAAGGGAGAGCATTAATGCCGATTTCAGAACGGTATTAAAAAGGATGGAGAAATAGGCTTTCCGCTTTTTAAAATGAATGAAGTTGCTGAATGCTTAACAGCTAACCTCATTGAGTACAGATAATTTTAGACCAATCAAATCAGAGGGACGGCTTATTCATAAATCCGTCTAGGTCAGTTGGTGGACCTCAACGGCAATATAGATTTGCATATATATATATATATATATATATATATATATATATATATATATATATATATATATATATATATATATATATATTGTCATATACTTGGGGTTAGACCTCATTTACTAATGTCCCTGATAGCATGCCACATCACCAAAGTCTGCACCCAATATATGTTGATCTACGGTCTCCTTCCGTAAATGAGTCTGCTGCAGTTGTTCTGGTCAGTAGTTGGGTACTGTGTGACGTGCAGATGGTTGCACAGTCACTCTCGCTATCCCGGTGATGGTATCCTGGTGTTTGTGAATCCGCCAGTTAGACGTACGCTCGCTTCGTTAGTTGAACGTCAAATCTCTTGCCGTTTGTTAAATATGGGTGCTTGCGGGTAGTATACAATAAAACAGCCAGCCCACCAAAAAAAATAGCTCAAAAGCCAAGAAAAGCAACAAGATAAAACTTCCATATTTAATTGGAAATATTCAACCGATAGTAAATAATAGTAAACAAATCCGAAATAATAATAATAAATAACATGACGACCCCTAATTCCCAAACTAAATCATCCCGGATAACTGGGACACACTTTCTACATGAATTCAGACCTCAGACAACCTAACAAACTCCCATGAAGCTCGAGATAACTGACTTCTAAATAAAACCCACTGCAGTGACGATCCAAGTACCATCTTATTTAACAGCTAAAGTAATTAATAGTCTTATGAACCCGAGATATCTGAGCAAAATATCCAACTATGAACGACAATATATATGCATATTTACATAATTTAAATTATAGCAACCAACCACTAAATACACCGAACTCCAATTGACTATAATCTCCAATATAATGTTGTTGAAAAGCAGGTAATGTTTAAAAGATGCCACCATGATTCAGAATCCCAGAATCCCGACTGCGCTCCAAAATCCGAATCCCTGAATCATAATTTGAATCCCTGAATCATGATTCGAATTCCTGAATCACGAATCGAATCCGTGAATCATGATTCGAATCCCTAAATCACGAATCGAATCCGTGAATCATGATTCGAATCCCTAAATCATGAATCCTTACGGATTTAAACACAAAACATGGATAAATTGCTGATATGGAGCTCAAAATCTGGTCAAAATGTTAAAGTGAGAACCGGAGCTATATTTTGCTTTCTTTTTGGGAGCCTGAGTTGTGAATTTCATCATAAGCTGAGCAGAAAGTGGAGCTGAATCTTGAATCAAATCACAATATAGAATCATGATTCAGGTGATGAATCTAGCAGGTTCATGCTTCTATTTGGAGGAAGAACGATTATGTGCAGATTAAAGTCAATTGGAGAAATGCCCCATCTTATATCTTCACTCTGCCACGGTGAAATCCCATTCTTGGTCTCATACCTGGCAATGAACGGTGAGGCTTCAGCTGAATCCGAGACCCCCATTGAGCTGGGCTCACCCCTATTTATACTTGTTTGTGCCAAACAACGCTAGCAACACAGTCGCAACCCTCCGCGACCCGAACTAGTTCACTTCGTTACCAGTACTTTTACCACTAAGCACCACTGTGAAATATATAAAACTTAAACAATTATTTTACTACCAACTTTCTGATATTTCACCAATAACTACATTCAAAACGGTGAAAATTAGCCATTTCCCCTATTTTTGTGAATATATTACTACGCATCTGCCAGGGCAACATGTAAACAGCCGCCATTTTCAAATACGAACATTAAATATGCACTTGATTTTTAATGGTTTTGGGACGTTATTCAAACCTCCCGGAGCTGAAAACGACAATATTATTAAATTTATTAACTCTTTTCGTACCATAAAAAGGTAATTTGGTAAATTAAACGAAAATTAAGAAGAAAAACAGTAGAACCTCAGCTGGTCACGAATCCCGGCTATCACGAATTATCACCCATAGTTTTTAACTTAAAATTTCCCCTTTAAAACGGCCTTAATTTCTAAAATACATGTAGTGTACTATTTTCCAATACCCATCCCAGTTATTCCCGGCATATGAAATACAAAATACGTATTTTAAAATTCATAAAATGGAATTTTAACTAGTTTATAATCACTTCTGGTTTTCACAAAACCGCCAAAACACACGTCTTTAATGGTTGTTTATTCGTAAAAATCCTGTTTATATGCCTGAAATTTTAATAAATACCAAAACTATAAAGCATGACGCGCCTGAATTATAAACAAAATAATTGTTTAAAAATAGTTTTCTACGAGTTTCATGAGTTTTGAACATAGCTTTCCCAGTCAAAATGGCGAAATTTTAACGTTCGAGTAAAAGGCCCGTGCTGGGACTCGAACCCCAGACCAAACGATTCGAAGTCCCACGCTCTACCAGCCACGTCACTGGCCCAGTTGAACGACTGAGCCCTGTCATTATAATACATGTGAAAAAAAATCAATATTTCAGTCCTGGGCGAATTTCACACATCCCCCACCTCAGGATTGAGACGTCCCGTCCAATCACAGCACAGTAGTAAATTTATATTTAAAAGGAGGAGATGAAGTAAAAAAAATACGGATACGGATATAAATGACAAGTAAAACGACCTGATATTTTACACCTGAAACTTAAACCTGATATTTTAAAGAATAATGTCTCTCTTTTGAGTGTTTCCCTCTCCACCACGGCATATACGAATGGTAGGTGCCGGGCACTCTGCGCAATTCACATCAACATTTATGGTGATGGTTTCACTACTGTCCGATCTCCGCACAATTTGGATGGAATGGCGATGGACTGGTGTGGCAATAAGATGCGGACAGCATTTTTTGGCATAGTACTTTTTCATGTCTTCGAATTTCTGCGAATATTCGGCATCCGCCCTTTTCCTAGCTTCTTCAAGTATATGAGGAGGAACCTCATCATACTTTGAACTTGCCAACACGCTCGAATCCATCACCGCCTCGATCTCCTCCGATTGAACGTCCTCATCAGGTGCACTCTGGTCGTCAGCAACAGGTACATCGTTGTTGGAAACAGGTACCTTGTCGTTGACAACAGATATCTCTTGGAGTACCTCCACTTGACTTAGCTCAACTTGTTCAATGGCTTCTTCGGCATCGCCGGTTACACCGAGAAACGGTGCCATCTTCCGATCAAATTCCCTTATGGCGGATTCTTCTCGGTCTTCTTGCAATTCTTCAGGAGCCCTGGGATTTGTCCACCTGAGTATACTGGAGTCCAGAAGAACTTCAGATGCCCGTTCCTGATGCTTCCGGACTACATGGCGGTTCATGGTGGCCAGATCTTTCTCCTGACACACACAAAACGGACATTGGACCACCATTCTGATTGGCAGTGCCTTGTGGATCTTCGGAGAGCGTGAATGGCAGCGGTGAAGGGACCGGATACCACAGGATTTCTGATGACGATGCCTGTTGGAACTGGTACTAAACTTCTTCCCGCAACCATAACATTTATATGACCGTGACTGGTTCTTTTCCGAAGATCGCACCATCCTGCAACACATAAAACAAGTCATTCTTTGTGATGTTTCTGTCTTCCAAGCGTTTACACATTGAAATTTTAGGGTTCGTTGTGATCAACACCATAAAATCTCTTGGAGCGACAAATCATCGAAGATCAGGTTGACCTCGGAATGGTTTGAGTAGATTGAAATGTACTATTTTTAATGGACATTCTGAATTCTTTTGGATACGGTAGATGGCATCGCTGAGTTTTTCCACAACATTGTACGGCCCGATCCATTTATTTTGTAGTTTTGGAGATAACCCAGGACGTCTGACGTGGTTTCTCAACCACACCTTATCTCCTTGCTTGAAAGCACTTCCGCTGACACCAACGTCGTAGTATTTCTTCTGAGTGAGAGCACTCTGTTGAAGTTTTCTGGCAGCAATTTCGTGCACTCTTTCGATGCGTTCTTGAAGTTTCATAACGTATTCTACTTCAGAGATAACAGTGTCACTTCCGGAAGAACCGATCAATAGATCTACTGGCAGCCTTATCTCACGTCCAAACATCATTTTAAATGGCGAAATTCCAGTAGAGGAATGTGATTGTGAGAAGTGAAATATGTTGATCCCAATCCCGTCGTGCAAGAGACGTAAAGGGTCGCATCATAGCCTCAAGAGTGGCTTTGAAACGCTCCACCATTCCATCTGATTGTGGGTGATAAGCTGTTGTTTTCGTCTTCTTGATACCCAATAAACGGCATAAATCAAGCATTAGCTGACTGGTAAATTGGGTTCCTTGGTCACTGTGCAACATATGTGGTACCCCAAATCTGCTGACGAAGTTTGTAACCAACACCTCAGCCACGGTGAGAGATTCTATGTTCTTGATTGGATATGCTTCCATCCACTTTGTGAAATAATCTCCAACAACAAGGATGTATTTGTTCCCACTGTCTGTTCTCGGCCAAGGACCTGACAAATCCACCGCCACTCGCTCCAATGGCGCTCCAACTGACACATGACTGAGCGCAGCTATTGCCTTCCTTCTGGGCTCTTTCGCCTTAGCGCACGCTTCACAGCTTTTGACGTGATTGGAAACATCTTCACCCATCCCAGCCCAGAAATACCGATACCGGAGTTTTGCCATGGTTCCATTTTCTCCCAAATGCCCAGCTGTTGGTTGATCATGCAGCTCTTCAAGCACAAACAGTTGGAGCTCTTTCGGTACAACTAGGCGCCAAAGTTTGTTGCCTGTCGTCGCGTCTACCCAGCTCATATACAGAACACCATCCCGTAGTTTGAGTTGATCCCATCTTCCCCAGACAGTCTTTGCCTTTGAAGAGCGATGTGAAATATCCCGCCAGGGAGGCTTTTCGTCTCCTGCTTCTAGATGTGAAATTACCCAGCTTATATTGGTGTCTGCTCTTTGTTTATGTTTAATATCTTCCAATCCAAATGTTTCCAACCAACTTTTATTCGGTTGAATAGGTGCCGTTTGGTGTGTAATATCATTGCTTTGAAAAACATCTCTTTCCTTTTGATTATTCGCTTGACGTCTGGTCCGTGCATTCACAGTAGAAGCTTCTTCCTCATGTCCACATTGTTTACACGGTTTTCTGCTTAAAGCGTCAGCATTTCCATGAAGCCTTCCTGGGCGGTGTTGTATGTCGAATTGGTAAGAATTAAGATAGTCCAACCACCTCGCCATTTGGCCTGCTGGATCTTTGAAATTGAACATGTAACGGAGCGAGCCGTGGTCTGTACGGAGCAGGAATTTCTTTGCGTACAGATAGTGCTTGTAATATTTGATAAAATAGAATACAGCCAGCATCTCTTTCCTTGTCACACAGTAATTCTTCTCATGCTTACTGAGTGACTTGCTGCCATACGCAATTACTCTTTCTTTACCATCTTGAATTTGCGACAAGACTGCACCAATTGAAACATGGCAGGCATCAGTATCTAGAATGAACTCAAGCTTTGGATCTGGATACGCGAGTATTGGAGAGGTGACTAATTTGTACTTCAGCAGTTGAAATGACTTCTGGCAATTCTCCGTCCACTCAAACTTTTGGTTTTTCTGTATGAGTTTATTCATCGGACAGGCAATTTCCGAAAATCCTTCAATAAACTTTCTATAGTATGAACACAATCCTAGGAAGCTTCTTACTTGTGGTACATCCTTTGGAATAGGCCAGTCTTTTACCGCTTCAATTTTGGCTGGATCTGTCTCTATTCCTTTAGCGGATACTTTATGACCCAAATAAATGACTTCCAGCTGAAAAAGCTTGCATTTCTTTGGATTGAGTCGCAACTTCACAGCACGTAACCTCTCAAGTACTACCGAAAGCCGCTGTAATCCTTCATCAAAGTCTTTGCTGAATATGATTATGTCATCTAGGTAGATCAGCAAAATTTCAAACCTCAAACCATTAAGGGTCTTTTCCATTAATCTTTCAAAAGTTGAAGGTGCATTCATTAAACCAAAGGGCATGACGTTAAACTGATAAAGCCCATGAGATGGTGTTGTAAACGCTGTTTTTGGCTTGTCATTTGAATCCATTTCTACCTGCCAGTACCCCGAGGCCAAATCAAGTGTGGAAAACCACTTAGATCCACCTAGGCAGTCGAGAGCTTCGTCCATCTTCGGTATGGGGTAAGCATCTGGGATTGTAACCGCGTTCAGCTTTCTATAATCAATGCAAAAGCGAAGTGTACGGTCTTTCTTCCTCACCAATACCACCGGTGAACTCCATGGAGAATCAGAGGGTTCGATTACCTTCTTGTCAATCATGTCTCGCATAACTGTATCTACTTCTTTCCTTAAATGAATTGGAATACGCCTGGGTTGCTGTTTTATAGGTGCCGATGATCCCGTATCAATTTTATGCTTTACTTGCGAAGTTCGTCCTAAATTCTCACCAGCATCACAAAACACATCCTGGTATTTGTAAGTGACGTTTCTAAGTTTTTGAATCTCTTCTTCTGAAAGATTTTCTGATACTTCTTCAACTATGGTCTCCAAATGTTTGGGAAGACTATTATTCTGCATGCTAGTTTCAACCTTCTCTTGAGATATGTTGTTTAAGTTCAAAGTCGGAGTTTCCACATTAGTTTCAGGGTCTACTGGATGACCAATCCCTATGTTTGTATCTGGCCAGATCTCGACAGGTTCTTCTTGTGGATTACAAATGCGAACTGTCACTTCACCAGAAGAAATATCAGACAAACTCCTGCCCACTAATAATCCCTTCTCGGCTTGGAATTTCTGACTACCTTCAATAAGATTGATTCTCGTTTCACCACCTTTCCTATGCACGTGAGCGGGAACCAACATTTCATGACCACCTGGAACGACAACTTTCCGATGAATTGAAATACGGCAACAGCTAGCCTCGGCCGAATATTCATTCCACATATCCAATTTCGTGTCACCAATTCTCATAGTTGATTTGTTAAGATTCAGCGTACACTTTTGAGCCGTGAGAAAGTCCATTCCAAGAATGGCATCCTTCTCTATATCTGCTACCACAACTGGATGCTCGATCTCTACATCTGCTAATCGCACACCAAGGACGACCCTTCCATAAACCTCGAGCGGAGAACCATTCGCCAACAATATGTTGCATGAATTCTTCTGTAAGGACTTGACGACACCCAACCTCTCAAAACATTTAAAAGACATGACCGTGATTGCAGATCCCGTGTCGACCAGAAAATCCAATGGCCTCGAATTAATACTTCTTGTCACTGTGAGTCCACATCCTTTAGAAAAGGTTGACACAACAATTGTAGGCCTATCTCCCATCTTGACTGACTCTCGGCCTCCAGACCCAGTCGAATCTAGTTTAAACGTGGCTGTTTGTTGAACTCAGGACAATTTGTCTTAACATGTCCCTCCTTTCCGCAATGCCAGCAGGTATAAGTTTTCCCATTGTCCTTCGATGTCTTCAGCTTTTGAATTTCCTCTCGCCGAGCTTCGATCTGTTTGGACATTTCAGCGATGCTAGGAGCAGCATTTGACTTTACCGTAGACTTCCGCCCCTGATCTTTTATATATGCAACTGTTGTCATTTCCCGGACATGCCTTTTTCGTGGATTCTCAGTGTTGTCGAATGCTTCCATCCTACTGGCTACAGACACCATGTCGTCAAAAGAAAAAGTGTTTGCGTCAAAAACTCTCTTCTTTAGTTCATTATCGTCTAAGGCATGAAGAAAATGATTTCTGCAAAGATCTTCAAATATCCTGCCAGTTGCTTCCGGGTATGCTTTCGTCGTTAACTGTTTTATCGCTTGCGCAAGTTGTACCACGGCTTCCTTTTCTTTTCGTTTTCTGTTGCGTAGTTGAATCATATAGAGTTCCGCTCTATTTCCTGGCTCGAAATGATCCCGCAAAGCGTTTTGTAGTAGATTGTAGCTGCGTTTGGTCTGTGATGAAAGGAAACGTAGTATTTGACATGCTTCACCCCGTAAGCTTACAGCAAGAAATTGTGCCTTCTCAGACTCATCCCATTCATTCACCATTGCTACTGTCTCAAAATGTGATATAAAATCCGACCATGAGCCTTTACCATCAAAGTGATCTGGCATCACCTTTGGTCTCCTGGAAATCTGAGCTCGTCCATGAGTTGATGCTGTCTCTTCCCTTTGAACTCCTTCTTCTGCTCTCTGTGTCAGGTAGCGAATGTCATCTAGCACATCCTGCATTGCCTTCAGATGTTGCTGTTGAGCTTGAAAATTGTCGCCTCCTCCATTTAGTGATCTTCTAGGTCTTGCATCTGCATCCCGATGCTCGTTTATTTGTCTTCGGTCTCCATTCTCAAATTGCGATTGATGTTGTACCCCAGAAGAAGCATTTTTCTCAGGTCGATTCAGTTCATCGCTCGATTCTGCCCTGAAAATGGCTCCACTTCTTGTCTTTGGTCGTACATCGGCAAGCGTCAACAGTGCATTTGATGCCATCTCAGCGCGTGGAATACTTTCTTGCTCCTGATGGTCACCAACAGCTTCCTGATAGTCTTCCTCCATATTCAACTATGACTGATAAAGCAAACAACAGCCAATTACCCTAAAACCAAGAAACCATGCCGGACGAAATCCAAAATTTAAAACCCGGAGAGAAAATACTGACATAAAACTATATTTTCAAACCTCTGAAAAATCGACTGACTCACACCAAAGAACAAGAAAAGTATTTAAAAAAATGAGGTTGGAACTTTCACTAGGCTCCGTCCGAACCAGTATTGTCTTACTCCCAACTACTGAACAACAAGACACTCCCTAGGCATCACCTAAATAGGAATTTAACCATGCATCCCAATGCAACACCTATGTAGGAATTTCCTATCCTAGCTTATGAGTACACACATTCTCTAGGCTTCACCTAAATAGGAATTTAACCGTGTATCCTAATGCAACACCCATATAGGAATTTTCCATCCTAGTTGCCGAATAAAGCTGACTATATTTCGAAACAGAGACGTGGAGATCGAATCACTGGATCCCATCCAATTGTGCACTATTAGAAAGGATCCCACCGCTGCCACCAAAATATTGTCACATACTTGGGGTTAGACCTCATTTACTAATGTCCCTGATAGCATGCCACATCACCAAAGTCTGCACCCAATATATGTTGATCTACGGTCTCCTTCCGTAAATGAGTCTGCTGCAGTTGTTCTGGTCAGTAGTTGGGTACTGTGTGACGTGCAGATGGTTGCACAGTCACTCTCGCTATCCCGGTGATGGTATCCTGGTGTTTGTGAATCCGCCAGTTAGACGTACGCTCGCTTCGTTAGTTGAACGTCAAATCTCTTGCCGTTTGTTAAATATGGGTGCTTGCGGGTAGTATACAATAAATCAGCCAGCCCACCAAAAAAAAAATAGCTCAAAAGCCAAGAAAAGCAACAAGATAAAACTTCCATATTTAATTGGAAATATTCAACCGATAGTAAATAATAGTAAACAAATCCGAAATAATAATAATAACTAACATGACGACCCCTAATTCCCAAACTAAATCATCCCGGATAACTGGGACACACTTTCTACATGAATTCAGACCTCAGACAACCTAACAAACTCCCATGAAGCTCGAGATAACTGACTTCTAAATAAAACCCACTGCAGTGACGATCCAAGTACCATCTGATTTGACAGCTAAAGTAATTAATACTCTTATGAACCCGAGATATCTTAGCAAAATATCCAACTATGAACGACAATATATATGCATATTTACATAATTTAAATTATAGCAACCAACCACTAAATACACCGAACTCCAATTGACTATAATCTCCAATATAAGGTTGTTGAAAAGCAGGTAATGTTTAAAAGATGCCACCATGATTCAGAATCCCAGAATCCCGACTGCGCTCCAAAATCCGAATCCCTGAATCATAATTTGAATCCCTGAATCATGATTCGAATTCCTGAATCACGAATCGAATCCGTGAATCATGATTCGAATCCCTAAATCACGAATCGAATCCGTGAATCATGATTCGAATCCCTAAATCATGAATCCTTATGGATTCAAACACAAAACATGGATAAATTGCTGATATGGAGCTCAAAATCTGGTCAAAATGTTAAAGTGAGAACCGGAGCTATATTTTGCTTTCTTTTTGGGAGCCTGAGTTGTGAATTTCATCATAAGCTGAGCAGAAAGTGGAGCTGAATCTTGAATCAAATCACAACATAGAATCATGATTCAGGTGATGAATCTAGCAGGTTCATGCTTCTATTTGGAGGAAGAACGATTATGTGCAGATTAAAGTCAATTGGAGAAATGCCCCATCTTATATCTTCACTCTGCCACGGTGAAATCCCATTCTTGGTCTCATACCTGGCAATGAACGGTGAGGCTTCAGCTGAATCCGAGACCCCCATTGAGCTGGGCTCACCCCTATTTATACTTGTTTGTGCCAAACAACGCTAGCAACACAGTCGTAACCCTCCGCGACCCGAACTAGTTCACTTCGTTACCAGTACTTTTACCACTAAGCACCACTGTGAAATATATAAAACTTAAACAATTATTTTACTACCAACTTTCTGATATTTCACCAATAACTACATTCAAAACGGTGAAAATTAGCCATTTCCCCCTATTTTTGTGAATATATTACTACGCATCTGCCAGGGCAACATGTAAACAGCCGCCATTTTCAAATACGAACATTAAATATGCATTTGATTTTTAATGGTTTTGGGACGTTATTCAAACCTCCCGGAGCTGAAAACGACAATATTATTAAATTTATTAACTCTTTTCGTGCCATAAAAAGGTAATTTGGTAAATTAAACGAAAATTAAGAAGAAAAACAGTAGAACCTCAGCTGGTCACGAATCCCGGCTATCACGAATTATCACCCATAGTTTTTAACTTAAAATTTCCCCTTTAAAACGGCCTTAATTTCTAAAATACATGTAGTGTACTATTTTCCAATACCCATCTCAGTTATTCCCGGCATATGAAATACAAAATACGTATTTTAAAATTCATAAAATGGAATTTTAACTAGTTTATAATCACTTCTGGTTTTCACAGAACCGCCAAAACACACGTTTTTAATGGTTGTTTAATCGTAAAAATCCTGTTTATATGCCTAAAATTTTAATAAATACCAAAACTGACGCGCCTGAATTATAAACAAAATAATTGTTTCATGAGTTTTGAACATAGCTTTCCCAGTCAAAATGGCGAAATTTTAACGTGTGTGTGTGTGTGTGTGTGTGTGTGTGTGTGTGTGTGTGTGTGTGTGTGTGTGTGTGTGTGTGTGTGTGTGTGTGTGTGTGTGTGTGTGTGTGTGTGTGTGTGTGTGTGTGTGTGTGTGTGTGTGTGTGTGTGTGTGTGTGTGTGTGTGTGTGTGTGTGTGTGTATCGTTTTTAGTAAAAGCAATGCATTGTGTACTTGTATAATACTTAAGTTAAGAAAAAAATATTGTAACACCTAAAACCTAACCTTCTTAAACAATTTAAGCTGATGAGTAATAATTATTGTATATTTAAATGAATTTTACTGTGTTAACATGATATTTTGCGATAAATATACAACTTTTTCTCATTTTTGGTAAAATATATTTTTAGTGGATTATCGCTGGTTCTTTTGGAATTGCAGCAGGAAAAAAGAAAACAAATAGCTTCGTGAGTACACAGAGTCAGAATCTCAATAAATAAGGATTCAGTTTTAATTCATTTAGAAGAAATAGCTGAATATTGATAAAGGTGTTTGTGGTGTAAGTAGAGTGCAGACATAGATTTTCTTCGTCCACTGTAGGCAAGAGAACAAGATTTGCACAGGTTTTCATCTTTTAAAGATACAATATGCTTATTGGTATAAAGAGAGTAGAGGTCGTTGAATAATTTTGACAGTTTTAATCTAAATATATCGACCTGGAATTTTAAGATTTTTAATAATATTAGTTTGATCTATTTTAGATCGTAACGACTATGGTTATGAGCATTATTTCCGCTGCAACCATGGCTTACTATATCCCACTAAATATCCTCCAATTTACTTTGATTTCCTGTTCATCCTGGGATTATGACTGTCAGACGAGTTCGGTGAGTAGATCACAATTGGCATTGTTATAGCAACTTAATCATTTTCAAGAAAACATTGTATGCAAATTGGAAGGAAAACTAGAACCGCATTTTGCTAGCGAAATTCCAAACACTTGACAAAAAATAAAAACCCAAAAATACTTTCTTCAATGGGCTGTTTCTTAAATAATATATAGCAAACAATACAGCTTAAATACGTCTTATAAGCCAAGTAGTTTTTTTTGCTGGCTTAAGGTTTGATTGACTGATCAGGCATACATGGCTGTATTATATGTTTATGCAGTGAGAGCTCGCACGAAGCTGAGCAACTGTGTTTTCTGTGCTATACGTTAAATGCTCCGCATTTACTTGCTAAAACACATTCTTTTCACATGGCGTTTTAACAAGGAAATCGAAATCGAAGGCAAAAATAAAAGTGACATGCACACGTTCAGATCAAACTCTTCATAAGTCCAAATGTTCATGGTCCTAGGGCTCATGGTGTCAGAGAAGAAGACACAAAAAATTGGAAAACTGAAAAGGACGAACGCCTGCTCACACAAATTCATATAACCCTTGCAAGCCAAAGGCTTGTCAAGTGTTAAATAATACACATTTTGGAATATGAGATATTTAGGCTATGAAGCTTTTTAAACTGAAATATATTCGCCATTGTTGCTGTGATGCTGTTTAAGGCAACTGCTTGCAACTGAAAGACATCAGTTTTCGTTGCCCATGTATAGAGATTATTTCGCAGTTTTAAGCTTTCGTCTCGGTATATTAAATATCGAATTTGATATGATAGTCAAAAAATGATATGCTTGATATGACAACATGAATGTTATCAACAACTTTTTATACAATTTTAAGGTGGTTATATAAAAAACCAATCTAAGTTATTGGATGAACTTTATAAACTTTGTAGAAACTTTGTAGAAACATACGATCAAGAGCATCTATTGCATTATTTTTTCAGTTGAGAGAAAGATACGACTGCTTGTATGTAAATAGTTAAGCCATTTGGTCTTTTAGAGATTTGGAAACTACGTAGAATTTCATTAAACGCTTTATGTTCATCATTGTGGTAATGTTTATTATTATTTATATTATCTAATATTTTAATAAAAATGTGAAACAAATATTTCTGTTCAAGATAAACCAAATAATCCTATAGATTTGGCTCTTGAATTTTTATCTAATTCACTGCAATACAGATGTGGCATTTTTCAGGAATACGGAATAACCAGCGGAATGCTTATTGTTGGTGTAGCCGAAGGTGTATTTTCAATACTAACGGCTTGTTTCTGCTGTAAAGTTGTTTGCTGTGGCAGGAAAATAGTAAGATGTATGCAGTGAAACCTCACTTAAGACTTAATGAGGGTCTTTGTTTCCGTACGCCTTAACACAATCAAATCATTTCGGTTATGTAAAGAAACGCATCTCAATTGTTTCACAATTTGAAACACTAACTCCCATATGAACAGCCATTTACCTTTTCCAACTAAGGTGTCCACAACGCTTTTTGCAATTGTTTGCGGTCCGATATTGTAGGTCAGAAAATACCACAGTGATTTGATTGCATAGCGGATTATATATAGGTAAAGTTAGAGATCAGAAAATCCTCACCGCAATCGAGATATACTAAATCTACAGTCAAACAAAAAACTACATTTTAATTCATTAATATTTACCTCAATCAATTAGGTTCCGAACGGAAGTTCTTTGGGATACGTGCTAGAAAGATAAGTTATAGAAGTGCTTGAAAGGGCAACCAAACATCATCAAATACGTTAAATATTCTCTTTGATTTGCATCCCTCAGGTTGCAAACTGGTTTTAATTCTTCTTTCTAGTTTTTTTACCAAATAAATATTAATGTGTGTTTTTTCACCGCATCATGACTTAAATCCAATTCTATAGAGCTTTCGGCAGTTATTCAAGAAATATAGATGATTTAAGTCACATAGCCGTAATTATATTGCAAATTCTTTTGCATTTAACTACTGTAGATGTTCTCAAAGAACTGCTATGACTAAATGTCTATGCGCTAAAACAAAGTCGTTGTGCTTCCGTCACAAAATAGCAACAAACAATGCATGTTCGGTACAGAAATACAACGGTCTTATCTAAAACCTATATTAGGTACAATTCGCATTCCTTGCTTCAACGGTGTCTCGATTAGTGTAATGTCACGCTTAATGAGAACTCTTGCTGTCGAAATGAAGCGGTATAGCGACTTGTTCACTATGTCGAAGTTATCCGGACCTGAAGAGGTGTAATTACATTTAGAGTACAAAATATTTCATATAAAGTATTCAAAATTAATTGCTTTTAAACGCAGTTACAAATATTAATGACTTTTTGTTTACAAAGGACTCAAATCAGCCTCTTACGACATACGGTTATGTGCAGCCACAAATTCACATGAATAAGCAGCTCCAGGCACAACTTTATATCATTCCGACTGAAGGATTTCGGAATGATTATACAGGTGTGACTTTCAATTGCAAGAATACAAGCACTTTTCCTTTCCAATAAGAGTATCAAGACAATACCTTTTTCCTTTTCTTTGAAAAAGCAAGGATAAGCTTCTCCTAAGGTTCTCAACTTTAGTAGTCAAAGTAAAATACCGAAAAAATTTGAAAGATAAGGTCCAGTATACAGTTTAGAAGGACAGTATTTATGAATATTATTACGTTATCTGGTATAATAATACGTTGATTATGTTTTAACAATTATGAGGTTTAAAAGTTATAAGGCAAATACATGTGAATTTGATTATTAAAAGTGAATTAAAAAATAAATATTTTCAACATTTTTTGTACGTGCAAAGAAAACGCAGGAGCTAGTGGTCAGTCAACCCGACAGGAAAGAAATCAAGAGGCGCCACCTCCTAGTAATTTAGCTAGCCCTATTTACTAGGAAACTAGCCATCCACGCTAGGTTGTATTATTAAAGAAAGGTAAACACACAACAGAAATAAACCTTGGTGTGGCTTCTATGCAGGTGGCTGTTTGAAATGACTTTAATTATAGATTTCTTCGCAAATTATTCTTTAACTTTAAACAAAGCAGCAAGCAATCTTTGAAATGTATAGCAAAATGATCAAATGGGACAATTGAATTTAACGGCAACTTACTCGTCGATTGTTATCAGAGAATTTTAACTTTCTGGAAGGAAAGAGGAAGGGTAATTCTAAACCAATAAAGTTGTAAAACGAAACGCCTCATCCTTTCGCTAAGTGCTAAACGTGCGTCAAGGTATAACAGATGTTTGCATGCGCTTTGAAATTTTCCACCAAAGAAATAATGTGTCTCCAGCGTCAGCTTTTATTATGTTCTAAAACTATTTTCCCTTATGAAATAATACGCATAAATATGCACGCAACCATACAAGGTTATTGTTAACTGCAATTACGCCTCTCCTTTTATAATTTGAAATAAACATGCATTGTAATCTGTTTGTTTTAATTATGTCATATTCTATTTTATCCACGCAGAGAATATAAAGATTTCCATCTTTGGGTCCGCCTATCCATTTTTAAGCAAAGATTAGAGAGACTAAGAACGACGACGTACAAGATGAATGACAAATACGACAAACAGGGGAACTTGGTGAAAAAATATTTTTATTAGATTGATATTATTCAGCCATACATAACTATATAGATAAAAATACACGCCTTCGTCGTTTTCTCTTATGAAGCTAATACGAAACAAAATTGTTACCAATGGAAAATAATGTTACATAGAGTTGTTTTTATATTATTACATTATTGTATATTTTAAAGCAGAGTGTAACAGGCATTTTAGGAAACAAGACAATTCCCGCTGGGACTTTTTCCACGCGGACGTTACCCGCGGGGGCTTTTTCCGACTCAATACTTTTCCCGCACTAGGACATTTCCGCGGATGAAGAAAAAAACTAACAAAAAATAAAACTAATTTATTGCAATTTTTATGTAGTAGTTTAAGCTGGCAGTACGCTTAAAGTTTCTACCAAGTCTTCATGCTCACTTCTTCGTTCTTCTGAAGGTGTCGATGCATCTTCATTCCCTTTCGGCGAATCCCCGGAAATAGAGTGCTGTTGTAATGCTGGTGTCATGTGCTGATCAGCAGTTTTCAGCGCAGTCGGTGAGCTTCCTTGATATTAAATTTGTTGCCCCATATTCATTCTTTCGCTTCCTATCATTGGAGGCACTGGTAATGGAAAGCCAACATCAACACGTTGTACCGGAGGTGGCTGATGAGTAAATTCCCTGCACAATGCCTTAGGTGGTTGAGCAACTAAAGATTTTTAATGTTCTCTCTGCTTGTCATTGGTTGGTCGACTTTTGAAAACACGTAGGCTTTCGACCAAGCATTGCGCAAAGACGAAGTAATGAAATTGTCAACATTCAATTGCCTTTGAGATGTTGACAAGAATGATCCAGCATACAACGGAAGATCTGTGACCACAGTATCTGTAATAGATACTGGAGCCAAAATAGGAAAAATTGGAGTTGTAGTTGTTCTGCTTTTGCTGTAGTCCAAATTGGAAAGTTCTACGCTTGGATTACGAGGTTCAAAAGCTTCCGATGGTAGAGTACTTGTCAGGTCAAGATCCTCAAAATTTGTGGATGCATGTCTTGGTTACACTTTCGAAATTCCAACTGGGGGCTATGTTTGCTTTGTCTTCCATATAGCCGCCAGGTCTAAACGCTGGAGTGCATGTGGGCTAACCCTTTTCAAATCAGATGGGATAACTAGTTTACTCTTGTAGCCTTCATGATAAAATCCACGGTAGCTAAACCTACCATCCTAACACCAAGAAGTCTTTTTTTGTACCGTGTAAACATTTACAAGCTCTTCTGCTTTTCGCGGTGATGTTTTTCTATTCTTTTTTGAAGCCATATTTGAATATAGCTTGTAATTTATTTTCTAGTTCTAATTTGTCGATATAAGAATCTAAAGAGATTCTTTATGTAATTTTATTGTGGTAAATCCGTAGACTGTAAGATAGAACTAACTACTAAGAATAGGGTTATTCTTTTCTAGTTGGATTAATTGTACACTGATTGGTTTAATGCTAACAATACTAACAAAAATGAAATAGATTCTTATTAGTTGCTAAGAACACAATGCACCCTATAACTAAATTATAACTAAGCTACCACCAGTTAATTTGTTCATGGGTTTGCTAAAGAATCTGAGAAGATTCTTCAGTATTGTTAAAAGTATACCTCCACTAATCAAATAAGAATCTATAAAATTCTTAGATAAGATTTCATAGAAGCATATTAAAGTCAGACATATAAGTAAATGTTGTACAGTAAGAATTGCTTACTTTAAAATCAATTAAAGAGAAATATCTGCAAATTATTAAACAATATCCAAATGATGCAGAATTTTTACCAAATTTCAATTACTTAGGCTATGCTTCCCGATATATTTCCGCATTTAATGCTTTATTTTCGAATAAGAGTCTACAAAAATTCTTATCAAATTAAATCAAATCTACTCCTTTCACTCTCCGTTTAAATGCAAAATTGTAGCAGACGACACAGGAAATTTTTTCAAACTTGAGTTTTTTCTTACTCTTAACACTTATGTATATCCAAATGTCGTTCTTTAACCTTCTCTGCCCTTAACATTTTGTCATATTTAAGCAGAATAGTTTGTAGGTTAACATTTAAAATACATCCAAATGTCATGCAAATTTATATCCAGATGAAGATTTTATAAAAATTATACAACTGTCTGTAATTTATTATAAAAGTTATTTAATTACTTAATATCTTCATGTACAATAGTGACAACTTAAGAATATAATGCAAAAAATGAAAATCCAAATAAGATTGTTGTACAGTTGTGATGTAGTCAATGTACTCAAAATAATGTTCTAGATCTGCAATTTTAGTCCTTGTTTTTGTTGAAAATTTGTTATCTCTGATAACAAATAGAAGCAAAATTATTTCTACATTCTTTACCTGATTTTAAAATTAGCATTTCAAGAATCCGTGTCAGATTCTTGCACAATTAGTAAAAAGCTGAAAATCATAGTCGTAATACAAATCCAAAAATCTGGGCGAGATTCTTGTGTCTTGATGCCAATTAGTTTTACTACTTGGACTGAATTGAAATAAATCACTTGCGATAATAAATAAACAGCTTTTAGGCACAAGTATCTGTTACTAGATTCTTATTCAAAACTTAAAAAATACCGCAAGTTAAACAAAATGGGATTAATCTTATGTTGTTTTATAATATGCAGTTTATGATATCTATCCGAAAATTAATTAAATCCAGACGTAAACACAGTTCAATAAATATGCAAGATATGGTAATAAGTTTCTGAATCTGAAAACAAGATTCAACAAAGGATATAAACTAAGCATTAATATTTACGCTATACGATAGGGTTATATATTCAATGTTCAAATATAAGCAATATACAGTAAAACCCCGGATATGGACACCCCTCTATAATGGACACCCCTGAATTATGGACAGCATTTTTCAATATGTTTTAAAACGCAATAGAGTTCTGTTATATCTAAACGCCTCTATTGTGGACACCCCTCTATTCAGAATTAGGGACACTCTTTTTATCCCGCAAGAACGATTACACATTTAAAACAACCCCTCTATTGTGGACAGTCAAATTGCTGTCCATATTTTGTACGTTGTGTAAACACCCCTATCAGCTTGTCACTCATTAGTGTTTGTTTTTTTTCGCTATTGTTACTGTGGGCATTGAGTACGTTATATTGGACACAATGCATGTGAAGACAATATTGCATATTACAAAAGATGTGTGCTTACGAGAGAAACTTTATAAGACTAATCCCTGTTGACATTTGCTCCGTCTTTTAAAATGTGTACAAAGGAGGAAGTGATTCATTGTCTTTATACTCAGTTAATAGTAAAATAAACTGCTATTTATAATATGTGTTACATCTGAATATGGGTAGTGTGAAAAGAAAACGGGACGAAGTTTTGCTATCTGATAAAGTTAAAATAATTAAAACTTCAATATTCAGATAGAACTCAAATGAACAGGACCTCGATATTAGGGACACCCCGCCATCAGGAACAGAATTATTCAGTCACTTTTTGTATCTAATAGCGGGGTTTCACTGTAGTTAATTAATTTTTCGAAATGCTTATCTGAATTTTAAACAGATTCAGTTATTTTCACAGTTTGACCCTGAAAAAAACCAGCACTGTTCAAGTTCTGATGCGGTGCCAGGGCACTAGGACACTAAACTAGAGGTCATCTGACTACAAAATTTTCGAAGTATATATTTGGAAAATATTCGCCAAACAACCGAAATAATATTTAGATTAAGTCAACAGTGAGTAACACTGGTGAACATTTCAAAGGTTTGTGTGGAAAAATACCCGTGAGACGGTATAGTACCACGGTGACACGACACGAACCTATATTTTCGCCCACTGAATGTCAAAGTACAAAGCTGGCTAAATTCCAGCGAAATGTCTTGAAACTTTCAGATATGGAAAGGTTCAATGAAGATAAATACAATTACATTCAAAAAAATGTTTATACTGAAGATTATATTGAAAATTCAAAGTAAAGTTCCACGTGGAGCTGGGCAATCGTCACAACTAACTCACATGGTGTGGGTTTTACTTCTGACAAACATTGCCAAAAGCAGCACCTTCTGAAAATAATTGTCTTCACTATTTATACATTAAATATGTATGTTTTAATGTTTATACATACATTAAAGTCCATACATTCATACATTACATGCAACTCCAAAGCGACACAAAACACATCTTACTTTGTCAGGACATCGGCTCGAACTGCCTAAAACTGCAACAGCTCTTTCAACATCCGAACCCGTTTTACCGCCACCGTTACAATATTAAGTAAATCTGCTAAACACTTGGCCGGATCCCTTAGAAATACTACTCAATAAATGCCACGTGCTTATATGTACTGGTATAGTAATCTTGTATATCAGTAAGTATCACAAGTTTCCGCTGTGCTGACTTCCGTTTTAAAAGTTCTACGAAAAAACTTTATTTCAGCCAAGCCTCAGAAATAAAATAAAAGACGTGCTCGTCTCAAGTCGGTTTAGTTTTCTGAATGTTCTATGTGTCATGAACGTTCCTTAAGGGGGAATCTCGTCAACATTAATCCCATCTTCGTGTTATACAATTGATTGCATTACTAACAGAAGCCAATGCTGAATGTTTCTGCCTTCGCATCTGAATGCACCTTGATTCATTGTTCATGTTCAAGATCCATTCTGTTTGCCTTCAAATTAAAAGATTTTCTTTTAGGTTTGATTGACAGGAATTGTGTTCCCGGCATTCAGATGAAAAAAGGTTATAATTTGTATCTGTTTGGCTTTTTGTTTGTTTGTTTGTTGGTTTGTTAGTTTGCAGGTTTACGTTTTACTGTCTTTAAGTGAAAGTGACAAATTTGGTATAATCAATTATGAATGACTGCTTTGAATTGTTAATGATAAAATATCAATAAGTTGTTTCATTAAGGCCACTGTTGCGCAGTCATTTAAATGATTTATGTTTGATGTTTGTCATGATTAATTGATATATCAAGTAAAGTGAAGTGTGTCACTGTTTTTTAAATATGTTGATTAGTTGGTGTCAAATGTTCCGGGTTTAGTCATGTGACACTGTCCAAGTCACGTGATTTCTTTGGCATATAAGCATATAAACCTTGGCAAAATAGTTCAAGTTTGCGGATGGTGCGTGATCGAGAGTAAGAAAAGCAAAATTTGTACTAGACAAAATTTGTAGTGCTTGTGAGTTAAGTAAATTATTTATTTAGGAAATCATTAAAGATTTAAGTCAAGATATAAGAAGGTAAAATTGATTCACGGATCACGTTTAGTGTTATGATGTATGGAAAACCGGCATTTACGACACTCACGACATAAACGACATTTTCACGATACAAATTCATTGTTAAATTCTATCAAGATGTAATGCCGCGTTGGCAATAAAATACGCAGTGTTTAAAAGAATTGTTATTTCTCGTCGTCCCAGATCGCGAAACACGCAGCATTGGTAAGAAAAACACCTTGCCCTGGAATATACTTTCTTCTGTGCACATAGTAACCAAACACAAAAGTCATTTTAAAACAAGAGAAAGAAACAAAATGTTGCTAGGTTGTAAATGTCTCAAATATTCTTGCAACATATCAGTTGGTTAAGTAATATGCTGTCGGAAATAGTGACAGCCAGGTTACAAATAGGGATGCATCGTTGAGACCTGTAAATTAATGGTCACTCCAGAAGAAAAACTACAACCAGTTATATCTCCTCATTTATCTGTCTAGGCCCGAGTAGCACTTTAATTGTCTCTTGTCAGTAATAAATGTGTGCTATAATACATGTTTATACATGAAGCCAGAGCTGTGTATAATTCTGGAAATTCTCCAATTTCTCTCTCACTTTTAACTCCTCTTACTTTCAACTCTCTCCAAAGCCATTCACAACCACGGAACATGTTGAAGGACTAAATCGCTTCATCAACGTCCTCCTTCTTTTTGTTTCTACTTTTCTCTGAGGAGGGAGTTCAGCGAGGGTTGAGTTGCCCTTGCCAACATAATAGTAAATTTTGCCTTTAACTGAATCAATAATAGAATTAGAATTAACTTACATATGTCACTTAGCATTTTCTTGTGCTAAAGCAAATTACTTATTCCCAGTACCCATAAAAGCTCCGCAGTACCCATAACCAGCTCCCAACGACCCCTAAACGTGTAATACCAGAATTAAATCTCTTTTTTTAACTGAATGCGGACACTCTCATAAAATTCAATACAAAAAGCACTTTAGAAATTTTTACCTCTTTTTGACCAAGCTGTCACACGTCGTGAATAGCTTCCAACTCCCAAATATTAGCCCCTTTTCCAGCGTCTTTTTTTGAACAAGCATGGTATTACATGCGTGCCCGCGGACAGCTGTCCCCTTCAAACACTGTGCTATATGTGTAGGCTTATTTTTTAATCAGCACACATTGTCTCCCAGTTCAGCACACAATGCCACAATAAGAATCTCCTCTTTCAGTATACTTCGGACTGGTTATACGTCCGGTGAACCACTCAAGTGATTACAATGAATTTTTAAAACCAAACCTAAACGCATAGGACTAACTTTGAACTAATACCCCCTTTTAAACCAGAGTGCATTTCTGAAAGATTCCCTTTAATGAAATTTAGCCCCTCCCTTTGTAGCGAAATTAGCACTCCATGCGGACTGCATCTGGGGTCAAAATTACCCCCAACCTCTTCTTCTCGTTTTGTTGGACAAGCTTGGTTAGACATATTATACCTAGTGCCCCCGGATTTATACAATCCAATATTATGTCACAGAGAACTTGCAAGAGGTATGTTGCTACATGCTACATGCTATATGTGTTACCATGCATGTCCAGAAACACGGTGAAAGAGGGAAGTAATTTTTAGGCTACACGAGATCCACGCGGAGTGCCAGTGTCTTTAAAGAAGGCTCCGCGTTTCCCAAAATTTCGAAGGTAAACCTCACGCTTTGTTTTATTAATCCAAAGTTAGCACTCCGGGTTGCTTCTAAACGTTATGGACACACATGGTAACCAGTTTCTGCCTGAGTGAGAGCTAGTTTATATTAACCTCCACTCCCACTGAAAATTGATACAACTTTTCGTTAAGTTAAATGTTGCGAAATCAAGTTTGTAAAGTATTTTATTAACAAGAATAAAAATGCAAATTTTCAGTTGCTAATCCGTTATGTTAATAAAACTGCAGACACTGTTGTGGCTGTTCGTGCTCACCGCCACAATTACTGATATCACGTATCGATCATTGTGTTCTCACATAAGTAAAGAATCCCCAGCATACACCATCTCAGTTATCATTTTTAGGAGATGGAAAGCAAGTTATAAGACGCTCTATCCAGGAGTCGGGAAGGATTCAGTGAAATGCTAGGCAGTTAGCACCGGAAATAAAATTACTAGGCAGGTCGGAATTTTAAAGCCAATGAGAATATATCTATATTTGATATCACTAAAAAAACTGCCAACAATGACATACAAAACCTTGTCTTGTTGAGGCCATTTTGAAAATAAATTCTGTCAAATGGTAATCCACGTTTTTTCACACTTTTGGACTGAATGAGCAAGCATTATGCCAAATTATATGTGCATTAACATATACAATACCATAATCACTATGTCTATGTATAAGTTAATCGAAATGTTTATCATGATCAAATATGTGGTATGAGTATTGTTTTGTGAAGGCATAGAGATACCTTCTGCCTAGATGGCCAATGTCATGCATTTAGACAGGGAGATCACGTATCACACGCGCCTTCCAATAGAATAAATATATTATAACGTAAAATTATCATATTATAGTTAATTATATGTATACATATAAGGTAACGGAAAGACAGATACATAAAAATTCAGTGTCTGCCTACATATTGACAGAAAATAACAAATACAAAC
Source organism: Protula sp. h YS-2021 (assembly GCA_949752745.1). Lineage (NCBI taxonomy): Eukaryota > Metazoa > Annelida > Polychaeta > Sabellida > Serpulidae > Protula > Protula sp. h YS-2021. The sequence continues at coordinate 55,714,698 of OX457029.1, read as the reverse complement.
CTCCTTGCAATAAGCGATTGGAAAATTAACCGGAAAGTGATGACTAAACCAGGAAGTGGGCAATATTGGTGTATTTTAAAACTGAAAGACCTAGTTGCGTAACTTGTTGCATTCTAGCAGACTGCGTGTAACTCTCGAGCTGAGGCTGGTTACGCGGCAGTGTGTTGGCGTAGAAGAAGCAGTTTTTTAACCAGTTCTGAGTCTCTGGAGCCTAAATATAGAGTTTGGAGCGTGTTTCACGAGCCACGCAGTGAAGTTCGGTATCCCGCCTCCCGTCATTCACAAATTTTGGATATTCCGAGTCCATCGAAAACAGACTCCAGAGGTAGATTCGCCAATTGCAAAAGGCTCTGATCATGAAGCAGAAAAAACTACCGCGTAAACATACACCATCTGCCACGGTTTCACACTAAACCGAAGTGTGTGAATTAGTAAATTCGGAGCTTTTGAGAAATAGAACTGACGAGTAAAGGCGTAATTCGCGTTCTGCACCAATTAAACTAGGCGTGATTTGGTAGAGTGGAGAAAAACTCGACTGAGGCATGGTACAAGGGTACCAACGAGTATGATTGACCTACAACTAGACCAGGAACATTCAAGTCACATTGAAAAAAAATTTTGTGTTGTGTATTCTTTCACAGTTGTACGAGGAATCCATATAAAATTGCAGAATGCAAAAGTTTTCAAGTTAAAGAGCGTTTTACGAAAACAAAACGTCATTTTTCGCTACATGTTAGAATGCTTCCTTTTTTCTTTAACGTTATGCTCTGATATCAATTGCCAAGATATCATAACTCTGTGCTGTTACAAATACAGTTCCCAGTAAAACAGTACTGGTGCAATTGGTGCAACAAACAGCTGAGTACTGGGAGAAAATGATCGTTAAAAGAAGCTCTTAATAGTTTGGAGTGACACTTTGACAGTACGATATTGTAGTAGCAACGAAGATGCCTTTGGGACGTAACGTAATCGAAGACAAAGGCGTAAAAGGCAGAATGACCGAACTAGCGTAATATCAAGCTAGATTGCAGTTGACAGTAAATTCAGTGTGTGGTGAACTGGTGTCAAAATGTTTACAATCATGAAGAATAACAAGGTTAATGAATGTATTAACACCGCATTATCTAAACCACGTTTCAGTATTTTAGGAAGTCGGAGTATTGTTCCTTATATTTATATATTTATTTTGGGGGATATGTTAAAACATTTATTTGGATAGGAAAAATATTGTAAACACATATTTATAGAAGGATTCGCAATCCACATATTGCTTATTTCAAGAAAACGAAGCTGAACTACAATTAAATAAATTGCTCCTAATAATTCCAAGATACGGTTGATCAGTTTACTTTCGAAAATATTAGAGGCTCCTTTTTGTTAGGATTAGTTGATAATTACTTTACTCCTAGTACTTTTTATTACGCAGCTCTTAAATTTATAAATATTTATAAATTCCAAACATATTTATCTGCTGTGTGAACAATATTGCCTGATCTTTACTTAAATCTAACTTTCTTTACTGAGTAGATTTTACGCCCTCTTTATAAAATGGATGGATGTGCATAAGCACTTCTTAAACTTTCAACTCATTTAGAATAATATGAGATTGTATTTTACTTCCTTAAATAACGTTGAGACAGATCAACGTGCACACGGCTTAAGAAAGTATACCTGCTTCATAATAGGATATTAAGACTGTGCACTGCAAAACTTTTTCAGTGGAAGAGTTACATATCCAGTCAATAGTAATTTTGATTAAATATTACAGTTTTAACACTTAATGTCAAGAATAAATAGGAATATTTTGTTTTTTTCTTTCAATCAAAATTTATGGCGATAATTGCGTTTAAGTTCCATGTGTTTATAACGTTTTATGTTGCATGAATTCATGTTACATTTTTTTTTACATTTAAACTATATAACTGAAGACACGTTATCACAAGTTAATCCTGAATTATGTAAAATTCATTCTAAAACTATCACATAGTCTAAATATCTTGTTAAAACTAATATCTTGGTAAGTCGTGTTTTCTATTAAGATAATGTAATCAAACAGAAAACAGGGGAAACAAAAACATTTCAAAACAAACAGCAGAGTTGATAGAAAGGTTTCTTTGAAATAAACAACTCGAATCTATTGTGATTTCAAACTGAAGCCGCTCTGGCTGCTGTATTCAGATTTAATCATTGCCATCTATTCCGCAATGACAGGTGCTTTGATAGCACTAGAAACGAAAATGCGAACAATATTTCAATGTTGCAGTCTTTAAGCATACATTTGTGAATTCTATGCGAGTCTTTTTTCTTTCGCTTTTTTGCGCAGATTTTCTTTCTGGAATAAACAGAAATGACGTCACGCAATAGAGTTCAACCAGTAATTATACCTGTTTCACCAGGTAACCAGTCAGATTTATTACATAAAAAAGTGTCGAAAATGTAATTACAGCTTGAAATCATAAATGTCTAATGGCCGAAATCTCGCAATAATTTACAAGCTATAATCTACAAGATGTTCTGTTTCATCTTAACATGTTCTGTCTTTCAAGATTATTTACTAAAAAAAAGTGAAGTGTAACAGCTCTCCTTAGCCATCATTTTTAAATTACTGCACTTGTGTAAGAGACTAAATCTTTCAATATAAAATGAAAATCGAGAGTTTACAGTAGTTTAATGTCCTATCCAAATAGGCAATCAACAAAAAAGAAATAAAAAGTTAGAATTGCTGTTGTCAGGAAGAGGTCGTTAATTGAGCTTTAAAGAAATATATCTAGCAAACCCAGTATTTAATATTTTGACACGTTTTGTATGAATCAAAGGCAAAACGATTCAGTTATCTAGACAAAAATTAGTTTCAACTTTATTTGAAATATAAAAGCAACTTTTTCAACAATCTTGCTTGATATATCGAGCCTTCTAGTGTGATGGAATTATGCTTCTAATATAAAACATTTCCCACAGCACTGCTTTGCCAGTGTTTAAACCCTGCCATTATCTTGCTTAAAGTGTTTTATATTCTGTATATAAAGGTCAGCTACAAGAGACTTCCAAGCATCCAAATTACAATGAACATGTTTCCATAACGTTTGGAGCTCTGCAGATTGTGTGTTGTGTAGCGTCCATCTCCTTCAATATTGCTGCCATTGCCATTAGAACACCAGTATCCATTGTAGGATACGGAATTTTTTCTGCAGCATTTGTAAGTTTATATATATATACACTGTTATATGTTATAATACTCAAAATTCTTAAACATTTAAAGCTAATAAGCAATACTTGTTGTATATTAAAATCAATTTACTGCTTTAACATGATATTTTACAATAAAGAGACAACCGTCAGATTTGGTAAAATATATTTTCACAGTGGATTATTGCTGGTTGTTTTGGGATTGTAGAAGGAAAAAAGAAAACAAATAGTTTCGTGAATACACTCAGTCAGAAACTCAATAAATACAAATTTGGTTTTAATTCAGTTAGAAGAAATTGGTGAATATTAATAAAGGTGTTTGTAATGTAAGTAGAGTAAAGATATTGCTTTTCCTTGTTAAAAAAATCTATGGTTAATAGAGCAATTTTTGCAGTGTATTTACTTTTAGAGATACAGCATGAGCATTAAAATATGGATCATGTAGGTTATTAAGTCATTTTAACACTTTTTATCTGTTACACAACTGAGTCCTCATCTACTTGGAATCGAAATGTATTGGTATTTCAAGCTTTCCAAATTTCTCTACAACCTGAAGTAATGATAAAATATCCAGCGTAAACTTTTGAAGTTGAGAACCACCCAGTCCAGTACCAGCTAGTATCTTATTTTTTCTTTTGGTAGACTCAACTGAAAAAATTTACTGATTGCATTAAATAAATTTCTACGTTTAAATGACGATATTGTCAACATTGAGGCAAGAGAAATTTTTCAACTTGTATTTTCAAGATTTTTAATGATAACAACATGGCCTATTTTTAGATCGTAACAACTATTGTCATGAGTATTATTTCCGCCGCAACCATGGCTTACTATATCCGCAACCATGGCTTACTATATCCCACACTATATTATAATTCTTCGGCTGTAAGTACATGACAATGTGTATTACTTAAGCAACGTAGTTTAAAAAAAAACTGTATTAAAATCTGAAGAAAAACTAGGCATATTTTCGATTAGGAGCTTTAAATGTGGAGCTGTAAAACCTTTCAGATTGCAAATTACTGCGGGATTCTCTTTAAGGAAACTATTTGCAAAAAAGACATTATTTATGTTCCACATACATGGAGAAAATTCCCCAGTTTAATTAAATATGATAGTCATTGAAAAGTATGCTTGATATGGAAACCTAACTGTTAAACAAAACTTATTTTCATGCACCTTTAGGTGATTAAATAAAAAACAAAGCTTTTAAGTGAACTGAAAAATTCTGAACTTTGCAGAAACTTTGATTGTTTAGTTTTCTTCATTACATGTAATGTTGAATTTTATGCTTCTGTAGCGGATTAATACTTTTTTCAAGAGCATCTAATGCATTATTTTCGGTAGCTTGTATGTTTGTATGTAAATACTTAAATCATTTGCTCTGTTAGATATTAGGAAACTGCGTGCATATATATTAAACGCTTAAAGTTGATCATCTGTGCTAATGTTTGCTATTATTTATGCGAGTCGTTCTCTTCTTATGTTTTAATTAAAATGGCAAACAAATATTTCTGTCCAGGAAAAACCAATATCCTGAACATTTGGCTCTTGATGTCGAAACTAATGCACTGCAATACAGATGTGATATTTTTCAGCAATACGGAATAACCAGTGCAATGCCTTTGTGGATGGAGCCGAATGTGTATTTTCAATAATAGCGGCTTGTTTCTGCTGTAAAGCTGTCTGCTGTGGCAGAAAGATAGGTAAGATATATACAGTGAAGCCTCAATAAACCGCACACCGATGTGACTTAGCTAGTTTGTTCATCTTAATGAGGGTTTCTCTTTCTCCGCGCCTTAACGCAGTCACATCATTTTGGTTATATAAAGAGACACCTCAAATGTTTCATAATTTGAAGCATTTCTTGTTTTGACGAATGAACGATTTTTGCCATATCCGAAGAAAATCCCCCATTTATAATATCTCAGAAACATACTCAACCATTTTAAAAACGCTACAAATATGTCAGTTAAATAAAAATACTCAGATAAACTTTAACTCAGTGAATTATACATTTTTGGAAAGAAAATAACACAACATTTAATTTGTCTCAATTGTTATTCAACCGAAATTTGTCTCGTTAGGGTTCGTTGAACACACAACATCACGCTTGAATTTATCCTGGGTCCAGTTTTAATATCACGTGCGTCCTCCACGTGCTTCTTGAACTGTACGCCCATTTTTGTGGAATGTTATGTCACTCTTCCACTAGCATGTGATGCAACTGAGGAAGAGTCGCGGATGCGGGCTCGCGTGAGCGTACGACTTTACCGAGCCTGTCCCATGCGTGCTCAATGGGCGATACAGAAATGCAGGCCAGGGTAAAATCCGTACATTTCTTGTTCGTAGATACTCTTGTGTTGCTGGGGCTGAGTGCGGATGTGCGTTGAAGGATAAGCCCATACTGAAGGATGCATGGAGCGGCACTTGGCTCCGGAATAACCTCGCGATAACTGTCAGCATTGACAATACTTGGTATGAAGCGGCGCTCAGTCGTTAAGTCCAATGAATCTGAGTATTCACTCGCGCTGAATATTTCTCAGTCAAGGCATAAGTTCAGCGCACACTTCACAAAAATCTAAACAAATTGTCTTTTCCCCATGTTTGATACGAGAATCGCATAAATTAAATGTCCATAAATTGTACAGAGAAACCACCACGTGCTTTTGTGTTTTGCTACCATATGGCCTTCACCTCTGTTAATAAGGAGTACTGCAGCAAGTGAATTACGCAAAGTATTCATGTTCATATCGGCTAAATTTGGACACACAGTATGTACACGCTCCTGTAAGTTGCTGGACACAACGATACGCCCATGCGTGCTCAATGGGCGATACAGAAATGCAGGCCAGGGTAAAATCCGTACATTTCTTGTTCGTAGATACTCTTGTGTTGCTGGGGCTGAGTGCGGATGTGCGTTGAAGGATAAGCCCATACTGAAGGATGCATGGAGCGGCACTTGGCTCCGGAATAACCTCGCGATAACTGTCAGCATTGACAATACCTGGTATGATGCGGCGCTCAGTACTGTAAGGAAATTATTTAGTACCCCAAAGAGTTACACTTTCACTCCCCCAACAGTCTCTTTCTTGAACTCGGGCGTCGAAGTATCGCTGTGCGCAACCTTCCGTCGGAGTAATTTTGGCAAAACTGCGATTCGTCAGTGAATAACACGTTATTCCATTGTCGTTAAGTCCAATGAATCTGAGTATTCACTCGCGCTGAATATTTCTCAGTCAAGGCATAAGTTCAGCGCACACTTCACAAAAATCTAAACAAATTGTCTTTTCCCCATGTTTGATACGAGAATCGCATAAATTTAATGTCCATAAATTGTACAGAGAAACCACCACGTGCTTTTGTGTTTTGCTACCATATGGCCTTCACCTCTGTTAATAAGGAGTACTGCAGCAAGTGAATTACGCAAAGTATTCATGTTCATATCGGCTAAATTTGGACACACAGTATGTACACGCTCCTGTAAGTTGCTGGACACAACGATAACCCCCATATTTTTTGTTGCGTTTTTAAATTGGTTGAGTATATTTTGGAACTGGTAACTGGGGATGTTATTGAATTTCTTCATTGTTTACGATTCGATATTGCAGTCAGAAAACACCACAGTGATTTGATTGCACAGCGGATTGGATATTGGTAAAGTTGGAGACAGAAATCCTCACTGCTATCTGAGATACGTACTAGAAAGATAAGTGATAGAAGTGCTTGAAAGAACAGCCAAATATCATAATATCTTCTTTGATTCGCATCCCTCAGGGTTGCGAATTGGTTTTAATTCTTCTTTCCAGTTTTTACGAAATAAATGTTAATGCGTATTCCCTCACTGCATCATAACTTAAATCTAATTTTATAGAGTTTTCGACAGTTTTTCAACAACCTTAGATGCCTTAAAGTCATACAGCCGTAATTATATTGCAAATGCTTTTGCAGTTCACTACATCACATCTTCTCAAACGACTGCAATCACTAAATCTCGATGCCCTAAAACAAAGCCGTTGTGCTTCCACCACAAAACAGCAAGAAACAATGCATGTATACCATGGTCTTGTCTGAAACGTACCTTAGGGTTCCTCATAAAGTACAATTTGCATTCCTTTCTTCACCGGAGTCACGATTAGTGAAGTATCCGGTCTATTGACTGCTCTTGCTATTGAAATGAATGGAAAAGAAAATTGATTAAAATCTTCCTTCTGGTATTGCCACTTGTTTGTTTTGTCGAAGATATCCGGACCTGAGGAGGTAGAATTGCTTTTACAGTGCAAAATATTTCATGTAAAGTATTCAAAATTAATTTCTTTTAAACGCAGTTACAAATATTAATGCACTTTTCTTTGCAAAGGACTCAGACCAGCCTGTTGTGACATTCGGTTATGTGCAGCGACAACTTCGCATGAGTGAGCAGCCCCAGGCACAACCTGTAAGCAGCCCACAGGCACAATATTATATCATTCCCACTGAAGGATTTCGGAATGATTACACATGTGTGGTTTTCAGTTGCAAGAATACAAACAATTTTCTTTCCAATAACGGTATCAAGACAGTGCCTTCTTCCTTTCTTTTGAAAATGTAAGGACAAGCTTAACGCCTATCTAGAGGTTCTCAAATTTACTAGTCAAAGTAAAATACCGAAAACATTTGAAAGATAAACGCCAATATGCAGTTTAGATGAACAGTATTTATGAATACTGTTACGCCATCTAGTATGATAATATTTCTGTTATTTTTAAATAAATCTCCATCAGTTACAAGGCAAATCCATATGAATTTGTTTATTAAGAGTGAATTGAAATATAATTTTTTGCAGGTACAAAGAAAATGCAGAAGCTAGTGGTTAGTCAACCCGACAGGAAAGAAATCAAGAGACGCCACCTCCTAGTAACTTAGATAGCCCTATTTACTAGGAAACTCTCCATCCACGCTGGATTGTATCATTAAAGAAAGGCAAACACACAACAGAAATATGCCTTGATCTATGCAAGTGGCTGGTTGAAATGACTTAATTATAGATATTTTCACAACTTTCTATTTTACCTTCAAACAAAGCTGCAAACGCTATTTGAAATGTATGGCAATATGATCAAACGGAGAAATTTAATTTAAAGGCAACTTATTCGTCGTGACAAAACATAATAAAATATTGAAAGATTGTTATCAGAGAAATCTAACCTCTGGAACACATGGAAAGAGGGAGGGTAATTCTAAACTTATAAAGTTATAAAACTAAACACTTCATCTTTTCACTAAGTGCTTAACATACGGGTTATGAGTAATCCGTCAAGATATAACAGATGTTTGAATGCGCTTTGAAATTTTCCACCAAAGAAATATGTGTCTCTAGTAACAGCTTTTGTTATATTCTAAAACTACTTTCCCTTATGAAATAAATCGCATAATTGTTTGACGTGTGTCTCAGATTATTGGCAATAAAAATGCTTTAATAACCTTAGTTCTTTTTAACACACACACATATATATAATTATGTCATATTGTATTTTATCACCGCAGAGGATGTAAAGATTTTCTTCTTTTGGTCCGTTTATCCATTTTAAAGCAAAGATAAGAGAGAATAAGAACGACGACGTACAAGATGAATGACAAATACGACGAACAGGAAACTTTGTGCAAAAAATATTTTAATAAGATTGATATTCTTCAGCAGTCCATAACTATTTAGATAAAAGTACACGCATTCGTGTTTCTGTTATGAAGACGATACGCAATAAAGTTATTAGCAATGGAAAATAATGTTGCATGGTGCCTTGTCTGTGCCATGGTGCTTTTGTCTGGTATCTTTTAAAGCGATGTGTAACAGGCATTTTATTGTATAACGGTCGCACCAGTTTCTACTTAGCAATAACAAACTTCGGAAAATGTATCCCAACACATTTTCCTCCATTTCCGTAGGCTACATGTATTAACTGCACTCGTCGATTTCCCGAGAACAATAAGTTTATGTATAATGTGAGGGTCCCATGATCAAGTAATTTGTCTGTTGCCTGCTGCTTGTTTCTTCTCGCTCTTCATAACAGAGTGGATGCAGATAAAATGCGAGATGCCTATCAATGATGCAAAACTGTTTCAAAGCAATTCCAGAATTGGATCTTCACTATACAACGTTATTTAATTATCATACCGAGGATCAGTCAATTGAGACAGGAAGGGGGGTAAAAGATACTGAGGTAGGGAGAGAGCAACAATAAAAACACAAGCAAAAAGTTTCCAGCCTAACTTAAAATCAGCATTTTAAATGTGGTTGTAATTCTGCACCACATCGGTTCAGTGCTATATGTTACTTGATAAGGAAAAGGCCGTTTTTCTCGAAGTTTTTGACTCAACATTGAACAGACGTTAAGCAACGCAGTCACAACCAAACACCCACTTTTCCTTACGTCTAACACAATCTTTGCAGCAGCGTTGAATAAACGTTTGAAAATAAAGATATGGTTGTAATTGATCGCAACCAACATCTAATCAACGTTTTTTAATAGAAGTTTCGATGAGCAAAGATATTTAGACATTATATTTGGTGAGAGAGGGAAAAAAGAGAAAGAGAGAGAGAGAGAGAGAGAGAAAGAGAGAGAGAGAGAGAGAATCTTGATTTGTCACAGACAGCAAAATAAAATGACGATTTTCATATTTGGGGCAAACTAATCGTGATTTGTCCTCAATCTTATTCATTCGCTTATGTTAGCCATTTCCGGTGTTGTTTGCGGGTTGAGATTCGGATTCTTTGCTTGTCTGCCGTGTGGGACCTTAGAGGTTCGTAGCACTAACCACTCGTGTTCGGTTCTTTTACATGTGACTGTTTAATTCTTGATCTTCTGCTCCGCAGCCCAGGCCATTGGTATGGAATGTCGTTTTAATATTTAATGCTTACTTTTGATATCAAAATATAATTAAAGATATCAATAAATCATGGTAGATTTCAATAATTTATATTTTGCTATCAATAATTGAAATATAGATGGCAAAAATTCATTTTTAAGATCAAAAAATCAATTTTACAAACTAGACGATCATAAGGGAGACACACATTTACATAAAATATAACGTATCGTCAATTAAATTTTGGAGATGAAAACTTGAATTTTGAGATCAATAATAACAACACAATTTTTGATCTCTTTTTCGTACAGTAAAAATTAAAGAACGATTCTGTATACAAGGACCAGTCATTATTTATTTACAGATGTGTACTTCTGAATTTTTTATTAAAAAGAATAGACTGATATATTGATATCAAAAATAAATTTTTGAGATTAAAAAATCATTTGCAGATTTCAAAATAGAAATTAAAAAGTCTCATTCTGAAATATGATATCTGAAATAAATTCTTGATATCAGTAAAAGGAAAATGACTTATTGAGCACAAAATTAATATTTTGCTCTAAAATATTTCATTTTTTGCAATCAAGAATTGAATTTTGATCTCAAAATATTGATTTTAGATATCATAAAACCATTTTCTGATATCAATAAATATTTCTTGATATCTCTAAATATTTATTGATATCAAATATTTTTTTTGATATCAATAATACCCTAAAAATGTGAAAATAGCATTCCATAAGATTTTACATACAAAGAACAGTCATATTTTTATTTTAAAACTTGTGTTTCTGAATTTTTTATTAAAAAAATTGATTGATATTTTGATATCAAAAATCAATTTTTGAAAAAAATCATTTGTAGATTTCAAAATACAAAAAGTATCATTCTGAAATATTGATATCTGAAATAAAATCTTGATATCAATAAAATGAAAGTGAATTATTCAGCTCAAAATTATGAGATACCGTTTTAGCATTTCATTCTGATTTTAGATATGAAAATATAATTAAAGATATCAATAAATCAATGCAGATCTCAAAAATTTGTATTTTGCTATCAATGATTTTGCATGTAAAAAAATTATTTTTGAGATCAAGAAAACATTGAGATATATAAAAAATACAATTACAGATAGCAAAGGCTAATTCTAGATACAAAAATATGAATCTTTAGATCCAAAATTAATTCTTGATATCAGAAAAATCAATTTTTGAGATAAATAATAATTCTTGACATCAATAATTCCCTAAAACCGTTAAAAATGGCATTCAATCAGATTCTGTATACAAGGGCCAGTCATTATTTATTTACAGACTAGTGTTTTTTAATCTTTCATTTAAAAAAAATCTGATATTTTTATGTCAAAAATCAATTTTTGGGATAGAAAATTTTGCAGATTTCTAAATACAAATTAAAAAAAGTATCATTCTGAAATATTGATATGAAATAAATTCTTGATATCAATAAAAAGAAAGTGAATTATTGAGCTCAAAATTATGGAATGCTGTTTTAGCATTTAATGCTTTTTTATATCAAAATATAACTAAAGATATTAATAATTCAATGCAGATCTCAAAAATTTATATTTTGCTTCCGTTAATTTTAGATGTCAAAAATTTATTTTTGCGATCAAAAAATAGCTTTTACAAGCTCAAGAAATCTTACATTTACATAAAATATAACGTATCGTCAATTAAATTTTTGGAGATGAAAACTTGAATTATTGAGATAATAGCAACTCAGTTTTCGAGCTCAAGAATTGCCTCTTTTTTATACAGTAAAAAATTAAAGAAAGATTCTGTATACAAGAAACAGTCATCAATTACTTGCAGATGCGTTTCTGAATTTTTAATTTAAGAATATTTAAAAAAATAAATATTTTGAAATTTTTTATTTAAAAAATATCAAAAATCAATTTTTGATATCACAAATCAATTTTGACATCAAGGATTAATTTTTGATCGAAAGAAATCCATATTTTGATATCAAGAATTAATTTTTGCTATCTGTAACTGTACTTCTGATATCTCTAAACGTATTATTGATCTCAAAAAATAATTTTTGATATCCATAAATATTTAGAGATATGAAGAAATATTTATTGATATCAGGAATGACTCATTGATATCTAAGATAATTTTTAAGATCAAAAATTCAATTCTTGATAGCAAAAATGAAATATTTGAGAGCAAAATATCAATTTTGTGCTCAATAATTCATTTACTTTTACTGATATCAAGAATTTATTTCGGATATTATTATTTTAGAATGGGACTTTTTCATTTCTTTTTTGAAATCTGCAAATGATTTTTGATCTCAAAAATTTATGTTTGATATCAAATTATCAGTCTGTTCTTTTAAATAAAAAATTCAGAAGTAAACATCTGTAAATTAATTATAACTAGTCCTTGCATACAGTATCTTTCTTTAAATTTTTACTGTACAAAAAAGAAGCAATTCTTGAGATCAAAAAGTGTGTTGTTATTATTAATCTAAATAATTCAAGTTTCAGCTCCAAAATTTAATTGACGATTAGTTATATTTTTTGTAAATGTGTGTCTTCTTTAATACTTCATAAGTTTGTAAATTTGATTTTTTGGTCTCAAAAATAAATTTTTGCCATCTAAAATTCAATTAATGATAGCAAAATATACGTTATTGAGATCTACATTGATTTCTTGATATCATTATTTATATTTTGATATCAAAAACAAGCATTAAATGTTAAAACGGCATTCCATAAGATTCTTTTTGCTAGGACCAGTCATTTTTAAGTTACAGATGTGTACTTCTGAATTTTTTATTAAAAAATAGACTGATATTTCGATATTAAAGATCAATTTTTGAGATCAGAAAATCATTTGCAGATTTCTAAATACAAATTAAAAAAGTCTCATTTGGAAATAATATTATTTGATATCAATAATAATAAATAAATCCTTGATATCAATAAAAGGAAAATGAATTATTGAGCACAAAATTGATATTTTGCTCTCAAATATTTCATTTTTGCCATCAAGAATTGAATTGTTGATCTCAAAAAATCAATTTTAGATATCATTGAATCATTTTTGATGTCAATAAATATTTCTTGATATCTCTAAATATTTATTGATACCTTTTTGAGATCAAGAATACATTTAGAGATATCAAAAATACAATTACAGATAGCAAAAATTAGTTTTTGATATGACAATATGGACTTTTTGAGGTAAAAAATTAATTCTTGATGTAAAAAAAAATCAATTTTTGAGATCAAAAATTAATTTTTGGTATCAATATTTCCCTAATAAATGTGACGATGGCATTCCATATATTGAGGCCCACCGCCACCCCTTTATTTTAACCCTTTAACATATGTATGTATATATGTATTAGCACCATAAAAAATGCATGCTATTAAATCCGTATAATTAACCAGATATAACTTTCGTTATCCCACGGTTCCATTCAACCCTCAGTGGAATACATTTGGTACCGCCATACTTATGCGGGTCATAGGAACGACACCACTGTCCGTGATTAGACAAAACCCCGCATTCCCCCACTAGGCAGTGGTGTAAGAGAATGGTGGAAGTAATGTTTATTTCACGGTAGACTATACGAAGCTTATAAATAACCTGCACAATAATGATGGAACACAAACGCTTTCAACAGAAATATTGTACAATAGATTTTTCGGGGGACGGAGATGGGAGTCATAAACTAAATCTGAAATAGAATGTTCCCTTATAACTCAAATTTCGTTAACCACTGCATTTTCTGCTTGTGTATCAATCAGAGAAATAAACTGACAAGTACCGATCTCAATCTTACATAAATGTTATTTGTCAAATAACAAAAAGACTCTGGTCAGTCTTAGAAAAATATAAGCATGACACAACAAATATTTTACACAAATAATCTGGCTTCTTTGGTGCCCTTATACAATATTACCTTACCTGATACCCTCTGGAACACAATTTTAGCGCATAATTTCCAGTGTAACAATCTGATTTCACAACTGTTGATGATGTGGTAAGTGAAATATGTGGTGAGGAAATATTCTCAGTTTTGGCCTCAACTGGTGATTCTGCCTTAGGTATTTTTTGGCTCATCTGTTGGCTTAGAGATTGTGCATGGAAATCGCTTGGAAATTTTGAACTTGCACTTAACCGACTGTCTCTTGTATGAGTCTGCGGCGTTGCTTCATTTCAAGACCTGCATGTAATATCAAAACTGTCTCTTCCCGCTTCCTGAAGAGAAGAAATCTGGGAAGTACGAGCGGAGTAATTTGTACATTTTCTTTCCGTGATATTTGCCATATCGAACATTCTACGCGTGTACTGTGACAGTGTAGCCCACTCCAACGTTTTAGAGATAAAGCTCACACTTCGATCCAACGGCTTTCTGTAAAAGGGTCCAGCTTCCGGAGTAAGCGAACGGTTTATCTTGAACAAATTGACAACGCAATGGTTTGGAAAAGGTAAGCTTGCGCTGTTGAAGCCACCTTGTGTATTTTTAACCTGTTTCTTTGTGTATTCCACAAATTGACCGTGAGCGTAAGTGACAAATGTTTAGCTACTAAAGTGTAATGTTCCGTCGCTCCATGGATTCCAAAACTTTCAGACTTAGAAAAATACTCCGTAACTGAGTCCAAGGGCGGTGTCCGTATATATGATTCCGGAATCACATAACTGCTCTTCGTCTTGTACAGATACAGTATAAGATTTTTGTACAACGTTATATCCAGCACCATGGGATCGTTTCATGCCACCATCCAAAACGTTCCTAAAATTCTTAAAGAAGTGGCGGGCTTCATTAAAAATACCATATCATTACATTCATTACGTCCTTAAAATAACACTGTATGACGGCTACTAATTCGTGCAAGCTGTTTGGAGGATAAGGTTTTCCATCTGCTTCACGTACTTCACAGACAAATCACGACGATCCACGGGTTCATTAAGTTTTAATTAAGATTTACTGCAAGCCTCGAATTGATTTGTAAATATAGTGATATATACATGATCTTGAAATATTTATCTATTAATGTCTTGTATGGTAAAATCTGACAGCAATGGATATCGTGTGGGAACAACGTAAAGTGGTGTTTAAACTTTTCTTCATTCATTAAAATTTGTAATTGAACTTAAATTATTTGAAATTGGCAATCTTGATGACGCTAACGTCGCAATATATAAAAAAGAGCTTTTCTTAACGTTTCTATTGGAGAAAATTAGGTTATTTAGTCATGTGAGTGATTCATGAAGCACATTTTCTTTTTTCTATCTATCTATCTATGAACATTTGTATAGCGCTTATTTAGGCGAAGCCACTAAGCGCACATGATTATAACACTGATTTAAAATTTATCCTGCCATCCTAAAAAATCACATGTATATGCAGTCACTGTCTTGTAAAAAGTCATGTATTTAAATATTTGATTTATCCATAGTAACTTTTGAACATATAGGTCTTTAATCTTTTCTTGAATTCAGCAGTTGTTGGTATGGTTTTGATTTCATTGGGGGTGCATTCCAGAGTGTGGGAGCAGCATAACTGAAACATCGTTCTCCATATCTCTGGCTTGTGCGAGGTATTTTGAGCGTGCGGTAGTCTGCTGAACGCAGACTACGTGCTGGTTTGTACTCAACAAGCAGCTCACGTAGATATTGCGGTGCTTCATTATGGAGCGCTATGTAGGTGAGTGGTATACTTTAAACTCGACCCGTTGATGTACAGGGACCCAATATAGTTGTTTCAGTGCGGCTGTGATATGATGGTGGCGAGGGGTACGTGTGAACAGTCTAGCTGTTGCATTCATCAATCGTTGGAGCCGTTGGATAGTGTATTCAGGGAGACTAACTAAAAGGGAATTGCAGTAATCAATCTTGCTTATGACCAGAGAATCCAGTCCTTCATACGTAACTGACATGGTCTATCATGGACATGGAATTGTCTATCACAACACCCAGGTTTCGAGCACTTCAGACCGCGTTAACAATGTGTCCATCTAAGTCGAGATGATCAACACTAATTAAGCCTTGATTTTTTTTCTCTTGCCATGACAATGAATTCGGTTTTCTCTTTGTTGAGCTGCAGCTTATTGTTAAACATCCATGTCGCCACAGTGTTGATGGAATGTTGAATGTGTCTGGCGCAGAATAACTGGTTGTTGATACATTTTGGGTTTACTGATTTCCAGAGTTGTGAATCATCGGCAAAGAAATGGAAATGCAGTCCTAGAATTCGAAGGAGAGTGCCAAGAGGAATTGTGTATCCAAGATACTTTTGAGGGACAAGTATAGATCCCTGTGGTACAGCACAATCAACTGGAGACTCCTTTGAATAACGGCCATCAACGCACACGCAGAATGAACGGCCGGAGAGATAAGAACGAAACTATTTAAGGGCGTGATAATCTATGCATAGAGTTTGCTTCAGCCTTCGCAGCAGAATGCTGTGGTCCACCGTATCGCGGGCTGACGACAAATTCAGCAAAGTGAGAAATACGACTTGTCTATTGTCTAATTGTCCCAGGATATTATCAAAAACTTTCACCAAAGCCGTTTCTGGACTATAATACGCACTGAAGAACTTTGTGCAGTCCATTCTGCTGCAAATGTTTTGTACGCAGCATGTTGACGGACTGTTCTCTCAATTTAGAAATATACGGTAGATTTGAGACTGGACGATAGTTTTTCAAAATCCTGTCTAGATTGGGCTTTTTCAGCAAAGGACGTATTATAGCCTTTTCGTAAGTCTCAGGCATAGTATGATTCCTGAGAGAAAGGTTTACAATTCTGGTAATGACAGGAACAAGTTCCGTGGCTTATTGTTTCACTAAAAACGTAGGAATAGGATCGAGTTCACAGGATGCTGATTTTGAATTTGCTATAATTTTAGCCACAGTTTCCTCACTAACTGCATCGAAATTCAAACGAAAATGTTCTTTATCTGATGTATTTACGGAATTCTCAAAATCGAATGCGTTTTCAATATCATCTGCAAACTTTTCTCGGATCCTCTCTACTTTTGGTTTGAAGAACTTAAGAAATAAATCTGGTAAGTCACTCGGATTTGTTGTTTCAGGCATGGGGTTAGGCTTTGATCTGTGCATGATCCGGTTTACTACTTTGAACAGATGTTTTTGATCACCTGCCGTCTCAGAAACAATGTGGGGAAAACACTTTTCTTTTTCTCTTTGAAGGGAATGATTATAGGCATCTTGTTGCTTTTTGAATTTATTTTCGTCTTCTATTCTCCAATGCATCCTGTACAAACGCTCATATTTCCGACACATAATTAATTCACGGCGTACATTTTCGTTGTGCCAGGGTGGTTTGTTTACAATCGAAACCAGCTCTTTCTGCAGTGGGGCATGTTTGTCGAATATCTCACGGAGTTGTTTATCGTATGCACGAACCAATGTTGGAAGGTCCATAATTTTATAGGATTTTGCCAAATTTGATCCAAGAATATCAGTTTTAAAACTCTTCAGACGTAAGTTTTTTAGATTTTGGTGTGTGATTTCTTTCCTTTCATGTCCTGCTTTTTGAAGGCTTACGTTTGCTGTCACCAAATTGTGATCTGACAGGCGGTAACGAATCTGGACATCGGTCAGAGAAATGTTGTCTGATTGTCTACTGATGTTGACGGACTGTTCTATCAATTTTTGACCAAAAAAATCCGAAATCAGATAGATCCCAAGTGTGTTCCTTCGTGTTACCGGAAGTGGTGCTTACCTTTACGTACAGATCATGCGGTGGCGAATTCAGTGTTATTTTTAATTACTTAGGAGTAACTTGGATAATGAGGATAGGTCACATCCGGTAAGGTGACTATGTTTACTTAATTGTGCCTTTGTTGTATGAATGTTTTAGTCAATATTTAGAGCATTTGTTTATCCTTTTGTATTAATTTTAATCAGGAATAACTAAATAAATTTATAAAATGCTTTTCACGGTATTACTCTGCTAAATCGAAGGGTTAAGAAACTGTGTAAACTTAATTCTTGACGACGTTAGTCTTACCGTTTTATGAGCAGTTTGTTATGCTTAAAAGAATATTGGTTCATGAATCCTCGATAATTAAATGTTGTATGTTAATTAATTTTGATTATGCAAGTTTCTTGTATGTTCATTGTTTACATTAGTTTTTTATTATTATTTGTCAGAGAAACCGCAATTATCACGTGATGATAATAAAGTTCCCTCGATCGACGCTCCACATTTTTTAATTGTGTTCCGAGGCTCCTAATAATCGATGTGTTGATATAGTTTTCTGCCTTTCTACTTTCTACTGGATAGGGACTATAAGAAACACTGTATGAGCACGTCGAATTAATAGTAATCTTGGGTTAAAATAAATATGATTGCAATGCTTGAAACTTGATGTAAAGCAGTTTGAGCAGTTGCTGCAACTGGAAAGTCGCTATATAAAAACCTGCCATTATAAAAGCCCACCATTATTATTATTATTTTTTATATTATTATTTTATTATTATCATTATCATTATTATCATTATTATTATTATCATACAACTGTTGAGTATGGCCTATCAGAGCAATTTATCTCAAAAGATCCCTGGCAGTGCTAGTGATTTTTTTCTAAAATAAGGATGAGAAGCAAAATATTTTTCTTCCTGGCCTAATACCAGTTCTTTTGTCAGTCTTACAATCTTATGGTCAATAACGTTCAAAGTGCATATTGCAATGAGATAGCACATGATAACACATCTCGAAAGCACAGGCGGAATCTCCGGCGAAGCCACGAGTTTGTGAGTTCAAGCCCCAGTCAGGAGTCAATTTATTTTTGTGTGTGCTTTGCTTTTTCAAGGTTCGTAATAATACTTAATATGTGTTAATGCAGTTGATGAACGGACAGAAACACAAAATGCTGAATACTTTTGATAGCAGTGTTGCCCATGAGACCTTCTACCAAATCTAAAATTTGTCAAAATTGGCCGGTTTCCACTTTCGTCTTTTACGGCTGGGCACAACAACCACAGACATTGTGCTGTAGTCAATTTTCTATTGCGTACCCCATTTCTTCTATAAACGTACAACTTGCTAATTAACTGTACGAATAGTGCAAAAGATGTATTTTTGGATTAAAAAGAAAGAAATACAGCAACTGGACAAACCACACGATCGAAGTGGAAAAATTATGTTAAATATAATTCAAACTGTTAAATAACAACTAAACTGCCTTCGTTTGCAAGCTGTGAGTATACTGCACAGTCCTAGGATTTAATGTTAAAACAAATAAAAATTGAACAAAAATAGATTTCCTTTTGTGGATTTACTGTGAAATTTCAGAGCGGTCTCGTTGACCTAGCAAAATAGAGTATCAGTGTAAGTTCTAAAAGGGTTTGTTTATTTTATGATTTTAGAATATTATGATTTTGGTTCACGATGGATTCAGACTACGACATAACTGTTTTCTAGACATAATAGAACCCGCTAAGGTTACATGCCACCTAACCAACCAACCACCATGAAATGTAATGTTAAAATTATTAACCGCCTGTCCAGAAAAGAGTACTACTTTTCATTTCCACATTTTGAAGAAAAAGCACAAACAGTGTTCACTTGGTGAATCTGTTAAAGTACAGTTTATAACTATACCCACAGCAATTCGTAGCTGAGATCACACTTAATATCTTCCTGGCGTATATAATTCTCTGATTCGGATTTCAAGGACATTTCTTTAATTTGCATTTCAAAAACACCTTTTTCGTCTAGATTTCAAAGAACAATACTTTTAATCAGATTTCAATGCAATGCTTTGATTCGGATTGTAAGGACATTTTTGCCGTGAGTAAATCCTTTTGTAAAACTAGGAATCAATCCTTTTATCCTGTAGGACGGAGGATGTGAAGGAGGCCGGGGTGGAGAAGCGGGGTTAGTGGCATATGTTTTACCATGTGTGTGAAAAAAGAAGAAAGAAAGAACGCCAAGAAAAGGGTTAATATTTGGTCCAAGTGTGACCCACACGGAGAGCCAATTCCGATAAAAAGATCGGGTTTTTTCAAGGTTGCACAAAAAGGATACTCCAAAATTATTGATATATCGCCTGGATCGGCTAATCCTCTGCAAAGCCACAGTATGAACCATTAGCGGATTTGCTAAGCTTAGCTGTAATTTGTCGATATCGTCATGACATAACAATGAGCACCAGCTACTCCTAAGTAGATCCACAGTGTGAAAAGAATAGAGCAAGATTGGCTTGGCTTAGTTAAGCGCAGTTGAACTCAAAAAGTTAAGCAAATTCTGAGCTATATGCAGTATGAAAAGAGCAATTGCATGAAGAGTAATGCTGTTGAAATTGTTCCGAAACGGCCGTAGCTAATGTAATAAAACTTGTACAGCTTCATTCATCTGCAAATATTATTTGCCAAAATACTTTAAAATGACGTAAAATGTTTCTTTTCTCATTTTGTTATTTTTGGGTTTCGTTTGGTGAGTATCAATTCAGTTCATATTTTGGGTGGGGAGGGGGGCTTTAAAGTGGGAGGGCTCTTATAAATCAGATATTTTTGCACCCCTCTGTAATGTTTTTCTTTCACTCAACTACAATTGTTATGACAAGGTCAAGTACAGATTTTCAGTAGCGCGTAGCGTGACGTGTTCGGTACTGTTCGGTACTGCGCGTATTTACTCACCCAGTAAACATTCGTTTTTGGTGTTGTAAAATGGTTGTTATTTGGTCACGACGTTAGTACAACCAAATTTAAGCATTTGAAACGGCGTATAAATGTCTGGTTATGTCGAGATGTATATGACCTGAAACCGACATCATTTCGACGTCCTTTTCCTGACATTTTTTAAAATAATCAATGTTTCCATTGGAAAGGTTATATTACAAAGGGTGTAGGGGAGCAAGGACCACCGTTGTCTATCAGTTAGTTCTCTGTCTCTGTCTTTGGAGCTTTAGTGACGACTGAAGAGAAGAGTGCCTTTGTTAAGTGCAGTTAAGTTTCGATTGATACGACGTAGTAGGGTGACAAATGCAGCAAGTAAACGTTTCGGTATACAGTTGATCTTAACAATACAAAGTTTTGGAAAATGTGAGATATTGCCAAATATACCCAAAAAAAACACATTCTTTTCACCTAAAAATGTGCGGTTTTGTCCAGCATTCGACATCTTTAGAATGTTTGCGAATCATTAAGAACTCCAAAGCTGTTTTAAAACTTCGCTATGAATTTTCCAATAAATAATAAATTAAAATATAAAAACCAACGCTTTAACGCACAGAGTATTTTCTAGAAACGTTCCGTAGGTACTCAAGGCTAAGACGAAAGGCAATGGCGTACTGCGCATCAGCGAAGTACTGGATAATTGACGTTTCAAAAGTTCAAATTTGGTTGTATTGAGGTCATGACTAAATAGCCTTTACACTTTACACTTTACAACCCGTCGGTTTCCGGCCATATACATCGCTACCAAACCCGACATTTTTACGACGTTTCAAAAGTTTTAATTTAGTTCCATTGAGGTCATGACCAAACAACAGCCATTTTACAACTCCCACAAAACGTCGAATGTTGGCTTGGTAACTATATCTCAATTGTTTTGTTGTAGTTGTTAAAACCACAGGAGCTTTAATTAGCGAATCTGTACCATGTTGTCATTCATCCAGTACTTCACTGATGCCATGCTTACTACGTCATTGACTTTCGTCATCGGCCTTGAGTACTTTGTGCTTATAAACTGGTTGTTTTTGTATTTTCATTTGTTATTTTATTTAAAAATTCAAAGCCAAGTTTAAAATCAGCTTTGAAATTCTTAACAATTCGCAAACATTCTAAAAATGTCAGTTGTTGAACGAAACCATGCATTTTCAAGGTAAAAAAATGTTTCTGGATATGTTAAGCAATATCTCATATTTTCCAAAAGTTCTATTTTATTGACAGGGTCGGATTTGTTAAATAAAGTGAAAGACATTGGTGCGTTTGGTAGTAAAGAGATTACGAAAAAGACGTGATGTTGAACCAGGTGGTCAATAGAAAAAACTGCCGATTGGAGTCTTAAGTTTTAGTGGTTGACACTGTTGACGTGGATTCCAATAACCCCTAAAATTTCGAGCATTAATTGACCTCAGAATCCTGACGTCAATCTGCCGTGAAAAACCGATGTCGGTTTCATTTCATATACAACTAAAACCCCGGCGTCCGATTGACGTTGAAATCTGAAGTGATTCTCACGTTAAAGTCCCGACTTCGGTTCCATTTCATATACCATCAAAATTGACACGTCTCCGACATCATTCTAAATGTTTGCTGGGAAACGTCACATGCACTGCAAAAAACGCTACCGTAATCTTTGAACTGACAATAATGAAAGAAATTCAATGTTTGGGGCACTTCATTGTTTTTTATTATATCAACTTAATTTAACGTATTTAACAACATTTAATAACATAAAATAGGTTAAGCATTTGTTTTATTTTGCAGAGATTTAATGGAAAGGATGGAGAGGTATGCGTTATACCTATACATGAGTTTTGTTACGGCATCGGGATCACGTGTGGTGATGTTGCCGGTAGATCACTATGGGCACGTCAACTTCTTCTCAATCTTAGGGAAGGAATTAATAAATCGTGGACACCAAGTGGAGATACTCGTAACAAACCGCTCCGAATACCTGCCCAAGCATGAAGGCCTTACTACCATTGTCCCCAACTACACAAAACTCGTGGATTTGAATCAGGTGGATGATATAGCGTTTAAAGGGAAATGCGGGTATCTCTGCGCCATCTGGCGACCGAAATGCGCATCACATTTAATATCGCCGATTTTGAATCCATGTTTACACAGTATAAATAACTACTAAATCTGTCATGATCGAAAAATTCTTTTCAAAGACAAATAAGGTCGTGTCCAGAAATAGTATGTATTGATATTTTGTTCCTAGAAGGGCCTGTGTTGATATATTGTCCATTAAAATCATATTACACTGTTTTCACCATTTATCCATTGAGTGAATGGGATTTTGTCAAAAAGATTGTATAATTCTCTTATTGATACGGTGACATATATTTTTTATTTGCTTAAAACATTTCGTATGACGTGTTCTTCAAACAGGGAAAAAATGACGCAATTGTCAATTGTGATTATGTGTGAATTTTGCATTTTGATTAAAATTTCTTGGTTTTCCCAATGGTTTCTATAGTAAAAGTACGCGACCTTTCAGTGTCTTTATTTCTCTTATAACATCGGTGACCCCCCTTTTTCTTTTCAATTTTTGAATGTATACCCTCAAAGTATTAAACTGTGAAAGTATGGAGGAAATGTCAATTGTAGGTGAGATACCCGCATTTCCCTTTAACACAGCAAGCCTCATCCAGGGCATAAAAGATATGTCCTTAGTATCAATATCTCAAGTAAGGGATATTTTCAGAGACAAACGTTTGCTCAAAACACTAAAACAAAACAAATATGAGTTGGGCCTTGTTGATGGCAGTGATTTGGGCAGAGCTATTTATTTAATACCATATTATCTGGAGTTACAGTACATTGTTAAATGTTCGACCAGATCAATGGATTGCCAGAATACCAAGTTTGCCTTCCACTGAAGGAGAATTTCCTTTGCTATTTCTGAACGAAAATTCAACATTTTTGGACAGACTATCAAACCTTTTATTACGATGCTTTTGCATTTTTTCATAACGCCACCATCTTATGCTTTCGAAATTCATGGTGATTTATTTACAGAATTAGTGCCAGAAAACCCAATTTTGGGTTTCAAATCCTTTATCAAAATTCGGCTATGTTTTTAATAAATATGGATGTGCTATGTTTAGATGTGCATCGCGTGTACGCCCCGCATTATGGTTTATTGGAGGTTTTGGGCCCGGAGAAGTAAACCTATTGCAGACCAGCTGGATACATTTCTAAATTCTTCAAACGAAGGGATTATTGTGATGACTTTTGGATTTGCAATTCAAGGCATGCCGAAATATGTTTTCGAAAAAATGATGATGGTTTTTAAAGAGTTAAAACAAAACATCTTTATGCTTCATGTAGGTGACGTACCGTCTAGAGTATGAAAAAACGTGTTGATACGACAGTGGATTCCGCAAAACGACTTACTTGCGCATGCGCAGACGAAACTGTTTATTGCCTATGTGGGTAACAGTAGACAGCTGGAGAGCGTTTACCACGGAATCCCAAATGCTCATGTTACCACTCATGAGTGACCAAATGTATAACGCTGATCTCGCACTCCTGCGTGGCTATGGTCTAAAATAGATCCCAAAATCGACTAATCCTTCCATTCCTAATATTCACTCTTAAATTGTCGTTATTTCAACATTAAATTGTAGTTATATAACTCTTAAATTGTGGCTATGTTTATCTGAAATTTGGGTTATATAAAACATAAAGTGTGGTTTTTTCAAGTCATCAAACCCGAGGGTGGGGGGTGAGGGGCACTTGGTATGATATATGTTACCATGCGTGTCCAAAAACAAAAAACGTGGAGGGGTAATTTTGAGGCCATGCCTGTGTGGGCGGAGTGTCAATTTCATTTTAAAAAGGGGTACTGTTCACTTAGTACTCCGCGTTTACCACAAAAACGAAATTATTTAGGAACTTCAATCCGCGTTTGGTTAAAAATGTGGGTTATTGTGCCTGCCCCCGACCTCCGCGGCATCAAACGACGTTGTTTTCTATCTTCTGGACCTATCTTTAACTCTAAATGCGTATGTATTTTTGTCTAAAAGCTATTTGTAGTACGTTTTCCAGTTTCCTGATAAATCGCTTTTACTGATTGTTTTTCTGTTTAGATCCAGCTGTTTAAGATATTCATTTATTTGTCTATCTATTTTTAGTTAAGTGACCCCGCCTGGGGTTGAGAAACAAAGTTATTTTTTCATCACGGTTTAATTTAAATGGCACACCAAGTGCTAACATGTTAACATGCAATATTCCGATATCAAATAAGCTTTTGAAAGACTTTTATAAAAAAAAAGCTCCTCTGAAGCAAAAGAAAATTGATTTCTCTTTCTCTGCTTAACCACTTGTTTCGTCCATCACATCTTGGTTGACAATCTTACCTGTTTGAGAGAAAGCTGTGAGAATGAAAACCACGCTACTGAAATCACGGCTCTTCCCTAATAATAACTTTCAGGAGCCACTACTCACCCACTGGACAACTACCATCGTCCTCCCCCACCCCTAACCACCTCTCCGCGTGTCATAGTCATTGTTTTGTTTCTGAACTCTCCAAAAGTAGCTCTCAAGGCGTTATAGCTATCCATACGTTTCTTAATTTTATAATGTTACAAAGTTTTTTCTCAAATTTTCATATTTTTCTTTATTTTTCATAGTTTTTTTCTTAAATTTAAAGAGGATCAAAAGTGAATAAATGTATTGATGATGGCCTGGTATGAAACACGAAAAGGCGCCACTATAAGAGATAGTGGACGGTTGTTGAATCCATGACAATACTTCATGTTATAACCAGCAAGAAATACACTGGAGCCCCGGAAAGAGGACTACCTGTGGAACTGAAGAAAACTCGTTCTAATTCCGGGCTGGTCTTTATTCCAGATTTTTATAATGGAGTGGATTGGAGCGAGACTGTAGAATTTATTAACATTGTGGGAGAAAGAATATTTTGAAAATTGGCAACCAATAAATTTAAAAAATCCCCCCTATTTGGCCAATTTATAAAGGATCACCCCCAAAAAAATGAACAAAAAGAAAAAAGCAAAAAGTAAAAAACAAACAAACAAAAAAGCAAATTTTCTAGCGAGATGCCTTCCGTGTAGCCAAATTCACAAAAAAAAATAATTTTCAAGACAAGCCTATCCAGAAAAAATTACTAAAATATTTGAGAAAAATCGGATCAAACGTGTGGGAGATGAAGAAAATTAACAATCCAAAATTTAAATGCCCCTATTTGGTGAATTTTTGGCTGATCACTAAAAAAAGAAATTTTAAGAGAGGCGTACCTAAGAAATATTCGTACAAAATTTGAAGGAAATCTTATCAAAACTGATGGAGAACAAACAATTAAGTAAAACTTTACATACGTACATACGTACACATGTACATATTACTTACCTACATAGCATATACAAACGACAGATGCCCCTCTGCTGAAATGATAAGGAAAAGAAAAAACCCAGATTTGGTCGACAAGTGTCTTCTTATCATAAAAGCTGTGTTATTATTTACTTTCTAGAAAAAAACATAGAAAGCCGAAGCACAAGCTATATTTAGTGCCTTTTATCTCAATCACACAAGGAAATAGCAAAGCATATTATAAGCCACACTGGAACAAAGCATATATGTTGAAGCTTATTAAGCGAACAAAATCATTACAACTGATTCTAACACGCTAAAATATATATTAAACAGAATATGAATTTGCGACACAGTCAACAATCAGTGGAAAAGACTAGATTTTATTCACTCAAATTAATTTAGTTCAACCGGAAAATTAACAGCAATGATATTGAAATGAATTAACATGGAAACAGTATTCAGTATTTATTTCAACGTAAACATTTAATAGACATGAAACAAACAAATATTATTAAGTAGATTGTTAAACAGTATAAATGAAATGATATAGAGATATTGAAATATAATTTACAGTATTAAATATTCATTTAGTTTATATTTGGACATATATTGAAAAAAAACATATGCTGGGTTGAAATTTGTAAAATGAAACATTTTATGTATTCAAAAGCTGCTCTTGGGATCTACTGAAAACAACAGTGGTGTGATATACGGTAAGTGTCACTCGTATTGTTTGGGTCCAGTGGAAATGTGCGCCTGGTGAATTAAGAGTGAAAACAACAGATGTCGTTTCATCTATATATATCACAACTGCACATTTCATCTACCCCAGTGCCTTTTCATAGATTCCGGTCTTTTTCTGCTATTCCGACAAGCAATCATGTATTTTGACAATATGTTACCATGACACATATTTTTCGAACACGAACATGAAATTCATCTTTCAAGTAATTTGAGGTTTATTTAATACTCTATTTGATTGCCTATTTTGTTTCACTTTTCATAATTTTGAACTTGGAGATAGAATTTTAGAATAACATGTAACAGATTGCATTTTTATTTTTATGATTTTAAATAGACAGAAAAGACACACTGGTCAGAGGTTTTGTGTGATTAGAGAAATTATTCTTTATTCGCTTTATTTAGTTGGCCTGAACCTTTGATTTTATGGCCAAAATAATAATGCCTAATGTATTTTTAATACAATTGTATATTACAACATTTTTTATCTATAGTTCACGTCATGTCATAACATTGTTATAACGGGTGAAAACTTGTCAATATTTTACGCATTTATAATGTATTAATATATTTTAAAATCAGTTTTTTCTTCAAGTGTCCTAATTATAAAGGAAGTGATTACTAAGGAGTAAAAGGTTGATATAATGTGGTATATTTGAATAAATACGTTGAAGGATTATACATCACAATAAATGGGTTTGGATTTTTTACTATTTCAGCTTTAAACGCCATATGCCGCTATACAGAGTCGTTATGGATCCAAACTGCAAAACAAGAAATTTGAAAGGATTAACGACTGATCAGGAAAATCGAATCAACTTACAACTTTTGGTGCAGGCACAAACTGGATCAACCACAGCGTTGCAAATATTGATAAAAAATGGGGCGATTTGTATTTCTGATCATTACGGAGACACGCCTTTGCATAAAGCTTGCCGAAGTAAGATTGACCCGAGAAAGAAGATTGAAATGCTTATAAAAGAAGACAGTTCCATGATCACGCGATGCAACAAAAATGGTGTTACACCACTGCATATAGCAGCAAGACATCTCAACCATGCGGTTGCCAAAATACTGTTAGATAATGATGCCGACGTAAATGCTTTGTCAAATAAATTTCTCGCCCCGTTACACGTTGCTGCTCATTTTGGACGAATAAAAAATGTTGAACTTCTTTTACGTCACCCAAAGATAGATGCAAACGTGCAGGACTGTAATGGTGACACCGCAATGCACCACGCATCTGCTCATGGTTTTACTGAAACACTTAAAAAATTAAAAGACTTTCCTGGCTGCCTTGATTTCCTTACCAACAAAGCTGGCTTAACAGCTGATCAAGAAAATCCACTTAATGCAAATCTTCTTAGAGCCGCACAAGAAGATGATGCAAACAGCGTACAGGCTCTATTGAAAGACGGAGCAATTTGCATCAAAGACCTCGAAGGGGAAACCCCATTACACAAAGCTTGTCAAAGTGATGTTGACGCCTTTTTAAAGATTCAAATTTTACTTTTTCACAATCCCAAACAGATTTCGCTTTCAAACAAAGCTACGTTCTACCCAATTCATCTGGCAGCAAAGAACCGTGATCCAAATGTGCTCGAGTATCTTGTCTCAAAGAAATGTGATGTTAACACCGTGACATTCGAAAAACTTACTGCCCTACATGTTGCTGTTCAGCAACAAAATGTTAGTTGTGTAGAAATACTCCTTCGTAGTCAAACAACCGAAATTAATGCCAAGGATAGAAATGGAAATACAGCAGCACATCTTGCCTCAATGAACGCATACAGGGATATTTTACGTCTCATTCAGTGCCATCCTAAGTATATATCTTCTCTGAAAAACGAAGAGGGAAAAACCGTAGACGAAGTGGATGAGATGAATGCCACGTTTGTAGAAATGTGTGAGAAAGGTTCGACATTAATGCTAAAAAGGCTATTGATCGCTGGCGCAAAGCTCATAACAGACACAAACGATCGGACATGCCTACACAGAGCATGTCTAAGTGAAATTGAGGTTATAGACAAATGCAAATTATTACTTGACATTGAGCCAGAAATGATAAATTTCACTAATTCTTCTGGAGAAACGCCACTGCATGTGGCATGTAAACGACAGGATTCAAAACTGACAACCTTTCTTCTTGGTTTACCAAATGTTGATGCAAATATAAAGGACAATAAACATCGGGCGCCTCTTCATGTTACCGTCATGCACAACAAAATAGAAAATACGACCGCCTTGTTGAAACACAAGAAGATTTTAATCAATATTCAAGATGATAGAGGTGACACTTCCAATCATATAGCTGCTGTCATCCAATGTTATGCGCATCTTGAGCTGTTGCAGGCTAACCCGAAGTTCGACCCTCGGATAACTAATCGGATCAACAAAACTGCATCGCAGGTACAGTTTAAATTAACTTCTTAAAAATGATAAAATAACAGACCAAGTTTACCATAGAACATGTCAGTAACATTCCTCTGTAACAACTAGCACATTCCAAAAAATAGAGCGACCAGTGCACACACAACATAAGAGTACAGGTTTATATCACACTTTCAATCGACGCCTACTTTTAGTTTCTTGTTTTGCAACAAAAAAAACAAAAACAGATATTCCCTCGATAATTCCCAAATAACCATTTTGCATTTGCCTTTTTGTTTTTTTGAACAAAAATAATTGTTTCGCCTGACAGACCTTTCAAAAAGTTTTATTTGAACAAGTTATATAACTTATATGATTGTACCTTGACAAATATATCTAAGTGCCCAAAAGTCGGGTTGCGTATCACCTTTATCCCAATTTTCGGGGGGATGGCGAACGTAACTTGACTTGTGGGTATATCAGCCCTCATTTTCTATATAAGTCCAGGTACAGGGGTTTTATCTAGGTCTTGAAGGTGTTCACTACAGACAGGTTTTTATCCGGGTATGGTAGAGGCCATTAATACACGTTCTACTGTACGTCATTTTATCTGGGTCTGGAAGTTGTTCACTACAGCAGTTTTACTGTATGTCTTTTCATCCGATTTTGGAAGGTAGTCACTACATCGCCAAATCCCTACCTCATTGGTGGATTTAAGATAATTTTTGATATAACGAATTTATGAATTTATTGTTGGTATTGCTAAAATGTATCTATAACACTTAACATATTTGCTACATAGAATATCATTTTGACATGCAGTGCCCCTGATATGGACACCCCTTTATTATAGACATCCCTGAATTATGGACAACATTTTTTCAGTCTGTTTTAAAACGCCATAAAGTTCCTTTATGACCTCTCTATTGTGGACACCCCTCTATTCAGAATTAGGGACACTCTTTTTATCCTTAAGTACGGTTACACATTTAAAACAACATCTAAAAGTCAATATTAGATTTCAAAATTATATATTTAAATCTTTATTGGTATCTAAAATTTGACAATTTATTTTAAAATGGTGTTCAGTTGCATATGGTTTCCCATGACGCTCCAATACACGACACCCAATAACATAGATTTTTTCATAATGTTCCAGTACAAAACGTTTGATTTTGGCTTTAAAATACTTCCCCCTTAAACGTTTGGAAAATGTTCTACATAAAGACGTTTTATTTTGGTATCCGAGAACATAAAGGTTTTGTAAACATCAATAAAACGTTTCAACCAAAAACGAACCTTAAACTAAACCGTTTCCGCTGAGGTCAAGGTAACTGAGGTATCTCTTACATATCACATTTAATACCAAAAGGTTTGAAAATAAGCCCAGACTTCCTCTATCTCTTTAGGCCAAAAGGGTCGAAAATAAGCTAAAAATCGTTCTAAGTGTTTTCGAGATAATGACCCACTTCCGGATTTTTACTTTGATAATGGCCGAGAAGGAGAAGGTCAAAAAGGACCCCTTACATATGGTCTTTTAGGCCCAAAGGATCGAAAATAAGCTCAAAATCGCTCAATAAGCTTTAACCGCTTTCGAGATAATGGTCAACTTCTGGTGTGTGACTTTGATCATGTCCAAGAAAGTCAAGGTCGCCTGGTACCTCTTACATATCGTCTTTTATGCCCAAAGGGTTGAAAATAACCCCAAAAATCGCTCTTTCTCTAACTGTTTTCGAGATAATTTTTACATCCGCTTTCTGACTTTGACCATTTCCAAGGAGGTCAAGGTCACCGGGGTACCTTTTATTTATGGTGTTTTAGGCTCCAAGGGTCGAAAGTAAGCTCAGAATTGCTCTATCTGTAACCGTTTTGGAGATAATGTCCCCCTTCCGGTTTTTTCTTTGACCATAGAAGAGCAGGTCAAGGTCAAAGAGGTACGTTTTACTTATGGTGTTTTAGGCCCGAAGGGTCGAAAATAAGCTCAGAATCGCTCTATTGCTCTATCTCTATTTGTTTTTGAAATAATATCTCACACCTCCGGTTTTTATAATTTGACCATGGCCGAGGTCAAGGTCACCGAGGTATCTCTTACATATCGTCTTTTATGCCCAAAGGATCGAAAGTAACCCAAAATCGCTCTATCTCTAACCCTTTCCGAGATAATGGTCCACATCCGAATTTTGATTTTGGCAATGCCCTAGGAGGTCAAGATCACCAATATACCACTTACATATCGTCATTTAGGCCCAAAGGGTAAAAAAAAGCTTAAAATCGGTCTCTAACCGTTTTCGAGGTAACGGTCTACTTCCGTTTTTGCTTTGACCATGACCGAGGAGACCAAGATCACGATGGCCCCTTACATATGGTCTTTAGGCCGAATGGCATGAAAAAACGCTCAAAATCGCTGTATCTCTAACCGCTTTTGAAATAACGGGAGATCAAGGTCAGAGAGGTACCTTTTATTATTGGAGTTTTCTGCCCATAGGGTCGAAATACAGCTCAGAATCGCTCTATCTCTAACCCCTTTCGAGATAATGGCGCACTTTCGGTTTTTTACTTTGACCATATCCGAGGAGGTCAAGCTCACCGATGTTTCTCTTACTTATCGTCGCTTAATCCCAAAGGTCGAACAAAAGCTTAGATTCGCTATATCTCTAACCGTTTTCGAGATGATGGCCCACTTTAGGATTTTGATTTTGACCGTGGCCTAGGAGATCAAGGTCACCCAGGTAGCTCTTACATATCGTCTTTTTGCCCCAAACGGTCGCAAATAAGCTAGATATCGTTCTACGTATCGTCTTTTACGCCCAAAGGATAAAAAATAAGCTCCAAATCGCTCGCTCTCTCTCTCCATCTCTCTCTCTCTCTCTCTCTCTCTCTTTCTCTTTCTCTCTCTCTCCCTCTCTCTCCCTTATCTCTCTCTCTCTCTCTCTCTCTCTCTCTCTCTCTCTCTCTCTCAAGAACGTTCCGTTTTTACTTTTACCATAATCGTTTTCGAGATAATGATTACCTTCTGTTTTTTCACTTGTCAACATAGGTCAACATCACCGAAGTACCTCTTATCTATCGTCTTTTAAGCCCAAAGGGCCGAAAATAAGGCCAAAATGGCTCTATGTCTAATCCTTTTCGAGATAATGGCCCACTTCTGGCATTTGATTTTGACCATGACCGAGGACGTCAAGGTCACCGAGGGATCTCTTACATATCGTCTTTTATGACTAAGACGTCGAAATTAAGCTCAAAATCGCTCTATCTCTAACTGTTTTCCAGATAATAACCCACTTCCGGTTTTTACTTTGACCATGGTCCAGCAAGTCAGGATCACTGATGTACCTTTTACTTAACGTCATTTAGGCCCATAGGGTCGAAAATAAGCTCAAAACCGCTTTCTCTCTCTCTCTCTCTCCAGCCGTTTTCAAGATAATGACCCCCTTCCGTTTTTACTTTCACCATAACCGAGGAGACCAAGGTCACGAGGGGCAACTTACATATAGTCCTTAAGCCCAAAGAATCGAAAATAAGCTCAATCCTTCTATCTCTAAGAGTTTTTGAGATAATGGTCAACTTTCGTTTTCTTACTTTGACCACGTCCAAACAGCTCGAGGTCGCCGACGTACCTCTTACATATCGTCGTTTAGGCCAAAACGGTAAAAAATAACCTCAAAATTTCTAACCGTTTTCGAGATAATGGCGCACTTTCGGATTTTGACTTTGGCCATGGCCGAGAAGGTCAAGGTCACCAATTAGCGCTTACATAT
This sequence comes from Protula sp. h YS-2021, assembly GCA_949752745.1. Classification (NCBI taxonomy): domain Eukaryota; kingdom Metazoa; phylum Annelida; class Polychaeta; order Sabellida; family Serpulidae; genus Protula; species Protula sp. h YS-2021. The sequence goes on along the minus strand of OX457029.1, from coordinate 55,681,770 downwards.
GGCCTTTTGTCCAAAAGGATCGAAAACAAGCTCAGAATCGCTCTATCGCTAACAGTTTTCGAGATAATGGCCAACTTCCGCTTTCTGACTTTGACTATGTTCAAGGAGATCAAGGTCACCGAGGTACCTTTTATCTTTACCGGGATACGGTTACAAAGTAATGTACGTGTTCTTTCTAACAAACGCCCCTCTTTTAATTGCCCCACCCCCTCAGCCCAACGCCAAAAAAAAAAGAGTTTGGCCGATTGTTTAATTACTGTTGTTAAATAACACGTCAATCGTAATAAACCAAAATACCATTTTGTTATGTCATGCAAACTTTTAAGGAGAGAGGGATGCATTACAAAAAAACTCGCAAACGCCAACTTTTTGCAATCGCCCGCTCCCCGCTGCTCACTTTTGACGCCCCAGTTTTCAAACAACGCTATCACTTTTGACGCTCCAAATTTAAGAAAACGTTTTCAAAACGTTCTTTAGAAAAAAATTTTTTAACAATTTTAAGACGTTTTCCGGTATTTAAAATACAACCTTCAGAAAACGTTTTCTGCAATATAAAATGGTTTGGTAAAAAACGTTCTTAAAACGTTATTAAAACCAAAATTGGTTTGCGGGCACCACTTGTTTTATTTACACTGCCCTCATGATCAGTAGATTGCACGTTACACCAGCGCCCACACAAACGGTAAGAAACACAAACACCATAAGCCCAAAAAACGTGCTAAAATTTAAATCTACAAATCGAATTTTCCGGCTTTATGCCACTGAAACACGGCCACTATTTCTTAAACGGGGGGGGGGGCGTTATTTTTAAGTACACTAGTAATTTTTTACAGCATACAAAAGACATGGCTAACAGTGACCAAAGAACAAGGGACACTTTCTCATCACAATATGTGGAAGTATTTAAAACTCGTTCCTTTCAAACACAACCAACAAAAATATTGATCGAACTGGCTTTCAGGGGACTTGCGTATTAAATGCTTTAAGCACCATCAACCACAGAAATCTGATCATAAGCAACGCGTTTTTAATGCAAAGACACTACGACCGTGGAATTTAACTTTTGAAAAGGAAGAAGGAGAGAACCAACTTTTAACTACATGTCATAAGTGAACTGAGCAGCTTTAGGGTTTTACACAGAAGTCACTGGCATGTAGAGTCAAGCGTTTTTGTTTTTTGTTTTTTTTTTTTAATATGAATACACCCAGACACATACGTGTCTAAATACACAAAATTTACTGAAAGATAACTAGGTAACAAGGTAGAATTAATGTGGAAAGAGATCAGCTGATTTCACAAAGACACTGCCTTTGACACATTGTTTCAACACAAATATTTATCTATCTGTTTTGACACGAGTTCCTGTGTAATTGCTATACGTTCAGAAATGTACAGGCAACACTCATAGAGTTAAAAACAATGTTTTTCTTTGAGCCAGTATTTAAGTACACAGAATCAGCCTGGGGCATTTGGTTTTTAAAAACAAGGGTGGGGGAGTGAGCTAAGTTTTAGTCACCACACAAAAAAATGCAAGTGCATGTGAACTTTCTGCGAGCACACACGTTTCGATACAAACACCCTAGTATAGGAACCATAACAATACATTTGTTTTAATAGGTTTTAATGAAACACAATTTGTCTATAAGCTAGAAATGAAGACGAGGAGAGGGGCTCAGAGAGAGCTTTTAGGTGTAAACTTGACTTTTACACTGGACTGTCCCACTCACAAAACGCACACACAAAAACAACCGTATCCATTGAGCGGGGAGAAAACAGCTGATTCACTGACAGATTCACTGCCGCCATGGTTTCTATTTTTGATCCTTTTTGCGTAATAGACGATATGTAAGAGGTAAGTCGGTGACCTTGACCTGCTCGGCCATGATCAAAGTAAAAATTCTTACTGGGTCATTATCTTGAAAACGGTTGGAGAGAGAGATAGCCGCTCTGAGCTCATTTCCGATCCTTTTGGCGTAAAAGACAATATGTTAGAGGTTCCTTGGTGACCTTGACCTGCTCGATCATATTCAAAATCAGAAACCCTAAGTGGGTCATATCTTGAAACCGGTTGGAGACAGCGAGAGCCGCTTTGAGCTTATTTCCGATCCTTTGAGTTGAAAAGACGATATGCAAGAGGTACCTCGGTGACCTTGACATGCTCGGCCATGGTCAAAGCAAAACCGGAAGTGGGATATTTTCTCGAAAACGGTTAGAGATAGAGCGATTCTGAGCTCATTTTCGACCTTTGGGGCTTAAACACCATAAGTAAAAGGTACCTCGGTGACCTTGACCTCCTTTCACATGGTCAAAGTCAGAAAGCGGAAGTTGACCATCATCTCGAAAGCAGTTAGAGACAGAGCGATTTCGGGGGTTACTTTCGACCCTTTGGGCATAAAATGCGATATGTAAGAGGTACCAGGTGACCTTTACTCCTAGGACATAATCCAAGTCAGAAAACAGAATTTGACCATTATCTCAAAAACTGTTAGAGAAAGAGGATTTTGAGGTACTTCAGTGACCTTGATGTGCTTGGCCATGGTCAAAGTGAAAAAAACTTAAGAAGGTCATTATCTTAAAAACGGTCGGAGAGATTTTGAGTTTACTTTCGACCTTTTGGGCATAAGAGACGATATGTAAGAGATACCTGGGTGACCTTGACCTCCTCGGCCATGGTCAAAGTCAAACACCAGAAGTTGACCATTATCTCGAAAACGGTTGAAGATAGAGCGATTTTGAGCCTATTTTCGATCCTTTGGGCCTAAAAGATCATATGTAAGGGGTCCTTTTTGACCTTCTCCTTCTCGGCCACTATGTGATACCAATCGATTATTCAGAAATAATTCAATATTAGACCATAAGCCATTAAACAAATCACTGATGCATGATACATTATCATCTGCACCACACGCTGTTCCATCGCCCTTTACAATGCGGCATACAATATGAAGTTTGAAATCTAGATATTCTTCTGTACTTGTAGGAATGTAAAATTCTATTGGAGCACACTCTCTAATGGTAGTCAGTGGTTGATAATCTACATTATAACTTTTCCCTACAGCAGTTTGCGTTGGTGGTATGTGAAACAATTCCAATGGAGAAAGACTACATTCACAAGAATGATTATGAATCAAAGACATTTTTGTGTCTTCAAAAAATATCTTTTTATATTTGGTTCATGTTATCGTCTGGCTGCTTTCCGTCTTCTTTCATTTTGCGTTGGTTGCAATTTCTTTTGTCCTCCAAACACATCACAATCAAATGCTGTGCAACTCGGCCCTTTACATCTTTCGTGACATCTTTTGCAGCCTTTTTAAGATGTGGCGCAACGATCTTAGCCCCTGTCTTAAGTAGTAGAATAGCTTTACGAGCCAATAATCCCAGTATTGAACCAATACCAACGCCATATTGGATTCGCACTCCTTTGAATCGTGGTAATTCCCCGTCCACTTGACAAAGAAAATGGCTGCGATATGCAGATGGATCGTGTGTGTAGGCTATTATAATGCTTTTGGTCGAAAATAAATTTTACAGATCACCTTTCCAGTTTAAAATGTGACATTATGGCCTGTGCCATCCTTAATATTCATTTCTATCACGTCAGATTTCGATGTGTTCACAGGAACTGAGGTTCTTCATAAGTTTTCATGATAATAATATCACCATCAACACCTTTAATGGGAACAGAACGCAGCAAAGAGCATCATAATCTCCAACAACTTGTGGTTCACAAATACTGCAATACACATAAAATGTATAAAATCCCTGTTTCACATCTGTTTTATGGGCCAGATTGTCCATACCATTAATGAGGTATAAACCCTAAAATCGCAGCTAATCCAGTAGAAAAGACAACTTTATAATCATCTGTCTAAATAACAAAAACTCTTCGTCTAATTTTACCATACTTTAACCAAATAGAGCTTGCATCTAAAGAGAGTTCTAATTCTTCATTGATTGCAGTACTTATTTCTTGTATGGATCTGTGGTAACCATTAGGAATGGTAACTTGATGAAGCGTATCATTTAATGATGTCCGATATTGAATGTAATATTCCATTCCATGTCTCATGCCACATCCATGTATGTGGATATTGAATTTCAGCTAAGGTCACTTCATATTTTCCTTTCAGATAGATGGTTCGAGGCATATGAATTCGATAAGTAGAAGCCTCGTTGTTGGGATAATAGTTCATACTAGCATTACTTGGTAAAGTAATGTAAAAACTTGTTGACTCCTTGATGGCTAAATTGTATATGTGCGTTGACGGAATGGCTGTGTATGTACATAACTACTACTGCGTGCATGATGTTTTACATGTTCTACAGTGTTGCTGTCTATTACTTCTCCTTCACAACAAGCACTTGCACATCTTATTTTTACAGGAATATGATTTGTAGTTTTCGTTTCATTTTCTTGGCAACATCATAACTCTTTAAGCCATGTTAAAAATTTTCCTATCCTTCAGGAAACTGTCTATGTTGACGCTATTTCATTTGTTTTGTAATGCCGTCACGAGTTATCTTTTTACTAAACATAGTTTTTGGAATATTAGCATCCACAATTTCCTGGATAAACTGATTCGAACCATGTGGTGGTTCTCGTTCTTTTCTTTTTGTAGCAACCAATGCTTCTTTCAACAAATCAATAATGTTGGAATTTGTGATGACATCACCCATTTTTTTTAAGTTTCTTAAGTTCTACTAAAAGTTGTGTTATTTTTACATAGGTTACATAGGTTGAAAATGGTTTAGAAATAACTTTTCTGGTTTTTTTAGATGATGACGTAACAGACATTTTTTGTTGTGATTGACTTGTTCGTAAATGACGACCAAGAAGATATTTCCATTGCCTTTTCACGAGTTCGTCTCCCACGTAAAAGTTTATTCACTTTTGTTTTGATTCCACCACTTTTATTTTCTAATAACATTCTATATTCATATTCAGGAATGAGGACCAGTTTCAAAGCATTTTTCATTTTAAAAGCAGTTCGGCTAACATGGGCAATGCAAATTTAGCAATAGCTCCAATGAATCCTCCTTTCTGATTGATCAACTTCTTTTTTTCTTTGAAGTAACATCTTCTTATCTACTAGAGTGCGTAGGGTATGACACTCACGCTTGAATTCCTTATACCTTTTTGAGCGTAAGGGTAAATGTCCTTGCAATATATTTAAATAAATTTCAAACAAGTTAGTTAATTCCTCCTTAGTAGCTTGCTGTAGCAAGGATTTACGTCGTTTAGGCCCACTGCGTGCGAGCAAGTGAAGAAAAGGCTGATAAGCTTGAATACGTTCGACATCTTGACTGCGAATGGTTAAATGACTTGGTTTTTTTGTTCATATACTGCTTTAACAATATACACATAATGTGTATCTTTTGGTAAAATGCCTGTACGAATACGCAGTTGATCATTTGTCTATGGTTTTAAATCAATGAATAAATAACCATGAGGTTTGCTGGTAGCATCTTGATGGGTTTCTATGAGAAATTGAGATCTTCCAGGATACATTTGCCGCGCTAATGTACTTATTTGTTGACTGTCTCAACAATGATATAATGTGTATTCAAACTAATACTTCGCATTTCTTTACCATGATGCAATAAATTATGTACAATAACAATGATGCTAGGATTTTGATGACTGCTGCCAACATTAAAGAGACGTGTCATACGCTCATCACTATGATATTTAGTCATTAAGTAATCAATTGTGAGTAAGTTAAAGGGCTCTTCAATGTCATCTGGAATGCCTTGGTAAAATTCCGTTCCTTTCATTCCCTTGTGCAAAGGCTGAGCTACTGCATAGAGAAATAAAAGGTTTTTGGAGAGGGTTTAATTAACTTTTGTTCTAGAATTTCCTTAACCAGAGAAATTTTACCACTGCCTGTATATCCAGAGACCAAATGGATGTAAATGGATGCTTTATTTCTTTCGCCCAACAGTTAAACTTTTTTGGAAACCTAACCGCTTGACAAATAATTCTTTAACACCTCCCCCTTTTCGTGTTTTCGTGTTTTCAAGACTTTTTCAATTCTGTAGATAGATTCAATATCTTTGGTCACTTTCTGCAGTTCTTCCTCATAGAAATGTCCATCAATATCTTCATCCAAAAAGTCTTCCACACGATACAAATGTATTCCTTGCTTCTTACAACGATGTGTGCAATAAAGACTTCTTGCGTCCATTTTATGTGAAAATCCCGTTGAAACACATATTTTATGTGGCAAATGCGAACATGGTCATTAATTTTAAATTCAGCTTTGGTTTCATTCTTTGTGGTATGAGCATGAATTTTCCCCCTTCTTCAAAATTGCTTTTACCTATCTATTTTTAAATTCAGTTTCTTTATCTGACCTTACAGTTCGTAGTCTTCGATGTGTTTCATGAAAAAACTTCTGAAATGTTTGTATGACGCTGGTATGTGATTTATTATGTATTGGCTGCACCCACAAATATTTGAAAAATATATCAATGACAATGAGTAAAAGGCTGGTGTCATCATTATAGGGAGCTTTGTTTCCCATATCAGCTAAATCAATATCCCACATGTCATCAATACCACGTGTAATGACAGGTTTTCTTTTGAACCTGTATTTTTCAGGTTGCAGTAAACTGAATGCGTCTTGATCCTGTAGCCAGTTCTTCACTTGTGAATGAGTGGCTGATGTATCATGTTTCTTAATTTGTGATAAAGTTGGTAAGGGCCAGCAAATGCGCCGGGTTGACAACGTTTGAAGTAAATATTGGTTAAGTAGTCTTTCCATATTAACACTAAATGATCAGCACTTCTTAACATATCATTTTATTTTATAACTCAACCAACATATCTTACATTAACTCAATCAACATATCTTGCAGTTTTTATTTACAAATCAAGTATAGATACAATGGTGTGAATAACTGAAGACCATTGATCTTCAATGTACACTAACCAACTACTTAATTAATCAAATGTAAGAGCATCTACACCATATTTCTCACAACGTTTATTTGCATTATCTAACACTTTATCTAAATGAATATAATATTTAGCTTCATTCCAATATGTATAGACACATGCAAAATGACAAGTATGTTCTTGACACTCTTCATGTTGACAAGCAGGACATAATGAACATGCAAATTGCTTTACAGCTGATAACATTTCTTCACAATATGCTTTTTGCACAAGATATTGTCTGAATGTTATGTCTGTCATTATATTGCAATATAGATTAACCACTCTCTCACTTTATCAAACAGTCTTGGATCAAATCGAGCAAAGTGATATGCTTCTTTCATATCAAACTCCTCAGCTCCGCCAATGTTTAAAATCACACACTCTTCGATGAAATCCTCACGTTTGTCAAGTTCACCGTGGAACGAGCAAGTTCCCAATAGATATTAATGTGTTCCAGTTGTTGTTGAACAGTCCCAAAACGTTCCAGTTCACTCATAATGTAGTCCACGTACTTGTTCTTGAAAGACGTTTCTACACCCATCCTTGCTTCACATTTCAAAATATTTATTATAAAAACCTCTGCACACCATGGTGAGCAAATGAAAATTCTCCAACTACACTTGTTGCAGAAGTATTAGTCAGGTAAACCAATCACATAACACCAATTTTTATACCCCGCACACAAATTTTCTAACAACTTTCCCATGATATTCTGACCAGGATATGATGGAGATAACAATTGTTTGACACCAGCTCCCAACCAGTGATCATAAATTGTTCAACTAAAGTCTTATCTTTACATTCTTTTACCTTTTTGCGAAATAATGCACACTGATTAAATTTTACATGCAAAAAATCTTGTATTTTGCTTCTCTTCACTGTATGCCACAAAGGACATTCCTTTATCACTTTAGCTATACGTTTCGCATCATATACATTTCTACATGAAACAATAGCTGAAGCAATATCTTGGCGGTGATGAAAAACTGCTTTCTCATATTGATATAAAGCTTCACTCGAGTTGAACGTATGCCCATACTTTTCAAGTCGTGTTGGAAACATGTTTGAGAGAACATCCTTGTGACCGCTAAATAATAACACATTCTCCATGTTGTCTGGTTGTATGATAATGTTCACCAAGACTTTGTTTCTTTATTTATTCCGTCGCTGACATGTTTGTTTCTTCCTGTAATAGAATAATGATGAACACGTTGAGCTTACTTTTAAAATTTCTGCTACCTCTTCTATCATTTTCTTCCTTTGTTCACTTTGAAACAACTCACAATAAGATTAAATTTGTTAGAAAGAAAAACATTGCTATCTGTTCAAAGTTGCTAAAAGATTGTTGCTATGTCTTTTAAGTTGTTTAACAAAGGTTCTCTTACCTGATCTGTGCAGAGCTGCTCAGTTCCTTCTTCTTTCTGTCTTAAATAATCAACCACGCGAAAACACACGTCTACATCAGTGCGGGCAGAGTAGAGCGCAGAATCAAAATCAAAGTCAGGATTTTCTATTCCAATTTATGACGTTCTACAATAAATCTTGAATGCAGTTCAATCACATCAAGAATGTAGTGTACAACATCCCAAAAGCGTCTAAATGATAAAGTTGATAATCTGGAGTTCCACAGCAAGCAAGTTTAGCAGTAATAAAGTCAACATAAGCCTTTCTAAAACACAAGTCCATCTTTTCGGTATTTCTAGAACAGCAAAATGTGGCTTCTACATTGATTCACAGACTGTAAGTACTCCACACTTGATGCAGAAGTTGTTTGGTTCACACATCTTGCAATTGTACCTGTGACAGTGACAATGATACTCCTCAACATATCCGTAAGCACCACAATAGTCACAGGTAAGTCCAAGTTGATTTTGCACATCCATATTCTCCAACTGAACTTCAACCAGTCTTTTCTTGGATAGTTTTGACACCTTCATCCGATGGTCCTGTTGCAGCTTGATGACAGTTTTCTTATCATGACATTCCGTACATGGTTCAGGTTTGGCAAACAGGACTGAGTTGGTGTTATTCATTTCCTGAAGCAGTGTCTCCCATTTGCCATCATTCTTTTTGATTTCATGCGTATATTATTTCCCTTCAAAAAGTGATGTGCGCACAAAACTCACATAGCGCATGTCTAGGTATGAAATGACTTCAAGCCACTTAGTTTGCGTTAAGTACAGTCTGAGGCCAATGTTTCGCAAATTTTTCAAATTCTGACACACAATCTTCCACAAGGATGGTGATAAAGCAAGCCATTTCTCTCCCCGTTTGATTCGAAGAAATTGCCCAAATTCTCCATGCTCCACAATAATGTTTAGGTTTGCACTAAATTTAAAGCTGCTTGTCTTCTCCATGGCTGTACATTGAATGATGACTTGGTCCTCTCCACCCCACTCCTTTTATACCATCAAAACTTGTAGAGTCAGCTCCTTTTGCTGTTCTTCAAACATCTTACAAAGCTCTATATTCACTTTAACTCGTCCAAGTTCTGATACATTCGTTGACAATGAAACATCATCATTATAATGTAAAATAATTCTAGCAGCCACAACTAGCATGAGGTCAACTGCCCAAATTGTATTGGCGTTGATAAATGCTGAATCAATGTCATAAGTGTTCCCTGGTAAATGCAGTTCTTCACATTCATTCAGAAACGAGAGGATGAAACGATTTCTTGGAAGTGCCATTCCAATAGCTTCCCAGTGTTTATGCATATTTTTCACTTGTAAAATACAATCCTATTTAAAGGCAGGAAGCTTTGAAAACACATAATCAGTATAGTTCACTTTGAAGTCGTCATCCATGCTCTCCACACATCTATGAAGAATTAGTGTTAACATTCAAAGCAGGTGAAAGCTCACTTATGCCACTAAAATGTAGGATTTTTCCCGCCAAAATGTTCAAATGCACTGCAGAGACATTCTTGCGTCAAACGCTTCTAAGCAACTCTATCCTAATCTTGCGTTGAGCGACGTGTTCAAGAAGTTCTGATGAAGTCCTTGCCGGTTCCCAACACGAAACAGCGCTTTTAGACCACTATTTTGTTGATTTGGCTGAATTTTGCAGCCCAAGGGGGGAGGGTTGTCTGAAAAGTGTAAATAACCAGAAATTGAAAAATCAAAAATTTTCAGAATTGTCTGAAACGTGTAAATATACAAAAATCTGAAATGAGGGGCAGAGCAGGTAAAAAACCCAAAAATGTTCAGAATTTTCTGAAACGTGAAAATATGCAAAAATTTGAAAATGAGGAGGGGGAGGTCAAAAAAACGAAAAATGTTCAGAATTGTCTGAAACGTGTATATGTGTAAAAATCTAAAAATGAGGGGGGAGTAAAAAACAAAAATGTTCAGAATTGTCTGAAACGTGTAAATATGCAAATATTTGAAAATGAGGGGAGGAGGTAAAAAAACCAAAAATGTTCAGAATTCTCTGAAACGCGTAAATCTGCAGCAATCTGAAAATGGGGGAGGGAGTCGGCACATAGTATGTCCTAGTGTTAGGGTTAGGTCGCCTAAGGTTAGGGTTAGGTCGCCTGGGAGGGGGGTCATCACATAGTATGTCCTAGCGGGGTCGACAAGTAGTATATCCTGGGGGGCCCGCACATAGTCTTTGATTTAGGGTTACGGTTAGGCCGCCTGGTACAGGGTGGGTTGGTCACCTGACTCAAACGAGAGTTCTAAACTACTTATATATAATGTGGATATAGGATAGTTATATTATAGATAAAATAGTAGATATAATATAGATATAATGAGGGTATAATACAGATATAGCGTAAATATAATGTTGGTATAATATACATGAAATGTAGATACAAAGTAGATATAATTTAGATATAATGTGGATAAAATGTAAATATAAAGTAGATACATTATAGACATAATGTAGATATAACGTAGATATCATGTAGGCATAAAGCAATGTAGATATACTAGAGAAATTATTCAGATATATTACACATACAATGTAGGTATAATGTAGATATATTGTACACACAGTGTAGATATAACATATTATGTAGATTAAATGTAGATTTAATGTAGATATGATGTAGATATTATAGAGACATGATGCAGATATAATGTATATAATGTAGGTAACATGTAGAAATAAGGAAGATATAATGTAGACTAAATGTAGATACACTGTAGATATAATATCGATATAATGTAGATATAATGTAGGTATATTCTAGATATAATGTAGATATAACGTATTTGTAATTTAAATATAATGCAAATATAACATACATAAAATTCAGATAAAATATAAACATCATGTTGATGTAATATACATAAAATTTAAATATAGAGTAGATATAGTGTAGATATAATTTAGACATAATGTAGATATCATATACATATAATACAGATATAACATAAATATATTGTAAATATAATACAGATATAATGTGGATATAATATGGATATATAATTGGGATGGTTTAGATTTTATGCAGGAATAATGTAGATATGATTTAGATATTATACGGATATAACGAAGATGCAATATAGATATTATGTAGATATAAAATATTTATAACGTACAACAAATGTATATATATATAACGTTAATATAATGGGCATACAGTGAAGATATAATATAAGCATAATGCAGGTATAATAAAGATAAAAAGCAGATAGAATTTGGATATAACTTAGATTTTATACTGATAAAATGTAGATGTAATATAGATATAGTTTAGATATATTTCATATAATATGGATACAATGAAGATATATGACGATATAATGTAGACATGATGTAGATGTAATATAGATATAATGTAGATGTAATATAAATATAATGCACATATCATATGGATATAATAGAAATATTACTTAGATATCATTTAGGTATAACACAGATATAATGTTAATATAATTTAGTCACAATATAGATAGAAGTAGATATATTATAGATTTCATTTAGACATTATGTAGATATAATGTTAATATAATGTAGATATAATTTAGATGTAAAACAGAGAATGTAGATATACCATGTAGATATAAAAGAGATGTAATGTAGATACAATTTAGATGTAATACAGATATAATGTCGAAGTAATGCACATATAATATACATGCAATATAGGTACAATGTAGATAAAATATAGATACCATGTAGCTATAATATAACTTTAATGTACATATGCTGTACCTATAATTTAGAAATAATGTAGATATAACACACATATAATGTAAATATAATATGAATCTACTGTCGATATACTGTCGATGTTATGCAGTTATATCATAAATATAATGTAGATATAATATGGAAATAATGTACATATAATACAGATATCATGTAGATACAACATAGATGTAATGTAAATATAATGTAGATATAATGTTTCAATAATGTAGGCATAACATAAGTATAATGTAAATATGATGTAGATATAATCTAGATATCATGTAGATATAATAAAAAAATAATGTAGGTATATAATGTGGATATAATTAGATATAGAAATAATATTTATCATATATAGAATGCAGATAAAAACATGCTGTAGATATAACATAGATGTAATATAGAGAGAGAGTAAATATAATCAAGATCAATGTAAATATAATGTAGATATGATGTAGATATATTGAAGATATAATATAGATATAGCATATATCTCAAGTAGATATAATGTAAATATAATAGGAATATAATATAGATATAACGTATATACAATCAAGATATATTTTAGATATAATGTGGTTTGAGCAAAGAATAAATGTCGTTATAATATAGGTATAATGTAGATATAATGTACATATCATGTAGATATAATGTGGATATGATACAGATGTAATATATATAATGCAGATATAATGTCGATATAATGTAGATATACTATAGATATACTGTAGATATAAAATATATATAGTAGAGATATAATACAGATATAATACAGATATAGTAGATATATACTAGAAGTATACTAGAGAGACACCAGAGGGGTAACAGGGTATACTGGGCGTATACTAGACATATAGTAGAGATATAACAGAGAGGTAATAAAGATGTAATAGAGATATAGTGTAGATATAATATAGCTATAGCATGTATATATATAATATACATATAATATAGATATGCTAGAGATATAGTACAGATAAATTGGAGGTATACTAGGGAGATACAAGAGATGTCTAGTATAGCTGTAGTATATCACTATTAGATCTCTATTATGTTTCTGTTGTATCCCTATTATTTTTCTATTGTATCTCTCTAACATTTCTGCTATATATGTAGTATATCTGTAGCATATCTATTGTATCTCTAGTATATTTCTATTATACCTCTATTATATCACGTATACTGGCAGCTTTCTCACCAGTAACTATTCAAGCAGACACCTCGTATAAAATCGATGATGCAAGTTTCATGAGATGCAACCTAAGTATGACATCACACCCCGAATAATGGCTCAATATATTTATTTATGTATAGATTTTTGCATTTTATTATTTCTTTATTTAAAAAAATTACACCTTAGTCATTTCTACAGTTTTTCTTTCATGCATAATTACAAACCCGTTCACTGTTTGAGGAAGAAGAGACACAGAACCTCGGTTTGTTATGTTTGGTAATGTACCGGTGCGAACAGTGTAATTTACACAGGATTGGGCGGTCGGGGCAGGAGGGGGGAGTTGGGTTCAGCAGAAGTAGGAACGTCTTACTTTAAAAAAAACAGCAGGCGAGAGTAAATACTTAAAGCATTCAGTTAACCATCATTGCCATTTTTTTAGAATTTGTGTCAAATACAATACGGAATCAAAATTTACTTAATCTAAAACAACAACAACAACAACAACAACGTGTTTACTCCATTCACTGAATAACTCGCAATTCTTTAGTGATCAATCATTTTTTTGTTCTTTTTATCTGTGTATTGTAGATATGGCGTCCTTACGGGCGTCTCTCTCGGCTGCACGAGCTTACATGGTACGAGCTTAGGAGTGTGGATGTAGGGGATTCTGGGTTATACTATCCTTCGTTATCAATGATAGGAGACCACTTGTACTGGTGTGGTTACCGGAGTGTGCTCATCTACAACCAGGCGCTGGAGGAGATAGGCCGCTTTGCTCCAGGTGACATGGGCCGCGTATATCAGGTGACAGAACTGAAGAACGAGGGACTTATTGCTGCTGCCGGTCGCGGTCTCTACCATCTCACGCTCACAGGTGTGAATAAATCCCATGCCATTCTTAACAAATCGCGTCATTCACGTAACACGATTTGCTTTCAAGTTAAAATTCTTCCATATTGATTTTGTAACTTGTCTTTGTAACTCGCGTTTCAGGTGAGAGAATCAGCACGATCGCGTCAGTCTCGTATTACAGTGTGACAACGTACGAAAAGAAGCTGTACGCCGCGCCGCGGGGGGACTGGAAGGATGAGCATACTAGCATAGAAGTGTACACACGGGGTGAGTCATGGCAGCGGCACCGCGTCATTCCGCTGCCTTGTGCTGGTCATCATCATGTATCAGTGCTCGTCACAAGTCAAGCCATATATGCATGCTGTGAGGATGAAGGTAAAGTGTATGTGTTGTCTGGCGACGGGGAGGTCATGCAGACTGTGGGGCGTGAGGGTTACAAGGAACCTGGGGAGTTATACGGTCCACGCTTGTGCCACAGCGATGACACAGGCAATGTGCTGATAGCGGATGTGTACAACAGTCGTCTACAAGTGCTAAACCGCGATTATGCCTGGTCAGTGCTTCCCCTGCCGCCCGGCGCTGATCATGACCGGTCAGTGCTTTCCCTGCCGCCCGACGGTGATCATGACCGGTCAGTGCTTCCTCTGCCGCTCGAAGGTGATCATGACCGGCCAGAGCGTGCCCTGCCGCTCGACCGTGACTGGGTTCGCGGTGCTGTGTATATACCAGGTCGTATGTATGTTGTGTATGGACTGCCTGACTCTCCTCCCAAATTAACACTTCTCTTACCGCTAATGAATTAGCAAACAACCCAACAAAAGCAAATGGAACACGATAACATCCGACTACAGTTAATTAAGTCCCATTATCACTACCACCACCCACCCATCTGCCAACTCCCCCACCCCCCCCCCCCACCCCCCACCCCCGCACACAAAAAAGATGGGACGGCGTCTCTGATTCTTTATGTCTCCACTTCTTTGCCCGTTTTTTTTTTTTTCAGCCTTACAAACGACGAAATGAACCCGGTGACCTCCCCCTCCACACACCATCCCTTCATCCCCGCGCTCATAAATTTACAATAACGACACGTTTCCCGGCTGCCTTCAATCATTACTCATTACAATGAAAATGGTACATACGTTTTTTTACCTAACAGGCTGCAGTTGATATACCACACATTTACCAGTCAGAATCGGAGAGTCGGCTGGGATGGGGGGGGGGGGGGCTGAGGGGAGCGAGGAAAAGGGGAGGACAAGACCGCCTACTTCGTGTCTGTCTTTTGGCTACTGACTGAGATGTGGGTGTCTGAAAGCTATTTAGTATTTGATATCCGACAGTTTAAACAGTTTGAACGCTTTTTTTTTGTTCCATGCACAAATTACTATATTGCCATCAATGCTTGGCTAGCTCACGCTTGACGTAGGTATGTCCACCATGATAACCCCGCTTGGTGGCTATTATGGTATATTTGTAATGTATCAATATAGCATGGTCCGACAGCACTCGCTGTGGCGTGGGAGGGGGGGGGGGGGCATGATTACACAGCTGTTTATGACCGAATATAAATGTTCAAATATTTACTATTACACAACATATTTTCACGTATCAGCAGAAATTATTCACACGAATGGGCCGCACTGTCAGTGCCCTGGCGTCCCTCACAATGTAGTATAGGCTTCGTAGTGTTCGTATCTTGTCCGTGTATCCACAGTGACCACAGTGACGCAATTGTGTGTCTATGGTGAAGGAAGTGACATGCACAATGGTCTTTACTCCTATGATGACGTCATTGCTGTGTATCCAGGGAAGACAGTGGTGTTAATATTCCAGCCCGAACTGGGTGGTGCTGTCCGTTATGACGTGCACCGACAGTGAAGGGACTGGCGTTAATTATAAAGCCCCGACGCATGCGCACTCTTCGTTGGTTTCCGTTATGACGTCACTGTAATCCACAGTGAAGGGAGAGACGTGGAACATAAAACACCTACTGTACACACGCACCGGCTTGTGTTGTCCACACTGCAGCACAGTAACGTCATTCTAGGAGCACGGACCATAGAATACCTGAAAAAAGAATATAACCCTTTTATGTTAATTTCAATATAAAGATTAAACAAAATTTTCTTTTTAGCATTTTAAATTTTATTCGTCTTCTTTATCTTCACTATTGTAAAAGTGTTAATACTATATCAAATGTGTTCTAACAAAATGAACATTGATATGATTAGCATTTCGGCTGCAAGTTTTTTTTTTTTTTTTGTTTTTTTTTTTTTTTGTTTTTTTTTTTTTTTGTTTTTTTTTTGTTTGGCGCGGGGCGGGGGGGGGGGGGGGGTGGTTGCTGGAGAAGGAAAAAAGCGGGGAAGCTCTTAGCTTCTATACTATTACTAGCCACACGTTATGTGGGACTTATGTAACATATGCTATATATTTGGTCTATCGCCAACCCCCCCCCCCCCCCCCCACTCCCCCCTCTCCACCCTGCTACCCATCTTGTCCTATGAAAACTCGACATAGCCTCGACGGTAACATTGTTATTTTGTTTTGACTCTCTCTTGGAATGTGTAAAGTGATTAGAGTTTCTGTAGAATGTTGTGCTTTTTTACATAACCTTTGTAGACATTCCATGTGTACAGTTCTACTTATAATAGTATATATAATATAGTATAAAGTAATTACGTAAATGCACCATGTGAATTTTGACTTGTTAAGCAATGTTCGGTCCGTATTATATAAAATCCTGCTCAATGAAAAAAAGAGAATATTTCATTGAAATGTGAAATGTTAAGTAGTTTTCAGTGGGAGCAATTATTATTATCACTATTATAATTATTAGTCTATACTGAGCATATGATGCAATTAATATGTGAATGCTTGAAAGTCATGGACCGTACACAGAACAAGTTATCGGATGTATTAGTCATTAATTGAGCTCGATAGACAAGCGTGTTTTTTTTTTTTTTTGGGGGGGGGGGTGGGGTGTGGGATAGAGTATTGGTGGAGAAAGATGTTTGGTGGTAATATTCAGAGATTCGAAGCGGACTGGTCTGATACACCTGTGTGCTGTCGTCTCCAACAGACCCCCTCCAATCCCCCTCTCCTCCATTATGTATGTGATGCAAGTAATATCTTAATGTTTAAATGTCATCTACTATGTACATAACAAGTTATTCCGATGTATTTGTCATTGATTGATTTTAGAAGACAAGCGTTTTTTTCAGTTTTTTTTTTTGTTTTTTTTTTGTTTTTTTTTGTTTTTGAAAAGGTAGCGCATAGCAGAAAAGGGAGCGCATAGCCGAATGATTTGTGAATTTTTAGATCTTTTTAACTCATAATTGTGATAATTTTTCTGTATACAGCAGTCATTACAATGTGTATTTTTGGGGGGTTTGTATAGCACTGTTCGGCAGTCCATTATATCGCTGTTACTTCTGCGGCGAGATCAAAGCACCTGAAAAAAAAACCAGTGGTTCAACAGAACACTTCAAAATTAGTAAGCCTTCTAGAAGTTATTTTTGCACCAGACAGGATTTAGAGATTCAAAGGGTTACAGATGTCAATCTCCAGCTGTTGGGGACTCAGCCCGCTCTCTGACCAATCCCTGTCCCGAAATGCTTTCCACTCTCACCCCGCCTCCTGCGAAAACCCACCCCCACCCTCCAGCATAACCAAGACGTTTTTTATCCCTTTATCTTTTGCTTTCAAATTTCAAACCACGTTGCTTTGCTGAGGTTAGAAAATGTTGCTTTAAGTTTCTTTCTGTTTTTGCATTTCGTGTACATATAGCTTCGGATCTTTGGGGGTATTACTGAATAAGGCAAACGATTTCACTTACAGTAACGGCCTGCTTGAATAATTTGGATTATCCAAAGCTGTATCGTTTATGGGCAGATTTACTTAAATAATCAGAATTGTTAACCGCTATTCACAAAAGTTAACTGTGCAGTTAACTGTACCCCTAGAAGAGAAAATCGGTTGAGATAGTTAATTCTAGCTTGTTTGTGAAACAGGTTAAATTTATGAATTTACTTTTGGGTGTTCTGGTTTCAAACGGGACAGATGAATCAGCTAACTGTGCAGTTAACCTCTGTGAATGTTGTGGCTGGTTACTAGTGGAGCAGTTGACGGAATCAGTTAACTGTCCAGTTAACCTTTGTGAATATTTTGATTCTTCCAAATCAAAATTTCAGTGTTCTTTGGCCCCATAAATGCTCTGCGACTTTTTATATTTTTGTTTATTGAATGTGAATGAGGTGGTTTTAATTGAACGTTATACTTTTTAAGCTTGTGAATATTTAGCAAATTAATGTGTAACTCCAAAAGAATATTAGATAACTGGATAACTTGAGTCCGCTAATCGCACAGCATCCGGACTCCATAGTTTCGAATTTCGTGTGGTATGTTATAAGCAAATTACTTTGTCCGATACCAATACCTGGGACATTCACATTCTGACAAAATGTCTAATGAATGTTATCATGTTATAAATATTATGTTAAGTTTGTGTTTAAAAGAACGGCAGCATATCTTGTTTGTATTACGACAGTGTAGTGGCATGTAATGTAAAAATGTGATACAATATAATGTGCTGTAATGTAATGATGTGATGTAGTGTGATGCCATGTAATGCAATGTGATGTGACGTAGCGTGAGGTAATTTGACATAATGTGATGTAATGTATTTGCAATGCAAATATCAATGTAATTTTGTTATGCAATGTTTTTTTGTTTTGCTGAAATAAGTTTTAGTATTTTGAAATTATTTAAGGACCGATATTTTCTAATATTTGTATCTTTGTATTTTTAGGAATCAGTTTTGAAATGAAAAGTATTTACTGATATAAAAATTATTGAATGATCTCTAAAATTTATTTTTATAGATCAAAAGTTGAATTCTTGATGGCAAAAGTGAAATATTTGATAGCAAAATCGAAATTTTGAGCTCAATAATTTATTTTTCATTGATATCAAGAATTTATTTTAGATACCATTTTTTCGGAATGAAAATTTTTTATTTATATTTTGAAATCTGCAAATAATTTTTATACAAAAAGATTAATATCAGTATTTTCTTATATCTAAAATTCATGAGCAATCATTTGTGAATAAACTATTGACTGGCCCCTCTATACAGAATCCCCCTTTTGACTTTTTTACTGCACAAAAAAACGAAACAATGCTTGATCTCAAAAATCAATAATTCAATTCTCCTGTCCAAAATTTAATTGACAATTCGTTAAATTTTATATTAGTAAATGAAGCCATGTGTACCAAAATAAGTGCTTTCTGGAAAATGTTATTCGGCTCGAGTGTCACTGGGTTTATATCATTGATTCAAGTGAGAACAAAGACAGCTCTATTTTTTTTCCTTGGGTTAAAGACTGATTTTGTGTTTATCTGCTCAAGAATGAAATAATAAAAACGTTTGGCTTGCTTTTATGAACGGTCTTTTTATCAGTCTTGTGACTGAAGCACTCTCATGGGCTCTTACATCGATGGACCGCCTAGGCACAATATAACTGTCGTTTATTTACGTAGAGACATTGTGGGTCGTTTTCTTTAATGGCTAGTAATTTCAGACTTGACCCCTTCCACAACTCCTTTACCTGAACCAACTCTTCAGCTCTAACAAAAACGTCCGTGGACAGAGTTCCCAGCCGCCAAAGCGAAGACATCACAAAAGCCCAAGGGGAAACCGACCAATTTTAGCACGTAAAAAATCAACCCCTTTCACAATTCTTTTACCTGATCCAACTCCCGAGCTTTAAAAGACGTACAGTATTGTTTTAAACTAATTAATGAATATGCTTAAAGGTAATATTCGATGTTATTTTTTGTTCAGTTTCCGTGTATCGTTTGACCAATTCCCCATTTTAATGAGTATTTATTCCCCTTTGTCTTCACCATAAAAATTCAGTTTGAAGTTGTTTATTCTTGCCGATTCGAATTACCTTGCTACAGTTCCTACAGTGATGCCTGCGTCTAGCGAAAGTAAAAGGCACTTTCTTTGCACGACAAGCATTCAGACGTCTCCTCATCCTGGACCCAAAACGGCAGTTCTGTACCCATACACCCTTGTTATTATAAAATAACCCTTATATGACACAAAATATTCATTTTGACACATTGGGATAGGAGGGAAGGCAGTTGGGGGCGAGATGATAATTTTGACACAGAACTTCACAGGGACGAGTATGAGGGGTTGCGCTGGATAAAAAGCATCAAAGCGGGGAGCAGAGGGCGGGATGAGGGAGGGAGGGAGGAAAGGGAAAGGGGAAGGAAGAGAGGGAGATATGGTTTCGTGACCCCACCCTGACCTACTCACAAAACTTAACAAGGTGACTGTCCACATTCAACTTCCCTTATTCGTGACTTGTGGTGAGGAGTGCACCAACGCCACCCACATTCCAGTTTAACATACGCAAAACCGATGTTTTTGCTGTTGTTGGTTTGCGTGGTTTACGTCCCGTTCACCAAGTGTGATGGGTATATTGGGAGGCACTGCTAAAAGAACAAGTGGGGAAAAAGAAGGAAGAATGAAGAAATAATAACAGAAGAGCTAGAAAGAAAGAAATTCTAATTATTGCCTCTTACGCCATGCACAGCACAGAAAGCAGTGGGTGTATTCTCAAGATCCCCCCAACTCACAGGGATTTTTGTTTGTTTTTTTTTTTTTTTTTTTTTTTTTTTTTTTTTTTTTTTTTTTTTGGTTTTGTGTTACCAGGGAGGGAGGGAGGGAGGGAGGGAGGGAGGGAGGGAGGGGTGTGGAGGAATTTTTCAACAATGGTGCATAAGACACCAACATAATAAGTCAGACACGGGGGTGGGTGTTGGGGGGAGAGGGTAAGGGTTGTGGAGGAGGTTACAACTTAAAGCGGCCAAAATTCTGTCTTAAGAGACCAAACTTTATAAACAATAATCACACATTCTGACTCTTCAAATCACATGCGAGGAGTAGGGTGTTCTACAACAGTCAATCATCGTGACTTCATCGAGCCCACTAATAGCCGGGGGAAACGAAAGTTCTGGCCCAATCAATCATCGTGACATCATGACGTGAGGTCATCAAGCCTACTAATAGTAGTTGAGAAACACGTGTTCTGGAACAGTCAATCATCGTGACGTCATCATGACGTCACTAATCAAACCCCGCCCACTAACCCTAATACCGTCTATCTATCATCATGATGTCATCAATCAAACATCGTGAGTAGTGCGTAAATGAGGGTTGTACCACAGCCGTCATCTTGGATTTTCGGAATGACTATATATCAAGCAGTGTCAATCAAAAGTCACATGATCAATATCGATCAATAAGAATCGAGAAGTAGAGGAAAACGATAGTTCTACAGCAGTTAATCATCGTGACGTCATCAATCAAACCCCGCCCTCCTCGCGACAGCAAGCCTTTGCGTAAGCGACCCTCATCGCAGCAGCAAGCCCTTGCGAAGTTGTATGTGAAGAGCGCACCATTCATAGATGTGTTCAAATGACCAGCCCATTTAAAGACGTGTTCGAATGAGCAGCCTATTCAGTTTTTTTGGTTATGTGTGAAGAGCGCGCCATTCAAAGATGTGCTCGATTGGCCAGCCCATTCAAAGATGTGTTCAAATGGCCAGTCCATTCAAAGACGTGTTCGAGTGAGCAGCCCATTCATTCCATGCTTTGGTGATATACATATTAGAACCGATTGCGACATACCTCCCCCCGCCCCAGGAAATTTTACACATATTTTTAGACATATTACAACCGAATGTGACATCTCAATACGAAAATGAGAACTTGGAAATCAAATTGACGCGAAACCTGCGCGTATAAAAGGACATCTGAGAGCACATTTTAACATATCAGTTGAAGCATCAACGATTGCAGCCAGTTGAGTATGGGATGCACCAGTCCTCTGCCTTGTTTTACCATATGGCTAGCATGCCAGGCAGGACGACTTCAACAGCGCATAACTTTAAAACTACTTGATCGATTTGAACCATTCTTTCACTAAAACGTTCAGCAAGACTTATCTTTGTGAAATGTGATGATATTTTTAATCGGATTTATATAGACTTTATGTTTGCTGAACTAACCATCTTTGGACTGTGTAAACAGCGTAGGCGGATATATAAGGCATGTGAAAATATTACCAACTGCCGACATGTGATGCTTAGCCACATCACAGCTGTAATGTGTTATGGGTGGATTGGAGAGGGCATACCATTGTTTTTGCTGTTGTTGTTGCTGTTGTTATTATAGTTGTTGTTATTGTTGTTGCCGTTGTTGTTGTTGCCATTGTTGTTGTTGTGGCTGTTATTGTTGTTGGCTTCATATATTTACATTCGAAGACTTTTTGTCATTTGTAAAATGGATGTGGAATCGAAAGGATTTATGAATGCAACATTTGTTCGAAATCTTACGACTGGGCACAAAGTCTTAAAAGGCATTTAAAGCAAGCACAAGCTTCAGAAGTGAATGAAGAATGGGAGATGGATATGGAAAACCCTATAAAAATGCCTTTCACTGAAACTTTAGATAAGTCTTCTATTAAACGTCAAAGAGTCAACATGGCTGAAATTAATGCACATGCTTGTATAGAATGTGGTGCGTTATACAACGTAGAAGCCTTAGCCACGCAAATGAAGCAGTGTGGTGAGGATGCCGATGACAGCAGCTCTGACAGCGAATCAGAAATAGACTCTGTTTGGCATGATATGGTGTAGTATATAATGACCATAATGACAATTTTCAAGAAAAGGTTTTAGCATATGAAGAACAAGGCTTGAAGATGCGCCTGAAACAGCAAATGATGACCTTCGACCCGTTTATGACCGTCGACTAAAGCAACTGTTTATGAGACTATTCAAATATACCCAATGTCTAGAACAAAACCAACATTAGCAAATCATTTTATAGGACTTTAATTATTTGCTTATGAAAAACATTGTAAGTATTTAAAGGCATTAAAGGCGGTTATAAGCAAAACCAATGCATTCTTTGAAGAGCTTCTAGATGAGGTGGAAAAAGATGACAGCAGTGACTAACAAAACTAAAATGGTTGTAGTACACCAATTTCCCTACTACTCATGCGTTCTATTTTCTCGCGCTCTTCAGCTTTTTATGCACTGATAACAGACGACAGCGTAAACACAATACATTAAGTGGTCATAAGGCAACAGAACACCCATTTTACGCTCGGGTGTTCTGTTGCCTTATTCTTGGCTTTTGTCCAATGACTTCTTGTCAGTTAAAAAAAGATTGGTACCCACCTATAAACGTTTTAAATCTGGTCTTAAGACATCTTTACTTAAACTGAGTTTCATATTTTTATGTGACTTATCAACTTTGGTCTAGTATTGTTATTGTTTCTAGTCATTTGCAATGATTTTATGTATTACCATTGTAGTTATTTCTAGTCATTGTTTTAACTAGTCTTGGTATCACTGTACGGTGTCCTTGAATAACCTAGTTAGATATCGGCAACATAAATCTTATTTACATTACATTACATTAAAAGAAGAACACGCTTTGCGTTATATACAGGAAAAGTGCACTGTAACGCAAGACTTGGAGCAAGAAACAATGTTGCTATATCGAGTGTGCCGTTATATCCTGTTATAGTCGTTATTGTTGCTGCTTTTAAAATGTGAGACTTCATTGCGACCACACAATTGAGTCATCACCGAGGTCGTAATAATCGATTTTGTTATAACCTATATCGTTACGATCTATGTCGTTATACCCGATATCGTTATGACCAATATCGTTACAACCAATATCGATATGATTTTTGTCATTATAACCAATGTCGTTATATCCGATGTCGTTATGAGTAAGTTCGACTATAAGATAAGCTTGCTAGAGACAACGGATTTTGATGGGATTTACTGAGGCGAACTGCACTTGTTACATGCCGGCGTGGTGCCACAGCTAAAACGCCGACCGATGCCCTTTTACAAATTGATCTGGACCGATAGCCCTCGTCACCCCTCCACCTCCCTCCCCCACCTCTGACAACATGTTAGGGCGGATGAATTTTTATTACCTGAGGGAGAGCGGGGACTAGCCAAGACTTAAAGACGATAGGCAACTAGACCGAATTCAGCTAGATAGCGACATAACCCACTTGCATAATGCAAAAAATGGTAAGTGCAGTATGCAATGGTCAGGGTATCTGTGGTTCCACTAGTATCTTTAAAGCCAAAAAGGTAAAGCATAAGCTCTAAACTCGCTCTCTTTATCTCTAATTGTTTCCGAGATAATGGCCATTTTACGATTTTCGACCATGACCTTGATAGAGAAGGTAAAGATAATCGAGATACCTATTTTGTAACGTCCTTGAGGCCTCTAAAGATTAGCTCAAAACCGCTATGTCTCTAACCATTTTCGAGATAATGGCCAACTTCCGGTTTTCGATTTTGACCTTGGCTGAGAAAGTCAAGACCATCGAGTTCCCTGTAAAGTAACACGTTTTTGGCCAAAGCGATCGAAAATGAGCTCAAAATCTCTTGCCATTTTCAAGATATATGGTCTTATCGGTAACGGCTCACACGATACAAAGGTCAGGTGACCTCTGACCTTGATCATCAAGGCCAAGTTTCAGGTTGACAGATGACTTTTTTTATGACTCTCTACTCAAATGGTATATGCGTTTACATAGGCTTTTTAGACCTATTTCTAGTCATTTTTCGTGATAAATAGGGTTTCTAAAAATATTCTGACCTCAATTTGACCTTCAAGATCAAGGTAAAAAACTCGCGATTCAGACGGAATCTTATCACTCTTTACGTTTACTAACTTTCATCTTTGGACGTCAAATGGTCTGAGAGCAGTTTCTGGAAACTACCCAAACGGAACAAAATTAACAAGAATATTCAGGGACATTGTGACCAGCCGAGATCTAGTGAATCAATTATCAATAGACCTTTTTGTCACCAGAAAAACGGCAGTCTTATCTTAAAAACCGGTTACTGAGATCCGCCGGCATTTGCCTTGTATCCGGCGGATCTCAGAAAAGCAAATTTCAAAGAAGTCGTAACATTGGACTACGCTTCAAATATGAACTGACTAAAATTACTTGCAGAAGAATTACTTTAAAATCTTCAACCCTGAAACCTCAAACGGCTGGATAAGGGCAATTTTTGAAGGTGTGCCAGAAAAGAAATCCGGTCAAGATTATGGAAGAAGAAACATTTTGAAAATTGGCTACAAATTTTTTTTTAAATGCCCCCCCTCCCCTATCCCCCATTTAGCCAATTCTGGCGGTTGGCTACAAAGGTCACCTCGGAAGAGCGGACTGCCTTGTGAACACTAATGCAAAATTTGAAGGTTGTCCAATCAAAATGGTGGAAAAACTTTGGAAAAAACTGTTAAAATCCCCCATCTTCCATTTGATCAAGTTTTGATGCATCGCCGGAACATTACTTACCAAAAAATCATAAATGCCTCTCTTCCTTAGCTAAATTTTGACGGATCAAACAAGAGAGAAAATTTTCAACATTAAGGATAAGTCGTTTAAAACTGGAAAGAAAACCTATCACAAATGTCGGAGAAGTAGCATTTTGAAAATTGGCTACTAAATCTTTTACATGTCATCTATTAAGCCAATTCTTGGTAGATTGCCACAAAAGTAACTTTCAAAAAAAGACTTTTCAAGAGAGGAAGGCCTAATGACTATTAATGCAAAATTTGAAGGCAATCTGAACAAAACTGTGGAAGACCATTTTTAAATAGCCTCTATTTGGTCAAATATTGGCGGATCATCAAAAAAAATTTCAGGAGACCTACCAGTACATATTCGTGCAAAAGTGAAGTCACTCTCATTAAAATTGTAGGAAAAGCCTTTTTAAAAATTGCTTGCCATTTCGTTTTAAAAATACCCCCATTTTGCCAATTTTAGACGGATTGCCAACAAAGCAACATTACACGAGAGGACCGCCTTGTGAACATTTATGCGAAATTTGAGGGGAATCCGATTGAAATTGTAGGAGAAAGAGCATTTCAAAAACTGGCAACCAACAAATTATAAATGCCCCATTTACCCATTCGGGTGGATCGTCAAAAATAGCAATTAGAGATGACAGCCTAGTGAATATTCATCCAAAGTTTGACGAATATCTATTATTCCAGTCTCCAATGTTCAGCGACTGACAAATCTTACATACAAGATTTTTACGTAATGACGTCATACGCCTTCCCTACAAAATGTAACATATGTCAAAAGCTAACAAAAACCGTTCGACTGACCAAAGAAATATCCACATAAAAAATTTGAAGTCGATACGACTTTCCATTACCGATATATTTTGCACGTAAAAGATCTTGTTCAAAATATATACATATATTTCGTGATGACGTCATAAGCCGCACTCGTTATACTTGCGAAAAAAACTTGAAAGAATCTTTCGACCTACCAAGGAACAATCCCACGATGTTTCAATTTTCTCCTACGTTCAGCGGCTGAGATATTTCGCATACAAGATTTTTACGGAATGACGTCATACGCCTTTCCTCGATCTCGAGATGTCTTGCACACAACATTTTGTTCTCAACAGACTGACACACACACATACACACACACACACACATACATACATAAGTAGCAGAGAAACGGTGGTTCTGCGTCAATCAATCATCGTGATGTCATCAATCACGTGATCAATTAAGTCAATTAACTCTAACCATAGATCATGAATGCGTGCGTTATGAATGAGTATGTTATGGATGAGTATGTGATGAATGTATGCGTGATGAATGTGCGCGTTATGAATAAGTATGTGATGAATGTGTGCGTAATGAATGTGCGCGTTATGAATGTATGAGTAATGAATGTGTGCGTTATGAATGTATGCGCGATAAATGCGTGCGTTATGAATGTGTGCGTTATGAATGTATACGTTATGAATGTAGGGGAGACAAGGACTCTGGACCACCTATGACGTCATGGGGTTTCTACGCCAGTTTTGGATAGAGCGAGCGCCCGTTCTAATGACGTCATAATGACGTGAAAATGACGTCATGATGATGTAATGATGACGTCATGATGATGTCATGATGGCGTGATTATGACGTCATAACCGTAAGCCTAGACCATAGAGTGCATTATGAATGTGTATGATGAATGAGTATAATGAATGTGTTATGGATGAGTACGTGATGAATGTGTGTTATGAATGTATGCGTTATAAGGTTATGTGGTATGTTTTCACAAACATTCTGATTAAGTCCGGAATAGCTCAGTTGGTAGAGCGTTAGACTCCTGGGCGGAAGGTTGGTGATTCGAGCAAAGGTATGGGCGGCGTAACCCTGGACCATGGTATGTGACTATGTAACCAAATTACATATCCCGACCCCCACCCCCCTCGGAAATATGTCATTCCCCCCTAGGACATACTGTGTGCCGACCCCACCCCCAGGACATACTATGTCCTGATCCACACTCCTAGGACATACTATGTCCCGACCCCCCAGGACATACTATGTCCCGACCCCCTCCCCGATAGGACATACTATGTGAGACTCCACCCCCCGCCCCCCCCACATATTATGGATTCCCCAAGGCAGCAGAAATTCAGCCTAATCAGCAAAGCACTGGTATAAAAGCGGTGTTTCTTGTAGCGGAAATGGCAAGAATATCAGCAGAACTTCATGAACACAAGCTTGAGTTGCTTAGAAGCGTTTGACGCTAGATGTCTCTGCTTTCTTGTAGAGGAAACGCCAAAGACATCATCAGTTCTTCATGAACACAAGCTTGAGTTGCTCAGACATGTTTGACGCTAGATGTCTCTGCTGTGCACTCTAGGGGTGTATAAACGGATGAGTGAGAGCACATTTCTCCCATGTCAGTTCCAGCGATTGATGTGACAACAACAACAATGGCAACTAATTCAGACACATCAGTCTTCTGCCATGATTGCAATGTAACATTTCCATCTCTGGATTTGTTCGTGGCACATAGATGTAAATCAGCTGAGATTAAAAGTGCTCGTTAGGAGCTTATTCAGGAGATTGAAGCAAAGAGACGAAAGATGGAACAAAATGGCATTGATAGACCAGATCCAGTCCTCTGCCATGGATGTTCTAAAATATTTCCATCTCTGGAATTGTATGAGGCACATGCATGTGTGAAGATGGAAAATGTGGTTCATGAAGAACAACTTGCAAAGAGATAAAAGACGGGCCAAGTAGGGAGAGGCAGAAGAGTTAGTCTTGGTAAAAACGCGCAGGAAAAACGGTTTGAGTCTGAGGATGGATCGGGTTTACTACTTGAAATGCGACAGTAAGAGAACTGGATTCAGACGCATTTGTTGGAGACGTTAAACCATGGAATGAAATGGTATATTGCGGTGAATGCGCGCTTCAAGAAAATGATGGCGAATGCAGAAGGTGACATGACAGAACAAAGTGGATAATGCATTTATAAGCAGTCCAAAATATACAAACATACAATCCAGCGGATATTGAGCAGGACTTGCCAGAAGAGTATAAAGAATTGCTTACCAAGTTTGACGAACATGAGCGACAAGGCTCTGGCTGGTTGTTGGATAACGTACTATACATTGAAGTACATACAGCTACGCTAGCACCTCTGGAGGCAAGCAGTTTTATCCCACTGCCGAAGAAAGTGAAGAATACGAAGGGTGTGCTAAAAATTCAGAATGATGACAACAAGTGTTTCTTATGGTCTGTATTGGCTTACCTTCACCCTTCAACAAACAGACACCCATTGCATGTGAATCAATATAAAGCATTTGAGAAGGAATTAAAGGTAGAGGGCATGACATTTCCCACACCGCTTACGGACATTCCAAAGTTTGGGAAGGAGAGTGATGTATCCATCAACGTGTTTGGATATGAACAAGATGTAGGTGTTCCTATACAACTTAGTTGAAACACCAATGCGAGAGAAATCAACTTCCTTCTGATTAGCAATGACAAGAAAAGGAATTACTGCCTCATCAAGAATTTCAGCAGACGTATGGCCTATCGATCAGAGCATCAGCAGGCAGCATATTATTGTTTCAACTGTCTTCACGGGTTTATGCGACAAGATCTTTTAGACAAGCATCGTGAAGTGTGTGGCAAGGATGGAGCGCAAAGTTTATCATTCCCCAAGGAACCTTTTATCAAGTTCAAGAATGTAGCCAAACAACACTGAGCACCTTTTGTGATTTATGCCGACTTTGAATGTTTCACGCAAAAGCATGAAGAAGGAGACAAGTATCAGTATCATCGCCCAAACAGCTTCGCCTATGTGGTTGTCAGTCAGTACGACATAGGTGCACCAGTCGTGTATCGAGGAGACAATACCGTGAAAGTGTTTTTAGACCATATGGTGAATGAGCGTGATCGTATTGTGCGTGGTTTAGAGCAGTCAAAGGATATGGTGATGACTCGTGAGGACAAAGAGAATTTCAAGAACGCCACCGATTGCTACATTTGTCATGAGCCTCTAGGAGCGGATCGTGTGAGAGAGCATGACCATATCAATGGCAAATACCGCGGAGCTGCACATAGAGAATGCAACTTGCAATTTGGACTTAGAAAGGATAACCAGGGGGATAAAGATTTTTTTATCATCCCTGTGTTTTTCCACAATTTGCGAGGCTATAACAGTCATTTGATCATGGAGAAAATTGAAAAATTCAAAAATAAAACGATTACAGTCATTGCCAACACTACTGAGAAGTATATTGCATTCACCATGAGCAATCTGAAATTTACAGACAGCTTTCAGTTTATGAGTACTTCTCTACAGAAGTTGGTATCCAACCTTGCGACAGAAGACAAAAATAACTTCTACAACATGATTTCCCACATTCACGATAGTGACCAACAAGATTTACCGCTGAGAAAGGGAGGTGTACCCCTACGATTACGTGGACGAGCCGTCTGAGTTTGCAGTACCGCCAAAGACATGTTTTACAGCCAACTCAGCGAAGAGGACATTAGCGATGAGGATTATGCTAATGCGCAGACGATGTTGGATACATTCAACTGTACTACATTTGGTGAATACCATGACCTGTACCTGAAATCAGATGTGTTAATGCTGGCTGACGTGTTTGAAAACTTTCGTCAAATGTCTTAACACGAATGAATTGGATCCTGCCCACTACTATACAGCGCCAGGACTGTCGTGGAATGCTATGTTAAAAGCGACAAAGATGAAGTTGGAATTGATCAATGACATTGACATGTACCAAATGGTTGAACAAGGTCTATGTGGCGGAATATCTGTAGTCACGCACAAGACTTCTTCAAACTGATGAACAACTCTGTGTTTGGCAAAACCATGAAAAATGTCAGAAAGCGAATGAATGTTGAACCCGTCCACAAAGAAAAGCGGTTAAAAAACTCGTGGCCAAGCCTTCTATCCACAAATTTAGAATTTTCGACGAAGATTTGACTGCCGTACATTCACGAAAAGTGGATTTGCTTCTGAATAAACCCATTCAAGTCGGCTTCACCATTCTCGACCTCAGCAAAGTGCTGATGGTTCACTTTCATTACAATTACATCATGGTCAAGTATTCCAACGCCAAGTTATTGTTCAGCGACACCGACAGTCTATGTTATGACATAGAAACGGAAGATATCTACAAGGATATGCAGCAAGATGCTGACCTGTTCGACACAAGTAACTATCCGCCAGAGCATTTCCTGCATTCCAACGCGAATAAAAAAGTGCTTGGGAAAATGAAGGATGAGACGGCAGGCATCCTCATTGAAGAGTTTGTTGGATTTAGACCGAAAATGCACAGTTTGATGTATGGTGGGGAAGAAAAAGATACGGCTAAAGGTATCACTCGAGCTTGTCAAAGACGCATGAAACATAAGCAGTATAGAGACAGTTTGTTCAAGAAAACTCAAACGATGGCTACAGGGCACATCATTCGAAGTCAAGACCACCAGCTTTTCTCCCAGAAGTTGAGGAAAGTAGCTCTCTCCCCATAGGATGACAAGCGATACGTTCTGAATGACGGCTATTTAACTTTGGCACATGGACATTACAAGACGACATTACAAAAGGGGGGATTGTCCAACTTTAGAGCTATTTGAGGTGTAAACACTGAAGTGTAACATGGATCATAATCGTAAGAGATCTGCAACTGATATGGATACTCTTGCTGATACAGTCAAAGACTTAAAAGTGAAAAATCCTGCCAATAACACCACCAAGAAATTGAAAGTGGAGACGGTACCAACACTACAGTCGTGGAAGGGAATGCTTTCTCTAGGAAATGGAAAGTATATTAAAATTATGAAACAAAGCAATGAAGGAGTGGTAAACATTCGCAAATACCTCAGAGATGAGGGGACTGGAAGAAACCGGCCTACGAAAAAGGGTATTTTGCTGAGAATACCTGAATGGAAAATGCTGAAGCAGGTGAAAGAAGTGGATAAAAGACTTCGAAGATAAGAAGACCGCTCATAAAAAAGGTTACTGTCATCATGAATGCATTTGTGTTTAACGGTGGTGCTTACATCGCTGTAAATGACATGAATGAAGTGATGATAAATTCTACTTATCGGTTTAGACCTGAAGTGTGGAAAGACTTTCAAAACATACCGCTTGAACCTGGATTTAAACATAAACTTGAAAATAAAGTTGAAGTGTTAGTGGTTGGACATGATTCTGACATAAGTACTAGATTCTGGAAAAATCCTTTACAGGATTATCCAGAGAATTATGATGGAGTTGTACCAGATACTCCATATTCATCATTAATTGACTTTGATATGAAGAATCGGCACGCAGTCTTACGATTCCTAGAAACTATACAACATCCGCTCTTCACCATCATCCGAGCACAAATACTCCCGTCACAGACAAGATAGCTCATAGCTAATTGAACTGTTGAACGAGATGGAGGACTTTTTATCAGATTATGAATTTATTACAGATGGATTCTCATATATGAGAAACGCATGCGATGACATTGTGCTAAGACATTTTGGAAAGTATATCATACTATCGCCTGAAGAACAATCCGTGTTGAAGGATCAACTAGAGAAGCTGAGGATACCTGGCTTTCGCCTTATACTCTCAGATGATTTAGAAGTGCGTGTGACTAAGAACTGTATAGACGTGTTTGTACAGTTTCGACAACATTACGAGCTTACAGAACACTACTACTTCATCACCCTCAACACAGTAAAATGGAATGCGTTGTTACAAGCATTGGATTGGAAAGAACCCGACTCTTGAATTCAAAGAGGAACAAGTACAACTCATGCGGGGTGCCAAGTCCATTGAGCTGACACATCCTATGTGGGTTGTGGTGATGGACATAGACATAAATGAAGATGGCTATGAACTGAAACTGTCTGAACACGTTGAATGTCTTTGTAAATAAAGTTTGTAAAATGATTGGCATGTATTGAATGTGTTTGTAAATAAAGTTTATAAAATGATTGACATGTACTGAATGTGTTTGTAAATAAAGTTTGTGAGATAATTGTTTAACATTGTTTAACATTTAAATAGATTTGTAACACAATAAAAAGAAAGTTGCATGAAACTTGGTTTTTTATTCATAATAAATGAAATTAGCAATTACCAACAACTTAACTAATATAACTAATACAACATTAATAAAACAATGGTTTATAATGTCTATATACAAAATCCTTTGCAATAAAATCACCATCACTTCTTCTTATATATTTACAATATCAAACATACTCCGATCTCTAGCTCTATGCAATATATCATATACACAATAAAATGATATTAAAATTTGTAACAGTATGGAAAATTATACATAAAGTCATTACTTAAAACGTTTCTAAACGATTATCTAGAGGTAAAAGTCCATAAGAGTCAAAATATTCTGCAGGGTCTTTGTCAAAATACACTGCCACCCAATGCTCTCTCTCCTGGTTAATCATTATCATCTGTGTTGATGACATAGGCACCGCGTTGTAAAGATGGTAGCTGGTCCATGGAAACACGCCTTGAAACAAGTCTTTTGTCATGATATCATGGCTCAATAAACATTGATCTGCTTCGTGCTCATGACTGGTAGTCGAATTGAATGCTGCGATCTGCAATTATTTCAATAATGGTATCAAATCAGACTATGACATTGACTGTATTTTGCAAGACCTTGGCAAAATTCATCTCCAGCCTTTAAGTTTCCATGTCCGATAAGGGGATAATGATCATCCCCATCATAATAAGGTGTTAAGTCGAAACAAAATAAAGCATAACCTCTAGGCCAATCTTTCAGTTTTATGATGGAACTTTTCTCACCATTTAATTTATCGAAAGATTTGTAAAGAGTTTCAAAAGCGTTTAGGTATTTGTTCCGCGTAATGTCAAGCTTGAGAGGTTTGGATAGGACTTGTTCACCATCCGTGTAGTTGCATGCAGTCAAGATTAAAATGTTCGAAATGGTATGGATTTCTCAATGCTGTTCCACCCAAGGATTCATTTTGAACCAGTCTAATGACAATGCGTTTTGGTAATTAACTTAAATAGATGTTATCTTTTGCAAAAGATTGAAATCCTGCTGGAATGGCAAAAATTTCCTTTTCTAATAATAAGAAACTTGGCAGGACTTTTCATCAATGCATCTGTATGTCCTAACTGAATACCTGGACTAACCCTCACTTGGTTTGAAATGCCTCTTTCACTTCTATCTAATGGGTATTATTTACAGCCATTAATGCATATTCATCTTTTTGTCTATGTAAACGCAATTTCAAACTGATATCATTGGAAAGATAACGATCCTGCTCAAACAAATTTACCCTTAAACCACCTGTCAGATAAAATCACGGCTGACGATTATGTAAACCATTATTTCCTTGCTCAGCTAGGTCACCACCGACAGGACTTACATGAAACCCTGATCCATATCTTTCATGATTAGCTCTTTTCACCTCATAACTATTCATTGATCCGGCAGTATCCTTATATATGAGACGCATACAGCGCTCAGAATCGAGACTTTCTTCCGAGTCATGAATGAGGTGAGAGATAATGCTGGTATAACCATGGGTATTGTTACTATGGGATACCAATCGATCATTAAGAAATAATTCAATATTAGACTATAACCCATTAAACAAATCATTGATGCATGATAAATTATCATCTGCACTGCACGCTGTTCCATCACCCTTTACAATGCGGCATACAATATAAATTTTGAAATCTAGATATTCTTCTGTACCTGTAGGAATGTAACATTCTATTGGACCGCCCTCTCTAATGGTAGTCAGTGGTTGATAGTCTACATTATAACTTTTCTCTGTAGTAGTTTGCGATGGTGGTTTGTGAAACCATTCCAATGGAGAAAGACTGCATTCACAAGAATGATTATGAATTAAAGACATTTTCAAAAGATATCTTTTTTAATGTTTTTTGATGTTATCCGTCTGACTGTTTTTCGTCTTCTGGCACTTTTCGTCGGTTGCACTCTGTTTTGTCCTCCTAACACATCACCAATCACATGCTGTGCAACTGATCCCAGTATTGAACCAATACCATCACCATATTGGATTCGCGCTCCTTTGAATCCTGGTAATTCCTCGCCCACTTGAAGAAAATGGCTGCGGTATGCAGATGGATCGTGTGTGCAAGCTTTCATAATGCCTTTGGTCGAAAATGAAGTTTACAGATCGCCTTTCCAGTTTGAAATATGACATTATGACCTGTTCTGTGTCATCCTTAATATTCATTTCTATCACGTCACGTCATATTATATGTGTTTACCGGAACATAATGAGGTTCACCATAAGTTTTCATGATAATATCACCATTATGACCTTGAATGGGAACAGAACGTAGCAAAAGAACATAATAATCTCCAACAACTTGTGGTTCACAAATACTCCAATACACATAGAGTGTATAAAATCCCTGTTTCACATCTGCTTTATGTTTAACTGTACACGTTTCAGTATACCATTGATTTGGTATAAATCCTAAAATCTCAGCTAATCCAGCGGAGAATGACACTTCAAAGTTATAATTTAAAAAAGAAAAACTTGTCGTCTAACTCTATCATACTTTAACCGAATAGCTTGTTTAAGGTCCTCTATCATAGAATTAGCCGCTTCTTCATACCATATCTCTTGTATGGTTTTGTAGTAACCATAAGGAATAGTGACTGCGCCAAGGACCAAATCTGTAAGTGGTTGTTGTCGATACTGAATAGAATAGTCCATTCCATGTCTCATGGTTGTCCACGTATGTGAATATTGAATTTCAGCTAAGGCCACTTCATATTTTCCTTTCAGATAGATGGTTCGAGGCATACGAATTTCTTAATTCGAAGCCTTGTTGTTGGGATAATAGTTCATACTAGCATTGCTAGACAAAGTAATGTAAAAACTTGTTGACTCCATGATGACTAAATTGTTTATGTGTGTTGACGTAATGGATGCCTATATACATGACTTTGTGCATAGCGTGTGCCATTCTCACAACTACGTGCACGATGTTTCACATCATGTTTCACATGGTCTACAGTGTCTATTACTTCTCCTTCACAGCAAGCACTTGCACATCTTATTTTTACAGGAATACTCGTTTTCGTTTCATTTTCTTGACAACAACATAACTCTTTAAGCCATATTAAAATTTTTCCCATCCTTCAGGAAACTGTCTTTGTTGACGCTGTTTTATTTCTTTTGTAATGTCTCCACGAGTGGTCTTTTTACTAAACATAGTTTTTGGAGTATTAGCATCTACAATTTCCTGGATAAACTGATTCCAACCATATGGTAGATCTCTTGGTTCTTTTTTTCTTGCAGCAACCAATGCTTCTTTCATCAAATTAACAATGTTGGAATTGGTGATGACATCGCCCGTTTTCAACACAAGTTCATTTTTTCTGTCCATTTTGTACCATGTTTCTTCAGTTCTGCTAAAGTTATGTTACTTTTCCTTGATGCATAGGTTGAAAATGACTTAAAAATAACTTTTCTGGCTTTTTAGATGATGGAACAGACTTTTGTTGTTGTTGAGATTGACTTGTTCGTAAATGGCGACCAAGGAGTTGAGACATTTCCACAGCCTTTTCATGAGTTCGTTTTCCACGTAAAAGTTTATTTACTTTTGTTTTAATTCCACCAATTTTTCTTTTCTAATAACAATCTATATTCATATTCAGGAATGAGGACTATTTTCAAAGTATGTTTCATTTTAACAGCATTTGGGCTAACGAGGGCAATGCAAATTTAGCAATAGCTCCAATGAATACTCCTTTCTGATTAATCAACTTCTTTTTTCTTCGAAGTGGTATCTTCTTATCTGCTAGAGTGCGTAGAGTGTGTGGCTCACGCTTGAATTCCTCAAACCTTTTTGAGCTTCAGTGTGAATGTCCTCGCAATATATTCAAACAAATTTCAAACAAGCTAGTTAATTCCTCCTTAGTAGCTTGCTGTAGCAAGGATTTACGTCGTTTAGGCCCACTGCGTGCAGGCAAGTGAAGAAAAGTCTGATTAGCTTGAATACGTTAAGACAACTTGACTGCGAATGGTTAAATGAGTTGGTTCTTGTTCATACACCGCTTTATCATATATACGTAATGTGTATCTTTTGTTAAAATGCCTGTACGAATACGCAGTTGGTCATTAGTCTTTGGTTTGAAATCAATGAATAAATAGCCATGTGGTTTGCTGGTAGCATCTTGATAGGCTTCTATGAGAAATTGAGATCTTCCAGGATACATTTGCCGCGCTAATGTACTTATTTTGTTGACTGTCTCAAAAATGATATACTGTGTATTCAAACTAATATTTCGCATTTCTTTACCATGGTAGAATAAATTATGTACAATAAAAATGATGCTTAAATTTTGACGTTTGGTTTCTTCTGGTTAAGGCTATCTTAAATGTCATCTGGAATGTCTTGGTAAAATTCCACACTTTTCATTCCCTTGTACAAAGGCTGATCTGCTGCATGGAGCCATAAAATGGTTTTTGGAGAGGATTTAATCAACTTTTGTTCTAGAATTTCGTTTACCAGAGACGTTTCGCCACTGCCTGTAGGTCCAGAGACCAAACATGTAAATGGATGTCTGTTCGTAAAGACAACGAATCTAAGAAACGAGTCTGTTTGAATGTCTGTTTCTTTCACCCAACTGTTAAACTTGTTTTGCCAACCTAACCACTTGACAAATAATTCTTTCACATCTCGTCTTTTACGCGTTTTCAAGATTTCTTCAATTCTGTAGATATATTAAATATCTTTGGTCACTTTCTACAGTTCTTCCTCATAGAAATGTCCATCAATATCTTCATCCAAAAAGTCTTTCACACGATACAAATGTATTCCTTGCTTCTTACAACGATGTGTGGCAATGAAGACTTCTTGCGTCCACCTTATGTGATAATCCCGTTGAAATACATATTTTCTGTGGGAAATGCGAACATGATCACCAATTTTAAATTTGTAGCTTTTCTGTTTTTCGGTTTCAATTTCAATTTGTCTACATAAATATACTTCCACACTTTAGATTCGTTGTCTTTACGAATATTTGCAGGAGCATACTTATTAGGAAGAGAACCATAAGGTCTATGGTGGTAATTGTGCACCAAGCCTGGATGGATATCTACATAACGGTAAGTTTGATTATGTAGAAAATAGCGATATATCATTCCCTTTAGAGTACGAATGACTCTCTCAGCTTTGGTTTCATTCCTTGTGGTATAAGCATGAATTGCCTCCTTCTTCAAAAAATGCTTTTACCCATCTATATTTAAATTCAGTTCCTTTATCTGAGCTTAGAGTTCATGGTCTTCGTTGTGTTTCATGAAAAATCTTCTGAAAGGCTTGTATGACGCTGGTATGTGATTTATTAAGTATTGGCTGCACCCACAAATATTTGGAAAATATATCAATGACAATGAGTAAAAAGCAAGTGTTATCATTATGGGGAGCTATGTTTCCCACATCAGCCAAATCAATATCCCCCATGTCATCAATAACACGTATAATAACACGTTGTCTTTTAAACCTGTATTTTCAGGTTGTAGTAAACTGAATGCATCTTGATCCTGTAGCCATTTCTTCACTTGTGAATACGTGACTGGTTGATCATGTTTTCTTAAGATGTGATAAAGTTTGTAATTACCAGCATTATCAACATATCTTACAACTTAACCAACATATCTTACAGATTTTTACAAATCAAGTATAGATACAATGGTGTGAATAATTGAAGACCATTGATCTTCAATGAACACTAACCAACTACTAAATTCATCAAATGTGATAGCATCTACACCATATTTCTCACAACGTATTCTTTTGCATATCTAACACTTTATCTAAATGAATATAATATTTAGCTTCATTCCAATATGTATTGACACTTGTAGCATGACAAGTCTGTTCTTGACACTCTTCATGTTGACAAGCAGGACATAGTAAACATGCAAATCGTTTTACAGCTAATAACATTTCTTCGCAATAGGCTTTTTGTACAATATATTGTCTCAATGTAATGTCTTCCATTATACTGCAATATAGATTAACCACTCTCTCACTTTATTAAACAGTCTTGGATCAAATCGCGCGAAGTGATATGCTGCTTCCACATCAAACTCTTCAGCTCCGGTAATGTCTAAAAG
This sequence comes from Protula sp. h YS-2021, assembly GCA_949752745.1. NCBI lineage: Eukaryota > Metazoa > Annelida > Polychaeta > Sabellida > Serpulidae > Protula > Protula sp. h YS-2021. The sequence continues at coordinate 55,643,080 of OX457029.1, read as the reverse complement.
CACACACTCTTCAACAAAATCCTCACGCAAGTTTGACAAGCTCAGCGTGGAATGAGCAAGTTCCCAATAGATGTTGATGTGTTCCAGTTGTTGTTCAACAGTCCCAAAACGTGCCAGTTCGCTTATCATGTAGTCCACATACTTGTTCTTGAAAATGTTTCAACATCCATTCTTGCTTCACATGTCAATATATTTCCACACGCCTGCACACTATGACGTGAAAATAAAAAGCTGCACACTTGTTGTAGAAGTATTTAACAAGATTTTTTATGCCCCCTCACACAAAATTGCTAACAACTTTTCCATGATATTCTTACCAGGATATGATGGAGATGAGAATTGGTTACACCAGCTCCCCGCCAATGATCATAAGTTGCTTCAACAAAAATCTTATATTTACATTCTTTTAACTTTTTGCGAAACAATACATACTGATTGAGTTTTATATGCAAAACACCTTGCATTTTGCTTCTCTTCACTGTATGCCACAAAGGACATGGCTTTATCACTTTAGCTATACGTTTCGCATCATATACATTTCTACATGAAAAAATAGCTGAAGCAATATCTTGGCGGTGATGAAAAACTGCTTTCTCATATTGATATAAAGCTTCCCTCGAGTTGAACGTATGTCCATACTTTTTAAGTCGTGTTGAAAACATGTTTGGAAGAACATCCTTGTGACCGCTAAATAATACAACATTCTCCATGTTGTATCCTTTTCAAAGTCATTCACCAAGACGTTGTTTCTTTGTTTATTCTGCCGCTGACATGTTTGTTTCTTTCTGTGATAGGATAATGATGAACATAGTAAGCTTCTTTTAAAATATCTGCTACCTCTTCTATCATTTTCTTCCTTTGTTCACTTTGAAACAACTTGCATAAGATTAAATTTGCTGGAAAGAAAAACATTGTTATGTCTTCAAAGTTGTTAAAAGGTTGTTGTTAAAAATGTTTAAAAAAGGTTCTCTTACCTGAAAAAGCTGCTCATTTTCTTCTTTTTTGTCTCTCAAATAATCAACCACGCGAAAGTATACTTATACATCTTGCGGGCAGAATACACCACAGAATCAAAGTCAAAGTCAAAATCTTCTATTCCAAGTTTATGGCATTCTCCAATAAATTTTGACTGTGGTGTACAACATCCCAAAAAGCGTCTAAATGATAAAGCTGACAGTCTGGAGTTCCATAGCAAGCAAGTTTAGCAATCATCTAGTCAACCTAAGCCTTTTTAAAACAAGCGTCCATCTTGTCACACGTCTTGAAAAATGTGGCTTCTACTTTGGTTCACAGACTTTAAGTACTCCACACTTGCTGCAGAAGTTGTTTTGTTCACACATCTTGCAATTGTACTTGTGGCAGTTTCAATGATAATCCTCCACATATCCGCAAGCACCACAATAGTCACAGGAAGTCCAAGTTGATTTGGCACGGTCATATTCTTCAATTGAACTTCATCCAGTCTATTCTTGGAAAGTTTTCACACCTTCATCCGATCATCCTTTTGCAGTTTGATAGGAGTTTTCTTGCCATGACATTCCGTACATGGCTAAGACAATAAGGCTGAGTTGATGTTATCCATCCCCTGAAGCAGTGTCTCCCAATTACCATCATTCGTGTTGATGTAATATGTATATTCTTTCCCTTCAAACAGCACAAAACTCACATAGCGCATGTCTAAGTATGAAATGACTTCGAGCCACTTCGTTTGTGTTAAGTATAGTAAAGCAAATGTTGCGAAAAATTGTCAAGCTCTGACACACAATCTTCCACAAAGATGGTGCAGGCCATTTCTCTCCAAGTTTGATTCGAAGAAATGTTCCAAATTCTCCATGCTCCACAGTAATGTTTAAGTTTGCACTAATTTTAAAGCCGTTTATCCTCTCCAATACTGCACATGAAATTATGACTTTGGTCCTCCCTACTCCTTTTATACCATCAAAAATTGCAGAGTCAGTTCCCTTTTCACTGTTCTTCAAACATTTTACAAAGTTTTGAATTCAGTTCAACTCGTCCATTGTTGAATCGAACAAGTTCTGATACATTATCTGAAACATTATCATCATAATGTAAAATAATTTTAGCAGCCACAACAAGCATGAGTTCAGCTGCCCAAATTGTATTCGCGTTGATAAATGCTGAATTAATGTCATAAGTTAATGGTAAATGCAGTTCTTTACATTCACGCAGAAACGAGTGGATAAAACGATTTCTTGGAATTGCCTTTCAACAGCTTCCCAGTGTTTATGCAAATTCTTCACTTGCACAATCCAATCCGATTCAAAAGCAGGAAGCTTTGAAAACACATAGTCAGTATAGTTCACTTTAAAGACATCATCTATGGTCTCTGAACATCTGTGAAGAAGTATTGTTAACATTCTAAGCAGGTTAAAGCTCACTGTTGGGATTTTCCCATCAAAATGTAGGATTTTTCCCGTATGACATCTAGCGTCATACGCTTCTAAGCAACTCAAGCTTGTGTTCATGAAGCTCTGATGATATCCTTGGCGTTTCCCTCACAAGAAAGCAGAGACATCTAGCGTCAAACGCTTCTAAGCAACTCAAGCTCGTGTTTATGAAGTTCTGATGATGTCCCCTTGGCGTTTCCCCTACAAGAAACACCGCTTTAATACGAGTGTTTTGTTATCATTATGACGTCATAGCTGGCCCAGAATCCTTGTTTATCCTACATTCATAACGCACACATTCATAACGTACATATTCATAACGCACATATTCATAACGTACAGATTCATAACATACATATTAATCACGCATATATTCATAACGCACACATTCATAGCGCACACATTCATCACACACTCATTCATAACATACACATTCATAGCGCACACATTCATCACGCATACATTCATCACGCATACATTCATCACATACTCATTCATATCGCACTCATTCATGGTCTAGGGTCAGAGTTATGCCGCCCAGGGGAGGCTGACGTCATTATGACGTCTCACGTCGCAATGATTGACAGGTGAAAGTGGGCGGGGCTTAATTGACTTAATTGACTTAATTTATCACGTGATTGACGACGTCACGATGATTGATTGACGAAGAACCACCGTTTCCCTACTACTTACATACATACATACATACATTCATACACATGTGCACACATACACAGAACGCACAAACACAATGTCTAGACTTGGTCGGGAAGACAGGCATTAATTACAGGCACTTTAAGAAATGGCTCGATATTAATTTCACTGTTTACAAGCAGCATAAAGAATGCATGAGCACTTGAGAATCTTCTGGAAAACGCTGAAATCTCCAGCGTAGTTAAACTTTAGTTAACAAAAGAGCACACAAAATGAGAAAGGCGAGGAGGGGAAAGGGGATTGTGACGTCATAACCTTTCTTTGCGACTTATCCAAAAAAAATAGACCGAATTTCGCAACACGTACCGAATGGCACCCACTTGGAATGGCTGAAGACCAGAAACACAATATATCTGATCAAAGACAAGTCTTTCAGTGTTTTGACATGATTATCAGCTTCCGGATTAGGATCTTGAACGAGGTCATCGAAGTAAACATTATGTAACCTCGTTTAGGCACAAATAATCAAATTCATTTTACAACCGTTTTCGAGATAATGTTCAACTTCTGGTTTTTGACCGTGACCATGAGGAGGAGGTTAAGGTCACGGAGTTACCTCTTATATATTACACCAAAAGTGTCGAAAATAAGCTCAAACTTGCTCTGTCTTCGAGATAATGGTCAACTTTCGGTTTCTCACCTTGACCATGACGAAGGAGGTAAGGTCACAGAGGTACCTCTTATATAACGTCTTTTAGGCCCAAAGGGTAAAAAAAACACAGAATCTCCAACCGTTTTCGAAATAATAGTCAAATAGCGTAAGAGGAGTTTTCTGGAAACCTCCGAAAAAAAGAAACAAAAAAGGAGAAAACAGCCAGAATTCTTTGTAAAGCATACCCATTTGCAAACTTTGTTTGCAAGTGGGAACTACACTAAGTGTGAAGTCGATCCGACTTTCAGCTGTCGAGATATTTTGCTGGACAGATAAATTTTTACGCGTAGACACATTTCTTAATTTCACTAAGTTGAAACAGCCGTCGGACAGATCCAAGAAATTTTCTTCAAATTATATGCATATTTTACATAATTATGTCATGTGCCGTTTTTGTTCTTTCTAAAATTTGACAGAATCTTTCGGACTTGCCAGGTAAAAAGCCCACCAAACTTGAACTTTCTTTGATGTTAAGCGGCTGAGAAATCTTACAAACAAGATGTTAACGTAATGAATTCATGCGCTTTTCTTAATTTCGCTAGATCTGTCAAAAGGTAAAACTATTCCACGGAATATGCACATCATTTTTGAAGTCAATGTTTTTTTTTTTGCGTTATCGAGATATTTTGCACACAAGTTCTTGCCCAAATACCTATATATTTTTACGTAATGACGTCATATACCTGCCCTAATACTGCAACATGCGTCAAAAGTTGACAGCACAGTTAGACTAAACCAAGAAATAAACAGATCAAGTTTTAAATCTATCCAACATTTGTCCTCGAGATATCTTGCACACAACATTTTGTTCATAAGACTGACACACAGACGCACAAACACTGTGTCCCCCCGAGAACAGACATAAGGTAAAACACATAACAAACATTACCATCACTACCCCCTTCCGTAAGCCCTCGAGCCAAAACAAAAAGAAGGAAAAGATTCTTCCCGAGCTTTGAGTGCCAAATATATGTGTTATGTCAATTTTGAAATGGGTAGGTAATTCGAATAAATGGAAGGACCAGCTGGCAGCCATGATATATTTCATATCAAGCAGGCTATAATTTATGCCGGCGATCCTTTTTACCTACAACTTGAGTGAAACTTAAACGCAGGCTGACGTGACTATAAGCGCTGATAATCAATTCAGTCTTTGCAATCGAATAATCGAAAACCTCCAACAACTTCTGCTATGGTCGAGAATTACAGTAACGATTTTGTTTTAGATTTTGAAGTATGAATGTCCATGGACATTGCAACCAGATGGGACCTAGTTAATAAAAGTAACAGTGTATACAATTACAGCTTGCATACAATGTAAGCAACACTCACATAAAATATATCGTCCATTTGACTGAAACTTTTTCAGGCTGAACATTTCAATACTTTTTTGCCACAGATTATGTAATAATCGATTAATTAAAACTTAACTGAAAATTATTTTAAGCAGTTGATTAAAAGTTTTTCAAACAAAGACTCGTTTCATCAGCCGTTATAAAAACAACAACAAATCAGTTTAATCTGGCTGCCTTTGAAAACTGATAACTGATAACCCACTTTTTGGTGATCATTTTTCGGCCTCCCCCCCCCCCCCCCCCCACCTCCGACCCCACTCGAAACTGCTTAAGTAAGTACGATAGGAGGCGGCATTGCAAAACCCACAAAGTGGCTGTTGACACTATTATCAGACTACAACTCGAATCATGTCAGGACGCCAACATGTTCTCTGCTCTGTTATTATGCAGGGCTTTAAGTAAATTTTAAGTAAACACCTGGGCGGTTGGGCAAGCAGGTTAAGAGCTCTACCCTGCCTTATCTTCCTGACCACTAAACCCCTCCATCTATTTCACACTCCTAACCCTCTCCCCCTTCCCTCCTCTGATATTCTAATCGCCTAGAAAGTAACCAAAAAATCAAATGGTTTAAAACAAGAATGTCCAGATACATTGTGACCAGCTGAGATCTAGTGAATGAAGTATTAATAGGTTTGCACGGTCGTCAAAAAGTGAAAAGTGCGCAAAACAAAATATTAAGGAAAACATGTAGAGTAATAAGTTACAAATGTAGAGTAATAGTCTAGAAGTTTGAATGAATCCAATCAAACTGTAGCAGACAGTTTGGAAAATAAAAAGATTTCAAATGCCGCGAATTCGCTAGTTTTGAAAGAATCGAGACAAAAAGTAATTTTTCTAAAGAAACACATTTTGGGAACATTTCTACAAAATTTTAATCCCTCTAAAATTGATATTCTCCCCTATTTAGCCAATTTTTGCAGGATCGCCTACCGAGTAAACCTCCGTACAAAATATGAAAGGAATGCATCACAATTGTGGAAGAAGTATTTTGAAAATTGGCTACCAAAATACCTCACATTTAACCAATTTCCGGTGGATCGCCGAAAATGCAATTTTTCATGACAGGAAAGCCTACTAAGCAGTTATGCGAAATTTGAAGATAATCAAACTGAAAATGTAGAAGAAGCATTTTGAAAATTGGCTACCAAAACACTATAAATGCACCCATTATCCAAATTTTTTCCGGTTCGCCAAAAAAAAGCATTTTTTCAAGAAAGAACCGTCCAGGCAACAATCTTTCAAAATTAAGAAAAAATCCAATTAAAATTGTGAGAAGAAGCATTTTGAAAATTGACTACCGCAAAAACATAAAATGCCCCCAAATTGATTAATTTTTTATGGCTCACCAAAAAAGAGTTATTTTTGCGAGAGGCTTTCTAAGTAAACATTTAGGCAAAATTTGAAAACAATCTGATCAAAACTGTGCGAAAAGCGTTTTGAAAATTTGCTACAAAAAAGTTTAAAATGACCCCTTTTTGGCTAATTTTTGGTGGATCGCCAAACAATTTCAAGAGAGGCCTGCACAGTTAATATTCGAACACAATGTGAGAGGAATGCGGTCAAAATTATGAGAGTAGAAGCATTCTAAAAAATTGCTGCATAAAATGCACCCCCCTCTATTTCGCCAATCTTACTTTCGATCACCAAAAGGAGTGGATTTTAAAGAGAAGAATAGCTGCTGAACATCTATGCCAAATTTCGAGATAATCTGATCAAAGTTGTGGGAGAAGAAGAATTTTTATTTGGCCACTTTTCGGCGAATCGCCCACAAAAGGTAAATTTTCAAGAGATAGTCATTCAGAGAACAATTGTTCAAAATTGGAAAGAAATCAGATCCAAATTGTGAAAGAAGCATTTTGAAAATTGGCTACCGATAAATTAAAAATTGTACCCATTTGATCAATTTTCGCTGGATTGCCAAATAAAGTAAATTTCGAAATAAACGTTCCTGGTAAGCATCATTGCAAAATTTTAAGACAATCCTATCAAAATTGTGGGAGAAGAAGCAGTTCGAAAATTGGCAACAAATATATATCCCCAATTTTTGGTGGATTGCCCATAAACAGTAATTTTTCAAGAGGGGCCTATCTAAAGAACAAAATTTGAAAGCAATCCGATCAAAACTGAAGGCGAAGAAGCATTTTAAGTAAGAGTTTACAAACGTACATACAGACAACGGATGCCCATCTACTGTTATGATACGACTAGGGTGACGACATTGGCTGGTCAAACAAAAGCTTGCTTGAACAGCAGCTTTTATTCTTCATGATCTATACCGCACATAGAAATCGCATATCAGTGCGTCATACTTTAATCTACCTAGCTCTTCTGCTCCCGATGGCCTTGATCTTTAGATTTCGTCAAGACAAAAAACAACAAGTTAACCATGATCTCGAAGACGGTTACATAAACAGCAATTATGAGCTTAGTTGCGACCCTTAGGGCATAAAACTAGTTACATAGAAGATAGTACCTCGATGATCTTGACCTTCTCCGTCAAGGTCAAAGTTGAAAACTAGAATCTGACCATTATCTCGAAAGCGGTTATATATGCAGCTATTCTCAGCAAAGTTTGAACCTTGTAGATCTAGAAGACCTTTGTTAACAGACACGTCGACGACCTTACCCTTCTCGGTCAAAGTCAATGTTGAAACCAAAAGTTGGCCTTTGACTCGAAAACGGTTACAAATGTTAATCTAAGAGACGTTGCATAAAATGTAAATCGTTCACCTTGGCTTTCTCGCCGAAGAATGAAAACCGAACGTTGGTCATTAGCTCGAAAGCTTTTGCTTTTTCCCCTTTTGTGCTAAAGATGTTACACTCTCTCGGTCAAGGTTTAAAACTGGAAATTGATTATAAGCTCATAGGTGAGTGAAACTGGCTGTGTCCCCCGCCGGAGTACAATCGCAGTATTTGATTTTGTCAGGTCGGACTGCAACCCTTAAGCAATTCGTATCATACTCAGCAATATATCATACCAGATTGAAACACTGACTGGTAGTTGTGGAGTCCAATTGAGCCATATTCCATTCAAGTTCTCAAGGACTGTGACCAGCAGGGTTAATGTCTTTGAGCCGACCTGGCTCATTTACAATACCAACTCTTGTCCGCACCCCTACTACCTACATGTGAAATATTTTGACAATCGATTAAGAAATATCCAGTTGGGCCAATGTCCTCGACGTAAGTCGTTTATAATACCAACTGTTTTTAGGATCCCTACTATCTATATGTAAAATATTTCGTCAATCGCTCTGCAAATTTAGGCTTACATGTGTTATAAGCAAGTCAGATTGGCCCATGTCCTCGAGTTGACGTGGCTTATTGACAACACCAACACTTGCTGGACGCATGCCAGCTATATGTAAAATATTTTGACAATCGGTTAAAAAATGTTGGCTTGACAGTGTTAACAAACTTTTTTAATTTTTAAAGACCAGCTGGGCCATTGTCCTCGGGCTGACGCGGCTTATTTACAATATCAACTCTTGTTTGGACTTATTCTACCTATTTGTAAAATATTTCGCCAGACGATTTAGAAATGTAAGCTAGAGTGTATTAACAAAAAAAGTGAAGACAGACAGACAAACCCGAACATTTTAGTCCACCCTCGGCGCTATGAGGATGCGGGGGACTATAAAAAGGTTGCAGAGGTAAAACTTTCTTTGTCAAACTGCAGGTCAAGAACTGGGAGTTTACCATAATCGCGATAACGGTTAGAAGAACCAGCCGTCATACGATGGGGATTTTGCAGTGACCACACAATCTATATCGTGATCTTGAGTTTCAGGCCATCAGTGATGTAATGTATGGTAAAATGTAGTTTTCTTTTTTGGCTTAATGAATTTGGTCACTCCGCTATCTAGGGGAATTCATTTAAGTTTATTTCAAGTTTTATCTTTCACATGATTTCGGCCAGTAGATTCTAAAATGAAAAGATTCCCGAGTCTCCGTGATTATCATTATGATAACGATCAATTACTGCTGTTGTTGTTATTCAGCAGTAGTAGTATTAGAAGTTGTTGCAGTAGAAGTCGTAGTAGTAGCAGTAGCAGAAGTGGTAGTAGCAGTTGGGGTATAGCAAGTGCAGTTGAAGCTGCAGTAGAAGCAGTAGGAGTAATAGTATAAGTAGTAGATGTAGTAGAAATTGCAGCTTTAATATAGCAGCTGTTGTTGCAGCAGAAGTAGTAGTAATATTTTGTAAATATTTTATTCTGTGAAGAAACGAATTTATAGCAATTTGCATAGAGGCGACGTTGTGAGGACATCGGAAAGAAAAATCCGAATCACCAAATATCTTTCTGTGAATTTGTGCAAATGATGAGATGTTGAAAGGGTTTTTCTTTCTTTTCTTTTTGCTTATTTAGTTATGTATTTTTTGCATTTTGAAACTTGTCTGTGTATAATATAAGCCTAATTTAGCTCTCTAGACAAAAAAAAAACACTTTTTTCCACACAATCTATGCTAAAACCAAGAGAATAGTTTTTGGGAAACATGATACTTCCGTGTGGGTTGCTGGTGTTTTGTTTACATAGTCAAGTCAGTTACCAAGCTAAAAAAGTTTATTGTTTGTATAGCCATTTTAGTGCGCAATATTGATTGCTGTTGACCTGGAATTAAAATCGAGTGTGGAAGGGATGGGGGAGAGGGGGATCACGTGGAATCACGCCTCAGGAACGAACAAAAATAATACAATAGAAACGACGTCGTAACGGCACCAATGAATTGTCAATAAACGACTGATGTGTCTTAAGGGAAACGAGAAAAACGACGACGCATTAGCGACATCGTCAAGGTGTCGTCGGAGTTTTGTTGAAACGATGTAGCTAAGGAAATGTATTCACGTTGAGACATCAATTGTTGCATACCATTAAAACTAGACCGTTTTCGCTACCGAATAGCGAAAATTACACTTGGGAGCCTAAAAAAATACGATTCTAAACAGAATTGACCAAGAACGAGGAGGTGAAGGTCAACAAGGTACCTATCCCCTCACATCTTCTCTTTTAGGCCAAAACAGTCAAAACTAAGCTTAAATTGCACTACCTCCAACCGTTTTTTATTGAACTTCCGGTTTTCGACATTGACCATAATAGAACGCATTTTAGGTTCAAAGGGTCTCTAACCATTTTCAAAATAATGGCTCACTTCCGGTTTTTGACTTTGAGCATGGTTGAGGAGGTCAAGATCACCGAGGTACCTTTTATAAGCTGTCTTTCAGGCCCGAAGGATCGAAAATAAGCTCAAACTTGCTCTATCTCTAACCATTTTCGAGATTATGGCCCACTTAAGATTTTTTACTTTGACTATGGGCAAGAAGGTCAAGATCACCGAGAAACTTCTGGCATATAGTCTTTTAAGCTCAAAGGGTCGAAAATAAGCTCAAAATCGCCCTTTCTCTAACCTTTATCCAGATAATGGCGCCCTTCCGGTTTTTAATTTTGACCATGGCCGAGGAGGTCAAGGTCAAAGAGGTACCTCTTACATATAGTCTTTGAGGCCCAAAAGGTGGAAAATAAGCTAAAAGTCGTTCTATCTTTAACTTTGACCATGGCCGAGCAGTTCCATTTCACCGAGGTTCTCTGACATATAGATATATATATATATATATATATATATATATATATATATATATATATATATATATATATATATATATATATATATATATATATATATATATATATATATATATATATATATATATATATAATCTTTAACAAATGGGAAATACCAAAGCGCTGCAGTCAATTTCAATTTGCGCACTCATACTGTAATTGCTCTCACCGCAGAGAGGCAATCAATATGCCTATGCTGATTCATACCAGTTCCTTTAACTGCGAAATCAAAGTATTTGCCTGCATTTTAATGGGCGTTAGTGGCAAAATTTCAATGTCCATTTTTGCGTATTAAATGTTAATGAATATTTATACAAGTTCAGCTGAACCAACTATACATGCCACATTATGTCTCTGCCTCTAGCCGTCTCAGAGGAGTTCGCCTGACAAGGTTTCCTAATTTTAAAGTCCGTATTGCATATAAAATGTTGATGAATTTCTAAAAAAATTAAGCTGAGTCAACTAGACATGCTATACCATGTCTCTGCCAAATTTGGTTTTAACAAACTCATTCCAATGTTGAATAATTTCTAGCATCTGGTTATTTCTAAGTCCATTTGGTTGATTTTCCTTTGGCCAACCTAACCAATTTACAATGCCGATGATGGTTAGTGCCCACAGAAGCTACACCAAGTTTCATTAAAATCCTTGCAGTTGTTCTTGAGATATCGCGTTAGCAATAGTCAATCAAGAGCTGAAATTTTCTAAGTCCAGCTGGTCCATTTTGCTTGGACGAACCTGGCCCATTAACAATACTGATCTGTGTTTGTTCCCATAAAAGTTACATACCAAGTTTCATGAAAATTATTGCAGCAGATTTTAAGTTATCGTGTTAACAAGGTCTTGGTGACAGACCGATAGACCGACCGACCGACAGACCGACGGACTGACAGACGGACACGCGATCGATCGCATATATTCCAAACAGGTTCTACCAGTGGGGAATAGACTAGAGGATTGAAAATCCCGAAGTGAAATAGCAAGAGAAAGAAGAAATTAATATCTAAAACATTCCATGATGGTGGCACATCCGAGCTCACATTCTGAGGTCACATTCCGCTATATTTTGCAATAATCGTAGACTTTTATCTTGTATAACAAATAAATCGGAAATAGTTTCCTTTATAAACGCATGTCAACTTGACCCTATTAAGAGTAGCAAAAAGGCAAAAAAGACACCGAATGACGCATTTTGTCAAGGTCTGTCTGCTTCTGTTTTATAATACTTTGGTGTCTGGTTTCTTTCCAAAAATAACAGGTTTGTTCTTTCATATAATGTCACAAAAACAGTTGTTGCACAAACACTACAGAAATAGCTTGTTTTTAAGGGAAAGCACCTCAACTGATAAAAATAGTTTCTGATAAGAATATCGTCAAGGTGTCGTCGGAGTTTTGTTGAAACGATGTAGCTAAGGAAATGTATTCACGTTGAGACATCAATTGTTGCATACCATTAAAACTAGACCGTTTTCGCTACCGAATAGCAAAAATTACACTTGGGAGCCTAAAAAAATACGATTCTAAACAGAATTGACCAAGAACGAGGAGGTGAAGGTCAACAAGGTACCTATCCCCTCACATCTTCTCTTTTAGGCCAAAACAGTCAAAACTAAGCTTAAATTGCACTACCTCCAACCGTTTTTTATTGAACTTCCGGTTTTCGACATTGACCATAATAGAACGCATTTTAGGTTCAAAGGGTCTCTAACCATTTTCAAAATAATGGCTCACTTCCGGTTTTTGACTTTGAGCATGGTTGAGGAGGTCAAGATCACCGAGGTACCTTTTATAAGCTGTCTTTCAGGCCCGAAGGATCGAAAATAAGCTCAAACTTGCTCTATCTCTAACCATTTTCGAGATTATGGCCCACTTAAGATTTTTTACTTTGACTATGGGCAAGAAGGTCAAGATCACCGAGAAACTTCTGGCATATAGTCTTTTAAGCTCAAAGGGTCGAAAATAAGCTCAAAATCGCCCTTTCTCTAACCTTTATCCAGATAATGGCGCCCTTCCGGTTTTTAATTTTGACCATGGCCGAGGAGGTCAAGGTCAAAGAGGTACCTCTTACATATAGTCTTTGAGGCCCAAAAGGTGGAAAATAAGCTAAAAGTCGTTCTATCTTTAACTTTGACCATGGCCGAGCAGTTCCATTTCACCGAGGTTCTTCTGACATATAGAGAAAGATATATATATATATATATATATATATATATATATATATATATATATATATATATATATATATATATATATATATATATATATATATATATATATATAATCTTTAACAAATGGGAAATACCAAAGCGCTGCAGTCAATTTCAATTTGCGCACTCATACTGTAATTGCTCTCACCACAGAGAGGCAATCAATATGCCTATGCTGATTCATACCAGTTCCTTTAACTGCGAAATCAAAGTATTTGCCTGCATTTTAATGGGCGTTAGTGGCAAAATTTCAATGTCCATTTTTGCGTATTAAATGTTAATGAATATTTATACAAGTTCAGCTGAACCAACTATACATGCCACATTATGTCTCTGCCTCTAGCCGTCTCAGAGGAGTTCGCCTGACAAGGTTTCCTAATTTTAAAGTCCGTATTGCATATAAAATGTTGATGAATTTCTAAAAAAATTAAGCTGAGTCAACTAGACATGCTATACCATGTTTCTGCCAAATTTGGTTTTAACAAACTCATTCCAATGTTGAATAATTTCTAGCATCTGGTAAATTTCTAAGTCCATTTGGTTGATTTTTCTTTGGCCAACCTAACCCATTTACAATGCCGATGATGGTTAGTGCCCACAGAAGCTACACCAAGTTTCATTAAAATCCTTGCAGTTGTTCTTGAGATATCGCGTTAGCAATAGTCAATCAAGAGCTGAAACTTTCTAAGTCCAGCTGGTCCATTTTCCTTGGACGAACCTGGCCCATTTACAATACTGATCTGTGTTTGTTCCCATAAAAGTTACATACCAAGTTTCATGAAACTTATTGCAGCAGTTTTTAAGTTATCGTGTTAACAAGGTCTTGGTGACAGACCGATAGACCGACCGACCGACAGACCGACGGACTGACAGACGGACACGCGATCGATCGCATATATTCCAAACAGGTTCTACCAGTGGGGAATAGACTAGAGGATTGAAAATCCCGAAGTGAAATAGCAAGAGAAAGAAGAAATTAATATCTAAAACATTCCATGATGGCGGCACATCCGAGCTCACATTCTGAGGTCACATTCCGCTATATTTTGCAATAATCGTAGACTTTTATCTTGTATAACAAATAAATCGGAAATAGTTTCCTTTATAAACGCATGTCAACTTGACCCTATTAAGAGTAGCAAAAAGGCAAAAAAGACACCGAATGACGCATTTTGTCAAGGTCTGTCTGCTTCTGTTTTATAATACTTTGGTGTCTGGTTTCTTTCCAAAAATAACAGGTTTGTTCTTTCATATAATGTCACAAAAACAGTTGTTACAAAAACACTACAGAAATAGCTTGTTTTTAAGGGAAAGCACCTCAACTGATATAAATAGTTTCTGATAAGAATAGCGTTTGATTAGGTTCTGAGTTCTCAACGGCCGGTTTGACCTATTTATACTTCACGCCTTTTTATGTGTGTTTTGAAGATGATCACTGCAGATGTTTTACTGTATATCTTTTTTTATCCGGGTCACTACAAGCAAGTTTTACTATTCGCATTTTTATCAGAGTCTTGAAAAAAGCGATAAAACCAATTCCAACTTGCATGAGTAAAGGCATTTCCCTGAAAAATTGGACATCAAAAGACGAGATGGCGAACAGCTAGCTAAATAATTAATTTAGCAACGGACCCGAACATAAACCGATATATACATAGAAAGATTTATTTCCAAGAAAAGTACTAAACAGATCTTGTGTATCTCTCGTAGACTGGGTAGTCTACCAGAGATACCTTGGAACAACGTATGGAAATTGTATTTACACCCGTACTGTTGGTCGAACATACACAATTATTGCGCGGTTCGCATTTTAGAACAGTGCGAATGTTTACGTAACATGCCTCGATGGGCGGCTCTTATTCAGACCAGTGCGCATGTTTATTTAACTTGCGTTGATGCGCGGTTGGCAGTTCGGACAGTGCGCATGTTTATATAGCGGGTGTTGATTCGCGTTTTGCATTTCAGACCAGTTTTCATGTTTATCTAACTTCCGTCGATGTGCTGTTTGCATTTCGGACCACTGCGCCTGCGCATGTCTTTCAACTTGCGTTGATGAGCGGTTCGCATTTTGGGACAGTGGGCATGATTATTCAACTTGTGTTCATGCACAGTTCGAACTTCGGGCCAGTGCGCATATTTATTTAACTTGTGTCTATGCGTGATTCGCGTTTCGAACCAGTGCGCGTGCTTATTCAATTTGCGTTGATGAGCTGTTCACATTTCGGACCAATGCACATGTTTATTTAACTTGTGTTGACCCCCGGTTCGTATTTCAGACCAGTGAGAAGGTTTATTAAACTTGCGTTGATGCGAGGTTCTTATATTTAGCAGTGAGCAAGTTTAGCAAGGTTGCGTTGATGCTCAGTTCGCATTCGGACCAATGCGCATGTTTATTTAACATGCATTGATGCGCGGTGCTTATCTTGCACCAGTGCACATGTTTATGTAACTTACATTGATGTGCGGTTCGAAGTTAGAACTACTGCGCACGTTTATTTAACTTGTGTCGATGCTCAGTTCTTATTTCAGGCAAATGCGCATATTTTTTAACTTGAGTTGATGCGGGGTTCTTATTTTAAAAAGTACGGATGTTTATTTAAGTTCCATTGAGGTGCACCAGTGCGCATAGTTTTTTAACTTGCATTGATACGCGGTGCTTATTTTGGACCAGTGCGCATGTTTATTCAACTTGCGTCGATATGGGGTTCTTATTTCGGAGCAGTGCGCATGATTATTCAACTTGCGTTGATGCGCGGTTCTTATTTTGGACCAGTAGTTTTGTTTATTTAAGTTGCATTGATGCGCGTTTCTTATTTTAAAAAGTACGGATGTTTATTTAAGTTCCATTAAGGCGCAGTTCGCATTTCGAACCAGTGCGCATAGTTTTTTTAACTTGCATTGATACGCGGTGCTTATTTTGGCCCAGTGCGCATGTTTATTTAGTTTACGTCGATGCGCGGTTCACATTTCGGACCAGTGCGCATGTCTTTTTAAGTTACGTTGATGTACGGTTTGCATTTCGGATCACTGCTCATGTTCACTTAAGTTATGTTGATGCGTGGTTCGCATTTCGAACCACTGCGCATGTTTACTTAACTTCCGTCGATGCTCAGTTCTTGGACCAGTGCGCATGTTTACTTTACTTGCGTTGATGCGTCTTTGCATTTTGGGCCTGTGCACATGTCTATTCAACTTATGTCGCTGCGTGGTTCTTTTTTTGTGGACCAGTGCGCATGTTTATTTAATTTGCGTTGATGCGCAGTGCTTATTTTGGACCAATGCCCATGTTTATTTAACTCGCAACGGTTCTTATTTCGAACCAGTGCGCATGTTTCTTTGGTACACAAAGAATTAAAAATTTCGATAACGATACAGCACGCGGCATAGAAATCTAATCTATTCTGACTTAATCTAACTATGACTCTAACGTTACTTAATCTAACAGACTGTTGCCAGTAATGGGGTTGTTAAAACAATGCCACTTACTACGCTAAAGTAGGGTGTGTATTGCCGCTGTTTTCAAATACAAAAAGACCTTCCCCAAGAGGTTAGAGTAGGGAAAGATTTGAGTTATCGTAGATGCTTTCAGACTTACAGAGGAAAAAAATCGGGACCGAGCAAAAGTATTCGGCCTACTGTATATTTCGAATTATTCTAACGTTTTATTTCGTAAAACGAGCTTTTACGAGTAAAAGCGCAATTCGCGTTCTTTTAATGGGTTCCCTTCCAGTAATATTTACCACGCAAAATAAAAAAGAACTTTTGAGGTACCGTTCAAGATCACTTAACCCTTCCATCCATCCCTCGACCAATCAGGATGCCCGAGACGTCGTCTGCTAGTCTCGTAGAAACGACATTCCCTTTTTAGCCCTAAACGGCGGTAAAACACGCCCAGGCTAGTTGGGGATGGATGGGACGTGTTAAAATCAAACTTAAAAGTGGAGAAAGCGAATTGCGCTTTTACTCGTTAAACCTCGTTTTATGAAATAAAACGTTAGTTTTACTTCGCAAAAGCTTAGAATTCGCTTATCTCAACTTTTAATGGGACTTGAGTCCGGAGCAGGGGAGCCTGCCATTCTTGAACTGCCCAAAAAGGTCGCGAATTACACTATGGCTTGTCAAAGCTCGTTGTATAACCAGGAGTGCTGGGCACTCGAGGCAGAAGAAGAAGAAATAAAACTTGTCCGAGAAGTTTCAATTCTTTTAATGATTTCCTAAATAAAGTCCGGAGGCGTACCATTCCGGTCTTTTAACAAAAGGTAAAATCATGAACAAAGTAAAATATCACAGCAACTGTCAGATGAGATGAGAAAGGCTTCCAACCATGCCATCATCTTTTGAGAACTATTACCATCCCCCTCCAACCACCCACCGGATGGATCTCTACCTCAAGTTCTCACTATTCACTTGCTATGTATTGATGAACAATTAAGTTTATTTAGCAACACTACAATGCGATCGTAAACCCGAGGGGTTTACACAAATAAACTCTTTGACACTTCGAGTAACGCGACTGAAGTGTCTTACTAGACATGCTAATCAAACTTGGAAAAAGAAAGACACCGTTGTCTATTTTCTTTCTCCCAAATTATTCTAATTTACCACGTTTATTCGAAATAAACTTGTAAAGATTGACTAGATAGTTCTAAAACTAATGTAAATCGTCATAAAATGAAATACAGACAAACTTTAGCTAATTTGTGACTGTTTTCCCATATGGGGCCGTTATGGTCCCATAAGCCCATGATGACACTACGGACTCTTATACCCAGGACAACCGACCGGTCTTTCGGTCTTCCGGACACAACGGGTATACGGTCACTACAGTACGTTGGGACCGAAACGGCCCCCCTTTCTTTCTGAAAGACTTGAAGAAAGGAGAATAAAACTTACTACCCAAGTAGCCGTAAGACCGAAGACTGGGCTGCACTTATTACATGCACAGCCATGAACACCTCGGAGTAAACAAATGCTTAATTACAAATAAACGTCCAGCGTTTGTCCGTAGCTTAATATAAGCACGGAACCGAAATGGTCCAAAGGACCTTAGCGAAACGAAATGACCAGAGTAAGAAGGGGAGTCCTTCTTGAAGGTTGTTACTTTCGTAGCTTGTGGTTGTTGTTACTGTTCCCGTTACGGTTCTTGGAGAAGTTGCCCTTCTGCTTGCCCTTGTTCTTCAACTTGGGAGATGCGGGCCTACAACAGAAACCATCAGCCTGAAATGGTTGTTTCTGAAGCCACGAAAGGTCCCAATGAATATAAGCCAGACAACTCATCTTGTGAAAAGTCTTTCAGATAGTATTTTATAAAAGAGTTGGGGGAAGTCCAGCAACCTGTTTTTAATATATCTGAAAGAGACACATTACGCACGGCCCTGAGGGAGTTAGCTACCTGCCTAACTTGATGGGCTTTGACGTTTAGTTCCCTTGACGGGTTCGTGTCACTTTGTGCCTCGTCGTAGGCTGCCAAAATGATCTTTTTAATGTAATTTGATATCAACTGTTTCGACAGATCTTTGTTAAATTTCGGCATAAAAGAAATGATGAGAGCCTTCTGATTTTTAGATCTGTAGGCCTCTGACATTTCTAAATACTGACGCAAAGCCTTGACGTGACACAAAAAGACCACGCCGTCGATTTCGGGGTCGTCTGGAAGTGATGGGAGGGAGATGTGATCGAACGTTCCCATCCCTTGGGTCATAATGTTGGTCTTTCCCATGAAACCTGCTCTGGGGACTAGGGTGACCTTTTCCCACGTGCCCTTATCTTTATTTACTTTTCTGTCCAGGGCATGAATTTCACCTCTTCTTTTGCCCGACGCTAAAGCCAGTAAAAACGTAAACCTTAAAGTTGCGTTTTTCGCCGAAATCACGTCTTTACTAAAGATCTCTGGGCTTTGGAGGTACCGTAAGACTAAAGATAAGTCCCACTGTGCTATGTTCGATGGGCAGGGTGGGGAATTAACTTTAAAATGTCTTACTAGTTGTGAGAGAGATGTATCTTCGCCCGGGTCGTAACCTGTGGATGCTTTGAGTCTTGACCCTATAGCGGCCCTATAACCCTCGATGGAACCTACCTTTAATTTCTCCTCAGTGAATAGGTGGTCGAGGAAGTCCGCTACCACTGCTGGGCTAGCCTGAAACGGATCCAGCCTAGCAGTGCTACACCAGGCAGCAAATTTATTCCACTGAGACCTGTAAACCTTGGCCGTAGAGCCTTTGTGACTGTTTACTATCTTCTCCCTCACCTGTTTAGAGAAGCCCTTGTTCTTCAAAAAGGACTGGTCAGGCACCAAAGGTGGAGATTCAGTAAGTGAGGGGAGGGGTGGAAGTGTTGCCAGTGGGGTTGTGATAGCAACTCGTTGTGGCACGGAATCTGTATCGACCTCACTATCTTGCAATGGAGAAGGAGGGCGAACCATGGGGCTTCCGATGCCCACGGGGCAATGAGCAATAGAAACGGTGGTTTCAACTCGATTACTCTCTGTAGGACTTGCCCTAAGATTGCTTGTGGGGGAAAGGCATATAGTACTTCGTCCCGTGGCCATTAACAGTTGAGGGCGTCCACTGCCTAAGCTGCTGGGTCCGGGCAAAGGGGACACGTACCGGGGAAGTTGGGCGGTCATAGAATTCGCAAACAGATCCAGAGTCGGACTGACGTGTCACCCATTGCAACGACCGAGGGGATAGGCACCATTCAGTGTTGATAACTTGACCCTGTCTGGAAGCTAAATCGGCTAAGACGTTTAGTTTCCCGGCAAGGTGACGGGCTGAAATGGCCACCTGCTCCTCCCGGGCCTTTGTGAGAATCTGAAACGCTAGCTTGGAAAGGGACCGTGATTTGGTACCCCCCTGCTTGTTGAGGTACGCTATGGCTGTGGAATTGTCTAACCGAAATAGGACTGCCCTGTTTCTGAGTTGCTTGGCCAGTTTGGCCAATGCAATCCAGATACCCGGAGTTCCAGCCAATTTATGTGATAGATCTGGAGTGAGGGTGGCCATTTGCCCTTCCATACCTGCCCGTGCCAATAAATTCCCCATCCCGAGTGGGAGGCATCGGTCTGAATCTCTATCTCTGGGGTGGGGGGCTGAAATGGCATTCCTTCGGACATGATTTGTGCAGCGCACCACCACTGTAGCGCTTGCAGGGTTACCTGTGAAACTTGCATCCTTGCTGTGGTTGAACGACCCTGATGCAGTGCCCATCTCACCTGACTTTGGAATGGCCTGTAATGGAGACGGCCCAGAGGGACTGTCCTCTCTGTAGCCACCAACAGACCTAAGAGGGATTCCATGGCTTGTAGCCTTACCTTTTTCTCGGGGGGAATATTTCCTATGGCTTTCGCGATTTTCTGGTAGCGCTCCGCCGTAGGAAACGCCCTTGCTATTGCCAGGTCCCACAATTCCCCTAGAAAAGTAATTGACTGTTTGGGGCTTAGTTCGGATTTGGTTAGGTTTACTACTAGACCTACCCTTAATGGCTTGCGAACTAACGTCATAGTTTGATACTCGGCTACCTGTCTGTCCTGATGTGCCAGGAACCAGTCGTCTAGGTACTGAAAGACTAACATTCCTTCTAGACGTGCCCATGTTTTCAACACCTTCATTACCTTGGAGAAAACGTACGGGGCCGTAGCCAGACCGAAGGGAAGTGCCAGAAACCAAAAGCGCTTTTTCCCTAATTGAAAGGCCAGAAATTTTCTTGTCGAGCGGTGTAGGGGGATATGGAGGTAAGCGTCGGAAAGATCGATGGAGCTACACCACATCCCTTCCCGTAACGACCCTTTTATCACCTGGGCCGTGTCCATCTGAAAGGTGACCACTCGAAGAAAACCGTTTGTGGGGGAGAGGTCGATCACTAACCTCCATCCCCCGGATTTCTTAGGGACCAGAAAAACCCTGCTGAAAAAAAACCGTTTGATTTTCTGGCATTTCCTCGATTGCTTGCTTCTGTGTTAGGCTCACCAACATTTCCTGGAGAGCTAACTCCTTTTCCGACCCCTTGGGGTAGGAGGTGACCAGTCGCTTTGGCGCGTTGGAGGTTAGGGGAATCGAGCATCTGAGCCCGTTCTGGTCTCGTTTGAAAGGTAGAGAATAACCCCTCTTTAGCCAACGCACTACCTTTCGAGACGCCCCCATTTCCTTCCATTGTTGCCAAAACCTTGCTAGTCTCCCTCCTACGGGTAAGGAGGCGTTTAAGGAGAGCAAACTTTCCAATTCTTTTAAGTTTGTTGAAGTATTGCCAGGAGACCAGGGAATCTCGTGACGGTACTTTGATTGGTTGCACCCTGAACGACTGTGGAGACGAACCCTCTGTCTTGCTGCCGGGGTTGGGTTTCGGTTTCTTGACAGGGGGCTGTTGTTGCTGCGCACTCGGTTTGGCCTGTGCCGGCGTGCACTGTTGCGGTCGCTTCCTCTTCAGTGGGCGGTTGAAGGAGGAGCGGGACATCCTAGACATAAGGGCATAATCCTGAGAAAGTGATCGACTTTCCTGGTTCACCCTCTCTATCTCGGCGGGGGGAATAGTTCCCGTTCCCCTAGGACAGGGGCATGGCGCACATCCCGTAGACCTTTGACACCGGACCAGCAGTGCTGGAGAAAGGCGTCTCCACGTAGGTAGACCATTGTCGTTATCAAGAAGGTGGAGAGTTTGACCATGGAATGCCAGGCATTCCATCAGTTTAGCAGACACAGGATCACTGAGGCGAAGTTCTTCCCAACGAGACTTCAGTGCCTTGATTGTGTGATCTTGAAATGACATAATGTTCAGAATGTGACGGGAAGACGCCTCGATGGTCTTGGCGTCCTTCTCCACTAATGGAATGTCCGAGTCACTACGCACTGTAGGCATCGAGACTGTACGCTTCACGGGTTGTTCCAGAGCCTCCAGGGAAATTTGTTCATCCGCTGACCAATACGGGCCTGGTCGTACTAGGCAGTGTTTAGATAAATGGAATCGTGACAGTGTGCGCCCGTCGCCAGCATCCATCTTTTTGAATTCCCTCGTGCGGACCGTAACAGCATGAGCAATGCCCTCGCTGGTGGCTAATGCGATGAAGGAATCTTGTTGCGGTGGAGCGGCCTGAGACGTCATACGAATGGGTGGATCCTCTTTATCTAAATGTGGGGAGCCACAGGAGACCTCTGCTAAGCGGGCTATTTCTTGAATGGCATCCCTGAACGGTACGTTTTCCGGTGCGATCGTGGAAGCGGAACTCGAGGGGGTTGCATCTTTGACCGACGGGGTAAGGTCTGGTGGAGAGGGAGTTCGGATGGGGCGTCTGCCCGCTGCCGCTGGGTCCCTCCAAAGTCTTTGCCCCCGGCCTGGGGATCGAACCTGATCCGTTGCCCGTAATGGTAAATGAAAACGGGAACGTCTAGGCGCGCCCTCGGATTCACTTTCTACGTCTTCGCCCTCTGACTCCTGTTCATCAGATGCTGCTTCTGGGAGTTGAGATTGTGATATCTGTGACGTTTGAGGATCCCCTGATGGGGTATAAATTTCCCTCTCTCTATTGCTTGGAACTGTAGCGAGAGGGGAGATTTCCATTGGCCCGATTTCTTCGTCCTCATCCAGCAACACAGAAACTTGGCCCGAAAGGGGCACACCCACGGACTCCTCCTCACTGATGTTGACCGTCTCGGGAATATCCAAGTTAGAGTCCAACGGGAGGTGAGGTACAGGCGATTCCGACATCGCTGCCACTGACTGAATCTCCGGGGGAGTGCGAGAAACCGCAGCCGACGGTTTAGACTTCTGTTTTTGACTAAGCAGATTCTCCTGCTTTTGTGCTTGATGCTGTAAATCCAACAGTTTCTTTTGCAGTTGCGACTGCATCGACAAGAACGCCGAAAAATCACTCGGGAGACGCTGTAGCTGGGGAGGGGGGATAAGTGCTGTCGCGGGGGAATGCCTAACTGGCCTGTAACCACCGAAAGAACTGTTCCCGTATCTCCATGTGTCACAGTCACTTGTTCCACAGACGAAGACTTGAACGCCCCCTCAGGACTGCCCATGGGTTTCGCTCTGGGAGATGATGCCCATGCTTCACGGAGAAGATCCCGTTCTTTCCCTTCCGGGATATCCAACTCTGCTACGGTCTCAGAAAATGCGCGTGACTTACTCTTGGATTTTTTATGTCTCTTAGATGAAGTAGTGGCATCCGATTCTGCACCAGTGTCAACGTGCACGGGAGTGGAGACCTGGCCCAGAATAACGGAGCTAGCCTTTTTCATAGTATCCTGAATGAATTCACGAGTAACAAACGAGACTGAAGAGAGGAATTTGCGCTTATCCCTCCTGCGTTCGTTCTTGACCCTATTCCGTAATAGGGCTTTCCAGTCCTCTGGGGTGAGATGTAGACACTCGCCGCACGGGTTGTCTTGCTCGCACAGAGGTATCCCGCTATTCCATCTGCAGCGATCACAGATGGGGTGAGGGTTACACGAAGTTGGAGGATGAATACACTAAGGCAGCAACGGTGGAGAGTATAGACTGGCCTCTGTCATACCTGAACCCATTAAAAGTGGAGATAAGCGAATTCTAAGCTTTTGCGAAGTAAAAGAATAATTGGAATTATGGAGTTATTTCCTTATCCTAACTGCAGATATTCAAACTTTGCCTTCAAATGGTACGCTCAAACTGAAAGCAAAAACGCTAAAATAACCTCCAATCACGTTCCTCCCTACCCACCCCCGCCCCCTCAAAAACACTCTCCTCCCCGCCCATCTGCTCACTGAAACACCATCCGTTTACTTTTTACAACCTCGGATTATCTTTCAATTTGGACGAGACAGGGTGGCTCTAGCCCCCTTCTCCACCCACCCCCTAAGTCCCTCTTCACGCATATATTCGAACCCAAATGACCATGTTATGAATACCACTACATTATACACAATATTTCAATGCCTGATCGGAGTTAATTTCTATCCACTTCTTCTCTCACTATTTTAATCCTTTCTTCTATTTTCTCCCCTCTTGTTTTTTAGAGCAAGATTGTCCCAATAAAGCTTTCATTGACGCCGAACGGGAGAACAAACAATCGATTAAAACACCACATCTTGAGCTCTTCATTGAAATACAAATACTTCATACCACCGGATTGAGGAACCCGAAATTCAGGACGAAAACATCACGCTCCAGATATTTCCAGGAACGGAGTAGAAATCTGCAATTCTTCTACAGACTGACCTTAAAAACGCCCTTCAAGGTCAAAAGAACAGGGTGACCTTTAAAATATCTTTCAAGGTCAAAAGAACAAAGGACACACTTGTGAAGATGTATGGTTACTGCATTTTCTATGCAAATAAAGTTTTTGTCCCTTCTAACTACATATTTTATCAACAGTTATCTGATTTTCTGCTCTGTTTTAGTGGCGCTGGCGTTATAAGTAGCCCCGAATACGTGCTGGAAAAACAAGCGCAAACACCCTACTTATTTGGTATGCACACAAGCAATTTATGGATAAGATCACTGCTGGTTTGAAATCTCGCTCTCGCCTCCTGTCTCGTGGCGTTCTCGACCGGTGATTTTAAATTCTTTTATTATCCTTCCACTCACGTCCCGTGTCGGATAATCTAGAGCTTGTCTCACTGCAAATAAAAATAACATAATAATACTTGATGACATGGGGCAAAACGTGTTTTACAGGCCTCTGCAACCAGCAGCGCATGAATGCAGGGATTTAGGGTTGCCCCCAACCCCCACAGCAACTTCCACATAAAAGTACTCTTTGATGTACAAGTTAAGCTCAAGGTGGGTTTACCTTTGTGAGTGATGCGGTGGTTTCAAACTTGGAACATGGCAGGACAATGGCGACAAATTTACGTGGGGCTATTGAGCATGTAGCTTGTTTTTATTATGTGACGTCATAATCACTGTCATCCCACGGCGTTTATAAAAAGGACAAGAGAGATTTTGAAAAAAAACGTGTGGGCGTGAAGCAAGGATCCAGGATTTTCGTTTGAGTTGGGGGAGGGTGGCATGAAGCGAGGATCCAGGATTTTCTTTGAAGTGTTGGAAGTGAAGCGAGGAGCCATGATTTTCGTTGGAGTGAGGGGGTGAAGCAAGAATCTAAGATTTTCGTTGGAGTTGGGTGGGGGTGAAGCGAGGATCCAGGATTTCTGTTGGAGTGGGGGGGCGGAGGCAAGGGGACAGGATTTTAGCTGGAGTGAGTGGGGACGAAGCGAGGATCCAGGGTTTTCGCTTGAGTGGAGGGGACGTATGCGAGGATCCAGGATTTCTGTTTGAGAGGGGTTGCGGAAGCAAGGATCCTGGATTTTAGCTGGAGTTGGGTGGGGGTGAAGCGATTATCCAGGACTTTTGCTGGAGTGAGGGGGGACGAAGCGAGGATCCAGGGTTATTGTTGGGGACGGGAAATTTTTCTCACTTTCAACTTTTTTTGTTTGGGGGGGGGGGGGGGCGGGAAGCAGCAGATGTCACCAATACGTTCCCGAAAGCAACTTTAAATGCATCATTGCTCACCCCCCCCCCCCCCCCCTCCTAGTTTGGAAAAGGGATGTGCGGCGCAATCAGTGGTCGTATTTCGTTCTAAAACTGCGTCGGCATGTAATAAATAATATTAACTATAAACCAAAAAACACGAATTCACGTCTCATTTTCTATGCTTTTCTTTAATGTTCCATTTTCACTGTTTGTTTATTTACTTATTATTTAGTTTGATTTTCACAAGAACTGCCAACGGCTGCAATATAAATACTGTAATTAATCATACACGAGTGCTGCATTTTTTATTCACAACGTACTCAGTTCCCTAATTGTTTTAAGGTGAGCGTTGTCTATTTCATTTTTTAAATAACAAAATAGGCCCGACCGAGACCAAATTCTTAAATATGGGACAAAATTCTTATTAGCACAGTACATTAATGAAAAAGGTATGCTCTTTGCTCATCAAAAAGGCTAAAAAATTAGCTGTTCTACTTTTTGTCAGTATTTTATTGTCAAGTTGCCACAGGGGCTCACAACGCAGGGGGAGCATATACCTCCGATTTAAGATTGACTAATTAGATGTAATGAAATTTCTGTAGCACTTCACAGAAACCACGCTATCAAAAAAAATACTACATCGACAAACAAAAAATACATATCGAAAAAAACTGTTTATCAGTTTTTAGTCAACACATGACTTACATACAGAAATTTACTACGTGACGTAACTACAGATAAAGACTTTTCAATAAAGTCCCATAAAATACGCGTCTTTT
The DNA here is from genome assembly GCA_949752745.1 of Protula sp. h YS-2021. NCBI lineage: Eukaryota > Metazoa > Annelida > Polychaeta > Sabellida > Serpulidae > Protula > Protula sp. h YS-2021. The sequence continues at coordinate 55,616,902 of OX457029.1, read as the reverse complement.
CAAAACTTTAATTACCACAGAAAAGGCAGTATTTAGTTATAACTGCAGCGATTCCGTGGCGATATTTTGGTGCCATTTCCGTGTCAGTTCTTTACCTCCACTGCGAGCTTGCTCGAACTATGACCCTGACCCTTAGCTGTGGGCGCCCTCGTTATATCCGCTGTGGTCCCCTTGTTTACGGCCGGACGCTGCGCTAAAGGCTTACATGGGCACGAATGACTGCAAAAGTGCCTTCGGCCTGGAGACACTGATCTGTTTTCAACCGTGCCTGGGGATTTCGGTGGTTCTCGAATTGATCTCGTTTCACTGTCGCAGTTCGAACGAAAACCAGCTTAAAAATAACACCAACATATTTCCCCGCTCAGTAGAACAATGTGAACACAGAAACTTTGAATGGGGCCACTCTCAGATCCTGATGCCGGTTGATCTCATTGATCTCATTGAATTGATTTGGTTTGGTTTATTTGTGTTTTAAGTCTCTTTAAGCGATCTCAGCGCTATATCAGGACTACCCTTCCACATTATACTGAAATGGACCATTCCAGTTTGAATCCCTAGGGGGATCATAATCGAGTGCACAGCTAATAGGCACGAGCAGCATTCGAACCCGCACCGGTTATACACATTTACAATTATCACAGAAGTCTGATTCATGGGAAAATATCACCTTTCTGATATGTATGTTGTATTCAAGCATATTTAATTCTGAACCTTCATTATCACTAACATCAAAAATATCTGCAGTCCGAGTAGCATTTTCCGAGTACTGTCCTTCCTGCTGACGTCATAGTTACACGTAAAATTGTCTGGTTTGATTGCATCGGTGAGAATTGAGGCACTTACGAAGGACACGTGATTGACCGGGTAATCATCGCTTTGTAGAAAATCTCCACGCAGGAGTGGAAAATTCCCACGAAACTCTGCCGGCGTGGAATGATGCAATTTAGCTGTTTACCGCATTGCTGTCGAGTGTCGTAGCGTCACTGCAGGAATACTAAACGTGAATTCATGCGACCTCCTTTCCCCTGAATTTAAGGCAGCCGTGCTGTAATCATGTTCAGTAGTGACGTCATCGTCGGACATGTCCGTCAGCTCAACACTGGCCTCACCCCCAGAAGCCCCCAACTCAGCCACGTCACTACCACTACTGTGCTTCGTTTGGTTCTTACGTCGTTTGGCATTCGACCACGATTTGGAATGACGTAATCGATACGAGGCCACTTCTTGCTTTGCAAAGTACTCGGCAGTTTCCGCCCGTGGGATCGCTCGGCATACCCGAATCTTTGCTCTACTGGTGTGGCATTCGATTTCTACTGTTTATTTGGTACCATCTCTGCTCGCAGTGTACAGCTTGTTATTATTATTATTATTATTATTATCGTTATTATTATTATTGTTATTATTATTATTGTTGTTGTTGTTGTTGTTGTCGTTGTTGTTGTTGTCGTTGTTGTTGTTGTTGTTGTTGTTGTTGTTGTTGTTGTTGTTGTTGTTGTTGTTGTTGTTGTTGTTGTTGTTGTTGTTGTTGTTGTTGTTGTTGTTGTTGTTGTTGTTGTTGTTGTTGTTATATATATTTTTTTATTAGTTATGCGCTTGCTAATGTAAAAAATAACCCAAGTGCTGCAATAAACTAAAACATGCGAACAAGAATTACTACTGAATTAATACTACATTGCTCAGCAGAATCACAGTTTTCAATATGTAGTGATTTTTAATGACTGTAATAAGTAATTACTAGAATAAGTAATAATATTTGTGAATTTTACTTGTGTCTCACACACATGTGTTACGTATGTGTGTTTGTTTGTTTGTGTGTGTTTGTGTGTGTGTTTGTATGTGGGGGTGTGTGGGTAAGTGTGTTACATATTTCTCATACTCTAGTGTAACATAATGCCACATTATTACCAGAGACGCCTTCCTGTAACAATTTTCAAAAATAATGTTACCCGTTCGAATAACTATTTTTCAAAACAAACATTATGAAAGAAACAGTAACAAAAAATATTGAATGAAAAATAGGACGAGCGAAGAACCTTTTGCAAACATAAATTAAAAATAATTGCTAGTGAGGATATCAAAAAAGTATAAACAATTTGACCAGTATTGCATAAAAGTAAATTATACAACCTGCACCCGGAGACCAAACTAGGCTCCAAATGATAACGTTCTTTGTGTATAACTAGGTTTCGTTTGGTTATGGTTGTAAACATGACTGTTGTTTTGGTTAGATCAAAGGTGACCAAAGAGTAAAGTATATTTACTATGTATTTCTTCACAAAATAGCAAAGCCTTCCATAACATTTCTGGTTATGAAGTTCTTATTATATAGTTGAATTTAATCCTTGGTCAATTCTTTATATATTTTATATAATAACAGTATTATAATATTATTAATTAACATTAAGTCACTGCATGAACAGTTAACTCAGGCTGATGTTGACTGTTGCCAAGTAAAAAACCTCCCACTATAGAATCTCCGCCCTAACCACACACACGCAAGCGCATATAAACATACAACCAAATCCGGATTTGCCGGCAATCACCTCATCCCAGCTGCATGCTATTAAGCATTCAATTATCATGATCAATCTCAAAATCCTATAGTATTTACACTGTCTTTGCGTTGTCATGTTACCTTAAACACCGTTTGCATGCAATGGACCAAAGTATCTCGAATTTTATTCTCACATATTTACAGTGCATCAAACAAAAAATATCACTACGCTATCAATCACTCTTAATCACTCTTGTCAGTTTCTGCATGAACAAATCGGATTTAAGTGTACCTGCCTACACTCCACCATCCAAGTGAAGCGTTGCCAGGATTGCTGAGGAATGCTCTTTGTTCCATTCTTTTTTAAATTTTTATCAACAACCTATCTTTCTCGTCTCTCTTTGGTTTATGACTGCAGTTTCAATCGTACCATTCACTCTAGCAAGAATCCATAATTTTTTCTAACAGATTTCAACTTCGTCACTAGGAACATCAATGATTAATCGAATTTAACCTACTAAAGGGTTCGTTCTTATTGTTTTAAAAACCATCCAATATTTTTGTTACTGTAAATAGCAGATACAACTGCAAAAAACCACGGCTGTGGAAACCCCGCCATTATGAAAAGCCCTGAATAAGGAACACATTCTGCTAGTCATTAGTTTGAGTACTAACTAAGTTTCCTTACCATTGACACCTGTACTTACTTTGGTGTCGAAATGTTAAAAGCAAACAAGTCCTTGGGTTTTTTACCTTTTATACCCTACCCGAAAGAATATATATCAGAAGATCTTCTCCACCGGAAGTACCACATACAGCAGATAATAAATCTCAGTCTAAACTGTATAACACGGGGCTTTTCGTTACATCATCAACCACTTTCCCATTGTTTGGTCTCGAGCACAAGTCTCTCCAATACCACTTAGATACACTATTGGCTTTCATGCATTCATTGCATTCATTTAGCGGCCGGTTACTGATCTATAGCCTAGGTATTTTATTCCTTAACATTTATGTGTTTTTGTAACACGTTTGGATGTTATTGTTCATTCACATTGCATTTTGAGGACTATTTAGTCCTTTTTCAATAAATAAATCTTTATTTAGTTTCTTCCAACCCGACTGGGGAGATATGTGAACAATCGAATGGTGCATTTATCGTCAGAATGATTTATGATCACACATGTTCAACCGATCCAAGGGATGCGTGCAAAATTAATAAATCACTGTATCGCACTGGTAAAAGTCGATCCGCAACATTATTCGAAACAAAATCTATAACATTTGCTTTGGGGAGACTTTATTGCCAGGTATTAGGGAGACTTTATTGCCAGGTACTGGGAGGCTTTATTGCCAGGTGTTGGTTAGACTTTATTGCCAGGTATTTGAGAAACTTTATTGCCAGGTATTGGGGAAACCATGCTGTCACATATTGGGGAGACGTTATTGCCGGGTATAGGGGAGACTATATTGCCAGGTATTGGGGAGACTAATTGCCAGGAATTGGGGAAACTTGATTGCCAGGTATTGGGGAAACTATATTGCCAGGTTTTGGGGAGATTTTATTGCCAGGTATTGGGGAGACTTCATTACCAGGCACTGGTCAGACCTCAATGAACAGCGTTGGGCCCCGGTATTATAGATAAACTGAAGGCGGATTATAATTCTGATTATTGGGTATCCAAATATTTAGAAATAATTTTGTAATTTATATCAATTATTACAATAAGTAAAAGAAACTGGCTGGATAAAACACGTTAATGAGGTGTTCTACCATTGTCGTATTTAATAGATACGGGTTGTGTTGGCGGTTTAACTGGAGACTAACTAGACTGAATTCCGCTAGATACTTGCAGAAACGACAAAAGAAAATGTATCTAGTCCATTATGACCGAGAAAATCAAAGTCACCATGGCACCCCTTTTTTGTCGTCCTGTTGGCCCAAAGGGTGAAAAATAACCCCAAAATCGTTATATCTCTGTTTTCGAGATAATTGCCAACTTCCGGGTTTGGACCTTGAGAATGACCAAGAAGGTGAAGGTTACCGAGGTACCTCTTTTTGTAACATCGCTTAGGCCCACAGCGTCGAAAATCAGCTAAAAATCTCCAGTCGTTTTCGATTTTTGACCATGATCTTGATCGATAAAACATCGCTGAGGTACCTCTTCTGTAGCATGGTTTAGGATAAAAGTGTCGCAAATGAGCTAAAATACTTCAGCCGTTATCGAGGCATATTCATTGACCAGTTGCAGCATAGCAAGGCGAGTCCTGATATCTGGGAGAAAAACGCGGTTTCAGCAGCTTCTGGGGTTGCTTCCGTAACGATGTACAGAGTGGGTTCGGGCACGGCGAAATTGCACATACTGTTGACGGAGCTGCAAAGGCATGTATCGCTGTTGACAGGTGCTCATTGGTGCGGACAGCGTAGCGACGCCCTTGAGGTAGGGACGTGGACGGCGCGTGCGACTCAGATGAGCTTACCAGGTAAGCTCTGAAGCTCGCTTTTCGAAATACGTTTGCTGGAGTTGGTGATCCAGCTGCTAATTAAATCCCGAGTGTCGATCATATATGTGAACGAATGTGAATGCTGGATAAAGCGTAAAGTGTCATTTATATTTTAATAGATGAAAAACACTCTTAGAAACATTTTCCTAAACATAAGTTTTTAAGACAATAATATGAGGCAGCCAGAATACGGTTTCCGACAGTTGTTTCAACCAATTACAAGCCAGACAGTCTTTTATCTAGACAGAGAAACTTACCAGAAAGCGTACGCCCTCAACCGTTTTAAATGAAAATAAGCAAACTTTATTTTATTTTATAAATGGAATACATAAGCAAAAGAATAGGAATAATAAAGACAGTGTTACTTTAATATCCATACATACCGTGTATCCTCAGAAAACCCGCAAAACGTTCCGCTAAAATGTGCTAGAATAAGCACATACTATGTATATTTTGAAAAACTAACTGCCAAATCTGATTTATTTTGCTTGCAATACGATTGCCTTATTTGATATTATCAACTCTCTTGCGCTGATAAAAGAAGCTAGGATGATTTTTGTAAATTAAAGTCAGAACTGAAACCTACAAATGGAAGTGGTTACACTTGTGTTTATGCCATGTTCCAGAACAAGTGAATATAACTTCTTTTTTATGAATAAAAGAATAAATCAGAATCGGTTAAAATTAATAGGTTTTAATTAAGTCCATGGTCATATTATTCTCAACCAATCACACTCAGATCCGTTGTTGTCCTACAGAAAACTTGTATGGCTGTTTTCGTCTGTTATGTGTAACACCTTTCTACTCCTCAGATACACTGAGCATTATGCGAAAACAGCTGGAGAGGTACCCAAACATCCATGAACTCTGTATTTATACATAACAGATATGTCTCTCCAGCTGTTTTATAACAAACAATTCAATAGCAGATATTTTTTCCTAACGTTTTAAATCAAGCCCTAGTTTTATGTTACGACAATGTGCTGTAATACAAAGATCACAATAGAATAATTGTGTAGAGCTGTGTAGAGCTTAGTAAGGGTTGGCGTATTATTGCTATATAAGCACACATAATTCTGTCATCGACACAGGTACATGTCGGTTAAGTGACAGCAGCGACCTGACACAAGGCAGTGTTGCCGACTTACTCACCTCGTTAGTAGTGCTGCGCCGTGATCAGGCACTGCCACACTCTAACATCAGCACGAAAGAAGCTCGTAGACTTCGCTTTTTGCAGAAAGATGGACAGTCAGAGCTATTTCCGCCCGAATCATTAAAAGGTGTTTTTGAGGCAACTAAGGTGAAGTCGCAGGACGCTTTCATGTGCGAGGCTTTGACACCACAACAGGTCTAGGCAGCGACAGTCGATAGTACCTTCTACTTCGCAGGTCAAGAATAATATGGTGGACAGTAAAAAGCAAGCTGTCCCTCCAAAGCAGAGGTAGGAACCAGTATAAGCATCCCGCCGAGATTGCACGTCGAACTGGTCCAGATACTTTAAATATTTGCGAAGAATTGCTTGTTCCATTGGCCAAATCCAGCAAAAGAATGCCTAAGTCTAACAAGCGTTAGGAGCTCCCAAATACGTAGCCCGCTGGCTTTGCGAGAAACAGACCGGATCATCAAATCCTTCCGCCGCTAACGATGCGTCTCGACCCTTCTTTAGTCACGTCCTACGAACACCAACAAGATAAGCAACTGGCATTACTCACAATAGTTGAAGAACTGATAGACAAGAAAGCCATAGAATAGATGCCTATGGGCACTCAAGAGATATTGATTCGAATGTTCTTGGTTACAGAAAAGCCGGGCAAGTGGTGCCTTGTCAAAGACTTCTCGGCGCTAAACCAGGGCATGTGGGCCATTTCAGTGGGTTTTTTTCAATGCATATCTTTACATTCCAATGCACGATACTTCTCGCCGTTGTCTATCGTTCAGGACAGGGGACGAACTATTCGTTTCTTACGCTACTGTTTGGTTTGTCGACATCACCGTCTGTGTTTACCCAGGTTATGAAGGTAGTCAAACGCTCGGATCGACGGGTTGCTCATTTTTTAATGTCTCGACAACTGGTTGTTGGTGAGCGAAGACAGGCATGTATTTCTCTCTCCATACCGCAGGCAAACGCCACGGGAAAATACACGCATTGCAAAACTCTATCGGCGGTGGTCCTCAAACCATTACCGTCTTTTCTGGGCAAGACGCACATTGAGACCAAGGGCTTAGGTACGTTTAAGAACATTGTGCTACCAGCCGGGTGTGAAGTCAAGTACTTACCGTAGCACGTTGCAGCGTCGTCTATTTATATCTTACATGTGTAGTATCGCAGTGGATCTTTTAAAACATCTATATCTAATTACATCAAGAAAATCATATTACTAGCATATCATGATATACTTATAGAACTTGAAGATGTAATGCAAAAGAAGTCGTCCATTAAAGTTCATCAGGTTAGACATGTAGAGCACTGTTAATGGTGTTTCAATGTGTGATTTTTTACGAGTTGCTATTGGGCCTGCCCAAACATTAAACACTTTTTGCAAGACTACACATCCGATACGTTAACTAATTTTCATGTCTTGGCCCATTCGTTGCTGCTGAATCAGTAATTTATAACAGTACTTCTTCTTGCAGGACTTCTCAGCAATCTGGCGGAAAGACGACCTTCAAGAAGAAGAAGACGACTAAATAGAGTGTTTGCGGATGTACGGTTCAGCCCTACACCTACCTCAATGCAACCGTGTCCGTCACGTGACCGGGGTCGTGTCGACTCGATGCAGTCGCGTCATGTACCATGGTCGAGTATTTTGACAGTGCGGATCTGCACATGATATAACACGACACTGTAACGCGTTGGCACATATTGTTACGCCGCATTCGGCATATGATGTTATATGTCACTTCTTTTAGAAAAAAGAGGAGGAGGAGGACATGAGCTCTTATCAGTCTGCCAGTACTTGTGTTCGAGTATGTAACATTGTTAATAATGGCAGTTTGTGGTGAAACCCCACCTCAAGTTGTTTTTGTTGTGGAATGGGCAGTTCGCGGTGAGACCCCGCTGAATTAAAAGATTGTATTGAATTTATTTTTTTCTACCTTTCTGAGTAAAATATCACAGGAGCCATTACTCGAATTATACCCATCCATTTCATCATCACTTGGGATCCTGTTGTGCGATAAGTTGGGTACGCTTCCATGGCATGACGGGAACTGCACTAACATTGATTGCTCGTTTGGTTGACAACGCATTGTAGAGGAACCCGTTCAAAATTCACATCTGGTGTATCCCGAAAAATTTCTATTATGGATCATTTAACACATTGGAAAACCGTACAGTAATAGTTTTGCGTCTACAAGATATTTTACTCATAATAATGAGTATAAAGGAATTAAATACTTCAGTATCTCTCTCTTGTTGCGGAACCCATTTTATTGCCGCAATGGGAAACCTGCTGAGTGAAAATTTAGTACAGGAACAACCCCTGAACGGTTACTAATTCCCCATGGCTAGCGTGATGGCATAAAAGGCCGAAAATAGAAAACACCCGTTTATTGAAAAACGCGGTTGTCTGTAAAACAAACAATTTATAAGTGCAATGCATTGGCAAAAAATACCCTAAGAAATAAACGCCTTCATATTTGACACCAATTTACTGACAAAACACACGAAGATCAACTTACGGCCCTAACTCCAATAGTTACACAGATGATTTCTTTTATACTTTCACCAGTAACACGAGGTAATATAAAGCAAAATTCTATATTTACCGACTATGCGGGCCTTAAAATCTCAAAAAAGCTCCTCCTTTAACACACTTCAAAGAAAACTGGCACGGAGTTGCACGTAGTCCAGGAATTCATATTAAACAAGAGAGCACGCTTGACTGACCAGTAACAATATTGGGAGCGGGAAACGCCTGGGCACCACACAAAAAAGCCAAACTTCACCCCTTTTAAAGGAACCCTTTAATCACCATAACTGCTAGTGTCAGAGAAGAACAGCTCCAGCAATAATAAGGAAGGTCCTCGTTGGTTGACTCTCTTACTGAGTGAAATGCGTTATTTCACAAGCCCAAGCACGGTAGAAAGAGCATGAAATAGGTGTCAGGGTGGGAAATAGGAGTATCAAAGATGGAGGAGCTAATCGAACGATAGAATAAGAGCAAAAAAAGTAAGGAATAAGAAAGTCCAGTTGGAGAGAAACAACCACTGGTTCTACTTACAGGGGACAACAGCACGGGTCAAAGTATATCGTGGATGAATGTCTCATGGATGGCACTGTATTACACTAATGCAGATAGAGAACACAGAAACATACAACAAAAAAGACACTGTGAGGGGTCGATGGCATTTCAGTGTTTATGCTGTGGATCAGTGCAGGAGAAAACTCTGGACCCGGCGAAGGAGGAAAAGCACTCACATACCAACTAGCTACCATGCATGTCTCTAATTCTGAAATAATACCCCCTTATTTGACTAATTAGTTTCTCAATTAGTCCCCTTTATGGAAAACGCGTATTTCTAAAAGTAAATTACCCCTCCGCACCCCCCCCCCCCCAATTTGCCCTCCGCCCGTTCCGCACTTGATCTGAAAATTACCCCGCTTCCTTCATTCTTTTACATTGTTACACATATGAAACATATGAAATAACCACAACCTCCCCCCCCCCATCCACCAGGAGAAAATGAAGGGTGGTTGATTTTAGGGAAGCAAGTCTGGTCCATTGGGAAATTGAGGAATGGGAAGGGGATGACTCCCAGACAGCAGCCAAAGGGATTGTGGGGTTACAGTGCCGCATAAAGAGAAAAGATGGAACACAGGCAAGCATTTGCACAAGAACCGTGGGTCAAACGGACTAAGTTTCGGAAATTAAGAGATGGACTGGGGAATGAGGCAGGTGGGATGGTTTATATCGAAATAATTCTAGCTGGAGACCATCAAATTGCTGGAGAAGGAGGGGACAGGACACACAATCTGAACTATTCTCTCCACAAGTAGGGACGCATAAATGTGACTGTAGACAGGCAACACAGGGGTGGGATCGTGATTGGGAGAAACGTGCGAGATTGGTGGAACGTATGGAGATACACCTCTTAGAAGGCTGTGAGAGGTACGAAGATGTTTTACTAAAGTGTTGTCTTATCGCAATGCCATCCGTCTCTCCTCCCCCCTCTCCCTCGCCCCCGGCGGGACCATTTTCAGAGGTGTGGGACTATTGGATCAGATGCAATCTGTCAATTAATCAATCAATTAGACCAGGGGAGAAGTTTGCCAGGTCATACCAGATAAAGCCATTAGGTAACAAAGGCAAGAGACCAGATTATAGACAGGGGAATTAAGCATACAACGTTTATCACAATTGGGTAGAGTAACGTCGTTGGATCTGGTAAAGACATGTCGTACTCAGTTTCATAAACTGGGTTGGAGTTGTCATACAGTTAAGCTTTCGAACTGGGTCGTTTTTATTAAATGATGTCGTTTGGAAAGTGACCATGGTTATTTTTGTCGCAGGATCAGCAGAGTAATAGGTGCTTTCACCGTTTCCACAGCCTTCTTAGGTCAAAGGTGAAAGAAGTAAATTCTGATATCACATATGTTATGGGTTTTGCAAATGACACAACATGTACCGAAGTTTTGTGGAGTATTTCATAAATTTCTGATAGTATACAGACCAAGTACTTAAGTAAATGATAAGTACACATATGATTGAAATTTGCTTATCATCCCTTTCACAGTGTGAGTATGAGCATGCGCAAAAGCAAAAATGTAAGCATAAATTGTGATATGTATATAGATGTACAAGTTAATTGGTGGCACGAAGTGTTTCATAAGAATTGTTTGTAAAATGTGGGTGATAAAAGAGGTTTTGGGTTTCGACCATCTTATAAAAATGCTGTAATATATACAATAGCCACTTCATAATTTCGTGGTTTGACTTCTCGCATTATTTTATTAAACCGGTCAATGGTATGAAGTATTTTTAATCTGAGATGGCAGTCTACGGTAGTAGCACAGAACGATAAGCCTTAAGCTAGAACAAGTAAGAAGTAAAATTGGTTAAGACTCCCACCCAAACAAATAGTTTTCACTTATTGTTTTCACATAAGTTGTATGTTGACATTGCGCTAGATAGCTAAGAGGTCTGGGAGTTAAGTCCTTGATCATTGTCACAACTGAAAGGTGTGTTTTAGAAACATTTTTTAAATCGTTATGCAGCACCCTCTGGGAGTCGAACCCACTATAGCAAACAGTGAGAAGTGTAGAAAAGTATTATATTTTTTACTTGTTTTCACTTTACTATTTTTTATCTGTGAATATTTTATTGAATGGCATCCTTTGTTAATTTTCCAATGTATTATGCGTCCTGAGTACGCATGTCTTCATCCCCAGCTAGCCACCATCCGGTGAGAGAAAGAACGTGTGTGGTGTTATATACAAGATAGATAGAGAACTATCCACCTGTAAGCTCAGTTTTACCAGAGCAAACCTATGTTGCCAAACTCCATTACATAAAGTACTTTCTATGATCAGAGGGTTTGGAAACACATCTTTTACATCAAACCTTTTTCTTCAACTCTATCTCCAGTAAGCAATATTTAAACATAGTATTAACATATATTAAACATAGTAAATTATACTACAACAAAAGTTGTTACCTCAATTATCGCCCACCTTTTCTTACATTTGGAAATAACTAGCTCAGCAAAATTTCAATTATAAGTGTACTTATCATGTACTTAAGTACCTGGTCTGCATACTATAAAAAATTATGAAGTACTCCACAAAACTTCGGTACATGCAGTGTCATTTGCAAAACTCAAAACATATGTGATAGCAGAATGTTCTTTAACCCTCGACCTCAGATGGCTCCTGAAATTGTGACAGGGCTTATTTTCGGATAAGGCCATGGACCACAATTACATTGCCTAGTAGAACATAAACACGCAAGGAGTAAAACCAAAAGCAGTGCCGCGGTAAATGTATTATTATGTAACACATGTGCAGTCAATAAATAAAACTTATTGTTGTAAAATATTCACAATAGGCTGGATTGTTCTTGGAAAAATTACTTTGAAATATTTATTGGTTTATGCGTATCATATTTTTAAAAATCAGCAATATAGGTGGAAATCGGCCAAAACTTGAAAATCCCACGGTTGCTATTTTCTAATCAGAATAGCAAAAAATCGAATCAAAAGACTCCCATTTTTCTAGCTATTTCTGTTCTTCTAAAGGTCCAGTACATCTGATTTTGTGGTTGCTTTACATCCTGCAATGTTGTAGAGAGTGCCAGATTTCAAAATGTTATACATAAAGCCTATGTAAAATTGATTGTGGTCCATAAGCCAAATCACACTCTCGACATTTCTCACGGTATCTTCGAGCGAGATCTCGTGGGAAGGGAATAAAATTGGCATCCGAGACGTATGTTAAAGGGTAACAAAAAGAAAGGCAGCAATGATAAACATTCAATGTGTTTGTGTGTAAACACTTCTGCATATATGGTGACATTTTTTAATTTCTGCAAAAAATTAAAAGCATAAAAGCAAATATTGAAAAGTAATCAAATTATCGCTCAAGTTGTCACATTTTGTGTACGATCTGCATTTGATAATACATGATTTTAATCCACTTCTCGTGACTTTTTTGTCCATAACCATAGTGTAGCATACTGATATTTCGTTTTAACGAAGGTTGCCATGGCTACAACCACCGATATTGTCGGATGCCATGCCTTTTCGCGTTTTGAACCTCTTATCAGTAGTTCGCTACTCCCTTTTAAATTCAACAAGTAAGCGTGTAGGCAACTAAGCCAATTCGGACTTTCGGGTCTTTCCGGTAAAGGTGTTGTTTCGACTGCAAATTTTATGGGATAAATAATAAAGAAATGATAAGGAAAACATTAAACTTTTTTCAACATGCACAGTTTCAAATTTATAAATGCATCATATGATATTTTAAAATCTATTTTACAAATTAAATAACTTTATTTGCGGACTCTCAAAAAACAAATATTGAGTTCCGTAGAGAATAAAAGAAAAAAAGAAAGTAATACTTCTCTACAGGTTCAATGATACATGCGTATCAATAGAATAAACAGGTTTACATTAATATACAGTCCCTTTAATAACCAACATGTGAACATGTTTCTGGCAAAATTGAATTTTGTTGATTTATGCCGTTTTTTAAATCATTTTTTATAAAATTATCCCAAATGAATTCTGCCGAAACGCAAAAACTTTTCGGCAAAAGTCAAAGTGCGAATTGGCTTATTTTTTGGGATAAATTATAAAGAAATAATAAGGGAAAAACATCAAAATTCGTAATTATATCACTGTTTAACTTTTTTGCCTAATAAATATATAGTTCCACTTCTATATTCTACTTTTTTCCCTGTGTTTTTTTTTTTTTTTTTTTATTGATTGTTTATTTTTCTTACAAATGAATGAGTAACATTTTACAAGTACACAATACACGGGACATTTCACAATAACGCCACAACATTTGCTTTAAAAAACATACACACGCACACATACCCATACACATGCCATTATTCATTTTGATAATACGTTACTAATCATAAAATGTTATAAACTGTGAGCAACGTTATGAAATAAATAATTTTCACTTTGATGAACTAACCCTGGAAATTGATTATATTCTACTTTTGCCAATTACAATTTTTTAATGTGTGCACCTAATTGACATCTCAAGGCCACCGTATGTTTACCAAAATTCGACACAATGAATTCACTTATTCTATATATTTGTCAACGATCTGTATGCAGGGCTGGAAAAAAATCCGATTAAAGAAAATCATGATTTCTTATTTTTTTATTTAAGTCAGATACTTGTTCTCGTGTTGATGAAGTTAAGACTTGGGTTATTAAATAAATAGCTTGCCCACAGGTTTTGTATTTGCAAATCCACTGTTTCATGCATATTTAACACAGGGGGAAAACTTCTCGCTCGCCATATTAACATGTTAATTTACTGGCCAGACAAGATTGGCGTTCGCAACAATTTTGAAAAATTATTTCCTAGGGCGAAAGTCACGATCGACTGTTCAGAATTTTTATCGATGACCTCAATGTTCAAGCACAGGTGTTCAGTGATTACAAACATCACACCACTATAAAAGCCTTAATCGAAATTACAACTAGGGGAAATATTTGTTTTGTCTCAAAGTGCTGGGGTGGGAGGGCGTCCGATCGACTCTTAAAGAGGGTTGATCCAACGGATCAATGGCTCGCGGATAGAGGGTTTTTAGTGAAAAGCGAACTTGTCGAGCGGGGAGCCGAACTAGTTATACCGCCTGGTGCAAAAGGGCACGATCAAATTATACCGACAGACGTAAATCGAACTCGAGATTTGGCTAATCTGTGCATTCACGTGGAAAGGGCAACCTAGCGGATGAAATGTTAGAGGTTTTTACGTGATCAGATTCCAATAACATATTTACCTTTGATGGACGACACTATAGCAGTTGTAGCGTCATTATCAAATTAACAAAGAGCATTAGTTAAGTAAATGAAGGTTTTCAGTATTAATTTTTCCGTATTTTGTTTTTGTTTACTTCGGTTCCTAGCAATTAATTGTGATTGTGTATAGAATTTTTCTTTACCTTGCATTTGTTTATTCGTTTTTTATTACTTTTGTTTGATCCTATTTATCATTTTACACTGTTATATTTTATCCAGAATTTACAACAAGAAATGAATAAAAGATACAAATAAAATGCAGTTCCTTTGAGTTTATTGCTGTTTACATGACGGGCATTTATACCAGTCGCTCTCTAAATCTGAATGATCTTCTGATACATTAACGCATATCATGTGAAACCAAACATTACAAAAGTCACAGTAAATGCTGTTCTCCTCCCAAGTCAACAAATCATTTGAGTCTTTACATCTTTTCTTACAAACACCACACAAATAAATAGGAACAGGTTTATAAGGTTTGGACTTCCCCTTTTTGGCTTATTTAATGCCTGTTTCACGCTTTGGTTTAGGTAATGAACACTTTGGTTCTACACTAATATTTTCAGCTTCAGCTCGTCCTTCATGTCCTACATCTTGGTTCAGGGAACTTTGGCGCAACTCTGGCGCAACAAATTGTACAAAAAACAATTCCAAGTTTGTTTTTACATTGTCCCAGAAATTTTCATCAAACACAATTTCTTTAAGGAAATAGCCAGATGGGCTGAAAACAAAAAAATGACAGCGATGTATTTTTGAAATGGCCGTTTGATCTTGAACTTGAGTGTAATATTTATGTTTTTGTTTAAATCGAAGGCATCCTTCATCAATAAATAAACATTCTACGTTGACCTCATTATGGCATTTTTTACAACAGGAAATGGGACATTTTATTTCCAAAAGACGTTCTCTATACCAGTCGCTCTCTAAATCTGAATTATCTTCTGATACATTAACGCATATCATGTGAAACCAAACATTACAAAAGTCACAGTAAATGCTGTTCTCCTCCCAAGTCAACAAATCATTTGAGTCTTTACATCTTTTCTTACAAACACCACACAAATAAATAGGAGCAGGTTTGTAAGGTTTGGACTTCCCCTTTTTGGCTTATTTAATGCCTGTTTCACGCTTTGGTTTAGGTAATGAACACTTTGGTTCTACACTAATATTTTCAGCTTCAGCTCGTCCTTCATGTCCTACATCTTGGTTCAGGGAACTTTGGCGCAACTCTGGCGCAACAAATTGTACAAAAAACAATTCCAAGTTTGTTTTTACATTGTCCCAGAAATTTTCATCAAACACAATTTCTTTAAGGAAATAGCCAAATGGGCTGAAAACAAAAAAATGACAGCGATGTATTTTTGAAATGGCCGTTTGATCTTGAACTTGAGTGTAATATTTATGTTTTCGTTTAAATCGAAGGCATCCTTCATCAATAAATAAACATTCTACGTTGACCTCATTATGGCATTTTTCACAACAGGAAATGGGACATTTTATTTCCAAAAGACGCTTACCACAACAGTCACATTGCACGATTCTGTCTGGTGAAGCCCCAAAATACGGCCTCTCACCCGAAACAAAAAGACCTAAATTTTCAACCCGCACATTAGTATGACCCAATTCTTGTAAGAAGTCCTTATAGGACTCTGATGCATTTTATTCCATACAACGACCATATTTAAACGCCGGTAAATTTTTTGGTGGGACTTTATAACCTAAAATTTCACGTAAAACATTATCCATGCTTACACTGTTGTCTTTTTTTTTGTAACTTTCTACCCTTGTGTGTATGCGATAAAAATTAGAAGCCTTTAAACGCCCACTCCTTTGCTCGGTCCATATTTTATCACCCTGGCGCCTAGTTTTTTCTTCAGTTCTGATTGTATCTTGCACTGATAACTCACTTAGCTTACTCAGCAATTCATCTGTTGATGTACAACTAGATGTAATATCTGATACATTACACGGAAGTTTGCTTTCACTACGAGCACTAGTTTTTTGTCATACTAAGCATAGTACTCATTTCTCTTATACGTTCGCTCAGCAAGAGTAATAGACTCTGGACTAATCACAGATAACTTGGCAAAAACCTCAGAATCGGTAATTCCCGTTTTTACCATTTCGGTCCCTATTATTTTCTTTTTTACACAATTCATTCCATCCTTTTTCTGTACACCACCACTAAATTTAGGCTTATTTATCACCATTTTACAAATTGGAATGGGCTCTACAACTTTACGGGTGGGCTGATTCCAAGAACAAAGTTTTGACGTGCACGCAACACCACAATTCGCTTCACCATTTGCCCAAGCATTATCGATCCTAAAAAGTACAGCAGCAACGTGATTGCAAGTCTAGCTTAAACCAGCAAAGCAAGTATAATCGGCCGAAAAGATGTACCCTGTTTCTTTTTCGATGCAAACCCGGCCTTCATGCGGTAGGTTGTGCAAGCGCATGGATAGGGTAGATGCTGTTAAACATTACTTTATAAAGAAAGTTAGATTTAAAGTAACTTGTTGTTGTTCTTTTAATCCCTTAATAACCGTTTGGTCAGAGACACTTTATCATATTCCTCGGTTTTCGCTAAGAAAAAAGAGATATCCTCGATGCGACATGGTGAGCACAGTTTCATTCCATCTTCTTCCCCTATCCACCCTGATGACAGGTCATCAAAGGGGTCTGGTAAGTGACTACCAGCTTCTAAACTTGAAAGGTTCCTGTATTCTGCTTCGCGAATGACATCTCTCTCAGACTGAGTTGGTCAAACAGGAACCTGAAACAAAGTGAAAGTAATACTTAAAAATAATAAAAACATTTCCACTCACAATATTAAACAACGATTACATGACTCTAATTTCGACAGGCAAAAAAACTGTGCTTCATGGGCAGCAAATGCTCTAGCGATCAAAACTGCTTTCCTCCCGATTGTTGACAGGCCTCTCTTTCTCATATATAGTTTCAGTGCTGCGATGTCATACCGCTTGAATGCATCCGAATCCAGGCATGGTTCACTTTGGACCACTTCCATGTCACGAACAGCTGAAACGAAAAAAAGTATCAGGCCAGGCATCAGCTACTAGGTTTCAGTTCGCAAATTTGTCAAATAAACATTTTAAACGTAACAACTAAGAAATGTAACAGTTATTGTAGTTTTGTATGAGAGTACTAATATTGTTGTGCTACAACCAGGGAGTGTCCATTTATTGCACAAGACATCCTTGTGGGAGCACTCTGTGGGAGTTGAAACCACAATAGAACATACTGTAAGCTACCAACTGTTGCCAAAATGAGCATGACAAATAAAAAATTGAACAGTTTTTGCCTTATAGTGTCGACCTTGTAGTGAGCGATAATATGCTATTTTCACTTATTTCACATTACACAACTGAGATAGCCATTTATGAAAGGTAGTAAATAAAATGGGACAATATGCTTGTTTAGCTTGAGGAATAATTATTTATCACCTGTTGTAATGAGTGAGATTTGCAGTTCCAGAAAAATAAAGGTTTATTCCCTTCCCGCCGACGACCTGTCAAAAAAGTGTGATTTTGGCTTATGGCCATCGGTGTGTTCATTCGGGGTGACATATGCAGTAAACAACAGAAGGCCCGCCCATGAGCACGTGACTCCCAATATGCAAATTCACCGGTTTGTTTACAAAATATGTACTGCTCCAAAGAATGGCCTGTCACAGTATCTGTCACTGACTTATGAAGGCATTATCGCCCAGAATCCTGTCCTGTACAAAATTACATATAACTTGCAGTCTGAATCAAACTTATGATCAGACTGCACTCCTCTAGAAGTTGCAAAGGGCTATCTACTTACATCTAATTTGTGAAATAAAGCAACTGCACGAGATATTTGTGAATTTGTGTGTCAGCCATGGCACAGGCACTTCTGCCTTTGTTGATTTGTGAAGAAGAAGAAGAAGAAGAAGAAGACGAGGAAAAAGACTTCAAAGGACAAAGAAGAAGAAGGTTTCTTGTGATGCTTTTAGAGTAAGCAACGTGCCCATCTAAGACAGCTCTAGTGCTGCCTGTCACAAACTAGTGTTTCAATCAATTTTTTCACCTACTTTTGAGAGACAAATTTTCTTATTTCCTAATTTTTCTCATAGTTATCTATCCCACCGAATTTGTAGGCCCTGAACTTAGATTTTTGCATAGTTTTTGCGTGAACGCAAACGGAAATAAACGACAAAAACGTGGGCTAAATTCAGCTCCCCGTCCAGCTCAAAAATCTGAAAGCTACCCATACAAAATTATGTGTCGGATTTCGTTCAAATTTTCAAGGAAGGTTTTAATATAACCTGTTAGAACCGTTTTTACACAAAATTTTACGAAAGGATATTCGAGAAGCCTTGAACCCCCCCCCCCCCCCCCCCCCCCTCCAACCTTTTTTTATTTGCCTCATAGTAAACGTAATTCTGCCACTGAGTAAAAATTAAGACGAAGTAAACTCGGGCTTAGGTCTTCCTCATTTATTAATTTTTGTTATTGTAGAGGCTGTGTTTTGGATGCTTTGAAGCCATTTCAGCGTAACAGAATACAGGGATTTCCGGATCAACTGTTGTCACACTACAGAGAAGATGAATTCCACATTTTCTTTAGGATGTCAAAATCAACAGCCATGAGATTGATAGAGGAGATTGAGAGAATTGTCAACGAAAATGACATTTCCTATCTTAAGCCTAGAGAGGAATCCGGGGGAAGAGATGGGGTAGGAAATTGCTTGGAATGGAAAAGTTTTTTTTCTAGTTTTAGCTTACTTGCAAAAGGCAGTAATATTTTACAATTAATATATGTGATTAATTAATTATGTTTTTAAAATAATGCTCACAGCAATAGCCCGCAACTGCTTCAAAAACCAGTGATCTGAAGCAGGGCTGCAAATAAGCCAATCCGCGCTGTGACTTGTCTCGAAAAGATTTTGCGTTTCGGCTGAATTCAGTTGGAATAACAATTTATAATTTATCCCAAAAAAATGAAGTCAAAACAACACCCCCACCGGAAAGGCCGGAAATTTGCTGAATTCTTCTCTGTTTCAGGTACCTCTTAAAGTAAAAGTGCTGATGTTCCTTTGGTACATGGCGTCATCTTATACATATAGACAGCTTGCCACAACTTTTAAAAGTGTCAGCGAGAACACAGCCCACCGAAGTGTGCATATTCGTTTGGAAATTGTTGTCGAACATTTAATGGAGAAAGGACAGGACGAGTGCAGACAAATGAGTAGGGTTTTTGAGGTGACTGGGTTTCTAGATGGCACACATATACATATATCCAAGCCTTCCATTAGAGCTCAGGATTATTACAACAGGAAGGACTTCTTTTCCATTCAGTTGCAAGGTACACCAACTACTTATGTTTAATTTAAAACGGAAGTTGGCAGTGTTTTGAAGAAATTAAGCAATGTGAATGGATAAAAAATCGTAACTTTTTAAACATAATTTTTATTTACACAAAAAATACGATCTGTCACAGTCACAAAAACTATGGAAATTGAACATTTGTTGTTAACCAGTAACAATCACGAATACAAAAAGACAACTGCAAGTAGAATTAGTGCTGAAAACTGCACGTTGTGTAATTACTTTTTCTTTTGTATTTTCAATAGCTGTGGCAAGGGAAGATTTGAGATTTACAAATGTTTACAATGGATGGCCGGGGAAAGTGCACGACGCGCGCGGTTTCGCGGCTTCGCCTTTGGCAGAAAAAGGGGCACGAATGTGGTGGGAAAATCATATACTTGCAGATGCAGGATATCCTTGCTTGTATTGGTTGCTCACACCATTTAAACAGCCAAGAAACAACGTGGCGCTAACTGAGGCAGAACAGGCGTACAACCGTGCCTTTTTGTCTATGAGAGTTACCATTGAACGTTCATTTGGGTATGTACGAGGTACCTGAAAATGGTACTTTTCAAAACATGGATGATATAAAAGAGCTCGATTAATTAACACGTACAAACAAAATATCGATATGCAGAAATTTATGTTTATGAATCCTTCCATTTTAGAAAAAAAGAAACAAACGTCAAGAAAACGTAATCTTGAATACAACTCACTAGATAAGAAAGTACGCGTTCAAAACATCACTTGCAATCCAGCATGTAAGGAAATAATTTTCAAAAGTGAGCTTTATTTTTTAGGCTACTAAAAGCGCGTTTCAAGCGATTACGACTTCTGGTTCAACAGAAAATTGCAGATATGAACAAAACCATTTTGGCAGCCTGTGTTTTACACAACCTGTGCATCTTGTCAGCAGATGATGTGAATTTTGATGGAGAAGAAGACAGGTTCCAAAATGAAAATGTGAGAAGAAATGCTGACGATGTGTATCACGTGTTTGGAGACCAAGACAGGGCAAGGGGACAGTTAAAAAGACTTACAATTGCCAGGAGGCTGCATCAAGTGCGAAGAAATTATTTTTTTGCACAAATGAACTTTAACGTGAACAATGACTGCAGTATTTGAAAGATAAACAGAATGATTAACATGATCGCCATTTGCCTTTCTGTTTAGCTTACTTTCAGAGTGAAAATTTTCAATAACACTCTACAAGAAATTAAATGCTTATAAGAAAGAACACATCGTTTTTCAGTTTTTTTGAGTACCAATGATACAAATATTAACCCGAGTGAGCTACGTACAACATTTAACAGTCCTTGTGTGATTCTTACACCAGTGATAAACCAGCCTTTAAAAAAATTCTTTCAAATGCTTTCAAATATCTTGCGTAATTGCTTCCCCTGACATGACAAAGTAAATAGTTTAAAAAAGTATCACTTTTTTTGTCATCGACTCAACGAGCTTCTCGAGCAGAGATACTTTACTCTCCTGTCTCTCTCCTTTTTTATTTCTGTTCTTCTTTCAATTCCGTCATCATTTGCTCGTCAAATGCCTTGAAATATTCGAACGTGTGGTCAACCTTTGAAACAATTTCCTTCTTAAAATCTGCGGGGCTGCATTTTCTCTTTTTCTTCTCAACAGTATCAGCGGCATCATCATGATCACGTTTTACCCCTGAACCCATCGTGCATTTCGGTGTGATGCCATGGCGGTGACCAACGATTCTTTGCATCCTATCAAAGGTCTCTGATCGTTGAAAATATGCTTCACTTCGCTTCTTTTTTTTTTTTTTTTTTTTTTTTTTTTTTTTGGCCAGCTCTAACTTAAATTGTCTTATCATGTTTATCAATAACAATAAAAATGACTTATTATTACTGAGAAAGATAGAGTTTCTCAGGTCGAAGCTTTATAGAAACTATGGAGTGTTTTTAAAAATCTGCAGAGACGATTAAAATGTTCTATTAGCATCTACTCATCTACTATGTTCATTTAGCATCTCCTGTCCCTCGTATACTTCTCACACAATGTTTCATTTACGAAACTGCACAAACTGTAGATTTTTAATACATGTTAGGACCCATTCCATATTTATTGAAGGTAACAGAATAGTAGTTCTTTTCATAAATAATAAATAAATATCAATACCGAAAAAAGGTCTTAAGTGAAACAAACGCCATGCAAGGGTGAAACTAAAATTTAAAAAAAATTCAAAACGTGTCTTAACCTGCTACAGATAGGGTACCTTCCCGAGAGCCATTTTTCAAGATATCAAGCTGGGTTTCAGATAAATGCACACTGAGTACCAACCCATCCTTGTATCGTATTTCTGTACTGTAATGAAAAAGGTAACATAAAAAGGTACAATCTTCCGCAAATTTTCATTTCTGATTTTTATATAGGGTATTCGGAAGTGACAACAATTACTTTTTTACTGAACCTGCTTTACATGATGCCCATGTTTAGTGGTGGCTGTGCCTGTACGGTGGCTTATTCATTAGCTCAAAGAACGTGGGAATACGCAGCTCCATATCAACACAGGTAAAAACGGAACGAAGCGTCTGACAAAATGCTACTTGCACCTTAATACGAGTTCACAATGTCAACTGGGAAGAAAACGAAGTGAAATGATCTAATGCACCTCAGTATTTGACCAGAAGGGCATAATAGTAAAAACGTAAGAAGAAGTAATAACATTGTTGAAGCCATTTCGTTCGCTGGCATTCGCTGTAAGGTCAAGGTTAGCCAATTACTTGCCGGGGGGTGGTAAGTAATTCCAGTTTAAACAAACTCAGACCATAAGAACGTGCATCTGTCACTTTCAGCCCCGAAAGAACAACAAGTTTATGTAACTGTAACAGAAACTGTGACATCTGTCACCGAACGAACACATGGATGCTAAGAAAAAATTTATGGCTTGGAAGTGGCTACTCGCAGACCAGGATGTAAGCGGGTAATGCGGTTATTAGATCTTACTTCCGTTTGCTCTTAAAACCATAATTTTATTTCGGGCCCACGGGGTTCTTATATGCTTTTTGAATCGTAAGACACACGTTTGTTTACTGGTGTACAATGTGTAATGTGTGTAACAATAAATTCTTGGCAGTTGGTGTATTGCGGACAGAATAAGTCATTTCGGCATTAAAACGGGCGATAAATCAGGGTTTAGACGCTAAGTGGGTCTTCAGTACGATAGCTCCGAGGAGGCGCTGACTTATATAACCTCGTAATATCTCTGGTGCGCGGTGCCTTGTAGGGTGCCGCTTGTTAAGCTAGCCCCGAGTAAGCCGCTTCTTGGAGCTAGCTCCGAATAAGCCGTTTCGTACAAGGGAGAGACAGTAATTGGGACAAAATTATGGGTTTTTAATGATTTTAGGGCAATAATCCCTCAAATTACACGGAACAAATATATACTACTGACAGAGGAGGTCAAATCAAACATTGCTCTAATACAAAACACAGTAACTTCCTAATGTACGGACAATAAAATACAAAAAAGTATAAATTGTGTTTCTAAGGTAAACAATACACAAGTTTGAGAAATAAAATTTCGGGCTGAACGTTAACCAATCACCAACAGCGTTACGAAACCATGACTAGAAAGTCGCAACTATCAATGAACGATACACTTCTCTCTCTCTCTCTCTCTCTCTCTCTCTCTCTCTCTCTCTCTCTCTCTTTCTCTCTCTCTCTCTCTCTCTCTCTGTCTTACTTTCTCCTGTGGGAACGGGCCAGGCAAGGTTGTCATCTCCGGGAGGGCTCAGTGACACCAAGTGGCAATGAGGTCCTGTAGTGTCACTGAGGCCCCCCCCCCCCCCCAATAAAAAATATTGACATTCTTATACTAATTCGTATAGTTCTTTTTAATTGTATCCTCACATAAGCGGACCCTTCCCCCATCCCGTTCCGCTCGATCTCCCACCGTCGCAAATATTAATGCCCGCAGTGCGTTGATGGCTTATTCTCATTGAAAATTAACGTAATCTAACGTTTAGCATACATTTTCAAGTTAGGGGTCTCAATGGTGGCTTCAGTGACACAATTTGTATTTTTTTCTTTTTTCGAAAAGTTTGAATACCCGCAGTGTTCTGATGGCTTACTCTCATTGAAGATCTAACGTTTAAAACGCAGTTTCAAATTACGGGCCTCAGTGACACCACTGGGTCCTCAGTGCCCCTCTTGGGTTGCTTCAGTGACACCACTTGTATTTTTAGAAATACAACTTCACTCTTGTTAGTTTTCCATCAAGCTCCAGTTTTATCGTCCCCCCTCACCACCTGCCCCTCCCCCTAAACCTCTCAACTTAAAAATATTGCTCTGCTCTAAAGCAAGATTTAAATAGGAAAAAAAACGGTTAATTTTGCCAGTAACATTTCCTTGTACATGGGAAAGTCTCTCACCTGATCCAACAGAGCGATCAATAATCACTTTGATCATCACACCGCTCTTCCGCATTGTGTGTGCATGTGGGATGTTGGCATCTGAGATTGAACGATTTTACTATATTTAAAGGTAAGCATTGTGCTGGGTGAAATATTCAGTTTCACATGAAGCAACCAAATATTTATATTAAACTATTTATTAATATTAGTTTTTTTTTGTTTTTTTGTTTTTTTTTGTTTTGTTTTTTTTTTTTTTTTTTGGAGGGGGGTGGGACAGAAGGGGTGGGGAGGGCAGGAGTACAGTGGCGATAAGGGGCTGCAACATACATATTCTAACAAAATAACAATTTTTATTTGAGGGCCTCAGTGACACCAGGGGCTTCAGTGCCACCAAAGGACCTCCGTGTCACTGAGGCCCCTATGTGACGATAACCCTGTCTCGACCCTGTCAGTCAGAACTACTAGTAGATCAGAGTTGCGGCATGAAAAACGAGACACTGTTGCATTAATTTTGCATCAGATCTTTTCTTCATACACGAAATGTTACATACGAATGCGAGTATAATAGGTTCGTATTTTAGGACCCTTTCGATGGTGGTTTGTTTCGAATGAAAATTTGTCACCTTTATATAAATTATTCTACCCTTTTTATTAACCAGCTTTTTCTAGTAACATGAAATTTAAAATTGAAATTTAGTTCAGTTGTGTCCTTTTTCTGTCATTTCTTTATACAATTATCCCAACTCAGTACGGTCGTAATGCAAAATTTTTTCGTAAACAGTGACTGCTTAAAACTAATTCCTATTAAATGGCCTAAATTATTTAGAAGTGATTGGGAAAAAACATCAAAGTTTTTATTTTCTTTCAACATACACACTTTACAATTTAATATATAAGCCACAATGTGATTTTTTTCAACACTAAGACTTCGAATAACTGGATAGCCTTTTTAGAATGTGACGTCACGCTTTTCATCTGATTTCAATTTTCTCGCGAGTGGCAAACAAAGTGGTAAACCTTCTCGCAGTCTCAGCAGCAGTCATTTTTAACAAATTGAATTTCAAGAACAACTAATCACAAACAAACAGGTTGTAAATAGGCCAAAGTCGAAGCGGTACAAGTCTACCAAAAGAAATGGGTTATCGAACAAAAACTAGGGCAAGACATGGAAGTTTGTTAAAATGAACTTTTGTTTAGGTGTTCAGTGCATTTTAATGGTAGTCAGATCAATTTGTGCGTGGGCGAATAGTGGACAAACGAATTCTGCAAATAAAACTAGACAGTAGATGTTTTCAGACAAAATTTTGGCGGAGTTCTGACAAGTGTCAATCGGTGTACACTGGCAAGATACTTCGCTGTTTATCGTAGTTGACCTTACCGAATGTTGAGCGTTTTGATTTTGCTTATTGACGGCACCAAAGAAAATATGCATTTAACAGATATATAATTGTTTGGCGTGTTTTACACAAGTGCAATATTATTAATATTTCAAAACCTTAGAATTTTCAGTTGTGTGTCCTGTTTAAAGGATTAACCGGTCTCGAAGTTACCCCAACCCAACCCTGATCTTTGGAAACTGCACAACGCGAAAACGCATCATTTAATCGTGTTTTACCCAGTCATTTTTTGAGCAGTTGTTTGACCACAAAGTTCAAGGGTAAATTTATCTTGGTATGAGTGTGCTATGTAGCGCAAGCAGTTCATTGTTTTCTTGTAGATTTCGGCTGTCTGATACTGAAAATGGCGGACCAATCAGCAGAGAATGGTTGCCCACGAAATGTTTCACCAAGAATGTGGGAGGTAGAGTATTGTCAAACAATTTACTCATCCGCTAATATTAGGAACAATACAGAGTGGCCACCGACCCTGGAAATCAGAGAATTCAGGAAAAAATGAATCGATCTTTTCGAGTCAGGGAAAACTCAGGGAATTTGAAAATTCCAGCAGATCTCAGGGAAAACTCAGGGAATTTATTTTTTTGAAAATTCCAGGTTTTCCAGGGTATTTTCAGTATTTTTTTCTTTTAGAAAATTGAAAAGATTTAGTGAGAATTATTTAACTGTGTCTTTTTCAAAGCGTTTATGAGAAATAGTTGGATACAGAGTCGATTACAATTGTTTTTGAACCAGAGCATGTAAATGGTGGAATTATGAAAACCTGCGCTGAATTTTCTGGGAATTCTGAAAAGCTGCGCTGATTTTTATGGGATGAAAACAAGTAAGTGTTTTGTTTACTTTGGTGTCCCGGACCCAATTTCGTATAAAGTGTGTGTTGCAGCGCAAAGTGCGCAAAAAATTGAAGAAGTGCGCACTCCGGTGGAGTTGATGCGCACGCAAGTGCGCAGCAAAATAAAACAGAGCGCAGACTTTTATAGGCGATGCGCACAGATTGTTGTGTTTTTTGTTGTCCTAGTGGAAGAATAGATAAATAAAATATATATGTAGATTAAGGCTATGGCAGTATATTATTGATACAATCCTCCAGGTCTAATGTTTATTTTTTCTATCAATGAAAACAGTATGCAGAAAATAAATAAAAGGAACATCAAGGAAGATACTTAACGTGATAACGTAGTTGATAAAACGTCACGATGCAAATAATATAGTGAAAGGAGGTAGCGTTCATTGCCACCAGAGCTGTTATTTAAGAAAGGTTAAGAATTAGCATGCACCATGTAGTTATTATCCTTTCATTTTTGTATATTTTGCTTTTATCCAAATATGTTACTTTTATACCAAATGCGAGGTTCGGTAAATGTTCTCGAAGTCCATCATCGCTCAGTAATCTATATAAGTACACGGTGTGCAAAGATTAAGTTGCGTGCACAAACGCTCAAGGTTGACGCGCACGCGTGCGCAACAAATCAAAAGCCAAAGTCAGCCCTTTGTTTGTGTTTCGAGAGGGGAAAGGGCTATATTTTCGATTTCTGAGAATTCTTGGATTTCGTTCCATTTTGATTTTTTAAAATATAAAAAATTATCCTTGTTGCAGGGGATGCAGTATGTTATGGATTGGAATCAACGAAAACTTTTATATGCGCAATAACAAAAATTATGTTCACTCGAGTTCTAACTTTGCAAGGTGGTTGCCTAATGATAAACTAACTTACCGGTGCACTGAATTAGAAAACAATGAAAATGTGGCATACTTTATTCAAAGATGGTTGGTTTGAGCACCCAGACCTCAAGGAATGGGTTGACAAAATGCAAAATGCCCAAAGAAAACTCGCTGTAAATTATGCCGTTAAAGCACTCAGACTTCAAGGAATGGGTTGACAAAATGCCAAAAGAAAGCTCGCTGTACATTATGCTGTAAAACTATTGATTTGAGTAACATGGGTACACAAGCATTGAAAAGCCATGCAAAAGGCCAAAAGCACGAAGATTTCGAGAAGCTTGCTAAAGAGCGGAAGAAGAAACATTTGTTCACCATTGCGGCGCCATCATCAGAAGCCTCAGCCGGGTCCAGCCCCTATATTAATGTTTCGAATGTGGAGAAACTAGTCAAAACAACGATGATTGATTTCCCGACCGAATCAAGGGATTCACGAAAAGCAGAAATTTTGTATGCCCTCGATGCCTCCATGCAACACCATTCTGCAAAATCCAGTGACAAAAGCGGAGAATTATTCAAAAAGATGGGATACCAAGATTGCTCAGGGTTACAACATGCATCGAACCAAGGTGGGCTATTTAATCAAATTTGGTATTGCTCCCGCATTTAAAAAGGCACTTTTTAATCAGCTTCGAAAAGCCACGTGCCTTACTGTCATGTTTGACGAATCGTTGAATAATGTGTTTAAGCTGGAGCAGATGGACGTCTGTCAGATACTGGAGCGCCGGCCGAGTATGGGAAGCGAATTTGTTGACGATAGGACAGCCGAGTCACTCAAAACAATGGTGAAAAACGCTATATCAGATTTTAATGCCCGTCACATTGTGCAGTTTTGGTATGGATAGACCTAAGGTCAACATAAAACTGTCTAAACTTTTGGAAGAGGAGCGTAATGAAGAAGATCTGCCTAGCGTTATGGAGATTGGTACGTGTAGTCTTCATGTTGTGCATGGTGGTTTGCAAACAGGTACACTTTCTAATTTGTGAATATTCTGTATTACACGACCTTACCAACTTTGTGAGTAACTTTTCATGATATTTCAATGTTTCTATGGTAACAGTTAAATTGTTGTTGAGTTGGCATCTTACACTCAAGACAGGTGTTCTAGCATACCAAGGTAAAACCTAGTAACTGTTTTTTGCCAAAATTTCAAACGCGAAGCGCATCTTAGGTACTAAAGTAGTTAGTAGGTTCTACCTTTGTAAAAGTTGTTCATTGGAGGCCAGTTTATAACTTTTACAAAGGAAAAACCTAGTAACTACACTGATGCCTCGTTTATACACTGGTAAAGTTTTGAATTAGATTTTTGTCCACAAAAAGTTACTAGGTTTTATCTTTGTAGGAAAGTATAATTGTCGTGCATAGCTTCAATTGAATGTATTTTAAATTTTGAAACGTTGATTGTTAGTCATTTCTTATATTTCAATGTGTCTCGGGTGTTAGACAAATTGTTGTTGAACTAGCATTTTATGCTCGAGACAGGTATTATTTCCGTGCATATCTTGAATTGTATGTATTTTAAGTTTTAAAATGTTGATTGTGAATCACTTTTCATGGTATTTCAATGTTTCTCTGGTAGTAGACAGTGCTGATGAGTTGGTATCGTACGCTCGAGACAAGTATTATTTTTGTGTATAGCCTCATCTAAAAACTGTTAAGTTGCGAAATGTTGGTTGTGTCTCATTTCTTATGACATTTCAATATGTCTCAGGTAATAGACAAATTATTGTTTAGTTAGCATCTCACGCTCGAGACAAGTATTATTTCCGTACATAGCTTGAATTGTATGTAGATTTCAGTTTTGAAATGTTGTTGATTGTGAGTCACTTCTCTATTTTAATGTGTCTAAGGTAATAAACAAGTGATGCATTTATGGTACCTTCTTGCTATAGCTGTTTTTTAGTTGCATTTTTTTTTTTGCCTGACGAGTTGTGCGATTAAGGAGGCCTAAAGGTTACTGCTGTATATGTGTGATACATTTACTGTGAAATCAAAGTTTCATAAGTGGTACAAGTTTTGTTTGAGAAGTGACTCAGTGTAAAAATAATGATACAAAAAATAATTGGTAGTATGTATCTGAGGAATGTCCAAAATTCTCATTTTTTAAGACATTCTACAGTCTTAAAACGCATTTTTTTGTCAATAAGATGAAAAAATAAGCTTCTGTCATGTTACTTCGTAGTTTTCTTGAATAAATATTGCCTATGGCCACTCCCCTTTGAGTATATATAGATTTCTTGGTTATGATCCTTTGGATAATGTCAAAATTCATTGTAAGGAGAACCTCGGGAAAACTCAGGGAAAACTCAGGGAATTTCGTTTTGGATTCCAGGTGGCCACCCTGACAATATAATGCCAAGAGTATCTACTCAGCAGGATTTTGGTCTAAATTTTTAACTTACAGAATGTACCGTAATTCCCGGACTATAAACCGCACCCCACCAAAATGGCCAAAATGTTGCGTTGACCGGACTATAAGCCGCCCCGGACTATAAGCCGCACCCTGATCGACTCAAAATTGGTAAACAATGCATTTTTGCTAACCCCCCGCCCATCACTTCAAAGGGGGTTTACTGTGCCAATATAGTTGTCTGTGCCGCAATTTTTGTATATTCAGTAGCCCTCATATGAAACACCATGGCATCGCCCTAATCCGTTCATAGTTATCTACTAAGCAGCACACACAACAGAGATTGGAGTATAACCCATTGTCTGTATCAGCCCACCCCCCCCCCCCCCCAAATTGCTTGAGCAGTACTTAAGAGGCTCCTTTATAATTAAACCATAAGTATGAGATAAAAAGTAAAATTTTTGGCTTTTTTTCGAGATTTTGTCAAAAGTGTCCGGACTATTAACCGCCCCGGACTATAAGCCGCAGGAGTGGTTTTGTTTATAAAATCGGACTAAAAACCTCGGTTTATAGTCCGAGAATTACGGTAATGATGCGATTCAGCCAAAATCAGTATGAATATCAAAGTATAAAATATACACGATGATTTTTTAAGTTTTGATGATGTGTCCGCATTTGTTACAGTGATTTAGGCATTGATGTAACTGACGTCATCGTTGTTGACCCATTTATTTCAGTTTGAATTCATACCAAAAGGATTGTGTACATTTTCCAAGCTTTCACTTCATATATACGGTAAACCCCACTTAACACTTGTTGTTTAAAATGACCTGTTTGGAAGGTACACAGTGCAATACAAGGTTGAAAGTTTTATTAGATAAAAACCTTTTTGCCGGAACAAAAAAAAAAGAAGGAAAAAACATAAAATATGAAAGCTGGGAGAATAAAGAAAATTGACGCATTTCCTGGTGATTTTTAGCTTCCTACCAGGGCTTTTAGGTCACGAAGGGAGACCTCAGCTATGTCCGCCCAATCACTGAAAATTCGTTTTCTGTGATATTGGCATAGAGATGGCCTATTACATTGGTAGGTGCACGTCATTTTATTTTGACAGTTTCAAGGTCACATAGGCCATCAGCTTGGATTTTCCCCTGCGCTGGCTTATTGACACGACAACACAAATAAAGCGTGTTACCTACTTTATTTCAAAAGTATGCAAGGGTTGGATTTTGAGGTCAAATCGATCAGAAAATTTAAAACAGTCATTAGCCGCCATCTTGGTTTTTCATCTGCATCTTCTGTTAACACGATAACAAAGAAGTTACTTGACCAATCAACAAATCGCCCAATTTTAAACAAAGCCAAACATACAAAAACTTGCTGATTTCGATTTTCAGTCGGAATAATTAAAATGACTGCCATCTTGCATACTTAAGAACACATGATAATAGTTATTGGCAGTTTGGAGGCAAAATTTGTAAATTTATCCATTTAAACAACAGATAATTTTTAAATCATACCCATGGTCAGCTTTCATTTACAAGGTCTTGCGGTCCTCCGAAAACGGATTCGGTTGAGGGCTGTGCCCTCGATGATGGCTTGTTAACTTTTATCCGATGTTGCCTAAATACCATAGTACTTTATACAGTAAAACATTAGTATTCCAAATCCGGAAAAATCATTTTTCACCCAATTATGTTGCCCACAGTTATTAAGCATTCAATAAATTGACCATTGTAAACATATGGCCGGCAGATTGAGTGACAGCCAAGGCTAAGGAGTCATGGGCACGAGACTTGAGACGTTAATTAGGCAGCCAAATGCGGCACTCCAACAAGAATTATTCTAATGTTTGAACAAAATGTCTGTGCGCCCACAGAGCAAAAAAGGAACAGCAAAGGGTTACTCTCTATGTTGTAGTAAACTGCGATCCCTCCAAATTCTTGATGTAATCAATTAAAAAATTAAGTGGTCTCCCGCCGCCGAAGAGGGGGACTATTGAATTCGGGTCCGTTCGGGTCTGTCAACATTTCGGATATGATGTCTTTTGTGCGATAGATCTCAGAAACTACTGGAGGGATTCCGTTTAAACCTTGCATAGGGAAAGGATATAGGTTGTAATTGTGCAACTGGGCATAGGTTTTGCCGGGCGCCAAAAATGTGTCCTGGGGACTTTGTCGAAAATCCAAACATCTTAGGCTGCACGTTTTTTGCGCGATAGATCTCAAAGGCTACCCGAGGGATTCCGTTTAAACCTTGCGTAGGGAAAAAATATAGTGTGTAGTTGTACACCTGGGTATAGGTTTTGCCGGCCACCGAAAAATGTGCGCTAGGGACTTTGTCGAAATCCTGGAATTGCACGCCTGCGGGGGGCTTAGTCATTTTCACTAACATACTTGTTCTTACTTAAAACATCACCAGTGAGATTTTGCACGTGCATTTTCATTCGTTGATGAAAGATAAGATCCGTCATAGCTTCAGATTCTCCTTGACGAGTGCATGCGTCACGCGTAACTCTGACGCGCCCGTAAACATTTGACACGGCATAGGTGCGTCTGGGCGGGAAAAATCTGTAGCTAAGGATTCTAGGGAGAAATATTATTAAGTGATTTTATTGATACAATTAATTCATAGAAGGAGCGGCACATTGGCAGTTCGATTATTGATAAAATAATTCTTGATATCACAGGTTAAACATTTTGATTTTATAAACACAAATAATTAATATCAAGAACTTAATAAGTGTTACAAAGCATGCCGGAATTCTTTTCAGAAATTTCAAAAATTGAAAGGCAGAAGACGTGACGTCACCAAAAACTGTACAAATAAAAGAAGGAAGCCTTTACAAAGTGATGACAGTGTAAAAGGTAAGGTCAGGAAAGAAGGTACATTATTCACCCCCCTCCCCACCCCCCTCTAAAATCACGAATAAAAATAGGAGGTGACGCGGCCCGATCAAAAAAAAACCGAATACACCAACCTTTCCTCTTTTTTGAGACCGAGATGTCACATATTTCCAAATATATATTTGTTTTAAATACCATTTAGTCAAAACTACACGTTTTAAGTTTTCTATTTGCCATTGCGTGATCTGTCCAAATTCCTGTTTTGGATCGCCCCATCAAAAACATAGTGACCATGAAATATACTGGAAAATCAAAATGTGAAAAATACGAAATAAAATAAAATATTATGAACACAAAGACAGTTGTGCGCTTGATTTTAATTCATAAAAATAGAGAAAGAAGACACGAAAAGAACAGAGGAATTAAAACATCTTGGTGGAAATACTGTCGTACTTGACGATGCCCGGGCGATAAAACAACGCAGGGAAACACAAGTGTCGAAGTCAGTGCAGCCAAGGTATGTGCCCCTTCATTCGTTAGAAACAGTGCTCATGGTGATGTTATCGCCCGGATAAGTGTCAAAATCAGTGCTGCCAAGGTATGTAATTCATTTGTTAGAAACAGTGTTCATTGTGCTGCTATCTTCAGGATGCCCCCTCCACCTCCAGCCCTACCCCCATCCACACGAAAGTTTCAGAAGATGTCTCATACTTGATAAAATCTTAGGATGACTTTCAAGCAGTTCGGATTCAAACCATTTGAGAAATAGAGATAAGGTGGGGCAAGATGCCCATGCGGGGTTAAAGGCCCACTCAACGTTATTTTGAAATGTGTTACTTTTTTCACTCAAAATCAAAACTGATCGAAGCGCCACATGACGAAAGCACATGTAATCTAAATAAAACTACAACAGTGGCACAATGTTGCAAGTAAAGACATTATTTAATTTTAGGGGGTCAATTTCATAAGAATCAGAATTTTTTGGGAAGCCATAGAAGTTTTTATAGGTTACAGATTTTAGGGTAATATCATGAAATTAACAAGTGGCCTTGCTGTTTCTAAAAACATAACAGAGTGTAACCGATGATAGGCGATAGTAATTTTTTGAGATGATATTCACATTGTACCCTTCGGGGGGCACCCGTGGGCCTTTTGCCCCAGGTATGGGGCAAAAGGCCCACTAAGGGCAAAAATTTTTTATTCAGTTTTTCATGAAAAGTAAAAAGTTTTAATAATTGAAACACTATTGTGGAGGCAGAGGGAATCGAGGTTGAACACCAACCAAAAGATAAGGAACATATCTCAACTCAATAAAATTTTATAGCAAATCGCGCTTAAGGGGGGCCTCTTGCCCCACCTTGCTCTAATACTTCCTGTTGTAAAGTGAATCCTTTGGTTGGATTTTAAAACAATTCTACGTGTTGCTTTCGCAACCAAAAAAAAAATGAATCATTACAATTAGAATGGTAGTTTTGTGAGCTCATTCTTTTGGAACTTTTTCATGTTTGCTGTGCTATTTTTTTTTATGTTACGACTTGGTTTTACGGTCGGGTGTGGCAGTCAACTCTTGCGTTCATTTTGTTAGCAGTTCACGCACAGACAGTGAATCTGCCATTAATGAGTGGAAAGGCATTCAAGAGTACCTGGGCTGTAACGACCACTTAAAGGGCGTTGATAGGGGCAAGTGCGGGCCTAAGGTAAGTTCCGCCCACAGATCACAGATAAGTCTTGTGATGACGTTGGGGCTATTGAGGGAGGTGGCGAAATTAGTATAGGAATGTACAACTAAAACTACAGTCGGATCTCCGAACTGAGACCACCGCCAGGACCAACCAAAAAAAAAAGGTCTCAATTTAGAGGTGGTCTTATTTTATAGGGCGTCTTATTGTGGGTGCCAATCAGAACGAAACCACACAAGAATGGTCTTAATTCCAAGGTAGTCTTAATGTAGAGGTAGTCATACCTGAAGGTAGTACTGTAGTGTATTTCGCGAAAAATTGCTATGCTGTCTTAACTGGCTGTAATTAGTAAGTGGTGTGAATGTGGTGATCATTGGTCCAGCTACGATGCGGGATGTTTGATTACGCAAGAATAGTCTTCAAGCACACAAGTCCATTACGAAAAAAAAGGATTGCCTGAGATAATAAAGCCAAAATTTGTGTACCGAAGATGTGAATTGTAAACATTTATCAGCGTTCGATATGACGTTCGATATAGCAAAAGAGGCAAAAAATGCTATCCTAAAAAGGCGGAAATAGTAAAGATTCAGTACAATTTATTTAAAATTGTAGAGTGGATTAGAGGAAAAATTGGACGTGGCCATACAAGAGTGTGATTACAGTACAGCTGAGGAAATCAGCGACCGACTGGCGGCCCGAGAGGTACGTGCTAAAAATGGAGAGTTGTGAATGTTGAAGGACGGACATGCACACAGACAATATTGCTCCATGCTTCTACCTATTGTCTTATTTGGGTATTTGATATCGTGAAGTTCGAATATCTTAAATCTTGAACTTAGAACTATTACGTGGAATCCGTTTAAGCAGGGACTTCAAAAATCCGTAGCAAAGCAAAAAAAAAAAAAAAAAAAAGCAGTTTGTAATGGAAAATTCAGCGTGGGTTGTCATATCAGTTTCCAAAAGACCGGAAACAGATGCAGAAGTTCGTGGATGACGCTATTTTCATCGCTGAGGAAAAGTTGAGATGTTCGATTCTGGAGTTGACGAATACAAACCGCAAATTCGAGAGATGAAAAAAAAAACTGACCACACCTCATTGAATTGTTTAGTTTGGAACTAAAATCACCGAAGCAATTGATGCCAAGAGGTACGCGGAGAAGAAAATGGTAGAAGACAAAAAGGCGAAGGAAAAACGCAAGAAGAAACTACATTGGGGGTAGGTGTTTTTATATCAGTGTTAAAAATATGCTACGGCCTCCAGTTTATCTGTTTTCAAGTTAAAAGGGTTGTCGATTAGCTTGATTTGCAGTGTTCAGTTGGTAATCTCAAGGTCCCGGGTTCGAATCCTGCCTGGCATGGTACGCAGGGGATTGACTTTTGCACCAACTGCCTCAGAATGCAGTGGGTTAGGTCAGCAGTAAAGTCCATGTAGTCTGCAGGAAATAAGGGCAAGCTTGTCTTCCCTCCTGTGTTTCACCCTTTCCATAATTATGAAGAATTTCCTGAACAATAATGGCTGGTCGATGGATTTTTTACTGTTTTGGTGTGATTCTTCGAAGGATTGAAGATTACCTTATTTAAATAGTGAGCTTTCCTTTCATCTAGAAAAAAAATACTGCAGTAATTGGTAAATTGTTACACCATATCCCTGTCGTTCCGCATTGCTTGAACGTTTCAGATTCTCGGAGAAACAAAGATGGGAGACGAAATCTAACATGTGAAGAGGACAGTGTGAATTATCAGAGAGGTGTCGCTTCTGTGCTGTGGGATGACATTTGACTCAGTGTAACCGTCGTCAGCCTGTGGTTGCTAAAGAGTGTCGTTTGGCCGTCGTCAGTTTGACTGCAGGATGTTTTAGATTTGGCGTTAACCGCCCATAGACTGCCTTGCACAGCCGCCACGGCTGTCACCCAACACCACCGTCAGTGAGACAATTGCAGCTGATTCATAAAATCAAAATTTTAATTGTGATGTTTAGGGTGACTCGGGATGGTTTCTCAATGCCTCCTTCAGTCCCTTCTTACATTTTGCCAGTTATTATGTCTCCCCGACCAAGGGGAGACATATAGTGTTTGTACGTTCTGTGTGTGTGTATGTGTGTACGTGTGTGTGTGTGCGTGTGTGTGTGTGTGTGTGTGTGTGTGTCAGTCTGTTGTGAACAAAGTGTTGTGTGCAAGATATCTCGAGAACGAAACGTCGGATCGACTTCAAACTTGATCGAATTATTCCTTGTTAAGGTCGGACGGTTCTATCAACTTTTGACGCATGTCACGTGATTAGGGCAAGAGTATGACGTCATTACGTAAAAATCTTGTGTGCGAAATTTCTCAGCCGCTGAACATCGGAGAAAGTTGAAACTTGGTGGGATTGTTGCTTGGTTGGTCCGAAAGACTCTGTAAATTTTTTTCGCGAGTAGAACGAACGAATGCGGCGTATGACGTCATCACGCAGAATATGTATATATTTTGAACAAGATCTTGTGTGCAAAATATCTCGATAACGGGAAGTCCTATCGACTCCAAATTTTATATCAATATTCCTTGAATCAGTCGGCGGGCTCTATCAATTTTTAGCGCATGTCAGGTGATTAAGGCAGGCGTATGACGTCATTACGTAAAAATCTTGTGTGCGAAATTTTTCAGCCGCTGAACATCGGAGAAAGTTGAAACTTGGTGGGATTGTTGCTTTGTTGGTCCGAAAGACCCTATATATTTTTTTCGCGAGTAGAACGAACGAATGCGGCATATGACGTCATCACGTAAAATATGTACATATTATAAACAGGGTCTTGTGTGCAAAATATCTCGATAACGGAAAGTCCTATCGACTTCAAATTTTGCATAGATATTCTTTGGATCAGTCGGACGGTTCTGTCAACTTTTTACGCATGTCACCTGATTAGGGCAGGTGTATGACGTCATTACATAAAAATCTTATGTGCCAAATTTCTCAGCTACTGAACATCGGAGAAAGTTGAAACTTGGTGGGATTGTTGCTTGTTAGGTCCGAAAGACTCTATAGGATTTTTTCGCGAGTAGAACGAACGAATGCGGCGTATGACGTCATCACGTAAAATATGTTTTATTTTATAAACAAGGTCTTGTGTGCAAAATATCTCGATAACGGGAAGTCCTATCGACTTCAAATTTTATATGAATATTCCTTGGGTCAGCCGGACTGTTCTGTCAATTTTTGGCGTGTCACGTGATTAGGGCGGGTGTATGACGTCATTGCGTAAAAATCTTGTGTGCGAAATTTCTCAGCTGCTGGACGCCGGAGAAAGGTGAAACTTTGGATTATTGCTTGGTAGGTCCGAAAGAAAGAACGAATGAAAGCGGCGTATGACGTCATCGCGTAAAATGTGTATATTTTGAACCAGATCTTTTATGCATAATATCTCGATAACGGAAAGTCATATCGACTTAAAATTTTATATGGATATTCCTTGATTCAGTCAGACGACTGTTTCAACTTTTGACAGGTAAAAAGTTATCAGTTCTTAAGCAAAACATCTCGACATAGGAAAGTCGGATCGACTTTAAATTTGGTGTAGTTATTCCTCGAATAGGTCACACGGTTTTATTAAACATTATTGAACTCGTATAGAAAATCAAGAAAGGTGCATAACGTCAACAGCCCCCCCCCCCCCACCCTAACCTCCCCATTTTTGGCTGCTTTGTTATCTATGCATGGGTGTTAACTGCGCTGGGGATTTCGGAAGATTTTCCCGAAGATTCTCTAGTGTTCCTGCATTCTTTAGAAAGCTTCAAAACAGTAACAGCATTATTGTCGGTCCATTGCTATTTGTTATTGCCTGAAATTGAAGTTTTTGTGCATTTCTCATCTGTGGTTGTTACGTAACGTGCCACTCAGTCAGGGGTCAGTGTCAGTTGCGGTGCATGATGGATCGTTATCTACGAGATCATGGAATGCTATTGTCATATTAAAGCTCTAAGCAGCTCTAGCTATTGATTTTTTTTCGCCGCATACTTGATTAGGTTACCAAGATGTGCTATATATAGGAGCCATGCTGTATCGATTAGCATTGTGTGCAGAAGCATTTTTCGCTATTAAATTGGGTCGTCTGATATCTTGTGTTATGAGGAGCAGCTCACCATTTTGCCTACGAAATGCCTCCCCCTTCTCCCACCGAGGTGGGTCATCTCTGATGCGCAGTTATGAAGAATGCCTTGCTAGTGCTATTTGGCCGATGGGAATGTGCGAAGACAAGGTAGTCTATCATGGCTATAACTACACTTAGGGTACAGACTGTTACCGTTGCCTTGGGTAAAAGGGTTAGAGTTGTGTTTATAGTCGGACCTACAGTAAATAGCTGAGGGGCGGGGGGGGGGGGGGGGCGTGTGGAGGATGATGGTCAGCAAAAAAAAAAAAAAAAATCCCGACCACCTTCAAACCCGGATAAAAAGATGTAAGGTAAGAACCGTTTGTCGTGACCCCTTCCACATTCAGGTAAAAAGACGTACGGTAAAACCTGCCTGTCTTGACCACCTTTCAGACCCGGATAAAAATGTAACGTACAGTAAAACTGCTATAGCGACCAGGATCTGGATAAGAGAGGCCTACAGTAAAACCCGTTTTAGCGACCACCTTTCAGACTCCGATGAAAAAAGATGCTCATTTATATCTGTTTTAGTGACCACCATCTGTTTGGTTTATTTTATGATTTTTACAATGAATGAAGGTTATGTTTGCAGAAATGAATATTTTGTTTCAGTTTGAGGGGGTAGGGGGGTCATGGGTTTGGTCGGGGAGACATTTGTTTTTGTTCACAAAAACAAGAAACTTCAGTAGGTATCGATTGAAAGTGTGTAATATAAGCCTGCACTCTTATGTTTTGTGTGCACTGGCCGCTCTAGTTTATTCCGAGTTTATTCGCCTTCGTTCCTGTCCTTTCTGGGCCCGCCTCAACATTCTCGTACACACTTTCAGAAGAAAAATAGGTTCATTTGAAAAATTAACGTGTGAAAAATAAACAGTTAATCATCAGTTTAAAACTTGGGTGTAAAAGTTGCCGTAACATGTAGCAGACTTTTCAGCGTAGAATGTATCAAATAAAGTAAATAAATGTGAAATATATTACTTTCTAATCAAATTACGTAATATGCTGTGAGTTTTATGACCCCCCCCCCCCCCCCCCCGCTCTTCCCTTCCCGCGTCCCTTAATATATTTTTGGGGGTGATTTAATCCGTTTGTCTGTTCCTTATTTGTTTGGGGTTCTCGCTCTCATGACTCCGGAACTATTTCAGCCAAGCTTCTGAATTGGTCTACATGTACATTAATAGCAGATATTCAGCTTACTGTTGTTTTTCAAATCGACCAGGAGAATGGGAAAAATTAATAAAATATGGGAATACCTGGCAGACCAGAAAATCAAGTAAGAATTATGTCGAGAATTTATTTCTCATATGCTGCAACTGAAAGTATAATTAGTTCTTTAAAAATTTAAAAACATTTGTGAAGAAAAGATTGTTGTTTATGAAGTTTTTAAGGCCACGGTGGGATAAAGAAACTGTCACTGTGCGTTAGTGCTTTAGTATAAGTACAGTCTCTTGGACAAGTCTGTAACGAGCAACTACTCGTCAAAAACACAGAGCAATGCAGTAATGACCCATAAAAATTGCTCACATCGAGTTCTAACAACACTATATGTACCGCCATCATACTCATGTTTTGGGTAAGGTTAATGTCAAGTCATACTGCACTAAGTCTTCAGTTTTATTGGCACACTTTCCTTCTTCTTGCGTTAGCTGTGCAAAGCTTTGTTTTTTATTACAACTGGCTTCAGCTAACTGATGTCCATTAAATTCATAGTGCGGCGCTTGCGAACCTTCGATGTCATTGGCTGGCTGCTGGTGGCGATTGTGACGTAATGCTGCTATGGCAACGGGTATTTCAAAGACAAAGCCTTTGTTCAAACACACACCGCTGACGTCACAATAGTACACAGCGCATTCTAAGACCAAGTCAAGTTCCTGAAAAAACAGGCATGAGAAAGTGTTTATTGGGAGACACTGGTTGAGAACTGAGAAAAACATGAGAAAACTTCCGCAACAGTAACGCTATACATGAATTTGTGGGTTAAAAAGCTGGCCTGGCAGAAGAAGGAAAGTCAAAGATTCAAAACAATAAGACCCAAGTCCCAGCAGTTGGGGAATCTTTGTGATATTTTTGTATGGTTCAAACAAAATAAAATCATGTCCTGATATGTCAAGACCTGTCCTCTTATAACAAGGCACGTCCTCTTGTGACAAGGCATGTCCTGTTATGAAAAGGCACGTCCTCTTATGACAAGGCCTGTCCTGTTATGACAAGGCACGTCCTCTTATGACAAGGCACGTCCTCTTGTGACAAGGCATGTCCTCTTCCCCTATTAGCCGTTGCGCAATTGAACTGTTTCACAAAGAAACCTAACAAATCTGTACTCCGCGTGAAAGCAACCATAGAAAACCTTCACATCGTATGGATCTAACAAATCCAATCAGCCACTGCTCCCTAAAATCTATGTCTATACAAAATAAAAACATTACAAAATCATGGACTAAAATCGAGCTGAATTCAAGTCTCGCTTGGCCAAGAAACAAAAACAAGCGAATAGATAGGATCATCAGGCTGTTACAGGGCCTCTAAAATAAGAACCGCCCTCCCCACACCCAAGGCTGTTGGTGTAATGCTTGGCTACCAACTCACATTGGTGGTCGTGTTTCGCGGGATGCGAAGCGTGAACGCTGCCGTTCTGTTCGAGTCCTCCAAGCCCTGTTTGTGGTGTGGAGTAATGTCCCCCACCACAGGTTCCCCAGACGCCGGATCTAAAATGAAAGAAAGAAACCATTGCAGACAGAAAACAGTCATCCAGTTAAGCTTTGTCTTAAAAAATAGACATGCCTGGAACAAACTAGTTTTAGACTTGAAGATAATCCTCTCACTTTATTTTTTCAAATTTTTGTCAGTCTTGAAATTAAAATATATACATATTTTTTTTTCCTTTATTTGTGTTATAACTACTTACAAAGTGTAAGTGCTTACTAAGCACTGAATACGACTTCATACTATACTCAAAGAATCCCAGCACATTTGGAGACACAACTTCAGTCTTCACCACTACATCACAGCCCAGTACCGCGAGCAGGTATGCTCCAGCATTCTCTCCACTCCCCCCCCCCCCCCCCCCCCAACCCTTCTAACTCCCTGCCTCCTGCCTCGTATTCTCGTCTTGATGAACAGCAAAAGAGATATTGGTCAGAAATAAAGAATAATCGCTGACATTTCATTGCTATAACGTAACATCGCTACCTTCACCCCCCCCCCCCCCCCCTCACCGCCAACCTCCGCACACACTGTTGTATTGACACAGACCTTGGACAAGGAGTTGGCAGGCACTGGGCGCGCCCTCCGTGAAGTGAAGGCCCTCGGCCATATCTACGGTCACCCTCAGCACCAGTCTGGTCCCAGCGCTCACGCTCAGGCCGCTCTCGCGCTTACGTGTTGCTCTCTTGTTCACAATCGATTTAGGTTTCGCTTTGGTGGGAATCGGCGCACCATCGATCACGTCTTTTCTTTCTCTTACTGTAAGCTGAGAAAGAGGTGTAAATGTTTGAATGAATTCACCTGAACAACAACTCTATCAAGTTAAACAAACTAAAAACAAGATGATTTTATGCACAAATTGTCTATTCTCATTTCCCGAAGGAAACGAAAGTTACAGAGCAGTAAAGACGCGATAATGAAAATATACCGATTGTGACGTTTTACTAATCTATGAACCTTTTCTAAATCAGACCTATTAATTTTTTTGATGTCAATTTATAATTATGAAAAATTTCATAATACGAGGTCTTACTGAAAACCAATCTGCGCAAAATTTATATGTCGAATATTTGATTTCGAAAGTTTTGTAAAAAAGAAAACCAATATCTCCTCCCGCATCCTCCCACAGTTGGATCCCAGAAATTTCAATGACAGTTCGTCCCGCCACCAACCCCCCCCCCCCCCCCCCATCCCCGGACGGAATGAGTACACAGAATACCCGCTGGCTTTCTTGCGAATGCGTACGATTTGGGATCAACTTTTTGTGACATTTAGTGACGATAAGCTTCGCAATTTTTGCAGAAACTGAGGCTATTCATAAAGTACCGAAAACAAGCCATACATTACGCATAACTTACACATTGTGCAGATTTAAAAAATACTGTGAAAATTTTTTTCCACTGTTGAGAAATTTTCAATTAAGACCTACCTTTGTTAAAGTGCCTTGTTGTACATCAAAGACTTTAATACAGTGGTTGTTTGTGTCTGCTATATAAAGCCGTCTGCAGTCAGGGTGCAAACACAAGCCGCCAGGTTCATTCAGCGCCGGATGCGACACACTGTCATTTCCGGTATAGTCACCAGGCTTTCCTGAACCAATCACAGTGACGCATTCCTTCGAATTCAGGTCTATTCTTTTTACCTTGTGAAAAAGAAACAAAATGCGTGTACTGTGACTTAACAGAGCAAAACGCACGGATCTTTGCAAACAGTCTGTTATTGCCCAAAGGTAAAGTTTGAGGAAAAAAGCCATGTATTGACAGAAGTATAACTGTCAAACACAACCAGACAACCAGTTGTCAAGGTAGATAAGGTGTGTCGTGATATACATACAAAACTACGCACCATATGTTTCCATGTATAAACCTCTAGCCCCGACATTTACACTCAAATTTTGTACAAAGAAAAAAAAAAGAAATAAAGCCTGCGTGAAATATATTTGTTGGCCATAATGAACACAGCATTTAATAAATAATGCAAAATCGGACTGCAGAATGAGATCATGGTCTTGGAATTGGGGCCTGCTGTGACATGAAGCAGGTCATCACGGTCACTGCCATCCTACCTTGTGGTTATACGAATCCGCCACATACACAGCCGACGGCTCGTTGGGCACCGACGCGACACCTAGCGGATGTTGCAATTTTACGTCATATCCTTTTCCATCCACGTCGCCAAAAGCAAACAAGTTCTACAAGAAAACGAATCGGAATTTCAAGTAAAGAGAAACTTAAAGTGTTTATTTAGTCACATCCCATGATAAAGATGTACCCAGCGAGTAACCTAATCAATAAATCACTCTCAGATACAAATAATACAACCACCACACCTCAAGCTCGAAACTGACACTGGTACATTCCCAAACAAAACTAAAAGTATATGATGCACACATACAGAGTGCCAGAACCATTCAATCATGATCCTTCAAGTTACAATTCTTAACACGTTATTCATACATACTTCTATAAATTCTATTTTGTTTTATTTACCATATTTTTTTATTTATTATTATGTCAATTCAAACCAGGGGGGTTGATAGATGTATGTTGTAGTTGCTTTTTAGGTGTCTATGTGTCATCCTGTTTGGTGTTTATAATATAAACATGATGGTACGACGAGTGTATCAACATTTCACGGATGCTACGTAACCACCCGCAACGTGGCATAGGATACGTGGATTTTGTTTTGTGGATTTAATATCTTAACAAGTTAACGTCGTGTACGCGCACACGGGAGGAGGGGAGGGGGTTGGGGGAGGGGGGGGGAGGGGTTCACTTGCGCTTGGATCTCGGGCGGCGCCAACCACCGCCTTGACGCGCACAAGAGAGTGGGGAG
Organism: Protula sp. h YS-2021; assembly: GCA_949752745.1. NCBI lineage: Eukaryota > Metazoa > Annelida > Polychaeta > Sabellida > Serpulidae > Protula > Protula sp. h YS-2021. The sequence continues at coordinate 55,573,034 of OX457029.1, read as the reverse complement.
GGGGGGGGGGTCACTTACGCTTGGATCTCCCGCGGGGCCGGCCACCGCCTTGCCGCGCACACGGGCGGGACGGGGTGTTCACTTAAGCTTGGATCTCGGGCGGCGCCAACCACCGCCTTGACGCGCACACGAGCGGGAGGGGGTTTTCACTTACGCTTGGATCTCGGGCGGCGCCAACCACCGCCTTGACGCGCACACGAGCGGGAGGGGGTTTTCACTTACGCTTGGATCTCGGGCGGCGCCGACCACCGCCTTGACGGCACCGTCACGGAGCGTGACGCCGCGCACACTCGAGCTCTCGCTGTCAGCCACTACCAGGTGCGGCACGGCTGGCGGCGGGCTGTCACTCGCCTGGGGCTTCTTCCCAAACGGTGCTGTGCATGAAAACACAACCCTTACATGCATCAATTACTTATACTTACACCATGGCATAAACAGCTCAAAAGTAAATAATATTCTCACAATATAAACAACTGCTCAGACAGTCGCACATCGCTTACTGTTGACTTGTCTTGTTTTTTTTTCCATACAATATTCAAGTAAACAATGAAGCACCGTCTTAAGATTACTTCCAAGTAAACAACTACAAAAGTCATCGGCATTAAACAGTTAGTATATGGTAGCCGACTTTCCACAGTAAAGTCATTGGCATTAATCAGTCAGGATATGATGGACGCCTTTCCAAATCGACGGATTTTAACTTGACGTACCTTTCACACGGAACGCCGCCAGCGCTATTCCTGATGGTTGCGCAAAGGAAGCCTTGTGTGGATAATTGTTGTTCCGGTTCTCCTCATTTCCGTTTCCGGCAAATCTCACGCATGCGCCAGCAGCATAAGATCTGTTAATGAGAAAATGAACGGTCAATTATCTTCACTGTATATTTTAATTATCAATTTATTGTATTAACAAAAAGTGGAGGGTCTTGAAAACATTTACGGTCAATTGTTGCCCCCCCCCCTCCCCCCTCCCTCCCATAAAGTCGTATACTTACTCTCCTAAAAGACCTTTCCCCGAGGCCAGAAAGTACATCCAGATTTGGTGCGTTCCCGCCATGGCTATAAATAACACGTTGTCTTCGGGACTGTCTGTAACAACAGGATGTCCACGTGGTATGTCAATGTTCGGTTACGAGGGCTCTGGGAATAGCGAGAGCTCCCAGCGCATTCCACTCAAACGCTCACATTATCCTGTGTCTCTTGTTCTTGGTTTGTGGTTCAATTTTCTTTAAACTTCATGGAGAATCTATCAACTGCATTTCTATCAGTACATTTATACGTACAGGAAAACCCGGGCAGTTTGCAAAGTGCCTTATGATTTTTTACAGTTCAAGTGGTTTACTGAGCTAGGCAATTTACATACTGTCTATAATTACGCGCACTTCAAAGACTGTCCCATTTTGCCCGTTCACATGTAACACAACCAAGTACGAATTCAATAACCTCAACGCTGGAAACGAACTGAACTAGAGATTTACAATTCTGTATACATTTACTTGCATTTCGCGTGCTTTATATCCCTTCTCGTGGCACTTTACAATAACAAAAAGAAAACATCATTTTCGCATGTCGGCGAACTGCACGACAATTCGTCTCTGTTATCTCGGAACTGTAATCCTGTCATCACCGAACCACCCGCAGCTTGGCATAATTCTGGAATATTCCTCTCGCCATTCCCAATATAATTTCCATAACTGAATTAAAACATTCGTAGACAGGCTTGCCTGAGATTCTCCCAAGAACCAGGTCCCAAGGCGAGCTAATGGGCTGTTCCTTCCCGAGCTTGCCACCTTCCAAGTCAGTTCCCTGTTTGCCAGTACCCGCTAGAGTGCTCACACATGCCCGGACCAGATCTATCTGTAAAACCATGCATGACATACCAAACGCACCACGGGATACAACATCAACACTTATCCTCCACCCCCCTCCCCACCAACCCCGCCAGCCCGCACGGCCTGATGTAGGAGAGTATTCCGTTTTACGAGCCAGGAGGTTCAGATACGAGCAAAGAACAGGCTTGAGACCAAATAAAATGTTCCTGTCCCCTCCGTGCTCTGTACTACGACACAAAAGTTTATCACCTCACTCATGTTATCTACTTGAAAATATTCCAAAAACAGTCGCTACTCAGTCGACACATTCCAAAAAGGTCGGTCGCCCGAGTCAGCAGTTGGTAGGTATATGAGAATGCCTGACTTCGAGGTATTCTCTATTTTCATGGCCCTGTCTATTCATATCGAGGGCGTCAGCCCGTCGGCCCGTCACCCCCTATTGTTCTGCGATTAAGGTGACAAATAAAGAATAACAATCATGACAAGGTATAAAAAACTGAACGATCATTCACAACAACCTAGTTAATGCAAGAGTCAACACGTGCTTTTTTTGGTACAAAATTAATATGGAGGAAGATTCAGAAAATGATTTTTTTTTAACCCAGACTCCTTCTGAATTGCAGAGGGAGTCTGGGAATTTGACATTGGATTGGACATTGATGGATTTATTCAAATATATAATGTTAACGAGCCTGCCGGATCTATCGATACCGCAAGCATGTTGAGACCGGATGGACCTTACATAATTTTTGAAAATGAATTCCGACATTAGCTAAGGTAGCTTGACTACGTCTCGAGGAGTACGTCTATCCCCCGTGGGGGATATGGTTTGTGTAAGGCTGTTGCGTGTTGACTACGCAAAAAAAATTTACAAGTGGAAGGATGTAAGTCGACGTAGTGTCTAACATTTAGACGGATCAATCCATTAACCAGTATTCACGTGAGACTGTCGTAGGTACGCTAAGTACAGCGCCGATTTTGAAAAATTCGCCATTTTGTCAAGTCCCATCCGGAAAATGCTTGATCACTGACCTGCGAAAGGTGCCAGGGAGCCCGTGTGCAGAATTTGAAACGAATCCATTCATTAATGTGGCCTGTAGACGCGTGAGACTGCCGTATATATAAAGTCCAGTGCCAATTTTCAAAAGTCCGCCATTTTGTCAATTTTTGGCCGATCCGGAAAATTCTTGGTCACTGCACTGCGGAAGGTTCCAGAGAAGCCGTGTACAAAATTTGAAACGAATTTGTCTATTAATGTGGCCTGTAGACGCGTGAGACTGCCGTATATATAAAGTCCAGTGCCAATTTTCAAATGTCCGCCATTTTGTCAATTTTTGGCCGATTCGGAAAATTCTTGGTCACTGCACTGCGGAAGGTTCCAGAGAAGCCGTGTACAAAATTTGAAACGAATCCGTCTATTAATGTGGCCTGTAGACGCGTGAGACTGCCGTATATACGCTAAGTCCAGTGCCAATTTTCAAATGTCCGCCATTTTGTCAATTTTTGGTCGATTCGGAAAATTCTTGGTCACTGCACTGCGGAAGGTTCCAGAGAAGCCGTGTACAAAATTTGAACCGAATCCATGTATTAACTTGACTACGTCTCGAGGAGTACGTCTATCCCCCGTGGGGGATATGGTTTGTGTAAGGCTGTTGCGTGTTGACTACGCAAAAAAAAGTTTACAAGTGGAAGGATGTAAGTCGACGTAGTGTCTAACATTTAGACGGATCAATCCATTAACCAGTATTCACGTGAGACTGTCGTAGGTACGCTAAGTACAGCGCCGATTTTGAAAAATTCGCCATTTTGTCAAGTCCCATCCGGAAAATGCTTGATTACTGCACTGCGGAAGGTGCCAGGGAGCCCGTGTGCAGAATTTGAAACGAATCCATTCATTAATGTGGCCTGTAGACGCGTGAGACTGCCGTATATATAAAGTCCAGTGCCAATTTTCAAATGTCCGCCATTTTGTCAATTTTTGGCCGATCCGGAAAATTCTTGGTCACTGCACTGCGGAAGGTTCCAGAGAAGCCGTGTACAAAATTTGAACCGAATCCATGTATTAATGTGGCCTGTAGGCGCGTGAGACTGAAGCGTGACAGACGGACAGACGGACGGACGGACAGACCGAAAAGTTCAAAACTATATCCCTCCGTTTCACGGGGGATAATGTGGCCTGTAGGCGCGTGAGACTGAAGCGTGACAGACGGACAGACGGACAGACGGACAGACCGAAAAGTTCAAAACTATATCCCTCCGTTTCACGGGGGATAATTTATTTGAAAGCTTCTACTTTCTTCTGTTTACTCGTCGTAAAATTCTAGCGTTTTGCTCGAGATTTGAAATCGAGAGAAAAAATCCATTAAGTGATCATTCTATCAAACGTCTTTTTGAGGTCACGACATTTGTGGACGAATATTTAACGTAGAAAATGAGATGCGTTTTGTCATTTTCGTCGCGACTAAATCACGACGGCTGTCAAACGTCTGTCGATATATCTCTTTCATCATCCCCCCTCCCCCACTCCAATAAAAACTAAAGAATTCGTCAGGTATTTAGGCATTAGAATATTTGTTAAGGAATATATGTTTTTAAGTTTAAATAAATCTTTTTTTTTTTCAAGGCAAAGATTCTTGATGTTTGATTCCTGTTAAAATTCCATTTGATCAATGACTATGCCTTTTGTTTTCAATGAATCAAATTAAACAACAATGAAAACAAAGTCACACCTTGCAGGGCATTCTCAAAAAGAATGACCTGTGTACTGGGTCGTTATTTTTGAGAATGCCCTGCCTCACAAAAGAGGTGTGACTTGGTTTGACTCGTTCTTCAAAATAAGTCATCGGAGAAAACAAAAGAAGTGGACATTAACTATGGACGAAGGCGAAATCTCAGTCCTGCTTTTAAGTATGTTCAGAACCAAAGCTGTTTAGGTACAAAGCTTTATACACACCGCGTACTTCCTTCGGCAAAGTTCAGTTTGGTGTTCGGTTAATGATGTTACACATGGACATGCTGTGAGTTTTCCTTCCGTCACACGTCACTTTGAGCACTTCTGTGTCGGCTTGAACGGTCAGTCGGTCACAAGCGATTCAAGGGCGCAGCTTGCAATTGCAAATAAGGGTTAAGCAATTCCAGTCGTGTATTTCTATGAAGTCTGTCCCCATCCGCACCCCTGGTACTGAGTCATAATATATAGCATGCAATATTTACCTGTCGAAGGGCATGATTTTCTGTGTCAGCTACATAAATCATTTGGTCGTCCTTGCTCCAGCACAACCCTTGTGGCGCCCGAAACCTTGTGTCCCGAAAACGGCCGTCTGAGAAGCCCACTTCGCCACATCCTATCGTGTGCTAAAAAGCAACAAAATTACATACAGAAAACCCCTTGTCTTTGTTCTTATTCGATAGCAAGAATCATACATATATCCAACATTATTTGTGGGTTAACTTCTATGTTTCTCCTGGGCACAGTGAACCGTCTTTTGTGCCCAAACGATATCGGGCATTTACCACCTTTTCCAAGTATTCTCGAAATATCTAATTAACATTTTTTTCTTAACAAACGGCTTCAAAATCCCGGTAGAAAACGCTACACGAGCACACATCTCTCGTTTCTGTCTTTTTTTATCGAGTTCTTAATTTCGTTGTTAATTTAACTTTGTTTCTTATCTTTCAGAACAATAATCCTAATTATCATGCAAAAAAAAAAGATTTACTTCAATTTATTTATTTTTTTATTTATTTATTTTTTTTTGGGGGGGGGGGGGGGAAGGGATACGATCGTACATGTATCTAATTGTTTACACAGTGCAAATCAGATACTGTTTTATCCTCTTGTTGTGTATACTCATCAGAATACTCATTACCCGCACGAGTCCAGTGTCATCCAGTACTAGAATCCTGTGGTGGCCAGTATCGGATACTGCCAAGTACTGGCCGGCGTGACTTGTACTCACTTTCCCTGGAAACAACACCGGTGATGGCGGAAGCCGATCCCGGCTCAGGTCTATATCTAATAAAAAATAACATCTCCATGAACAAGTCTCTTGTCATGTGCTCTTTAATTCCTTTTTGGTTTTTCACTTATTATTTTTTCTGATTTTTTTTTATTTTAATTTTGATATTTAACAGTATTTTCTTTCTACATTTCTTTATATTTTTATTACTTGTTATTTTATCACTTATTATGCCCTTCGAGGTATCAATTTTTATTTCTTTAATATTTTATTTCTCAAACAAGGTGTGTAATAGAGGAAATAAGATGAAAGAAAAATTATAAAGATGTCATGTCTCATGTCTTGCAGATGGAACAGAGGTCCGATGAGAATACTCACCGATTTTATGTTTGTCCAACTGGCCTCTTTCGGAATAAAAGCTTACGGCTTGTGAAACAAAGTCGAGCATGTTTTGCCGATGTCCTTCTCCAACCATGCTGACCAGCACCTCGTTATTCGGACCTGCAAGATGTCCACAGCTATGCAGTTCCTTACAAAAAACCACGACCTGGGTTAACTTAGGCCTGTCCCTGTTACCGTAAAACACCCACACAACAGGAAGATAATATGCACAAATTGAGAGGGACATGACTTAAATTCGTAGCGGTCTATACAGTTTCCGAGCTTGACATGTGCCGAATCTGAACTATAGCCTCAGTAAGGCAGGATCACCCGTGAAGCAGTAAAATGAATGAAAAAGTTACAGGTAAAAATTAACCACACAAACATCGTGTCACGGCTAAGTTCAAGCCAAAAATTCACAATTTTTGACAATTTCCCACGACGTCAGTTGTTGGCCATTTTGACAATAATGCCACTTTGCACATCTTCAATATATATATTTTCACTATGCAAGGTTTCAGGTTCCTACGGCAATCACTTCTATGAGAAGTCGACCGGACAAAACTTAGTACTTTTTGCGGACAGGCAGACGGACGGACAAGCTCATAACTATACCCCTCCGTTTCACGGGGGATAATAGCTTGCCCGTGTAATACACCACTTGAAGCTGAAGTCAATCCTAAGAATCACTACCTGTTCTCAACCTAGGTAAATCCCCAACCTAAGAAAAACTTTAGTAAATTCCTTGGCTGATGTATTATTACCCAAAACAAGCTGCGTCGGCCAACAATTGATGCCCAAATCATTCCACATGACGGCTTCACTATCGTTCACCACTGGGTGCTTTATGTTGTATCTAAAAACAATATGAATTGGAAATAATTCAATATATTAATCATGGCAAGTTCAACGGTCCAAAAGAAGTACTTTCTTTCAGTCCAAAAGGGGACAGAACTGGAAGAAACTCTGAGCCTATTTTGGGCGTCTTTTTCTGTCTGAAGTCGTCGAAAGTTTTAACATGAATTAAGCACATAATATGAAGAGGGTTTTGCAACACGGTAGGGCGTGCGGTCAGTTCAATGCTTTATTTCATTGTACACTGTGCCTTATATGGCACGAGCCGTGAATTTTATTGGTCATATTTTCACGTATCAATCTGATCATACTCATTATCCCCAACAAGAGGCCTGATGAGTTCAACTTTGTCTTTGTCTACTTAACATTGTTAAATAATCAAACTTTATGCTCAAATTCAACTAGAAGAAATGCCTTTTTTACTGGAAGAAATCCAACCCTGCATCATTGTTATGACTATCAATATTCGTATAGTCATCACTGCGCACTAAAATTTTGCGTGTGTTTGTGTGCGTATGTGTGTGTGAAATTATTCTTTTTTCAAGACCGATACCCACATTTTAAAGTTAGTGTTCGAAATGCCTCAAAGCCTACTACGGTATATATTTCTTTACCTGAGTATGGCGCTAAGAATATTCTCGGATACTTTTTCATTTTCAAACTTTGCTGAGTGAACACCAACAACAACAACGCCATCGGTGTCCTTGAACTTTGCTTCCAGTTCTTCCAGGTCGGGTAAAATATGCATGCAGTTGATGCAGCAGTAGGTGAAGAAATCAAGCACCACTATTTTGCCTCTGAGCTCATTTTGAAAAGACAGTCCTTCCTTCACATTGAACCATTCCAAATCTACATCAAAGGGACAGAAGAAGCTAGACCAAGAACATTTTCCCTCAGAGGTGAACCATATATATTAACTAACGGTATCCAGTCTTCTTACTTAAAGTTTCTTTTAAATTTACTTTCCTAATTTTGCCAATAGCTCTAATTTTGACAGGTGAATTCTTTGCATTTTTGCAGAGTTTAAAAAGAAAAGTTGCTTTTCTCTTTTTGCGCTAATTGCGCTTTCCATTTCAAATTATATCTACATGTACATGAATCAACAGTTGACACGTATGTTCAGAGACATCGGGAACAGTTGTGACCGGGGAATAAAGCATTTATTGCAAGTCAATACAGAAAGGGGGTACATGATATTATTTCTACGAGGGACAAGATTAAGGGCAATATTTATTCAATGTTATTTGGAAAGTTTTGCTTTAACTTTCTCTTATTTTTCTAGCTCATAACGGATAGCTTGGGATCGCCTGTGCAGGCCACACATCCTTAATTTGGCATGAAATGGTAAAAACAAGGTTTGGCTGATATTTAATAAGCATTTTCTCGATATCCTTAAAAATTAAATAAAAACAAACAACAGAACGATTCACGAGATTATAGTAAATAGGGAATAAAAGATGCAGTAAGGAATCCTGCCGAAAAAATATAATCGACCTACGAGGTTGCCACCACTGATGAGTGGCGTTTTCGAAACCTACAATACAAAAGCATTCATTTTCGAATCTTATGAAGAGTAGAACTTGATCTAACGGTAGGATGGTCTTATCGCTAGCGGGTAGCAACCCTTGTATAATTTGGTCCTAGATGACTCGTGCGGTCATCCTAGGGCAGCAAGAGCCATAGGTCCTACAATATAACATGTCACCTATTTCAATTTTGCTAGTCTCGGGGCCAATGGCGTTATTTTAAAAAAGGTTGCACCACATAAATGGTCCAATTATAAATTATTTTGCACAATTGTTAATAGTCAAAAAACAATTTGAACTGAGAAATATAGATGATTTCTTGAGATCAGGATAAAGTATCCGCCATCATAGCTCACAACAATGAATCTACAGTTGCAAACCACATTTTATTCAAGTTTGGTAGTTTGGCGGAGGTCGAAAATAATGCACCAGGATATTTCTGTGTTTTGTTTTTGTGTGTGTGTGTGTGTGTGTGTGTGTGTGTGTGTTTTTAAGAAAAGCCTGCTAGCCCGACTCTCGGTGTCCTGGAACGTGCGTCGAAAGATTCAAAGCATCAAAAGTTGAGATCAATGGCTATTTATATTACAGGAACTGTGACCCTTTCTGGTCAAGTAAGACAGAAAGGGTCCACGGGGACTACAAGGACGAGACAGTAATTGGGACAAAATTATGGGTTTTTAATGATTTAGTGAAATATCCCGCCATCACTTACACGTGAACAAATATGTACCGCCGACAGAAGAGATCTAACCAAACATTGCTAATACAAAACACAGCAACTTCCCAGCATACGGACATTAAAATACACAAAAGTATAAATTGTGTTTCTAAGGTAAACAATAGACAAGTTTGGGACATAAAATGTCGGCATAAACATGAACCAATCACAAACAGCGTTACAACCGATGTCCCAGAACCATGATGGCGACGTCAACAAATAAACAGCTGATCAATCTGGCTGGTTTTATTAACTTTTCTCTTGAACAACGGATACTTTCAATTTTGTTACAATATTATGAGATGCACTTTCCCAAGTATGTGGACCTAAGGATATCTAATGGTAAAATGAGTAAAGCAGGTTTCAGCCTATCTGCGTCAAATGTCTCATTCTACACTCCGTCCCATTCTACGGTTTGGGCCTTATAGGTAGTATAATTTCCGGTATCATATATGATTTCATGCAAACGATGAAAAATGTGTATAAAATCGCATATTATGAACATGTAAAGCGGCAACACACTTACAATAACAAATTTAAAGTATGATGACGAATATTAAAAACTGGTGGACGGTTCTAGGTCACTGATACCAAATTGGCCATCCTACCAGTTTCAACTTCTCCAATCCTCCATTATCGCCTAAATTACTGAATTACCTTTCACAAAATCATTGACAACACAAAACCGTTGGTTGGATATATCAACTAAGTATTTCTGTATCGTTTTCAGTCTTCCATCAGTTGATTTAATATCACATAAAGACGAAATCAACTCAATGCTTTTTTCCGTAATATACTCCATTTTCGCCCAATGACTGGCTATATATGGAACAGCCCTGTACTCTTGGAAAAATCACTTTAAGCGGATAAGTATAAGAATAAGAATAACTTTATTCCAACTGCAAAACCGCTAGAACAAAACACAATTAACAAAAACTTAGGTTAATTTTACGTCACGATCAACAAATAAAAAACAATAAAGTAAGATAAAATTAATACATGTTTGAAGATTGGAAGGACTGAGCTGGAAGTTTAACTTATTCGAGAGCTCACCCTGCCAGCCACTTCTGTCTTGATGAAAAACTAAGCTAAATTATTACACTGTCTAGAACTATTCACGCTAGTAATCTAAGTGACCATGGACCATAATTAATCTGCCATTAACTATCTGTATTGTAACTGTTTTACATCTCAATAAAAAATCAGAAATAATTTAATTTCTTGAATAGCTATAAATATTGCGTTTCCAATCGAGGTGATAACAATGGAAGAACAGCTCTACCAGTGTATGGAAAAGCTGAGATATAATTTTATTTCGAAACTTGCAACCGTAAATGTTACATTGCGTGCGAAAATATACGAATACACTTCATGGTTAGCAATGTGTACTATTTTCAAAGTATTACGTTTTGTTAGATAAATTTTGGTTGGACCTCTTTTCTTTTTGACATTTTTGTCTTAAGCACTCACAAAACTAAAAAATAAAAGTCATTCGTGA